>CM036583.1:56255622-56855622 GCA_020745775.1 Theristicus caerulescens | reverse complement strand
TAGCTCCAAAGATCTTGCTCCAGCCCTTCTTTTTCTGATGGTATTTTCTTTCAGTAATTTGAAGGTTGGGGGCGGTTAAGGGGACTTTTTAACCCTAGGGCTGTGACTGTACATTTTCACAGTCAGGAGGAGTTACATGAAATCTTTTTTCAGTTGGGTTTCACATTCACGTGTGAAACCCATCCTTTCAGGAAATCAGTTTCTTTAAGCACTTTATCTACATTATGTCAATGTCCATTACAACAAATTGACTTTCAGTCTTCTCTTTTGATTGTCCACAATAGGAAAGAAGTAATCTAAATGGTCATACATACCAGAAACAAAGCTTTGCTTGCCTCCATCTCTGCACATACTATGGATGCTAGAAGTTAATCAGCTCAGAACATTAATGACTTGTTCCAGGCTTGTGGTCTTGCAAACTGTATTCATGGTGGTTCTAAAAAACATCCAGAGTCACCCGAAGTGTTTATAGTGCATGGTGTAAAAAGGTGCCTGTATCCTCTGAGGAGAGACAGAAAATCCCTTGGAAGTTGAGTCCCTGTAGTAGAAGGGTCACTGTGGCATCAACAAGTGGCTAAACCAACCAGCCTGAAAATCCACAAAACACTGCTCCCATGGGTCCCTAAATAAGGAAGCAACGCAGGAATATGCCAGCAGCAAGCAGGTCGTGGGCATGGGCACAGCCCTTCAGCCTCCACAGCTGGCTAGATAGTGTCTGGATGCTCCAGCTGCTGAAGAAATATGTCTGTTTAAAAGGAGGGTTGTGATAGTCACAGTGATGTAAAGAGTAGCAGGCAAGTTAAAAAGGAGAGATAACCTCTATTAGCTGACACACCACGAGGCAAACCAAGCGGGAAGGCTGGGGGTTAGTAGACTCTGCCTCCTCAGCTGCCCTGCCTGGCACATGGCGAAGCAACGGGTGCACAGTTGCTTCTTGCTAAGGGAAGGAGACAGATAGCATCACAGTCTTGGCAATGGTGTATGCACTAACAAAATGCAAAGCTGCTCTTTCTGAGGACTTGTGTGTCCATCGTGCTCCATTACCATAACAGAACAGCATGCTAGGCAAGGTCCCAGCTTGAGGGGACTTCATGCACCATGCTCCCTGGGGAGGAAACAAGGACTCTGTGGTCAGGGGAGTTTGGTATGCCAAGGCATACATCAGTACTGCTGGACACACTGTGATGCTTTGCAAGTAGTCACTGCAACTGACGTGAGACAGTGGACCCTGGACTGGTTTCTCTGTGAGAGAAAACAAGGTAAAGAAGAAGAAAACAACAGTCTCCTGTTTTAGTATTGCATGGAAGGAAGAAGGGGTCTGCCACTGATACAGAAACTTGCTCCTTACCCTTGCCGAGACCTGGCATCACATCTAATGCACTCCTACCTGAGACAGGTTCCATGATGTGCCTCCATAAGTCTGTTTCCTACACATACGGTAGTAAAATGTAATTAAATCTAAATTTATCTTCTGCAGCCAGCCTGCTGAGAACAGCATTGATGACAATCTAGATTCACTTTGCTCCATAGAGAGGAAAGACAGCTCTGAGGTCCTTGTAGTTTGCCAAATAGTAGTGACAAGTGATTTTACTTAAAATCTCACCTCCTCTTCTCACATCCATTCAAAGAAAATTTCAAAGCATGAGTACCTTGGATTAGGTTTCCTGCTCCTACCAGCATGTATTTGCCTGCACAGGATCTGTGTGGTTTTTAGTGCTCAAAGCCAGCCATCATACTCAAAGCCGTGAAGAACAATGTTCTCTGCTTGTCACAGCTGTGGTAGACAAATGCAAATGAAGGACTTCTTGTCATTAGGGTTAGGACTTTTTTTTCAGAAATTCTATTAATTCACAACTACAGCCAAGAGAGGCGTCTTACATACAGGAAACAATGAGCAGAAAGAGGGACAGTTACACCCCCTGTTTAGCAGCAGGGCTCAGTTCAGTTTGCCTTGTCCCCCGTGTGTAAGGATGACTTCATGCTGAGCTGTCTCACATGTATGCAGTTTCTGAGGGTCAGTTTTGCTTGGAGCCTGCACTCCACCCTTCCCTGGCAGAAGCCAGGCACTCCCTATGCATCAGCAGGGCATGTGGCTGGTAATCTCTCCCACAGAGCGCTATGAGGCCTTGCCAAGCCCTGCCAGCCCAAGCAAGTGTAGACCACATCCAAGAGTACCTGGAACAAGAATTGTCTTCTTATTTTGCTAAGAGCCCAGCCAGTTGGTCAGGCTAGAACAATTAAGAAATGAGACGTGACATTTTTCAACGCAGAAGAAATGCAAGCATTTTTCCCTTGGGTCAATGTGATAGGAGACTGCTAGGTAGAAACCATTTATCATCATGAATGACAGTTTTTATTGCTCCTTTTGGCATTTACAAGGGACCTCATTTGTAGGGGTCTGCATCCTTTATGTGTAAGCACTGGTGAGGTATTTAAAAAATACAGTCTTTATTTTCCAGCTTTTTTTCTGCTGTTTACCATTATCTTTGGGTCAGTGCACCTGTATCACTGCAACAATAGCCTCACTGCACTTGGCGGTCCACAGGAAAAGCTTGTTTTATTAGCTTTCTAGGCCGCATGTTTCCTCAAACTGCAAGTTTAAATGTAAAAAGACAAAAAGAAACCAGTTAACCAGCAGAAGAGTATGAAGAAGAGAACAATGGCCAGACCAGAAATGTATCTCACGTTTTTAAGAAACCCTCTAAACAAGATTAAGATTTTAAGAGCGTTACAATGCTGCAGATATAATAAATGCCTTAAAATCCTCTTCCAAAAGCAAACACACCTCTGAGGATTCCAGTAACTACTGCATCGTTGCCTTTCAGAGGCTGTACACTGCTAAGCACACTCATTAGCCTCGTGCAAGAAGGAGGGCCTAGTCTCCACACTGTCCCTGACAATGTTGTCTTCCGCAGAGCCACCCCAAGGCTCTCTGTGTATGGTGAAGTCCTGCGGTACTTTTCTCCTCCATGTTCACCCTTACAGCTGCCACTGACCCAGAAAACCACCCCAGCAGCTGACAGGTTGCCTGATTATGTAATGCCACATGGTTGTTCATGTGCTCTTGTGGAAATTTCCTCCTGTTTCAGAGGGTGTAACAACTAGAAAAAGGGACTGCGAGTGGCTAGTGGGGAGCCACAAAAATACTGAAAAAAACCCCAACTACCCATGAGTCATTTTGCATTTCCAGAAGCCAAAAAATACATAATTTTACTGTATTTTGGGCTGCAAACACAAAACAAATCCTGTATCTGGAATATTTTTAGTATGTACTGTTTTGATTTGATTGAACACTGTGTAAAATGATTGTACATCCTAGGGACTGCAGGATCATCCCAAACCTGATCACATGCTTGCAAACTTAAAACTGCAGATTTTGTTGCTGCAGTGTGTCAAAGCTCTTGACAGGCTTGGAACGCAGCAAGATAAGATAACAGAAGAGCTTAGTGGGGCAACAAGGAACAAAGATTCAGTTTTTTCTCCTGAAAACTGGGTCTGTGCCTTGCTGTGCAGGGAAACCAAGGGAAAAGATCTGCACATACTTTCCCTCAGTTCTCAGATGCAGTCATTACCACTATAAGCAGTGTACTACCTTAGCAACACAGCAGTTTTTACCTTCTCTGCCAGGAACTTATCAAACTGTTGGGGTCAAGCTTTAGCTTGCACTGGTTTTCCCTTAAATCAAAGACTGCAGCCCTGAAGGGGTTGGGCTTTTTTGATTTTGGGTGGGTTTGGGGTTTTCTTGAGGAAGTGTGTGGTGACAGATCAACTTTCAAATGCAAGCATTTCTTCACATCAGAGATGCCCTCATCAGCCGGCTCAGTTCCCGGGTGATCTGCTCCTCAATTAGCAGAACGCTTGAACTCAGTCCCCAAGAGCTAGTGTGCAACGAGCTCTTTGCTGGAGAGTTCTCCATTTGAGTGAGAATTGCCAAAGCTAGAGGATGCCTGTCAGTGGACTCTGTGCCATAAGGTGAAGGTGAGAAGGCAAGAGGAAGGTGATGCCCAGCCTTCTGTCTGACACAGCTCTCATACTGTCAGTTTCTTCACATAATCTCTGTCAGATCTGAATGCCTTTAGCAGTTGATTTCCTTGCTTTTAAGTGCTTTTGTTTCACAAGCTGCAAGGGGCCTTGTTAAACTCCACCAACTTGTGAAAACAACTCTGCTTTTTCATCTGAAAATGTGCTTATTCATTCTGGCAAGCGTTAATGTAGCACAGGCACTGTTTCCCCCTTTGTGAAGTGTGGCTGGAGGCAAAAGGTGCCACAGGGCTGTGAAGCAGTGGTCCTGCCAGTGGGGCAGAGGACAGTGGCAGCCAGCCACTCTGGTCCCAGGTGCTGCCCCAGGGGCAAGCCAGGCCATCATCCTCCTAATCATCCAGTCCCCTCCTAATCATCCGGTCCTCTAGGAAAGAGGCTTTCTAGGTCTGGTTCTGCAGGTGAATTGAATGGCCAGAAATTTCAAGGGTTAAATTTCTAGCTCTAATTCTCCTCTCCCTTCCTAAACTGACTTTACAGCAGCTAGGTCATCCCCTCCCACCTTTTATCCCTGCACCATCACATGTCCAAATCTCTGTGCTGGGTGTTATGTAGCAAGCCCAGATCAACAGACAAGTGATTCAAGGAAACAAATATAAATTTGCCAGTACACAAAAGCACCTGTTCACATATTATTCCCAATACAGTATGAGTATTCACTAGATTAAACCATGATGCCGATAGTACATCCTGTACAAATCTTTTATGGATAGATAACTTCAACAATGCAAGCTTGACCACTCAAGACTGAAACACGGAGTATATGAAAGAGACAAGTAACAAGGAAAGGATTATGAAGCAGGTATTCTGAATTTAATTTAATTACAAAGCATTGATAAGTCCTAGAGAGAGAAACTGACTTTTCCAGCCCTTCTAGAGTAAAGTATCTTTCTTTTTCCTCTCCTAGTAATGCCTTTGCATTTATTTGTAGGCTTCCTGCATAGCCTTTGCAAGCTCTGTTTCTCCTTGTATAGACCTACTTTACCAAACCACATATCTTTCCAGAAAGTTTTTTCTCCATCAGAAATTTCAGTCTCATCTTGCAAGAGCAAATTCAGTGAGACCAGAGCAGTAAGACTGATGCAAAATGGTGCAACTGAGAAGGAAGACAGACTGGACATCATTATAAAGGCTGAAAATCAGTAATTAGTGATCATGAGTAGTAGTCATTACAATTCTAGGCAGAAAAATTACAGAAAGGTTGCTAGACAAACAGATGCATTAAAGTTAAATCCCAGACTCTCTCCCCTGGTCATAAAGCTCACTTACTGTGACCAATTTTGAACTGAAGGAGCTTGAAAAATGAGAAAGCCAGGGCTAATTGAGCCATGAATTAGTATTTTGGCTGCCTTCTAAGTGCCAGGCATTATCAAAATGTCAGTCTCATGAAACCAATTAAACATGTGACATGTGAGTTTGCTAGCACAATGAAGTTAGGCTCCATGGGTATTATGGCTTCCCGTCTAACACTACTTTGTGCACACACTTGCACGAAGCATTATGATGAAGCCTTAATTACCTGAATTTTACCTGCAGCTTTTTTTCATTGGTTTCTGCCTGGCTCGGGGCAAAGAGTGGAGGGGGCTCACTAGGTGAGCAGCAATTCTATAGTTTGTTTTCTCTCGGCATGGTTCCCCAAGCTGTACTTGGTGGCTGTGGCTCTAGCAAAAGAATGGCTGATTTCCTTCTGGGGTTTTCAGTGGTGGTAATCCAGCTTGGGCATTTCAGAAAAACTAACCAATTTTCTGTATGCCTGGTGAAAAGGCTGTACTATGCCATGTGAAGATGTGAAAATTTAGGTCTTGAGCTCATAGATATTGCTTAATCTTGGGTAACTAATCTGAAGCCATCAAGGATTTTTAAGAGACTTCAGTACTTTTACATCAGCTCCCCAAGGAGCAAATTTTATTTAAAGTGAGATTTTCCTGGTTATTGAGAGCAGCCCTGAGGAGAAGGACTTGGGGATGTTGGTTGATGAGAAGCTCAGCATGAACCGGCAATGTGCACTTGCAGCCCAGGAAGCCAACCGTATTCTGGGCTGCATCAAAAGAAGCATGACCAGCAGGTTGAAGGAGGTGATTCTCCCCCTCTATGCCACTCTGGTGAGACCCCACCTGGAGTATTGAGTATCCAATGCTGGGGCCGCCAACATAAGAGGGACATGGACCTGTTCGAGTGAGTCCAGAGGAAGGCCATGAAGATGATGAGGGGGCTGGAGCACCTCCCCTATGAAGACAGGCTGAGAGAGTTGGGGTTGTTCAGCCTGGAGGAGACCTTATAGCAGCCTTCCAACACCTGAAGGGGGCCTGCAAGAAAGCTGGAGAGGAACTTTTTACAAGGGCATATAGTGATAGGACAAAGGGTAATGGATTTAAACTGAAAGAGGGTAGGTTTAGGTTAGATATGAAGAAGAAATTCTTCACTGTGATGAGAGTGGTGACGCACTGCAACAGGTTGCCCAGAGAAGTTGTGGATGCCCAATCCCTGGAAGTGTTCAAGGCCACGTTGGATGGGGCTTTGAGCAACCTGATCTAGTGAAAGGTGTCTCTGCCCATGGAAGGGGGGTTGGAACCAGATGATCTTTAAAGTCCCTTCCAACCCAAACCATTCTATGATTCTGTGATTGTCACTCAGGAACTTAATAGCAGTGGCAGGGAAAGAAAGTAATCCTTTGGAGAAGCACTCAGCTGCTTGAAATGGAAAATGTTTTCTACATCTCCTTCCAGGAAAGGCAGCAGGGTCCCCAGAAATCAGAGACTTCTCATGGCCATACGTCACAGTTGCCAGGGGACTGTGGAAGCTGGCATGGGGCAGGGGCACTGCAAATGGTCACATTTCTAAAGCCACCAGTTGCAGTAAAGCAGTTAAACGAAGCTGTTGGTGTGGCCTTGAACCTAGTATTTCTTAGTTTCTCAGTGTTTGGAAGGTTAGTATTTTAACACTGTGTTCACTGAGTGTAACATCTGAGAGACAGTGACTTCAGCTCCTCAGTAAAAACCTTTCCCCCATTTTCTGTCCCTGATCGCAGGCTTTAAAACCTCACTTGAGTTTTGGAACAGGCCTACATCCCCTTACTTTGCATTTTATTCCTGTATTTGCACGCTGCTGTGACAGCACAGCAAAGGCAGCCTTGCAGATAGCCTGAGTGTGAGTCTCTGATAAGTACTCAGGGCTGGCCTATTTGGGACCTTTCTCAACCCTCCTCCCACTGCTTTCCCTGTGATTTCAAATGCTGAAAAAGGCAATGAATAATTAGTAGCTTGGAATAACGACTCGTGTGTAGTCCTGTTTGTTGAAACACCTGCCGGCTATGCACAAAACACACGGAGGGCTATTTCAGGATGAGGTATCCACTCTGCAGAATATACAAACCACCTACATGCTGTGTGTGGATGACTTGGGGTTTTAATGGAGGACTGACTACTTTTGGATGGTGACATAACATTCTTTTCCCCAGGAGCCAAGCATGTATGTCAGTTCATCCAAGCAGTCAGAGAACAGCACTGTGCTGGAAAGCCATGTGAGGCCCTCTGACCCACGTCCTGGGGTTTCCATGAGAAGCATCTGTGAAACAGTGGGACAAAGCTAGTGGCTTCACTCTCACCAGGACCCTGTAGCAGTGTGGGGACAGGGAGTCCCTGTAATTTGCAGGTCTTTGTTGAAGATTTTGAGGACAGTGTCAAAACCAGTGCTGGAGTCTACGATGTGACACACTTCACAGCAGTCCTGATCTTCAGGCACTGCTGAGAAGCTGCATCTTGGAAAAATAAAATTAGTTTCCTAAGGCAGGTACCCACAGCCCTGGGCTGTAGTTGAAGGTCATGTCACATGTCCAGGGCAAGAACAAGTCTGCCTTTTTTCACCACAGTGGCAGTATGAATTGGAAAATGTGGGCAAAAAGGCAGGTAAGGCACAAATCTGTAGGCCTGGCAGACTCTCTGTCACCAGTTGTGTGAGTGAGTGGGAGGGCTGCCTCCTCTGACTCCCTGGCTGGGAGAAGAAAATGGCATTTCTTCCCTTGTTCCTTCCTCCTGCTCTCACCTTCAGGGAATACACAGGTTCAGTACTTCCTGCAGCTCCTTTTGCGTCCAGGCCTTTGCATTTAACATCCATACTAAAGCAACTGGTTGGTCTCTGACGTATGGAGAGCCAAGGACTTCACAAGGAACACCTTTCACAGACTTTGTTGGCCAAGGATTATGTTTCCTGAGGGACATGGCTGGCATCCCTGCATTTGCAGGCTGTTCTCACACTGCCTCTGTTTGAACATCATGGCCCTCCCAGTACAGGGTTCTCTTAAACTCTCCGCTCTCACCACAAGTGATTGCTCCTGGCTCCAGGGGTTTGCAAGGCGAGGAGTCTGATCTGACAGTGGCCAGACCCTGCAACGTATAAGGCTCCTGATATGAAAGTAAGTGTGCAAAGGGCTGCTGTAAGCAGCAGATAGGAGTGCAGTGATACTCCCCCCAGAATGCTCTTCTAGGGAGAACACTGTGGGTGGTTAGAGGCAGTGGGACCAGGCAGCCTCATGCTGCTACCCAGTGCAAAGACCAAAGGCAGATTGCACTGCTTGCCCACAGTGAAGGGACACGTGCCTCTCCAAGACAGGAGAGGGACCAAAAAAGGCATGACCTCAAGGAGCAGCCAGTGGCAACAGATGGGAATGTGGCTCAACCTTAGGTGAAAAACACTTACGAGACATCACCTCCAACTATTTATAGGAGAAAAGGCCCAAGCAACAATATGAGAAAAGCAGGAGGGTGTGGGTATTCAACTATGAGCTCTTAAGCATATCCTCCTTGGCTTGACAACACTGGCCTGGCTGCATGTCCATCCTGATGGGCAAAGAAATGCTCAGCAGGCGTCAGTGGATGTTTGTTCATCCTTTGTTATTCCAGTGTATTTTTGTATCTCTCCCTAACCTTTCACCTTGACTCTGGGCCATCCCCTCTGATTCCCGTCTTCCTCCTGAGGATGCTTTTTAATGAGACCCCTGAAATATAAGGGCTGTCCAGCAATGCTTACTCTGAATGTTGCCAAGGCAACTCGTGTTTTCCTCAGACTGACTGGTTTTGTGGGACTTCAACCATACAATGCATTTAAGCTGAATTTTGGATAATCAGCTGAAGGTTGTGGGCAGACAGGTGTTTCAGCAATGGAAAGGACTGCCTGCTGCAGTCATAGACTGACTGTACAAGCATTTGAAAGCCTCATCAATTCCTTTTGATACTCTTGATCAAAATCCTGTGCAGAGACCAGTGCCTCTGCTACCAAAACTTTCCAAGTCTCCATGTCAGTCTCCCTGTCTCTTGACAATATCCCTCCCCGTATTCAGCACAAAAACAGTGTAACAAAAAAAAAGAAAAAAAAAAAGAAATTAACCAAAGTAGCCACATATGACCTTTGGTGACCTCTGAGAGTTACCTGTTCAATTTTGGACTTTTCTGATCAGTGCCTTGCAATAAATCAATGGCTGATTCAACTCCCAGTTCTGTGGCTCTGTGAGGGGGCAAGGATTAATGATACCTGTCAGTCACCTGTTAACAAGTGCATTGCTACAGACATGACATGTTACCGTATGATGTGACTACTGAACCAGGAAGGGTTTTGGTTTTTTTGTCTATGTGCTATGACCCAGGTAATTATGTGGCTGAGGGCAGTTTCATTTTAGCTAGATGTTGGCCTGTCAAGGGAGAATCTGCTGACAGGCAGTGGTGCAAAAGGCAGGCAGACCTACACACATTGTAAGCTTTGGTTTGAGAGCAGGGAAAAGAAAACCAAACTAAAACATTCACATGTTGCAGCATGTGCACTGGAACAAACCAAACTAACTCTGTCACTCTCCATGGGTCAAAGGTGGCTGTAGGAATAAGCAAATATCCAGGGCAGAGGATTAACTGGGGTCAGGCTGGAGATAGAAAGGGGAAAAAGTGACCCAGATAAAGACAGGAAGGATTTAGAGGACAACTGTTGCAATAGCAAGTGACCACAGCATTAGATTTTCCAGCATTTTCGAATACCAGAAGCAAACCAATTTGTCTGAGCAGCCCAGGGGAACTGCCAGGGGAGTGCTGGAAAAGCACCTCTGGGGGCTAGTCATCTCCAGTCTCACCTGGGATCTCAGCAGGGCTGCTTTGGTTGCTTTGCTGCAGGGAAAGCCGGGAGCTGAGAGTCTGCCAAACACGGAGGGAAGGTCATCCCCAAGGCTGACAGTGCCAAGTGAGGCAGAAGTCTTCCACAGGAAAAGCAGTGTGATGGATTATTCAAACCAATGACACACAATGAGGGAAGAGCCTCCAGCACTTCCCAAGCTCAAGAATTAGAAAAGTAGTACTGGCCAGTGACCTCTTGGGACAGAGTAAGGCACACACACTCTCATGGTTGTCTGTAAGTATCTTTGTAACAAATACGGTCTCTCCTGTGCCCACGTATCTCAGAGATGCACACCATCCACAGGTCATGACGAAGACAGCAGGAGCTGTGATTCCTCTGCAGCTCTGGAAAGGCAGGGCAACCAGCCCACTCCAAAGGCCAGACTGTTTCCTTACAGGGTGCAAAGCTACATGGCTCCGTAAATCAACACACCTGCAAAGATGGAAAGCTCCATAAACACCTCTGCCCTTAAAAGCCTCTTGCTCTAACAGGGGATGGATTTAGACTCCAGGCTCCCACAGCCCTCACCTCCTGGGCAGCATGCAGTCTTCCCCTGGCCAGGGTCCTCAGGGTCCTTCTCTAGAAGGGGCTTAGCAAGAGAGCTACTCCTGGACAAATGCCTGCCCAGTGTAAAACGAGCTTTGCTGCTCCTGCAAACCAGGCACTTCTGGCAAACTCAGATCTTGTTTAGAAAACTTTCTGTTCCATCCTACGATATGAAGGACCCATCAGGCTGCATCTGGTGTTCAGTGCTGAATACAGAAATAACATTTTCTGTGTTTTGCTCTCCATAAAGCCAAACACCCTTTGAAAGCTCAGCAGCCTGAAGGCAAGGATGAGAATAGACTCTGAATGGCCATGAAAACATCCTGAAGTGACCTTTTTTTTTTCCCCAAAGGCTGAGAGAGACATAAGCAGCCCAAAGCCCTGGTTAGATTTTGTGCTCTTGCTGACTGGTGTTATCAAAAGGCAAGACAAGGAAGACCATGCAGGGCATGGTTACGCTGTAGATAAACCTTTGAGAATGCTAACAGACACGCTTTCCTTTGACTGCAAAACAAATCTGAGAAGCAGGACAAACATGGTGAGCACAGTAGCCCTGTGAAAAGGTGGCAAAGTGTACCCAAGATAATAAATTTAACACTATCTGAAAAACATGACTGATGAATTGCTTGGAAATGAAGCTGATTACTAAGGTCATTAGCATCTGACTTTGAACAAGGAGCTCACAGAGGCATGACAGGGGAGCAGGTAAGGGCAACAGACTGTTTTGTGAAATACAGAAGTCAGCCCTAGATGTTTTCCTTTGCAGACATGGAGTCTGTCAAGTATAAACTAACAATGTCGGGTAAAAGGGAGTTTCCTTGTAAATCCAGAGCCACACATAAAAGGCTCTTTACAGGAGGCACCTCCACATGCAGGAAACCCATAGGCCTTCCAGATCTATACTGCATTTTAATGCATACCCCTGTGGCTCTCAGGTGAACAAAAAGAGGAAGGTCCTCTCCTCCCCCTCCCTATAGGGTGCAATGTAGATGCGGAAAATCCTTCGTTTTGCACAGGAAAGGAATTGCTTAACTGTTGCAGCCCATCTTTTCAGTCATGGTGTTCAGGCTTTTTTAGCAGTACTCAGAAAGACTTTGCAATGAGGACATGTGCAGCCTACAAGTATCAACAAGCAATTATTGATTGGCTAGCAACACAAAATATTGCTAGGATTTAATGAGCATCTCAGACAAGCATCATGCTCACCATCCCTAGAAGTCACATGGCCAGGAAGGCATCAGTCAGATGGGGAAGGGCTAGCCTCTGAGGATCCCTGGGACACAGCCTCTGTATTGCTGGGTTGCTTTCATTTCCCGGGTCAGTTGACACAGATAGCTCTGATGACCCCATCAATTACCAGCTCTGTTTTTTTTCAGTTTAGGATTTTATACCTTTCCAAGTTGGTGCTTATCCCTTTGAATCCTTCAGCATCTAAAAAATGTGCCTCAACAAGCTTAGTCCTGTGTGTGATTTTTCTTTTCTTATTTTTCCGCAGACTTTATTACAATTGCTTCAGCAATTGCAACCAAGGGGACAAAGGGAGTTGCAGATGGACAGGGCCTTTGGAGGCAGGTTGTGGTTTGCACAAAGAGAGGCACATATTTGCTGCCATGATTTGGGGACCAGCAGAGAGGTGAAAGGGAAATGTATAAACAGTGAAATCCCAGCTGACTTTTGTGTGGCATCTCCCAGCAGCAGAAGCAGTTTAGGCAGGTCTCAAGGGGACTCAAGAGGAGCAGAAGAGGAGGTAGTGTAATAGACAGTTTTGCATGGAGGACTATGGCAAAGGCCTGTTTCATGCCTGAAGTTTGCTTTTCCTGGGGACAGGAGCCTGGTTGCAGAGGATAACTCTGCCCACAGTGCCAAAACAATCAGGAATCCCTCAGATCAATGATGTCTCCCTTTCTATGTTGTTGGAAACAACTCTGCAGTTCCAACAACCCAACCAAGTGAGAGAAGAGAGGAGATCATGACACAGAAAAGGTTAATGCTAAGGGTTCGGCAGTGCCAGTATCCTCTGAGCTGGGGAATCAGTAATTAGGAGGCTTCTCCAGGCAGTTCTGCTTCATGCATTAGCCTGGGAATCTGCAGTCATGCAGTCCTTCCTGCATGGAACACACAAGAAGTAAATCCAGAGGCCTCACAGAAGAAAGCACACACCTAGTGATGCAGCTCAGTGTGAGATGATGCAGTTTGAGCGGCTCACATCTTTCCTGGCACTTCTGGGGTAGTTTCTTTGCATATGTACTCTGAAGGTAGCTCTGGAGGAGAGGAGGGGAGGAAAGAGAGCATGAATGTAGCTTGAGGTGAGCAGACTGGTAGTTCTCCAAAGTGAGTAAGGCAGTTTTGGCTTTACTACTTTGTTAGCTAATGAGTATGGCAAATATTAGCATAATTTAGGATCAGAGTGAACCAAAAAGCCCAGGCTACTTCAGGACTGTGGTTTACCTTGTGATTTTAGAGACCATGCTTTTTGGATGTTGAGTGCCAATGCAGAGTAGAAGTGTCATGGACTCAAGTGAAGCAGGAGAGGTGGTACTGAGATGGAGATTTGGCATGGAGGACAATGGCAAGCAGATGCTAACTCATCTTCTACCCCAAGGACATTACCAGGCCTGCATGCCCAGGGTACTCTGTAGGGTTTAAAAGCCTACCAGAGCAGTCTGCAATTGCAACGTCTGCCACCCCAAACACTGCAGACAACCATATGTGCATGAACACACACAGACACACATGAATAGGTAGTTCAGCCATCTGGAGGAGCTGGGCACTGCCACCAGTGAGCCTGGGAAATAACTTGATCAGGAGAGAGCCTGGACCCATGGGTAGGCAGTGGAGATTCTCCTTAGAAATTTGCTAGGCCAACACATCATCTTGCATCTTGGTGAAGCTCCCTGTCTGGCTGTTCTTACAGCATACTTGCCATGAGTATTTGCATCCTGTTGGTGCCTCCACGTTCCCACACTTCTGCTTTGTACTGTAAGGTTTGATCACTGCAGTCCAGCAATGATGGGCTGCATCTCACAGGGTTTGCTGCAGAGTTTCACAGTAGCTTTCTCTGATGCTAAAATGCATCTCTGTCAGAGACCTCCTTATCTTCCTTGTAATGTAGCTAATCTCTGGTCTCTGCATGAGTTCTATGTCCTATGTCCTTGGCTAGGGAACAATGGGAAGAAAACAATCAATCAAACAAAAATTTTGCCTCTAATTAAAGAAGAGTAGTGTTTGAGGGGCCCAAATCATAGTATATTTCAACTTAGCTATAGGAAGAGCAGTCAATGCACCATGGGGTGGCAATCTGGGAGACAACAAGTTGAAGGTATTTCCACTTTGCTGTGGACAAGTGAGTCACCTGGGCCAGGCTATAGCTGTGCCTTCCAACATGTGCCCAAGAGAGCTGAGCTGAATCAGAGGGGGAAACTGTTGCTTTCTGGTATGCTTCTTGGCCAAGAATGTGTTTTTCTTGGAGAGTGGCTGCATTGGTCAGGGCTGCCCCCAGCTACAGGATCAAAAGCAAGCTTCAGGATGCACCTCAGTCAAAGCTGGAGTGCTTTCTGGAGAGGTAAGGGTTGAACACAGATGATGCTCTGAGGGGGAAGAAACACCTCCCTGTGGTGTGGAGACAGTTGGGCATACAGTGAGCCAGCCCCTCTGAGTACCCCAGCCTCAGCTCCTGGAAAGTGCAGGGCATGCCTGTGGTGGTATTTGGAGCTGTGCCAGGCAGGCATGTGGATCTGAGTATCTGCACCACAGTAACTCTGCAGCCCTGCTTCTCCATCCCCACTGTGGCAGTAGCACTGTAGGGTCTTGCACCTGCAGGTTAACTGCAGCAAGCTGGGCACCCTGTGGCTCCCCAAAACACTTTGAGACCAGCTGGGTGAAGGCTTCTTTGTTTCTGTTGTAAGAGCTGCTTCCCCATGGCCTCTGCATGCAGGTGTCTGAACCTACAGACTCCTGCTCTGTGCAGGCGCCACGTGAGCTCCCTCTCAGGCAGCATTTGTGTCCTTTTGCTGTGTGCTAGCTTTTGTCCCAGGCCAACCTTTCCTTCCCTTTCAGCCTGAGCTGTTACATAACACTGACACTCCAAAGGAACAGCATTTCCAGCACTGTTTCAACATTGTTTTGCAGTGGCAGCAAATACAATATAAAATCTCTCCAACTACTGCATGCTGTGTGGTACTGGAAATCATCTTATTTTGACCAACTAGCTAGAAGGAAAAACTTGTGCTTTTGGTAAGCAGTCTGATTGTCCCCAGTAAAGTAAGAGCGATTATCTATTATTTTCAATTCTATTGTTGATCACTTATAATAAATGCAGGAGGTCTATAAGTTTAAAAGATAGAAAAGAGCCATTATTATCTGGGCCATATAATGAAGTTCAGTAGTTTTGCACTGAGCTCACAATCTACTCCATAAAGTTTTTGTTTATTTACCGCAAGAGTCTAGGTTTTCTAAAAGAAACAGAAACTCTTCCACCTGTAAGCAAAGCGTACTTTGGGTCTCATCCCTTTTTCTCTTCTCTTCCCTTTCCTTCCCCCTTTTGTTCAAAGGATGAGAAGAATCAGATGTTGATCACAAATGCTTGGCTGCAGATGGTGAGTAACCTGTGTCAATAAAGAAAAAAAAAACCCTTTCTAGTAGCAAACTACTGAATGTGATTTCTTAGCTGAAAAGCAAGATTGCTGTCTTTTAACTTGTCTGTAATGTGAAACAAGCAGGCATTTTAAGTCCTTTGAAATTTCTCTAGTGCTCCTTTTAGCCTTGAAAATGAAATGCAGGAGACTACATTAATCCTTTAGGCAGACCTGTTGGCCTTCGGAGGGTGAAACCAACTGCGTTGTTAGGCCAGAGGATGTAGGGATCTACTAACAAAGAGCCCAAGGATATGGTCACACTGTAACAGAATGAGAGACTCTTCAAGGGGCTCAAGGCCTCATCCAAGGCCAGTGACAGGGACTTGTTGTGAAGGGGCCAGCCACCCAGTAAGACCCGGGCACCCTGCATTCATGGTTTCTGGGCAAATCTCCACCTCTGTCTGAAATGAGGAGTCGGGGGTGCCCCCGTGGAGGGCAGGGCACACAGATCCCTAGCACTTGGCCCCAAACACAGAAGCAATGCAGCCACACTGGACCGTGTGGAGACTGCTTGGCCTAGGTGGTGGGGTGGCCAGGGACTGCAAGGAGGCCCAAGCTACAGTGCTGCTGGCAGTGCCCAGACATGACAGTGCGAACATTGCCTTCCCTCATGCTTTACAAACATCATCCATAAATGTTCCTCCTCCCTCTTCTGCAACCTGCTCCAGCTGAGGAGTGACCTGCACCAGTTATGCAGGATAAGCAAAACTGATCTTCACTGAGGGCTTTGGGGGAGGCAGTTTCCTGTCAGGTCTGTTGCTGGCCGCCCATGGCGTGAAATATGGTCTTTTTTTGTGGTGCATAAACCAATCTCCTTAATGGCTTGCACTCAGTAAAGATGCAGCTCTGGAGGGAAAAGCCTGTGGGAGACTTAAATGATTGAACTAACTCTGCTTTGACTTCAGCAGCCAAACACTATCTCATTTTAATGGGTGCAACTGAACAGGCTGTTTCTTCCTCAGCTACCTGCTGGGATTTGCAGCAGAAATTAGTTGGTTTTTATTGCAAAAACTAACCCAGACCAACCTATAGGACTACAGGATTGTTTGGACAGAGCCTGTGGGTGTCCTATCAGTTGTAGCACTGATAACTGTTTCCCTTGCAGCCTTCCCATAGAACTTTGCTGTAAGTTTCAAGGTTCAGCACAAAAGCTGTGCCTGCACCTTTCTTGAATTAACTCTTTGTATTGGGGTGGAGGAGGGGGGATATAAAGTTCACTTGCCTACCTCTCATAGCAAGGTGGTTATTAAAAGAATCATCCAACCTTTGTAACAGATTAAATTATTTCCACGAAAGAGGGACTCTCAGACCATGGTCCACTTACCACTGACAATACCCAAGTCATTCAAACCACCTCAACTCAGAGCCAGCATGCCTCATGGGGATGCCTACTGCCAGTGTTTCTGCCAACCCACCAGAAATGGTTTGGGATGCTTGGCTTCAGGCTACAAGGTGGAGGGGTTAGACACTAAACTAAAATACAGCTCACACCATTCAGTTGTCACACTGTGGATCCTCAGTATATATGCCAACAGTTCTTAATAATTAAAGCCAAGCATTAAACTATTATCATACTACTGCTATTGCTACTGGCAAAATCCATTTTGTTCCCATAATATTCCAGACAACTTAGAAGACTTTTACCAGCTCATGTAATTTGATGTATATATTTGCCAACAGTACTGGGTTGATGTTTACTTGTCTTGGGATCAGTATGAATACCCAGGGGTGCAGAACTTGCGATTTCCAGCTGACCAGATTTGGGTACCAGACATTCTTCTGTATAACAGGTAAGCAAGATGCGCAATGGCCGGGGGAACCTAGAACTAGAGTGTTAGATGCTGGAAATAAGCCATGCTTCACTGATATTCTGGGGCTTTTGCCATCTGAGGATTTGGCTCTTACTCTTGAAACAGTAACAATAAAGCAAACAAGCGCCAGCTAATAGATTTTTCTAATAGCCAATCTAAGTCTTCCTTGCAGATGTTCTGCAGATGTCTTGTTTACCTTTTCCCAGTGAATGCAGAGAGAAAACAATGCATATTCTCCTTATAATTACCATGCGTTTCCTGGAAAAAACTATTATCATGTCTCTGCCATAATGTTCCTGCCTGAACTAAACTAACAGATTTTCTTCTTGCTGTCCTCATCACTCATATTTTATAAATCTCTCCATCATTCCTCTTCCCCTCTGAATACTCTCTAATCTGTTTTTCCTCCTCCACAGAGCTGAATCCAGCTTTCTAGCCAGCACTTCTGCAGTGTTGAATGGAGTGGAAGCTCTCTAGACAGATGTTTCCTTAACACTTTCCAGGAGGAGGAGCTTTTGGTTTTGCTCTAACATCTTATTTTTGATCTGTCACAAACCCCAGATGTTGCACTTCAGCCTTGGTGTCTTACTAGATTTTCACTGATCTGTCTTCCTCTGACAGTTTTAGGCGTAATACTTTCTAATCATCCAGATTGAATTTCATTCTGTTGGTTTCCCCAGTTCACCACAATCCATTTTCCATTTCAAGCCCTCACTAAAAGATATCTGAGGGAGGCTTGGAGTGACCTGGATTGTTTTTCTTTACTTTGGCTTTATTCCTCACAGTCTCTTTATTCCTTTTCAGTCTCTAAAAAGGAGGCATATAGCCTGGTCCATATTATCGTAGTTTGTTTATAAGAACGTGATGTGGCAAAGGCTTTCTGAAGTTCAGATATATCACCTGCCTCCTCTTAGTTAGTCAGTAAGAAAATTAGATTGATCTGATGCAGTTGGCCCTTGACAAATCTGTGCCAGCTGTTTTCACCTCCTTATCTTTGAAGTTAGGTTGATGTGTCTATAATTTCACCTTTAAAAAAAAATAATCAGTGTTCTCTTTGATCTTCCCTAATTCACTGAGCCCTTCCCAGTTCTCCATGAGCTCTCACAGGTATTTGTTAATGCTTGAGAGGGTATTTTGAACAGTCCCTTCAGTTCTCAAGAGTAAATTTCATCAGCCCTGCCAACTGAAATCTGTCTTATCTACACTTCTTTAACCTATTCCTGCCCTATTCTGCCCTGGACTCCTGCCACTGTGTGAGAATTAATTGTGGTGATTCACAGTTTGTGAAGAGTGAAGCACAGAGGGTGCAGGATACTGCAGCTCTCTACATCCTGTTGCTTCCTTTCCTTCCACAGCAAGTGGATCTACCTGGTCCTTTGTCTTTTCTGTCTTTCCTTGCATTTATAAAAACCTTTCTTGATGCCTTTTATGTCTTTTGATAGCTATCAGTCATTCTGCACTTAGCCTTTTGAATTTTATCCCCTTTGTTATGTGCTGGGGATGATACTGAGGACTGATGACTCAGGCATGATGTCGTGGTTTAACCCCAGCCAGCAGCTAAGCACCACGCAGCCGCCCGCTCACCCCCCCACCGGCGGGATGGGGAAGAGGATCGGAAGGGCAAAAGGGGAAAAACTCGTGGGTTGAGATAAAAACAGTTTAATAACTAAAGTAAAATAAAAAATAGAATAGTAGTAATACAAAGCAAGCGGTACACTGTACAATTGCTCACCACCCGCCGACCAATGCCCAGCACGTCCCCCCAAGCAGCAACCGAACCCCTCCCCGGCCAACTCCCCTGCTTATATACTGAGCATGATGTCACGTGGTATGGAATAGCCCCCCGCCCAGTCTGAGTCAGCTGCCCCGGCTGTGCCCCCTCCCAGCCTCCCGTGCCCCTGGCAGAGCATGGGAAGCTGAAAGGTCCTTGACCAGTGTGAGCACCACTTAGCAAGTACTTAGCACTACTTAACAAGAACCAAAACATCAGTGTATCATCAACATTGTTCTCAACCTAAACCCAAAACACAGCCCCATACCGGCTACCAGGAAGAAAACCAACTCCATCCCAGCCAAAACCAGGACACATGAATAAAGAGCAGGTCACAGGAGGGACAGAGGGTCTGAATTTTCCACATCTGATTGTGAAGCAAGTTGTCTAAGGTAGTCATGTAACATAGACCTGCACATAACCATGACAGCCAGGGGAACCCTTCGTAGTTAATCTCTTCCCAAGAGACCCTCTGGAGCAAACTCCCAGGCCTGCTCTCTTGGGGAATTCTTATCCTTGCCTGGCTCATTACTCCCTTATTTTTCTCAGAATTGCTGGAATCCTAAACAAATTCTCTTTTGTTGGTCCCTTTCCCTTGGTTTCTGCTCTTAGAGTCTCAATGAATCTCCTCCTACAAGCCCCAAATCTAAAACGACTTCTCCCCAGTGCTTTCCTCCATTGCCTGAAGCAAACCTTTGGCCCCTCTGCATCCTAAGAGACTGCAGAATTGTTGCCTCAGGCCACCAGTACTCTTACAAAAGATATCTGGGTTACAGATAACATGATTTATGCTGTGAGCTGCCTGATTCTGACAGCAGGCCCAGAAAAGCCTCATCCTCCCGACTGGTCTTCCGGTACAAGTACTGTGACACTTTTTCTCCTTCCACTTCTGCCTTTGCTCTGAGACATCCAGCAGCTGCACGTCTCAGTTCATTGAGGACATTGCAGCATGCAAGCAGCATGCCTGGGTGCAGGCCAGCAGTGTCTTTTGGAAGCTGAGATACTGATTGAGGGTGGACTCTTCACCCAGGCGTAGGACATTAATTCAGACATTCTGTGCATTAAATTCAGCCAAAATATTATTTTTATGTTGACAGTTACTACATCTTGACTCAAACATCAGCTTGCTTTTTCTTTGTTTTGTTTTGGTTTTTTTATACTGTGTTATAGTGCGGATGAAAGATTTGATGCGACATTTCACACAAATGTGCTGGTGAATTACTCTGGATCCTGCCAATATATTCCTCCAGGTAGGGCACAGAGAGCATTTGTTTGCTTAAGTCAATGTGTAGCTTTGAATAACTACAAGCAGTTTTCCTTGATGAATGAAACCAAGGTGTTTAGAAGCAGTCTGTGGAAATTTTGCAAGCTGTTATGGGACAAACCCACTGAAATAATTTGGGTCCATTATTAATGGTGTATTTCCACTTCAAAAATCAATAAATCACTTTCCTGAGCAGTTTGCTTAGAACTTTCAGAGGCCCAACTGAGGCGTCGTCTAAAGCAAGGTGGCGTGCACCCTCACATCACATTTCATGTGCAATTCAATTAGCTCTTTCTTGAGATCGGAGAGGTGTGTGACCACAGGAGACCCTGAGAGCAGAACTCCCTCTGCAGTGAAGTCGTCCCTGCCAGGCTGAGGCTACAACTCCAGGTGAAAACGGAGACTGGTCTCAGCCAGCCAGACCCTAGTCTCAGCCTGCTTTCCACCTGTATTGCCGATTCGGTGCCTGTAGGGCCCAACAGCCAGGATCTACCAGCAAATACACAGGCTATCCCCACAGTAACTCACTGTGGTGGACAACAAATACCCAGACTTTGTGTCATAGCTGCTGGCAGACTGACCCCAAGCATGTCCATAGGGCCCACCAGAGAATAAGTGGTTCTTCCTTGATGACTGGTCCTCTGTTGATCCCTACTCCTGAGACCCCTTAAAGCAGCCCTGTGGTTTCACTGGGACAGACCCATGGGGAAGGTTACTCTCCAGGGAGGAACATGAGACAGGAATAAAATTGACATGCACCAGAGCAGAGCCTTCTCCATCCCTCCAGGTAGGGAGGTAAGGCAGAGTGTGCCTATATGGGCAGATCTGGTGTCCTGCTCATCTCTTGGTGAGCTACAAACTCCATGTTGAAGAATTGGTTACTGCTGTGGTTTAATCCCAGCCAGCAACCAAGCACTACACAGCCGCTCACTCACTCCCTCCCGCTGGGATGGGGGAGACAATTGGAAGAGTAAAAGTGAGAAAACTCATGGGTTGAGATAAAGACAGTTTAATGGGTAAAGCAAAAGCCGTGCATGCAAGCCAAGCAAAGCAAGGAATTCATTCATTACTTCCCATCGACAGGCAGGTGTTCAGCCATCCCCAGGAAAGCAGGGCTCCATCATGTGTAACGGTTACTTGGGAAGACAAATGCCATCATGCTGAACCTCCCCTCCCTTCCTTCTTCTTCCCCCAGCTTATATACTGAATATGATGTCATATGGTATGGAATACCCCTTTGGCCAGTCTGGGTCAGCTGTCCTGGCTATGCTCCCTCCCATCTTCTTGTGCACCTGGCAGAGCATGGGAAGCTGAAAAGTCCTTGACTAGTATAAACACTACTCAGCAACAACCAAAACATTGGTGTGTTATCAACATTATTCTCATCCTAAATCCAAACCACAGCACTATAACCTGCTACTAAGAAGAAAATGAACACTGTCTCAGCTGAAACCAGGACAGTTACTTAAGAACCCAAGGAAAGAGTAAAGAGAGAAAAAGTAATAACAGAAATCTGTTGTGTAAAGGACAGGAAATCCTTTGTTACAGGGATTTAACTGCTGCGAAACTACTTTGCAAAATTTTAGAAGGAAAAAGTTGATAATCGGCTTACTGACTGGCAACAAGGGCTCACAGAAGCAGCTAGATTAATCAAGACACTGCAAAACATGGAGGAGTGTAAAATACAGTGTTTCCAAAGCTTCATGAAAGTTTTATTTTCCATGAATCTGAGAGCAAGCTGTACTCACTGCTACTCTCCATTAGAGAAACAAGATAGGTGGAGGAGTAGAGAGAACGGCCAAGAAGGGGACAGCTGTCTGCTGTTAAGGAAAGGAACAAAGCCAAGATTCAGGAGATATTGGGAAAAAAAGCCTCCATGTAGCCCATCCAAAAATGACCGTAATGGTGGGAGTCAGACCTCCCAGAACATTAAAGGACAAATTAAGGGAATCCAGCCACCCCAGAGCAGCAGTGTTTGTGCGGGGACATTGTCTTGCACCCATGGTTATGCCACAATGCCCTCAGCCTTTACAGCAGCAGGCAAAGACAATAATCAAGGATCTCTGTTTTGGGGATTTTATCTTCAAAAGGCATGGCTTACTGCAAAACATCAAACTCTGCTCAGTTAGGTGACTCTGAGCTAGGATTCACGTTATCTGGTATTTTAGGGAGCACACAGAAACAATTACTGCAAACAGGTAGGCTAAGTGCAGCATTGGAGATTATTTTCCAATGAAGCAGAAGCTGCCTCTCTTTCACACAGTGCCTCTGAGCTCACCAGCACGCAGTGAACTGGTGAGGTAAGGTGAAGCTGCAAAGCTGCAGGCCCATGGGGGTAAGGGTTGGCAGGGATGACCTCTATTCTTTGCCAGTAGCTGCCAGTGATGCAGGCATGATCATCTTCCCCACTCTCCAAGCCCTCCATGCTGCCAGACAGCTGGGGAAGTCCCACAGCCACAGCTGTGGCCCCAAGAAGAAAGTTTGGAACATCCATTAGTTTTTTTTTCTTCTCTCAGCTGAATAACAAAAATAAGAAATAATTAGACTGCAACAATATACAAGTATTAATCTCCTAAACTGCTTAAAATGTCCCATGAAATAGTGATAGTGGACTAGACACATCCAGAGCAAAATTCAAGGCCCAGGTTAAAATACAGGAGATAAAGGCCAGAACCGAGCAAGGTTTAGCATAGCAATGTATTTTCAAGGGACTGTGGGTCTAATGCAGGGCCTCACAAGGAACGTCTTTCAAAGACCTTGTCACACTACTTCCAGCCACAGCATATGGACATCTATGTACAGCACTGCCTGTGATCTACTGGGACCAGCCAGCACTAGGAGAAAGGCTGGGCTGCTCCTGGGTGGCCAGAGTGTCCTGGGCAACCTACATCAAGGATGCAGGGAAAGAGAAAGGGATCTTCACTGGTGCCCCAGGAAGGGAGGTTATTGCACTCATGGCAGCACCTTCCACCTGCGCTACTTGTTTGGTTACCCCATGACTACATCACACAGACTTTTGGAGAAGAAAGTTGCTCACTCATTGATTGAACAGATAAGGGTAGTGATGAATTGCACCCTGCACGCACGTGATTCTGACTGATTTCTATCCACAGGCATTTTGAAGAGCACATGTTACATTGATGTCCGCTGGTTCCCCTTTGATGTGCAGAAGTGTGATTTGAAGTTTGGCTCCTGGACTTACAGTGGCTGGTTGATTGACCTGCAGATGCTCGAGGCTGATATTTCCAACTACATCTCAAATGGAGAATGGGATTTAGTGGGTAAACTGGCTGGCCTAAAAATTTTCAGTAGTCTGATTTTCAAAGGCAAACCCCAAATATATAGAAATAATCAATCCCACTGAGACCTGAAATACAGATATTGAAAGTTTCTATGTAAGAGGCAGCAAAAAAAGAAAAAAAATGGCAGGTCAGAGACAACCTTTCAGCTGCATTCATTGAACTGTGTCTGAAAACACTGCATTCTGAAGCAGTTGCCTGCAACTGAGTAAGTAAATGAAATCTGCTGGTTCTAATGTATCTGAGCAGTTTGTCAGTACTGAACTTGGATGTGTCTCATGTAGGTACACAGAACACTAATGTCACATCTACTCTAAAATGTCATCCAAAAATTGATTGGTATAAAACCCACTATTTCTGCAAAATTGGAATGAGCTTTTACAGAGATTAATCTCTCTCACCCAGAAAACCATCAGTGTCTACCAGTTCATAATAACTGTAATTAACTCCAGTTCAGTATGTCTCTCTTCCATTCTGTGCTTTGGAATATACCTGCATTTTTAAAAGAAGAATTTATGCTCAGTACTATTTATTCAGAGTGAGCTCCTACTGAGTTATTTTGAACCCATGTATGTAGGTGTAAGTCAGAAGCAATGCTATGGAAATTGATAGAGCTTAGGCCATCCTAAGGAGACCCTGCAGAAGGGACATTTCGTCTTCTAGTCTGGATATGTAGACAAGGAAATCACTGTCACTGACCAACTACGTGCAGTAGTTTTACCCTTCAGGGCACCTGAGAAATAATACAATAAGAAATATAATTGGTATTCAGTTTCATGAGAAGCTGAAGGACTCTCTAGGGAAGTCCTTCTAAAATCTGTCCATTTCAGATCACTCCTGACTTTCCAGTGCTCCTTTATAGTGGTTATTTCTGTCCAGTAACTTTGCATATCTGATTAAGAGACTGGCCTGTAGTTTATCTGTCTTCACCCTGACCAGGGGTGGACAAAACAGGCCCTTATCTAGCTCATATGGCGAAAGTATTAAGTAACACCTCAGGTAAGCCATGGCCATATCCTTCATGGAGACTTTGCCACACTCCTGCCAAAATGTACCGTCACATCTGTCATATGCACAGAAACAAAAAAGAGGTGAGCTATGGTAGCATGAAAGATACAAGGTACTGAGTTCTTCCAGCTCCCCTAACACTTCCTGTGCTGCTGCAGTCCCGGCCACACAGCATTTCGGACAGTCTACTGCAGCTGGGTCACCATGGCCAACCTGCAGTACAGCTATATTGGTCAAATATGTCTCTTAACCCTCAGATATGACAGACTTTAAGCTTAACTTGACATGTCTTTTGAAAATTAAGCCATATCCTTTTTGTTTTTCCTGACAAAAGAAAGCAAATGTGTATAAGAGAACGACAGAAAAATAAGAACCAGTAGCACCTGTCACACAGAAAATCTGCTGCATGGCCTACTGAACATGGCATCCGCTGTTTGTCACCATTCCCTGGATGCAGGAAGGCAGAATGCACATTTTACTGAGTTAATCTTTGGCAACTGCTTGGAAATCTTTCCTTGTTGAGCTTGGGATGCTCAGAAATGTTTTGATCTGGCCCAGATGAGCTTTCTTGGCTAAGCCAGGTTCTAATGACTCAGAAGGCATGAAAATAAACCCTAGAAAACACAGAAGGTGGACTAAGAACAGCAGACATCTTGCACTGTTGCCTCAGACATTGCTGAAGACATTGACACACTAAGAGTTACCTTGACTTATTTAACCCTGTAGTGATGTATTTCAGCTTTCAAACAACATTGAACAGAGGCACGTTGTCCTTTGTCCCTTTTAATCTATTCATCCATGTGCGTATCATTGGCCACAAGTCTTAGAAAATGTCTTTTACCTGGTAACTGATTTGGGGGTGTCTTTTCTCCCTTATCAATTGCCACAGGACACTTCAAAGCACTCTTCAACGCACAATGTGTGCTCATAAACCACCAATTCTTGGCCCATTCCAAGGGGTTACCTAGGAGTCCTGCACCTCTCCCTACAGCTCTGATCTCTCTCTCTGTAGGTGTCCCAGGAAAGAGGAATGAGATGTACTATGAATGCTGTAAAGAACCGTACCCAGATGTGACGTACACCATCACTATGCGCCGACGCACCCTCTATTATGGCTTGAACCTACTCATTCCCTGTGTTCTCATATCTGGCTTGGCATTGCTTGTTTTCCTTTTGCCAGCTGATTCAGGGGAGAAGATTTCTTTAGGTAAGTGCTAAAGAATTCATTTATTTCATAAGCATTTCCTATAAAATGGAAAATAAATACCTCACAGTGCTTGATGAATGAAGATTTCCCTGGAGGAGCAATAGAAGCACTTGTTTGGTTGCAGAAACGAGGGTAACAGCTTTCTATATAGCATTGACACATCCTGTGCCAAACACTTCTAAAATCTTTTGGATTTTACCCTGGGATGAGGCAGAATTTGTCGCTGGCACAGGCTGGTGGTACTCTGTCATCCCTGTTGTTCTGTTCTTTAAGTACATCTCAATGCATTTCACAGCTGATTAACTTTTTCAGATAGGACATACTAAAACACAGAGAGTGAAGGATTGTGAGCAGCAGCAGCTGGGCAATGGATTTTTGCCTTCCAAGTTCAGCTCCCAAAACACCAAGCCATGAATCCCCCATGAACGCAAAGCAGTGACAGCCAAGGAAGGGCTAAATAAGATTTACTGTTGTGTGTGTTGTTAGGAGGGGTGCTTCTAAGAGAAGACAGGGGAGAGCTGGCAATACACAAGACTGGGCCAGATGAGACCTTAAGAGTTAATTGTGCACAATTCCAATCAGGACGAAGACCTTTAAATCATATGAAGTGCCCTCAGTGTTAGTAGAACAATCAGGGATCCAGGCAGCCTGTTAAGAAGTAAAACACAGGCTATGGGGGATACTATTGCTGTCTATGAAAGACAGGATGGAGACAAGGAAAAAGAATTATTTGAGCTGAAGTACAATGTTGACACAGAAACAGGAGATAATGTTCATGCATTGACCTTGTGATTTCTCAGCACCAGGGCAGTTAGGTTTAGCAACAGTCTTTCCAGACAGAACAAAGAACTACTTTTAAAACAGGCTGCAGCTCTTTGGAGGGTGTTACATAACATGCAATAACCAAAAACTAGACTTCATGTCTGTGCAAGTATCTCCTAGCCCCTAATAACCATCTGGGCTTTGTTTGCCCTGTGTTTTGGAAAAGCAGTGTAGTTTACCAGTTCTGCAAGCTTCAGTTCACTCGGCAGGAAAGATTTCTCCGTTACTTTAAGAGGAGCAAGGCTTTGAGTGTAACTGAGAAAAGTGAAAAGACAGCAGAAAAAGTTGCATCTAAAAATGCTCTGACTTTGTGGATGTTCTCATCTGCACTGACAGACATGAAGTCATGGGTTTGGCTTAGCTGTAGGTCAAGACAAGGTTATATTTAACAGCAAAGACATCAGAGGAGCAGCTGCAGAGTTCACGTTCCTCATTCCTCCCCTCCATGTTCCTTCCCTGCAGGTATCACTGTCCTGCTTTCCCTGACCGTATTCATGCTGCTTGTGGCTGAGATCATGCCTGCAACTTCTGACTCCGTCCCACTAATAGGTAAGTTGATTTTTCTCTGCTCTGTGCACAATGTATGATGCTTCTCAAGAGTTGTTCAAAGCCTATTTGAGGACTGACTCTTTCTGTTACTATAGTTTGCACTGTTTGCATGTATGAAAAGTGTCTACATCAGGGATGCAAAAAGGCTCTGGAAATATCAGGTAAGCTGGTAACTGCAAGGATTGAGGGGACACAGATTCAACACACAGCGTGGAGGTTTGGGTAGGCAAAGCACAAAGCCAATACCACTAGTGCACAGGCACAAGTGGGATACTGGAATAGTACTCAGCCCTTGCTCTGGATTCATTGAGTCTGTCTGTAAAGTCCCTTCAACAGCTCTTTGGATGAAGCTGTGTGCACAGAGAGCTTTTGAAGGTCTCAGTGCTGCTGGCTAGAGAAAATTCATCTTTCTTCTTCTGCATCACCCACCCTCCCTGCTGCTATGCCTCTCTTCCTTGCCTGCATCCTGCTCCTCCTCTTCTCTTCTCTCTACCACAAGAGCAACTCAAGGTATTGCTGGAAAATTTTTAACGTGCTGAAAACTATGGGACAGATTATCATCTTGGGAATGTGGGCCAGACAGACATTGTTACATCCTCTGTTTTCATAAGACCATCCCTTTACCTTGATCTCATGGGGCCTCAGTTTCTCAGCTGTGAACTGGAGAAAGCATTATTCCCTGACGTCATAGCAGGGTAGAGAAAATAAACCTGTTCTGGTTTACAAAATAAAGTATGAACACCACAGGAAAATTCAGAACTTGTTTAATTATCATCTCCTGAGCTAAGGTCTATCTTTGTGTACAAATCATGACTAAAGTACACATTCCAGATAGTAAAAATAAACAAAATATTCAACAATATATGTATGCGCTGATGGAAGATGCATCTCACCATTGTATAATTAAAGCCTTGCACAAGTTATATGATGAATAGGACAAAAGAGCATTTACTCAGACAACCTCATTATCTCACTTCAGGGATTAAAGCTCAGACCTAACTGTGGGGAAGAAGAGTGACTATGCAACAGTAAGGGCAACAATGCCTATAGGCAAGAGTTTCCGAAAGCCTCCACATAACTTGGATATCTTATTGAAAGTCAGCAGGACTCTAGCCTCTGAGTCACACAAGAGCTTCCAAAAACCCAACAAAATCTCTCTGTGAACACATAGCTAGGACTCCACAGAGGCAGATAAAATTTTAAGAGAAACTTTGTGTGCAGGGAGGAGACACAAGCCATCTTGGACCAGTCTTCACATAATTTTTCTTTGTGTAATACATAACGAAAGCTGTTTGGAATTAGTAGAGGTGTGCCTAGAGTGTGCATAGAGGTGTGCATAGAGTCCCTATGCCCAGTCCACTAGCTTTAACCAGACCAGTTTTTACAGATACAGTCCCCTATCATAGAAGGTAAGATTTGTACCAAGAAAAACTATGACTAGTTATGTATTATTACAGATTTTTGATGCTGTAATAACAAATTAATTTCTACTTATCACATCATAGCTAAGTGAACATCACATATCAGAAGAGGGTGAGGGGCCTCAAGTCCCCCTTCTCCAGGTAATATTGGCTCAACTATTAGGACGTCTCGCATCTTTTCATGCTTTTTGGATCACAAAGTCAAGGAGATGATAAGGGAGTCTCTTCTCACAAATATGCCTTGTTGACAGCATGTATTGTTGCAAGTTTTTTCCTAACGCCCAAATAATTCGAGCATATCAAATGCATTAGAAATTCATCTCTCAAAGTTGTCATGTCAGTCAAATACACTCTGTTTCTTTCATCTGTCCATTAGGCGAATTTTATATAAGTCTTGCACATAGATGCTTTGTAACACCCTGGAGACTGACCTCAGGTATCCAGATGAGGGATGTTTAAAACAATCCTGTGGCTACTGTCATCTGATGCTTCCCTGTTCCAGCCCAAAAGCAAACTGAACCTTGACATACTGGGGTGCACTCAGGCTGCATGCTCTGAAACTTGACCATCCGTGTGCAATGGAAGCTCTTGTTTTATAGAATCACAAGGTAGTTCAGGTTGGAGAGGACCTCAGGAAGTGGAAGACTGTGTTAAAAGCCTTGCTGAAGTTGATGTAAATGACATCTACTGCTCTCCCCTTGTCTGCAAATATTGTCTTTTTATTATAAAAGGCAATGATGTTGGTCAGATATGATTTATCCTTGATAAATGCAGGCTAGCTGTTCCCAGTCCCAGCCTTCTCCCTCAAGTGTCCAGAAATGTTCCCCAAGGACTTGCTCCCCCATTTACCCAGGGACCAAAGTCAGAACGGTAGGGCTATAGTTCTCTGAATTGTCCTTTTGACTTTTTTTAAGATGGGTGCAACATCTGTCATTCTCCATTTGTCAGGGATCTTGCCCCATCTCCATGGCCTTGCAACAGTACCCTTAGGGCTATTGGTGACACCTATATGGTCCCATGGACTTGGGCAGGTTCAGATCTCACAATCAATCCCTGACTCCATCATCATCCACTGCTGGTTGTTCTCCTTGTCCTTGAACCACGTCTCTAAGCACAGAGACATAGGAGACCTTAGTGGCGAAAACTGGGGCAAAATACGCACTGTCTTGGCCTTATTTCTGTCCAGTTGCTAAATCATCCTCCCCATTCAGCAGCAAGCCCATGTTTTCCTTGTTCAGCTCTTTACTGTTTGTGTAGTGATAGAAACTCTTTCTGTTGCCCTTGACTCCCTTGGCAGTCTCAACTCCTGAGATTTAACATGCTAACACTGACCCTAATGCCCAGGCAATGCTTCCAAATTTTCCTTTTGCAGCCTGTCCCTGTTTCCTGCATTCCCCCCTCTTCTGCACTGGAGCTCCACCATGAGTTCCCGGCTTAGCTATGCATATCTCCTGAAGTGTTTGCTTATTTCTCTGAGTAATAGAAGGGACTTTTCTTGCACTTGGAGCCTGCTGTACTTCAAGCCCATGCAGTTTTCTTTCAGAGCTTCATCCAGTGGGATTCCAGCTACTAGTTCCCTGAAAAATGAGAAGCCTGTTCACCTGAAGTCCAAGGTCTATACTCTGCTGTTCTCATTCCTCACTCCCTTCATGGTCTTCAACTCCACTCTTTCATAATAACTACAGCCTAGGCTGCCATTGATTATCATGTTCCCAACCAGTTCTTCCTTGCTAGTGAAGAGCAGAGCCAGCTGTTCACCACCTCTCATTGGCCTGTCCTGTACTTGTATCAAGAAGTTGTCACTGGCATCCTTCAGAAATCCTCTTGACCACTTGCATTACACTGTGTTGCCTTTTCAGCAGACATCATGGAGGTCCAAGCCGCCTGTGACAACCAGAAGGCTTCCCTGAGTTGCTTTAAGAAGGCCCCATCCCCATATCCACTGTGTTTGAGTGGTCTACAATGCACTCCCACCACAGCATCACTCTCTTTGGCCTTTTCACTGAATGTGACCCACAAGCCGTCCAGCAGCTCTCATCCATCCCATAGAGGAGCTGCTCACATCAAGTGGCTCCTTCACATAGAAGGCAACCCATGTTGTCTTTGTTGCCTGTTGCCCCTGAAGAGCTTTCTGGTAGTGAGAGATGTCCCTCCACATCTCAGTTGTCCCAGCAATGTTATTGTTTCATGACCACACGCAGAGTTCCAGTTGCTCCTGCATATTTCCCAGGCTTCATGTATTTGCTCACTCTGCAGGTGAGCCCCTCCACCATATATGGGAGCAGAGATGCTCTGAAAATGTGACCCCATGCACTTTAAAAATCTGCATTATATTCTTAGGGTTTGGGTTCTTAAAAACAAACGTGCATCCACACCTACCTGGACCTGGATGAACACTCCTAGCCTTTCCTAGTACAAAAACACTAGCGTCTAACATGCTGTATCTCTTACTTTTCTCTGCCTTCTGACCTCAGCTTTAACTACCTAACTGTAATAACATGGGAAATTCTCACAGCTGCTGTTTGGAGTGTCTTTGTTGAGGGAACAAAGGAAAGCTGGTCTAATATGACACCAAGAAAAGAACTAGCTTCTGAGGTGTGGTATATTTGCAAAGAAATATGGAAATCATATCCCAGTTCTTCTTGGTTGAGGCCACTCTCCCTTGATCTCAGCTTACATTTACAATAAATGAAGCACCTCTCAGCCTAAATAATCACAAGGAAGCAGGTAGGGCAAGACACTTGCTTTTTTCTATCTCTGCAAAGTAGTTTCCTGCTTCCTTGGTATGTCCTCTGCATTCTCTGTTCATAAAGCTGCCCAGAGCAGAGACTCTCTTACTCCACATATGCAATTTCCACACATGATGGACTTCCATTTCTATGTAGCCGACTGACTGCTGTGTCACACACTAAAACCAAGCCAAGTATCATTTTCAAAGTACTTTGTCAAAGCAGATAAGGCATGCTTCTGCCCGAAACCCAAATCTTGAAATGTTCAGACCTCTCAGGCCAGTGAGATGATTTGTTTCTCCCATAAACACTTTTTACACCTGGAAATTCAAGGCATCCCCTTGCACAGGAGAAGTGCTTAATAATTTCTGTTGTTTTTCCATGCCCAAATAACTCCAAAGTGCTGCAAACCATTATTTCCTTCCAACTCTCTCCAAAATACCACCATTGGTTTTGGATCAAGAATCTGTATTTTGCTCTAAAAGGAGTTTTATAGCAGAAAGTGTGGAACACCTGAAAGCTGGCATGTGCAGAGAGTGTTTGAAAGAGAAACGTGGGGCTCATGAATGTGAGAAACTGTCACTTCCTATGATTAACATCCACGTGATGCTTGACACCTTGGCTAGACGTATCATATAATGCACAATAAAAATTAAGTTATCTTCACCTCCAGATAACAAAACTGCGTTTCTCTCTGTCTTCTTTTGATGAGCTCCTCTGCTTGCTTCTTTAAAAACCACAACACTTACTTGCTGCTTACAGTTCTACTATCATGACTTATTTTCAGCAGTGTCCTGTCCTTGCCATTCTTTATCATGCCTAATGTTATTTCAGTAAGAATGCACATTTTATGCTGTGAATAAATATGTTTGCAGCAGATACTTGGGGTGATTTCTTGCAGTTAGTCTACAGCAAACGACTCTGCAAATTACTAAGACAAGGAAGCAATGTGGTGCTTTGCCACCTCCTGCAGTTACAGATTGTTTTAAGTTATGAGCATAAGGCATTAGTGGTTCTGACTAGAGAGAGAAAATGAGATTAATCTCCTGTTACATTTTCTGTCATCTGCCTGTATGTCCTCAGCTGCTGCCGCCGCTTCACTTTACTCTGTCTCTTTTTGATTTTGTGGAGTGCTTTTCCCCTCTCCCCTTCACGGTCCTCCCCGGTGCCTTGCACCAGGACCCTGCTCAGCCTGTCAGAAATTCTCATTCACAGCAGCTCTTACAGTTTCATGCCCCATGATCAACGGTGTTTTTTCCAAAGCCAAGAGTCTTGGACACTTTTACTTTATTAAAAAAAAAGAGAACAGTTCTACTTTTCAATCACCCAGTTCTATTCTTCAAAAGCATGTGGGAGGAGAAGAGTTTGAAAACACTGCGAAAACTGCCCAGGTGCCCTCCATGATTACCATAACCAAAAGGTAGACACAGGGTCCAATCCTGAAGTCTCTCACTCTTTTAAGACACTTCATGAAGGACGAGCTGGACTGACATGATGCTCTTTGCTTTCTACTGTCAGTGAGAGCTAATGGATGGCACAAGGTGTCCCAGCTACCACCGACAACGGTGGTAATTGTTTTCCTGCCTACATCCTCTTCTGTGTTTCTTTGCTGTCTCTGTACAACAGTAAATCAGCCAGCAAGGGAATGTCTCCTCTACCTTTTGGTTTCCCTGGTCTCTGAGAAACTCTGCCATCACCAGTTGTAGACTGCAACAGCATCTGCCCAACCAGGGCAGATGGACCAGCCCTGGTCCCTGACACAGGAGAAAAGAAGAAGGGTGGTTGGAAGCCCCTCTGCTGGTGTTTGAGGTTTCCTACATCCTCCACAGGCTTCGGTTCGTTAACCTGGACCATTTCCAGAAGGAGGAGCAGTGAATATCTCATTCCGTGCATGCTCTGGGACATTTCTCCCATTTTCTGAGAGTTCAACAGAAGCACTCAGCACTGAATGACTGAAATAACCTGACTTAGCACAGCTCTAAACCAGTCCATCATTTCATATGCAAATCCTGACATTTCCTGCAAAGAAGGAATACAAACAGGAACACAAGTGAGAGGTATGCAGCTTGATCACTGTGAATACCTGAGCACCGCACTCTCCTTCTCTCACTATTTCACAGGAACAGCAAGACTGTAACTGGTCACAATGGAGAAACTCTGCCTATCCTATGATTAACTATGTTAACAAATATGGATAACATACTGCTTTCTCAGCCAGCGTTCAGTGATAAAATCAACAAGGCAATCATCCATCATCTTGCTCCTCTTAGGGTTTCTGTTTTACTTACACTGCTCCTCATCAGTCCTTAAAGTTAATCCAGTTCCACTCAAGCAGCAGGTCTTCCAAAACATCTCTAAAATAATCCTAAGGTGCTTCTCTAACTTCAGATAATGGCACAGAAGGTCCAAAAATGGTACTGGAAGCCCCTCAAGTTATGAATTGCAAGTCATTGCCCATCCTTTTGATATAGGCAATGTCAGAGGATACCTGCAAGAACAAAGAGCTGTTATCACTGATTTTTTAAGAAGACTTTCTGGCTATCTGTGGTTGTATTAGATCGACATTTGCTATGACAACAGCACCTGATCATCTCCTGACAGTGCTGAGACAGAGGCTGACAACTCCTAGATGTTAAAACAGCTGTCCAGGTAGTGTGTTACATCATGCCTCCTTTGGCAAAGAAAGGGAAGAAAATCAATTGTAGAAGTGCAAATACTTCATACTACTTGAAAGAGATCAACTGAGCATCTGAAACAGCTTTTTCATTCACGCACAACTGCTGAAGAAAGCAGCATGCAGGTCTGAAAACACATGAAGACCATCTGGCAGTGACCACTGCAGACCTCTGTATCCCTGGGGAATGTTGCTGTGTAAGTCAGGGATATTGAGGGGCTTTAAACACAGGTCTTCTGGTCCCTTTTCCTGGCCTGTGGCAGCTGTCCAGGGCAGAGAGTGCAAATGAGCCAGTTCCCCTCCAGAAGGGGTCAGTTGCTTCCCAGGGCAGCTGACATACAGCAACCAGGCCCCTGCTCTTTCAAATGCACTCCAGCCTGGGACTGCTGTTCCTGACACTGTCCATGGTGAAGTAACTTGTTAAAGCCTCCAAGCTGACCCGTCCATACCAGGGACAATCTAGTAACCAGGACCTCTTAAGTAGGATACAGAGAGATGCTTAGCAATGCTGAGCATTTCCCTTCTGCAGTTTAAATGAAAGGGGCTGAGTTTCTTTGTAAAATCAGATTTGAATTTACCACTGCCAACAGACAGACATGGGGGTGGGACTTTGTGGGAGCATCATCTTCAAAACCCTAACTGCGTAAGTGCTGTAGACTTCAGGATGGACCCTAAAATACTGGTGAAAAAAGTCTGGTGGCTGGACTGTGGCTGCTGCCTGGGAGACCAAAGCTCAGTTCTTACTCCACTGCTTGTCTTGTGTGCCACATCTCACAAGAGAGCATCCTATTTCTGTGCTCAGCAACATCAGTGGAGGCCCAGGAATAGAGTTCGCTAATTCAGGGCTGTGTGGGGCTAGGGTAGGGTGAGTGTAGACTGCAGTCTCGTGACTCCAAGGAAAGCATTATCTATGCATATTGTAGCTTGATCCTTTCAGCAGCTAGGTTCCTCTGCTCACAGGGTTGCTGGAGAAGGTTGAGTCATGGTCATATCATAGGTGGTGCTAGAGGTGAAAAGGGACAACAGCCCCTGTAGCTTTCAACAAGTGATGGGTTTGATCTGGCTGGTGTGAGGGCTAAAGACTGCCAGCAACAGAGATGCCAAGCCAACAGGCTGGAGGAGGTTTAAGCCATGCTGTTAGGGAGGTGCATGGGAGACAGCACAGGATTCTTTCCCACCAGCTCTTCTGGCAGAAGGACCATGTTTTTCTGCTGCTGGGAAAGAGAGGATGTAGGATTAAACCCTGGAAGGAAAGATCAGGATATGCTGAGTGGGTATGGATACCGTTTCAGAGACAGCACCATTTTGCTCTGTGGACATACCAACAAAGTTCTGGGGCCTTTTCTTCCCTTATGGATGAACCATCACTGAACTCAGGCCCAGCTAGGTCCTGGCCATCCCTACCTGTGGCTTTTCCCCAACACAGGGTCTGGATTGTAAGCACAGAGTTATGTTTTCAATCAAAGAGACCCATGGGAAGAAGATCTAGCAATTCCTTTGTGGACAATGGCTATTAGGTCTGCCTTGTCTTGCCACAGTGTGGTGGGTTGACCCTGGATGGATGCCAGGTGCCCACCAAAGTCATTATATCACTCCCTCTCCTCAGCTGGACAGGGGAGAGAAAATATAATTAAAGGCTCGTGGGTTGAGTTAAGGATACAGAGAGATCATTCACCAGCTACCATCCCGGGCAAACCCGACTCAACTTGGGGAAATTAGTTTAATTTATTACCAATCAAATCAGGGTAAGGTAATGAGAAAATAAAACCTAAATCTTAAAACACCTTATCCCCCGCCTTCTTCCCAAGCTTAACTTTACTCCTGATTTCTTTCCCTCCTCCCTCCCAGTAGCACAGGGGGATGGGGAATGGGGGTTACAGTCAGTTCATCACACGTTGTTTCTGCTGCTCCTTCCTCCTCAGGGGGAGGACTCCTCACACTCTTCCCCTACTCCAGCATGGCATCCCTCCCACAGGAGACAGTCCTCCATGAACTTCTCCATTCTGAGTCCTTCCCACAGGCTGCAGTTCTTCATGAACTGCTCCAGCGTGAGTCCCTTTCACGGGATGCAGTCCTTCAGGAACAGACTGCTCCAGTGTGGTTCCCCCACGGGGTCTCAAGTCCTGCTGGCAAACCTGCTCCAGCGTGCACTCCTCTCTCCATGGGTTCACAGGTCCTGCCAGGAGCCTGCTCCAGCATGGGCTTCCCATGGGGTCACAGCCTCCTTCAGGCATCCACCTGCTTCAGTGTGGGGTCCTCCATGGGCTGCAGGTGGATATCTGCTGCAGGGGGACAGCCTGCCTCACCATGGTCTTCACGATGGGCTGCAGGGAAATCTCTGCTCCGGCGCCTGTAGCATCTCCTCCTCCCCTTCCTTCTTCACTGACCTTGGTGTCTGCAGAGTTGTTCCTCTCACATATTGTCAGTCCTCTCTCTGGCTGGAGTTGCAGAGTTTTGGTTTTTTTTCCCCCCCCCCCTTCTTGAATATGTTATCCCAGAGGCGCTACCACCATCACTGATGGGCTCGGCCTTGGCCAGAGGTGGGTCCATCTTGGAGCTGGCTGGCATTGGTTCTGTCGGACATAGGGGAAGCTTCTAGCAGCTTCTCATGGAATTCACCTCTGTAGTTCTTTCGCTACCAAAACCTTGCCATGCAAAGCCAGTACACACAGGAAAGGAAGCAACAGCCTTCATCATATCTCCAGCTACAGATGTGAAAGGCTAACATGACAGGTGTGCCAGCCATTGCTACTTCCTTCCTCCCCTTTCACTGCTGGTTCTTCAGGGCTGGCAAAATCCAGCCCTAGAGTAGGTCTGGGCTGCTCCAGGGCTTTGGGGCTTTCTCCCCCTAAAATGAATACAGCACCTGCACCTACCTGGGCTGCATAAGCCTACCTGCCAGTTCTCATTTCATAGATATCTTGTGACATTTGATTGCCTGACACTGAAGGATCAGGGCTGAAGTACCATACCCTATTTCCTCCATCCTTACTTTCTGACTGAAAACTTCACTGTACCTTGAACAGAAGGCCCCCCCACCCCAAAATGTAGGTCATGCACACCCAGCCATCTTCCTTGCGTATCACCAGGCAAAAACATAAAACATCTTTATGGGTCCACAGGTCCCCTACAGTTCCTAGGCTGTTCCTGAGAGAACTGTTTTCCCTGTTTACTAGCAGGTCTCCATAGCAGTTTCCTGACCTCTGTTCCTGTGTTTACAGCACAAAAAACTAAGAGCGTGAATTCCTCTGCTAATCATTCTCTAGGACCTTGAATCAGATAATACCAAGTTGTTTCCAAGCTCAAACAGGTGACTAATTTTCCAAGAATCTGTGAAAAATCCTAGCCAAAGCCATTTTAAATGGACCGCTTCAGGCCTTTGAAGTCTGGTGGCATCAAAATGCATAGAATTTATGGAAGTTATGTAGTGACTTATGGAAGTAATTAAACCAGTGATATCAACACTGCTGCATTCCTGTTACATGGAGCATACTGGAATCAGATCAGCCAGCTTCCCTGAAATCCGAGTTCCTGGTTTGCTCTGCTTCTGCCTAGCTGTTGGCTCTGGTCTCTCATGAGTATGTGCAACAGAGACCTTTCAATTCACCTCACCCTCAGGACTAGTCTTCTAATCCAGCTGCATAATTCATTTTGCTACAGAAAGCCATGCCCGCCTCTTGAAGCAATTGCATTGTTAGTTTCAGGAAGGCCTGAGAACCTCATTATTATAAACAAGCTTTTTGCTGCTGAGGCAGTGGGAAGTGGTATTAAGGAATGGAGCTGGAACAAAACTTGCCTTGGAGCCTGTATTGAATTATTGACTTTTCTTGCAAGCTGCAGGAGGGAGGGCTGGAGATGGGAGGAGACTGCAGTCTGGGGCAGTGTCGTGTGCTTTCCCACATCGGCCCATTGTATCAGCCAACGGTAATGCTCCCTGGTATTTTGGCACAGCAGCCTTCAAATGTCATTAGCCCTGTGGGTAATTCCTCTTCACACTCCAGTGCATCAGCCTCACTCCTGGCATGAGGAAGCTGCCAATTAGGAGATACAGTTTCAAGTGTCAGTTCTGGCATTCAAGACCTTGATTTCTTTCCTGCAGGGCAGGCTTAAATTTAGCACACAGCAAGGGTGTAGCATGCTTTCATAAGAACCAAAATAAGCAGTCTTGAGAGCTGAAGGGGGTGCTGAAAAAACATGCCTCACCCCTTGTAAGCAGTGGTGGGGCGACGGAGGGGGTCTGGTGATACTTCCCGAGGAGGGAAGTGGTCTAATGACACCATGAGGACAGCATTTCCCTCCAGCACCTCTGCTGGTACTGTGGGGTGGCCCAGGGCTGGGGATACTGGTATTCAGGAGGTCTGGTCAGCTCAGCTCCTTGCTGTCCTGGCAGCAGGCAGGGAGCAGGTCCTTAGCAGGGGGCCCTACATTTCTCTCTGGGAACAAAAACCAAGCAGTTTATGCCTTTCACTGGTTCTAGCCCTTCCCTCATTGGAGAGGAGGTAGCTGAGCAGGTACACTGAAAACCCCAAAGGCCTCAAATGCTCCAATGTGGAAGACCAAAGAAGAGTATGTGTGGATGTGACGCAGCGCTTCTCAAATGTAAATCTTGGGGCATGGCCAAAGAATATTAGTTGCCTTTTGTTTGTTTTTTCCCCTCCTAACCAAGTCCTCCTTTTACTTGCAGCTCAGTATTTTGCTAGCATCATGGTCATGGTTGGTCTGTCTGTGGTGGTAACAGTGCTGGTTCTGCAGTTTCATCATCATGACCCACAAGCGGGAAAGATGCCCAGATGGGTAAGCAGCTTTGGTGGTAAATATACAACAGCCTACTGAAAGAAAAAAAAAATAATCTAAAAGCTATAGTAAACTAGTTATAGATGGGAAGCAGAAGTTGTTCTCTGTTAGTCTGGAGAGTCAGTTACAGACAGTATGTGTGACATGTTTGCTATTGGAGGGAAAGAACAAAATAATAAATTTGATTTTTCATTAAAAACAGTATCTGTTATTTGGGTTTTCTATTTAAATTTACAGTGGGGTGGTTGAGTCATGGCAGAGTGATCTTGCTCAGTACCCTCTTTGCAAGTGCTAACCCAGTGGGCAACACTTTCAGTTTCTTATCCAGCAGACACCAATACTGATAAAATGTGACATTTCAAAGCACTAAACAAACACTTACCCATCTCTGCTGGGCAGTTTTTCTGCTTTGTTCCCTTACAGAGGTTCGTGACAGAGCTGTAATCTGCCAAAACAAAGATAGGAGGTGAAGCCAAATTTTGCTTCTGTCTTGCAACCGTTCCAGTTATGAGCTGGCTCCCTTAGTTGCTGGAAGATCAGGAACCCCAATACCTCAGTGTAGTGAGGGTGTTAAATACTGAAGCCAACTGTGCTTCTCAGAGCTTGGAGCTCACTGCTACTGCACCACCCACAGAAACAGAAAGGCAGTGCTTTAGGGCTCAGTCTGACTGTACTGAGGAGATCTCTGGACTTCCCTACCGTGGAAATCTGTCTTCTGCTGAAGCCATATCCACTTGTCTGTGTGGAAAAAAAATTTTGTCTGCTGTCATCTGATCAATCCTCATTGCATTAGCATGTGGATCCTCTTTACAGCAGCAGACAGCCCAGTGAGGTCTGGCACCAATGCCAGCTGACTTTCAGGAAGAATCCTTTAGATTTTCAAGTTAAAAGAAAATGATGCTTTTTTCCTCTCTCCTTTTCCTAAGAATAGATTTTAGAATAAGCAAGTCATGCTTTGTATTTACAAAAAGAAAAGGAATGAAAGCAGAAGCAGATACAAATAGTCACAGTTAACTATCTACCCATCCTGGTTTCACAGAAATCTGGTTGCACAGTGTCCTCTCTGGTATCTCATTCACCACATTTGTCATGCTAGACAATTATCCTGACATGATGTTAAATGTTACATCGTTACCAATGTCAGCCTTCGTACAGAACAGCTTTCTAATTTAGCCTTTCTAAAAATAAACTGCAGCATCAATGCAAATTAAAAAAAAAAAAAAGCCCAGTAGCAATTAAGCATACTAACAATTATTTCTTAAAGTGCTTTATCATTTAAAATCATCTTACTTTCAAGACAGCAGAGCATGTGAATTCTGGATGAACCTGCATGTAAGCAAGACCTGAGGGCACAAATCTGTGTAAACATGCTTCAGATGTCTGCATGGACAGGGTATGCAGCAGCATAACAGACCCCATGGACAATTTTATTGTTTCGTCTGCTTTTCAAGGAGCCTAGACACAATGGCTTATGTTAAATCTTCTCACAGGCCCTGTAAGTCACCTCTTGCTCTCTACCAGTCTCTTGCTCTCTTAGCTGGAAACACAGCATGCAATGAATTCTCACTCTTGAGGAACCTTGTTCAATGGCCTGACAGCTGAACTGGCATACATTAAAAAATGCCATCAGGAGGCAAAGACTGTGGAAAGCATTGCTGGGAAGCATAGATGATAGACTCTGAAAGCTGTAGACCAGGCAAGCTGACAGAGCTGAGAAAAAAGGTGAATACCAAGTGTGTAGGGAAGAGGCTGACCCAACAAAAGTGGGCATTTATCCTTTGCAAGGCATGGGCAAAGCTCAGTAATTAGGTTTCATGGCAAAGTCTCATTATTATTTTTTTTTCCTGTCCACCTATGTCAGGTGTTTCTTACAGAGACACTCTGAAAGGTCTTTGCTCAATAAAAACCAGGAATCTAAGATAGCCATCTGCAGAAAGAAAGAAATTGTTTACCTGAATTTTGTTCTCTGCAATTCCAGTCCCATCAGATACCCCTACCATCTACTTCCCATACCCTTCTCATCCTGGCAGAGCCAGGCATCAGTTTATTGCAAAGCTCTAACCCTAATTAATTGTTACAGGATTGTTCTCACCTCCTGCTTAAATGGAATTAGTTGCTGGAGTAAGTTGCAGGGAAGGCACTGGGCTTGTGTGAAAGCAGCTCCAGAAGTAGAAGATTTAACTGACTTCTTTGCCCAAACACCCACTTTCTAAACTATTTACAGTTGAGCAGCTTCTTTTCCCTGCCTGTTTCTCAAGGGCTCTGTGCTTGGCATTTGAACCAGATGAGGGAAGAGATGCGCGTGTTATCATTTATCCTCTCTGTAGGTGCTCACTTCTTCCCTTACTCCACTGCTGAGAATTGTGCCTTCCTTTCCAGTTGTGCCTCCTTTTTCCAAGAGAGTTTAAATCTGAGGTGTTCAGTCAGGGCTTTTGTTGGCTACTCAATTGAAAAGTGAGGGCTGCTGGCTACTTGACAATTTTGATAATGTCTGCTGAGCTAGCATGGAAAAGAGCACTAAAGAAGGTCCAGCTAAGGAGCAGTTTGGGAGTGGATAACATCAGGCATGAGTTACAGCTCCATCAGCCTACCTCTGCTGACAACCAAGACTGTTTCATAGGCGAGAGATACAGAGAGACCAAACACAGAGAGAAGAAAGCATTTTGTGGGAAACGTAAGAGCACTCTGGCTCTTTACTGTGCCTAAACCAGGTTTGTCAGGTTTCAGGCTTTTCTTTTGATGTGTTTTAAACCTGGACATGCACAGATTTGCTCAGGTGCTGATCAGGTGCTGGTCCCCTTATCAGGAGAACTTTAACTGGAGACTGTCCCTTCTGGACTAGGCCAGGCAGGTGACTGTGATGGGATCTAGCAGTACAGCTGTATTATGGTTAGGGGAGGACCTTGGTGGAGAGGGTCATGGCAGGGTTAGACTTTTGACCTCTGAGGGCAACTGTGCTTGTGTCCTTCCTTCACAGAAACCCAGGTATGATAATGCAAGTGAGAACACAGATTCATACCATCATGCCCGGGATGTTTTCCAACAACCCCTATGCTGCAACTGTCTCCTGAATTAATTAGTATGACAAGAACAGATGCCTGAGTGTCTGTGTTTTCAAGGAAATAGGGCTTTTGGAAGTTCAAGGAAATTAAAAGCTGTGTTGCTGTCTACTGTGTATTTATTTTTCTATGGGAAATGGGTTTGGCTGTATTTATAAATGTAATTTCCCTAAGGAGTAAACACTTTGTCTTGAAAGACAAAGTAGCATTCCTGTAGAATAGGGCTTTTTCACCTCATGTCTCCTTCCAGAGTTAAGGCAAACATATTAACATTTTCTAATAAGAAAGTTTGTCTGGTTTAGTATTTTGGAATTTCACAGTACTGGAGAATTAATTTCTCTCTCTCCTTTGCCACTGACACTGTTGAAATATTGCTAGCAATTAAGACCTTTCTTTTGTTCCATGATGTTCCATTTTGTGTCCATAAGCAGTCAGAGGACATTGTAATTAAGTAAGTTCAATTAAATCCAGGATAGATTTTTTAGGCTGCTACATTATAGTTTTCTATTTGTCTGTGGTGACCATAGAGGAAATAATGAAATATTTAAAGACCCCAATGAAAGCAGAATAATATGAATCGCAGGAAAATAGTCTTTCAGGATGAAGAATAAAAGATCCATTAGCGGGAGAGAAGCAGCAAGGCTCACAAAAAATGGCATGGGACTGTGACCCAGAAGAGCTCTCACTGCAGAATTTAAAAACTGTGTAACCATCTTCCACTGGTCATTTGACTTCTACTATTAATATTCCCACCTGTGGTAATTAATGCCTCCTCCCTTCTGAAGTTATGCTTGCCATTACAGCAGCAACTCAAAGTGCTAGCTGTAATTTCCCCATCCCTGCATCTGTACTGTGCAAACACAGGAGACAACTCATCCTGCATCTAAAACAACCCTGGAGGCAAAGTGTGGTCCTGAGTCAAACATGGCCAAAGTGACTGGAGCAGGATCACACGCGGAGTCCTAGGCCAAGGCTGAGAAGTGGAACCAGAGGTCACTTCTTTTCTCTCCTGGACATCAGATTATTTGGCCTACAAGCAGAATGATAAAGTCATTAAGGAGGCTACCTATCTTCCCGGAGGAACTGTCACAAGCACATTGCAAATGTCCATTTTGTATACATAATACCTGAAGGACTTTATAATTACAAGATTTTGCTGATTTAGTTTGCTGCCCTTCACACAAGATGTTACTGATTTCACAGCCTTTTTACTGCCTTTCACAGCAAACAATGTTAAAAATAGGAATCACAGCAGGCTCAGATTTCAGACAACACATCTGAAGATCAATTCATTGGGAAAAAATGTTGGATGCACTCTCTAGACTTAGGTCATTTGATGACCTTGACAAGAAACATGGGGCACAATCTGCCACGTGCAGGTTAGAGCACTCTTGCGATGCGCCAGAGCAGTTGTACACCAGAGCACAGGGAAATGACAGCAGTTAATAGTAGCATTCAGATTTTGAACTGCCCAATTTAATTGATTTACTATTATTCTTTGAAAAAAGGCCTGCTGTATTATGTGGCTGAACTCTTCAAAGGATTATTAAAGTGTCTTTTAAAAAAAAAAAAACAACACCAACAACCAAGGCTATTTATTTAGATTTAAACAATAGAGATGGGGGTGGGGAATGTGCTAAAACCAGCTGTTAGTCTGTTGTATAGGTTGGCCCCTCAAATATTTAAGTGTATCTCTTTCCATACTATCTGAGAAATGGCTGAAAACCGTGCAACCAATTTTGTGCCCTCTGCAGTTACAGAGATCTGGGATTGTCGAAGGTAGGACTTCAAGAATCATTTTATAACGTAAGATTTTACATCTCTTTTGCTTTATAAACTAAGTGGGCATTAAACACATCTGTGTTCAAGACATCCAAAAAAAGGTCATTCTTGGGAAGAAGTCAGACCCAAAAAACCCCGTTTGAAGATGGGTAGCTGGAGAACACAGAAAGCAGTCAGAAAGCAGTCAGTCTTTCTGAAGTACCATACAGACTAACTATAATAGCCATGAAATATGTAAAAAACTTTTAAAATGCACAGAAATTCCCTTTATTTCTCTGATCACTCTCTTTCAGGTCCGTGTCATCCTGCTGAATTGGTGTGCTTGGTTTTTACGAATGAAAAAACCTGGGGAAAATACAAAACCCCTCTCTTGCAAATACAGCTATCCCAAGCACCATCCAAGTGTAAACAGCATGGAGATGAATGTCCTACCTGGACACCGGTCCAGCAATGGCAACACGATCTATAGCTACCATGCAATGGAAAATCTGTGCTGCCCCCAGAAGAATGATCTGGGTAGCAAGAGTGGAAAGATTACTTGCTCCTTACCAGAAGATGTTGAGCTTGTTCAAAAGAAAGCTTTGATGGATACTATTCCAGTGATTGTGAAGATCCTGGAGGAAGTTCAGTTCATAGCAATGCGCTTCAGGAAACAAGATGAGGGTGAAGAGGTCTGCAGTGAGTGGAAGTTTGCAGCTGCTGTCATAGACAGATTATGCCTGGTTGCATTTACCCTCTTTGCCATCATTTGCACATTTACAATACTCATGTCTGCTCCAAATTTTATAGAAGCTGTTTCAAAGGATTTTGCATAAGAATTTCAAAGATGAGCACAATAATTTAAAAGTGAATATTGCCAGTAATTTTACTAGATAATTTAACTCAAATAGAGAAGTGTACATATATGTGCTAACATACACAGAAGGGGATGAAAATAATTTCAGGAGGTAACTCTTCCTGATGTTAGTGATTGTAGTTACTGAATAGTAAACATATTGAGCTCTGTTACTTATTTCATAGACTAGTTCCATGTGTAATTATGTCATGATCTGTGACAAATGGTAGACAAGAATTCAAATCTACAATATATTCGTTACAAGTTAACACTAGTATCAACGTGTTACTATGAATTTGTGAAGTTTTAGATATTATTAATAATTTAAATGATCATAGATGACTATAAGCTTTACAGCATTTTGTTGTTTTCAGTATATTTGTGGTTTATCATTTCTGCTTAGTGTGGCTGTGACATTCACTTCTCAGATTTGACAGACTTATCTCCACAGTCTTATATTATATTTATATTTATTATATTGTATTTATGAAAATAAACTATCATCATGTTAGCTCTTACTAGTGCAGTGACTTGAATGTTTTCTCAGTAAATATGTTAACAGAATGTATTTTTCCCAGAATATAGTTTTTTGTTTTGTTTTTTTTTTTTAATTAGGAAATGTTGGTTGTGAGGTTCGAAAAATAAATTCATTCTCCATGCTGACAATCATAGATATCATTAACAGTGCCTTCTTAGCTCTACCGCTACTTAACTATTGCTGTCATCTTGAAATTCCACTTAATTTGAAATACCTCTCATCTCTTGGGGCATGGTTGCCAACCTAATACTAACTCTGTGTAATTAGGGCAAAAATCTTGGCTCTGCATAATCTGTAGGAAATTTGCCACTGATTTCATTGGGCTCTGATTTCATATTTAATCCACACCACTGAAGCAGTATTTTTGAAGATTCTATTAGTACAGTCCCATTTCCAACTTGGTTGGTGTGACTTTGTTAAAAGGAGTGTGTAAAAGACTAATTTTATTTTGCTAAATTTTAATGTAGCAAAGTTTATTATCAATTTCCTGTCCATAAGTATTCTGATGTCTGTATATTAATAAAAAATAATCCCTGTATATTAATAAAAAATAATCCAATTATGCCACTTCCCTGGACGATAAGGGCAAAAAAGCACTATTCTCAATAGCAGCTTCTTTCCATTCACTACTGTGGGTGGGAATGACACCACTGTTGCTGTGATTTTATTTTACCTACTGCTCACAGCAGAGCTACAGAAGGACGTGGTCTGATGTAAACACCTTTTCTCTTTGGGCTAACATGGCACTTTTCTCAATGTTCACTAAAAGAAAACAACATATTATCTGCTCTGTCTGACTTTCAAATTCCTGGTCTTCCTGCGTTAGTGTCAAAAATCAACATCTGCCATATCTGCATGATGGGATCCTTCCTTCACTGTTGGAGAGAAAGAAGCAGATCACGGTACTATTACTCAACAGGAAGTATTTCCATCTAAAAGGTGATGGTGAAGCTGGTAGTTCTACAGACTGAAGGAATGTGCAACTCTTTCTTTTAGGATAAGGTGCTTGAGCTTTTCTGCTGTTGCTCTTCATCAGGTGGTGATGGCTCCCTTTAAGTGGAGACTTCACTGTCACGTTACGTCTGTAGCTGTAAGCTTAGATCATCACACCAATGGATTCATCACATTGCTTGAAGTTATGTTCAAACAAGCACCTAAAAGCTATTGGAGGTCCTGACTACAGCGACCTGTTCTGTATTTCATTTAGCTTTTGCACTTCTTGTGGTTACTTCAGTTCTGGGTGCAGCTCAAAGGGGTACAATGGCTTATAGTAAAAGCTTCTACGGAAAGTTCAATCCATATTTCAGAGAGATCTTGTTTTCCTTCATAGAAGCATTAGTGCTCTAAGTAGCTCTTTCTGAGCCTGCAGGAGAAAACTCCCATGATCTCTGCTTCTTTCTCCTGACTGTTTTGCTGCTTCTACTTAGAAAATTGGCCTTGCTGAGGTACAGAATGCAATTCAAAAAGGGTTTGCCTAATAGAAAGATCTAACCAAACAGCAGAACTGGTCCGGGGTTTGTGGTTAGTGATATTAGGCTCTGCTCTTGGACACCAGCTGAAATGCTCATTGTAATTTATTGCTTTAGTTATGGAGACAACTGATAAATAAAAAGTCTAAATATCTGTCGTGGTTTAACCCCAGCTAGCAACTAAGCACCACGCAGCCACTCACTCACTCCCCCCCGGTGGGATGGGGGAGAGAATCGGAAGAGTAAAAGGGAGAGAACTCGTGGGTTGAGATAAGAACAGTTTAATAATTGAAGTAAAATAAAAGAGAACAGTTAAATAGGTAAAGCAAAAGCTGCGCACGCAAACAAGGCAAAACAAGGAATCAATTCGCTACTTCCCATCAGCAGGTGGGTGTTCGGCCATCCCCAGGAAAACAGGGCTCCATCACACGTAACGGTTACTTGGGAAGACAAACGCCATCACGCCAGATGTCCCCCCCTTCCTTCTTCTTCCCCCAGCTTATATACTGAGCATGACGTCATGTGGTATGGGATAACTCTTTGGCCAGTCTGGGTCAGCGCCCCTGGCTGTGCTCCCTCCCAGCCCCCCGCCCCCGTGCACCGGGCAGAGCACGGGAAGCTGAAAAGTCCTTGACCAGTGTAAGCGCTACTTAGCGACTATTTAGCGATACTTAGCATCGACATTGTTCTCATCCTAAACCCAAAACACAGCCCCTTAACGGCTACCAAGAAGAAAATTAACTCTATCCCAGCTGAAACCAGGACAATATCCAATTACTTCTGCAGCTTGTGATGCAGAATGCTAAATGACCTTCAGAACACTTGCTCAAGGACCACTAATATTTTTGCTTGAAAATCTCCATTTTTGAAAGTAATCTCCAGTGACAGGATAGAAAGATAAAAGCTAATGTTAAAGCACACAGTCACAATAACTTAGCATCCTAATGCAAAGCATGCTTCCTTGTATGAAACACAGAGTTGTTGTATAAGAGTATTTTTAACTGGATTTATACATCTTAGGATCAGAAGGATGGAAACTATTTGAAAACAGCAGCAGAAAATTAATTTCAATCACTTTTTTATTTTATAAAATCCAGTGCAAATAAAGAATTCCATTTATAGATTACTACCTTATACTGTTAGATTGCCAAGGCTGGGTTGTCTCTTATGGAAATGTCATAGAACTCACATTGTTAGTAGTATGCAGTTTACAGATCCTTACACTGGACTGAAACTGCTTGCTGCTTACTTTTTCAGATGACAAATTAAGGCAGATCCTTTTAATATCCAGTTGTCACTTGGCCTTTGGAAGGTAATAACATTGTTACCACAAAATTTGTAGAATGACCTAGTGTAAAATGGCACAGAAAAATGACGATTGTACATAAAGACCACTGCAGAATAAAGTGCAAATGCATTTAAAATTTTCCTGAGGATCACAGTACATTTGGAAAGGTTGATACATCATCTGTATATACTGATTCACAGCTCTTCATGGCATCACTAGTTAGTGTCACAGAGTATCTGTCAAGGTATTACATAATTCTAAAAGAAGGAAAAATTGCCAAATTGATTACAAGTGTAAATGGCAACAAGAAACTAAACCATAACATCTACAAAATCCAGGCACTTAAACATTACATGAAGAGTGGTGGTCTTACCCTCCCCCAGTAACAGGGGAACATGATAGTAAAGGTCCTTGTGCACTTTCTTTTGCTGAGGAGTACCTTATTTCCCAGAAGGCATGGTAGATTTCTGGTATGGAGGTATTCAGCATAAGAAGATGAGAATCTGCCCTGATTTATTCATCAAACATAAAGAACTGTAGATATCATCAAACATAATCTTTACTTTTACTCATGGGTTACTAGTTTTTTTGAAGAGTCTTAACTATCTTGACTCAAATACCTAGATATACCTGAAACAATTTGTTTTCCATTCTTGTTAGTTATTTTAGCCATTTAGCTATTTTGTCTGCCACCATAAGAAGTATGGCTGTATAAGTTCCAACAGTTAATATCAAGTATTTATTTACTACAGTAAAGCTACTAGTTCTTTCAATCAACATTAACTTTTTAGTAGTGACAATAATAAAGAAGATCATGAGCTAAAACCATTTTCTTATTCTAAATTACCATGTGCCCAGGATAAGAGGATGGTATAAATCTGAAGAATGTTAATGAAGAACAGGACTAATCTGGGATTTTAGACAACAAGAGTGTCATAGCATATCCTGAGTTGGAAGGGACCCACAAGGATCGTCGAGTCCAACTCCTGTCCCTGCATAGTACAACCCTAAAATTCACACCATATGTCTGAGGGCGTTGTCCAATTGCTTCTTGAATGTTGTTCAGGCTTGGCGCCATGACTACGTCCTGAGGGAGCTTGTTCCAGTGCTCCACTACCCTTTGGGTGAAGAACCTTTTCCTAATGTCCAACCTAAAACGCCCCGGCATATCTTCCTGCCGCTCCCTCAGGTCCTATCATTGGTTGTCAGGGAGAAGAGATCAGTACCTGCCCCTCCTCCTTCCCTCGTGAGGAAGCTGTAGACTGCAGTGAGGTCTCCCCTCGGTCTTCTCTTCTCCAGGCTGAACAGACCAAGTGACTTCAGCCACTCCTTGTACGGCTTTCCCTCTAAACCCTGTACCATCTTCATGGCTCTCCTCTGGACACTCTAGTAGCTTCGTATCCTTTTTGTACTGTGGTGCCCAAAACTGCACACAGTACTCAAGATGAGGCCGCACCAGTGCAGAGTAGACCGGGACAGTCACCTCTGTTGACCAGCTAGCAATACAGTGCTTGATGCATCCCAGGACACAGCTGGCCCCCCTGGCTGCCAGGGCACACTGTTGGCTCATGTTCAACTTGTCATCGACCAGAACCCCCATATCCCTCTCCACAGGGCTGCTCTCCAGCCTCTTGTTTCCCAGTCTGTATGTGCATCCAGGGTTGCCATGTCCCAGGTGCAAAATCCGGCACTTGCCCTTGTTAAACGTCATACAGTTGGTGATTGCCCAGCTCTCTAATTTGTCCAGATCTCTCTGCAGGGCCTCTCTGCCCTTGAGAGTGTCAATGGCTGCTCCCAGTTTTGTGTCATTGGCAAACTTTGATAACAAACCATCCAGTCCTGCATCCAAGTTGTTTATGAAGATATTGAAGAGCACTGGCCCCAAGACGGATCCCTGCGGAACCCCACTAGTGAGTGGTCGCCAGCCCGATATAACCCCATTTACTATAACCCTTTGAGCCAACCCGTCAGCCAATTGCACACCCATTGCATGATGTGTTTATCCAGCTGTATGCTGGACATTTTGTCCAGGAGGATACTGTGAGAGACAATATTGAAGGCTTTACTGAAGTCCAAAAAGATTACATTGACTGGCTTCCCTTGGTCAGCTAGGTGGGTAATCTTGTCATAGAAGAAAATCAAGTTTGTCAAGCAGGACTTTCCCCTCGTGAATCCGTGCTAGCTGGGACCAATGACTGCGTTGTCTTTCCTGGGCTTTTCAATAACTCTCAGAATAATCTTCTCCATGATTTTGCCAGGCACAGAGGTGAGACTGACAGGCCTGTAGTTACCAGGGTCATCCCTGTTGCCCTTCTTGAAGACTGGGACAACGTTTGCCAACTGGGACATCCATGGATTCCCAAGAGCATTGAAAAATCACTGAGAGAGGTCTTGCTATGACATCAGCCAGCTCTTTCAGTACCCTGGGATGAATCCCATCGGCCCCAGGGATCCAGCTGGAGCAGCAAATCCCGCACAAGTTCGGGGTTGGTTGGGAGTTTGTCATCCTCGCAGTCATGGTTCTCTAGCCCAGGGCTCTGGGGGTCCCAGAAGATCGGTATTGAAGACCGAGGTGAAGAAAGCATTAAACATCTCTGCTTTGTTGATATCCCTGTTTGTGAGGTGACTGTGCTTGTCAAGTAATGGGCCAATGTTATTTCTCGCCTGCCTTTTGCTATTTATATATTTTAAAAAGCCCTTTTTATTGTCCTTCACAGTACTGGCAGCTTCAAGTCTAGTTGTGCTTTGGCCATGCGTATTTCCTTCCTACAGTGGTGAACGGCATCCCTGTAGTCCTCCCATGTCGCCTGGCCTTGCTTCCACTGCTCATACATTTTCTTTTTTTGTCTTAGTTCTAGCATAAGATCCCTACTCAGCCAGGCTGGCCTTCTACCTCGCCTGTTTGACTTTCGACATTTTGGAATTGCCTGTTCCTGTGCTGTTAGGAGGTGGTACTTAAAAAGTGACCAGCATTGATGGACCCCAGCACCTTCAAAAGCTTTTTCCCATGGGACCTTACTAAGTAGTTGCCTGAGCAGCCTGAAGTCAGCTCTCCTCATATCCAGAGTTGAGGTCCTGCTGGCAGTTTTCCTCCTGTTACCATAGATTTTAAACTTAACTGCTTCATGGTTGCTGTGGCCAAGGCAGCCACAAATTGCCACGTCACCCACAAGACCCTCTCTGTTAGTAAGCAGCAAGTTGAGGAAGTTGTGTCAAGTACTCTGAAATCCCCACAGAAATAAACAGAAGTGAAACCAGTTGAAATGCCTTTCCTTTTGTGAGGCTCCTCTTGGCAGAATTTGGAAGAAAAATTTGACACTCTGTAAAACAATTGGTGAGAGTATGTCTGGGTTAAAAGGTTGGGCTGAGTGGAGCTGGAAGACTTCCTTTTCCTGGAATTTCATATCCAGTTTGGAATTGTAAGGAAAACAAGGGTTTCTTAGTCTTTTTTTCTCTTGATGACATGCAAAATAAGGGAGAAAGGACACAAAATATATGAAACTCCAAATTTCAATTTAGTAAGAAAGCATGTGCTCAGAAAGTTGGCTCCCTTTCTTTCTTGTTGAATGAACTGGAGGCTACTAAGGGTCTACTTACACAGGTTTGCACAGACAGGAGTAGAAGTGTCCCTTGGGTTTATATTTGATACCACAGCTGATAAAGCTAGACTCCATCACAACTGCTTTCCATTACCATTTAAGATGGTCTTCAGATCTCTAACTCCAACTCCTTATCAAGTCTGTTGAATCACCCAAATCATTCACACAATCTTTCTCCTGTCCCAGTATGGGAGCAAGAGCAGCTGTGTCTCAAGTGCTTTTAACAGATGCTTAATCTTAAACCTCCAATAACAGAGAATTTAGTTTCCCTAATGGATCATTGACATATTTTATCACTGCTTGTTAATGTCTAGCATTTAAATGAATCTACTAGATTCATTAATTTAAAAAAAACACCTTTCATATGAGAAGACAAAATTTCAGGATCGTTAGCTGATTCAGTATCAGTAAAAAAAATTCTTTATGGTGATAATCATAATTATTATTAGTAATCAAAGTCTGAACAATCATCCATCATGACATGATTATTTTAGTATTGGCAAGATCTTGATCATGTGACAGTTATGGTTATTTTGGAAGAAAGTTTCCTAGTGCTTCAACACATAGCCGATTTCTTTTGTGAACAGAACCGTCTGAGTTGTTATGCAGGCTATCAGCACCTTGCCCCTCTAGATTTTCATTTAATGTAAGAAAATGGTGAAGGCCTTCCCAAGTAAGACATAGTTTTGACACAGTCCAGATGGACTTCTCTGACTAAAGGAAAAAAATTGGCAAGACAAGTTTTTGAACAAAAATAAATGCAAATACAATTAGAATGTAGAAAACAGACAGAATACTAGGAAAAAAAAATGCAGTCATTCTGATGCGAAACTCTAAAAAGAACTATTATTGCAGAAAAGAGAACTTTAAAAGATTAGCATCTTCAGGATGCATGCTTATCTCATACAAGCATTATATCTTCCCAATTTTTAAAAACCATTTATCAAAGAAAGTGGTCTAAATTTCAGACCAAGGACAGGAATATGGCAGTGTGGTTTTAGGAGTATCTATTTCCTGATATAGAAAATTATTTTTGTTGAAATAATTTGCGTGATTATACAACACCCAAAAAGTGAATGCATACACAACACAGTACAGTGAGATGTCCACTGAGTTCTAATCAAAATAAATTTTAAGATCATATTTGTGACATTCTTGGCTTTTAGACAGATGACACTGCAGTCCAAATTTTCAAGGCACAACCATTATTTACATTCAATGATAGAACATATTTAACAAGGGGAAGGTATACTTAGGAATCCCAATATCCTTTAACGGTTTGCATCCCTCAAGGTTACAGCTGTGTATTCAGCTATTTTTTCAAGAATTGTATCTTTTAAAAAGCCAACAAATAACACTTTTTTTTCTCAGAAATTTCATGTAAAAGAAAAAGGCATAAGAAGGGCTTTTTTCATAAAAAAGCATGAAAAGCAAAAGTAGAAAAAGTAAAAAACCAGGTTATCTTGTAATATTTTGCAAAACTACTGAAAAAAAAGTAGGATTGAGGGTATTTCAGGTACAGATGTCTGAAATCTATAAAGTACAGTTATAGTACACACTAATGTAACTTTAATTCTGCTGCAAGTCCTGAAAGCAACTTCAACATCACTCCCATCCTTTTGCATTCTACCTGTCCTAATATCCCAAACCGAACACTATACTAAAAATATACCATATTTCTATGTGTTCATACATACAAATGCACTTTGGTCTAACATGATGTGGTAAATTCTGAATTTCACTTACATCTTACCTTGTTGCTGACAAGACCCATGTACATCTCCCGGTACAGCTCACATAGGAGAGGTCTTTAATGGAGAGGCTGGGGGTCTCATATATACTTTTGCCTTTTATCACATGCTTGGTACTTGAAAATATTCGTGCTCTCACAGATCACTTTGTATCCCATTAGTTCTGTTAAGCTATTGGGATTAATTTCTTTACTATTTAATGTAGCTATACTACCAGTGAATGCAGTTAGTATAGTTACAAATAATTCTTGTTAATGATCACCAGCACTAAAGCAGCACTATAAGGTTTACTATATCTTAATTGTGTTCTTCCCTGATTTTATGCATTTGAGTTTCATTAAACCCAGTATTACAGGAAAAGCATACAGCCCCAGTCCCTTCACCAATTTTTGTCCCTGGATTATATGCTTAGAATAAATAATTTCAGGGAAAACAGATCTTGAAACAAAACTGTCTGCATCCTTCCCAGTGCTTCTGAAAAGCTTAATGAGTAGTCTGCTGATCTAAACTGGACACTTCCAGCATCTTGGGCTCCTTAGAACAATGCACAGCAATGACGTCTGTCACAATGCCCAGAGGCATAACACCAGGGAAACAGCTAAGCTCTTTTGAGAGAGAGGTCTAGTACATGTATTTCTCACAAATAAAGAAAATTTCCTTTGGAAACATTTATAACTTGGTTTTCATTCAACATCCTAGCAAAGGTTTAGATTGGATCTTTTGTGCATTCAAAATGTTCATTTTACAGCTCAAACAAATGAAGGTTTTGAACAGAAAAATGGTATTTCAAAGAAATGCTTACCTGTCATTGACAGTGTACCTGCTCTGGCCCCAGTTATAGAGTGCTGAATGGTACAGTTGTGGACCGGCTTCATAGTTCCTTTGCAGTTCAAAATAGATCATTGGTAACAATGGATTTATTTGCCTAGGCGTGTTGACTCCTGTAACCATTTCTTCATCATCCCAAGGACTTGCAGTCAAAATGATCTCATGAACCAATACACCATATTCAGGACATGGCCACTGATGAGAACATGAAAAAGTGAAAACAATGAGTAAAATGTCACAGACCAAAAAAAAGCCAAACCAAACCAAACCAAAACCACTCAGCCTAAAACACGGAAGTTCATGAAGGAAGGGGAAAAGTCAAAGCCACAGAAATCCTACAAATAGATTTACCAAAATTAATTTAAATTTAATTTTAGTTAGAAGTAATTCTGATGAAAAACCTTCCCTAGTTTTTATGAGCTCTAAAGAAGACATATGATCTCGAGTTGAGAATTTGTTTTTAATTGATTAGCACTGTTAGTTTTATTTTATTAAGAAAAATTACTCCTTGATAACTCTGGTAACAAATGTCAAAAGTACATTCAAAACCTGCAGATGCCTATTTGTCCTGAGAAAAGGCTCTTCTTAATTTCTATACAAAAAGCCGAGATATTTCATTTTAGAATCAATAGAAGAATGGTGCAGAATGGCCTTTACATCTCTGGAGAGTCTGTCAGGCCATGAGGACTATCCAAAATAGAAGGTGCTGACTCCCTCTTTCCTCTTAGCTAGGGGCAATAAAAAGGAGGTGTCCTGTCAGAAGAATAATACAGACAACTAGCACCCACGACCCACAGCTGTGTGACAAACAAATGTGTTTCCATATGGGGAGTTATTTTTTTTTCTTCTTTTTCTTTTTTTCTTTTTCACCTATCAAAAATCCTTATAGAAAAGAAAAACCTGAGAACCAGAAAGACTTTGAGTGACCTTTTTTTGATCCAAGACTATAAAACCTGAGTATTTTAGTTAGTTCATGTTAGTTGCAAAGTTTAACGTTGTGTACTTAAATTGTACTTGCTAAACTTAGAAGTTCATGGCTAAGTTCAACCCATCTGAAGCACTTTTAAAATAGCCATAGTGGGGTGGAGAGGGACAGACCCTTCTAGCCCAGTATTCAACTTCTAAGAGGACTAATAATGTCTATGATCTGACTATGCCTTCCTAAATTGAAATTTGTTTCTATAACTTTGAAACTAATAGTCCTTAATGAATTAATGGGCCACATGGTATGTGTTGAGAAGTACTGAGAATATAAAACATGTTTATGGCTAATGTGAACAGTTCTGCATATGACCAGAGTATTTTTATAATGCATTTTGTCAGCACTCTGAATCCTAAGATAGCTTGACTTCACAAGGAAGTCAGAGATGAGGCACAAAGTTTTTCACCAGTTTTGAGAGCTTCCAGTTTTATAATTATGTGCAATCAAATGCTGAACTCTCATTGCAAAAGCATGCAAATCTGACGTAGCACAGGCACACAATAATAAGCAGAAGGAAGTGGAAGTGACAAAAGGGAAGTTTCTACATTAGTGATAGGGTGGATAAGATCCTGAGGAGGAGAAGTTGAGGTTTTAGGACTGTGTAGCATGCATAATCTCAAGCACTTGCCCAGCTCCAAACCCAACATTTGAAGTGCCCTGTTTGTCAAAGTCCTTTGGGTATTCTTTGAAGATGTATCCACTGCATACTACCACTCTAGCAAATCTCTCTGCTAAATTCCTACTGCTGCTGAATTTAAAAAGAATGTGGTCTGGGATTAAGTGACCCAGCATACTCCAGCACAAACAGATGTAACATCAGCAGAAACGACTGCCAGAGTTTCAGGTTCTCAGCAGGGGATGTTTGAAAGGCAAGTAGTGTTTGTAGTAATAAGGAGGACAGCTAGAGACTTAGGTCTCTCTAATTATCTTCAGGTAGCATCAGTGTAAAGTGGAATGCTGCTGCCAGAAACCTGCCAGACCACATGCCTGGGAAAGCGCCATTAAACACATGCTATTCAAAGAGGAAAGGAAAACAGTAGCCCCAGACAGATCAGACAGATGAAGGGAATGACCGGATCTCAGAGATTGGTGCAGTGCAATGACCTGGAAGGTTCAGGCTGTGGAGGCGCTGACCACCACATGTGCCACAAAGGTTTCAGCACATTCTTCCCACTGCCCAGAAGTCTTTGCCTTGAAGAATAGCAGCAGATTGAAACCAAGTGTCCAGAAATAGACTCGACTAACGTAATGGTAATAACATATAGCAGACTTTTCAGTGGGTGCTCTGTGTGAATTTTACATTTTAATTCCAAATTACCTTTCCCACAGCAAATTTGGGCCAGCCGCTTCTTTCATATCTCTGAGAAGATCCCATCGTTAAAGCTGAGAGAGATCAAGTTCAGCATGAAATTTCTGTACCATCTAGAAAGGCTATCCTGAGGACAAGATCTTGTACCCAGCTTCCTAAAGGCTTCAGAGGATATGCTGCATTGGCCCACAAAGCAGGAACCTGCTTGTTTAGAAAACTACTGTAGATGTTCTCCATCTCTTCTGACATAACCACAAAACCAGCAATAGCTTTTTTGAGGGTTTCCAAAGAGCTGTAGAAACAAGATTTTAAAGTGTTGTCACAGAATCAGAAGTGGACCACTTCTCACTTATTTGTAACTGTGTTTTTGAAATGGTTGCCTATACAGGATAAGAATAGCATGCTTTTTATGCAAAAAACAGTCTCAACTTTCGATATTTGGGTATTTGTGGGAGGATGTCCAGCAAGAAGCAGCCAGATTTACACCATGGGTAACTAAGATTGCCAAGTGAAGATCTGGGCTTTGGGAAAACTAAGGGTTGATGATAAGCATCTGCAAAGCACTGAAGATTCCTGTGAACTTGGCAGAGTTCAGTAGTAAGAGAGGGGGACACCTATTTGTAAAGAGAAATGTCTTTTGCACAGTTCCCGGGGATGCATGTCAGGGCCTGTAGCTCATCTGCACATAAATAAAGACTAACTGATCTTCCAAAACTGGATGAGACAAAAAATCACCCTGTCCATGCTTTTCTTCCATGGCTGTTAAAAGATGGAAGCATTAGGCACTGTGGATGATTAGACAGCAACAATTTTGTTTGTCATTTTAGGCAGGTTTTGATGTAAAAATACTATATAGTGGCTTTTGTCATTACTTTTATTATTGATTTTGGACATGAGCTTCCTTCCCATGGACACATCAAAAGAGCCTGACTTTTATCTCATTGACCAATCATCACAAAATAGTTCTAGCTTTTTGTAGCTCTGTGACCATGTTTTCTACCACATATTAGTAGAGTCTTCTTGACAAGATGACAAAGGGTTTTGCTCTCAGACAGACTGTGTAGTTCCTCTCAGTTGAGATATGTTTTTCCTGATGGCACAACTGATGGAATTCCCAAACAGACAAAGGTGACAAGCGACACAGGATATTTGGCCAGGGGCAGAACCAGCTGTTCAGGGTTCAGTGTTCATCATGGGCAGCATCTTGCCATACTATTCACTGCTTTTAAAGGGCAGAGGGCAAATAAGTTATTACATCTTCCCAGAAGTGCAACATATTAACTCCCTTACAGTAAGAACTCCCTGGTGTACTCCTAATGTTCTCCTCTGCATCAGGAGCAAATCTCCCTCAACGCTCTGTATTACCCTGAGCTCAGAGCTAAGATTATGGGAGGTACCTGACAGGGCAGTACTAATCTGTTGCACAGTGAATATCTTAAGAACAGGGCACATCTACTGAATATTTAGCAGTGGTTCACTGTGCTCACAAAACACTTCACCCATCAAGGCAGTGACAAGCTCCCTTGGCTGACATTGGAGTCTATACATAACCAAGCTCAACACCAATATCACCAAGTATCCGTAAAACTTCTAAGGAGTAAAGGTGAAAGTCTCCTCATAGGAAAATCCATAAGGAAATTAAACATCCCTAAAAATTATGAGCTGCGGCTGAATCTGTTTCCCCATTCAGCCATCCTTCCTAGACCTCTGATTTTACAAAATAGTCTCAGAAGTAAGGCTAATGAATACTAGTGGTGGCTGTAATATTTTTTTTAATCTGGGCAGGGAATTCTTCTCCCCACAACATACACCGAAGTAGAATACATTTCTTCTTCTCTGAGTGCAGTGTAGGATTTGGTGCTGGCTTGTGCTCTGCTCTGTTTGTACTTAGCATGGAGAAGGTAACTGAGAAAGACTCTCTCTGCTGCTCATTCATGGTCACTTGTGGTGAAGTTCTAATGGGGATGGACCCCTCCTGATGGATGGACCCAGAGCTGCCTGATACAGACTGACTGACAAAACAAAAAAAAAAAAAAGAAAGAAAGAAAGAAAGAAAGAAAAAAAGCTTTCTATATGGTGATAGACATTACTAGAAAACTGCAGCTGAGAAATCTGTACAGAGACACAGATGCCATGCTTTTGGCTCATCCTGTACTTGTGGTGAGTGTAACTTCCAGGTAAAGAAAGACAGACATGAGAGACTGTGCTGTCTATACTCAAGGCAGAATTAGATCTTAGTAAAAACACTACAAGTGTCACATTACTTTTGTTTACTGACTGAAGGAATGATAAAGGAGTGATTTGCACAGTGAGAAACACTTAAGCTCACAATACTGGCCAGTTTATTCCTGTACTTTTCTATTCTAAGAAACATTAATGGCATATCTTCTGTATGATTGTTAGCAATTGTGCGGATGTATTTAAATCCTTCTGGTTTTGTTGCTTACAAGCAGCATTGCTAAAATAGCTTTGAGATCAAGGAGGACTAACTACCAAAGCACGAACATATCTTGAGTGAAATGTGGGTCCTTGCTTTCCCTTCTCAAGGGCATCAGAAGGCTGCTTTCAAATAGGGAGCTTCCAGTCAGGTGTCTACATTCACACCTCAGTATCTAAATGCAGATTGTCTTTGTTTTGAGTGATCTTCAGAACCTTTGCTTTCCATAGACCTAAACTAATGTTACTTGTACTTGAGTACTTGGACCTCCAAAAAATGTGCTAGATCTAATTTACAGTTTTGTACAGAAATACTCATCTTGCATTTGCAACAACAACTTACAGACCCCATGCAAGCTCACATTAGTAAAATTAACTTGCAACATTAAGCGAGTCATTGCAAAGCACAAGTGAAAAGATTTGTGTAATCTGCAAGCACTAGACTGAAATCTTGCTGTACTTGCTATGGAGACTGGATGAAAGAGCTCTTGGTGTCTGTTGGACATTGAAGTTGCTAAGACAATGAGTTCAAATGACTACCAGCAGCAGAAAGATTTGTGTAATAGTGGATTAATAGAAAAGCATCTTCCACTTTTCATTTTACTTTTCTGCTATTATTTCAGAGCTATAGAAAAAGTAAGAGATATCCTAAATATTCAGAGACTTCTCTTAAAGAAAAAAAACCACAAACTTGGGGGTAATTTAGATTTTCATCATAGTATAGCAAAAATTTCTCAAATAAGGATTTAATGAAAATTATTAACTCTGTGATGAAGGGCAGCTGGGAATAATCAAATCTAACAATCATTATTTGCAGTTCAAAATCAGAATTTACAGACTTGTCTCCAGAGTATGACACCTATACCAGCTGTCACGCAGTGCAAAATGAGCTACTTAAGTGCCATACTTTTAACAGTTCATGCAGATTGTTGAATCTATCCACCTCTACTACATTGTTGAATCTATCCACCACTACTAGCATAGTGGCTAGTAGCTCACAGGAACCTCCTTTCCATCACACAAGGAGAACAGCTGATGGAATACCAAGCTATCTACCTCCCAGCTTCACTCTGCCTCTGAATGTCTGCTAAGTATCTGTGTGCAGAATCCCTGCATGCAGCAGGGACTTGTTTCCCATGCAGCTGTCAAAAGCTATGTTGCTGTAGGGAGGAACAATCTCTGCTGAGCGGTATTGATCTCCCTCATATCATGTACAACAAGACAAAAACCCACCCAAACCAGATCTCTCATGCTGTGTCAGCCAACTAAACAGCAGGTCATGGAATCATACCAATTTATTTCAGCAGTGGATCTGGCTACTCTTGAATTGCATTTAACACTTTACATGTTACACAGTGACCAGAGAACTGGCTTTAAAGAATTATTCTCTAAATAAAAGATAAGCCTGGAGGTTTCCTAAGTGTGTGCTAAAACCAATACTTTTCATCATGTTCTAAGCAGAAAACATTGAACTGTTAAGATTACACTCTTTCAAATGTATTACAAAACAGAAACAAACTAAACACCTTCAGAATTATGGTGAAGCCAATAATAGTATTCCTACAGGAACAGGTGTTCATGAAAAAAACATGGCATGAGAGTGACTGTATCTGACTTGCTTGTGTATTGACTGCACAATATTGACTGCAGTGCCTGCCTGGGAAAAGAAGGCAGTATTTCTAAATGGATTTGGAAGTCTTAAGTGATTAGAAAAATCATCTCTACTGCTCAAATAAATTTTCATGATGAGGTATCATAGCAACATTATACATCTTTTGTTCCATTAGGGAAAATACTGTTTTTTTTCTGGTTAACAGCTTTTATTACACATTCCCTTAGCTCTTATTTTAATTTATTTTCTAAAAGAAAATTTTAACACTCACATCACCTAAAATACATAAATCTCACAGCTGTTTATGTGCTCACCTGGCAGCCAGAACTACGCTGGTGAAATGTTTTGCCTGTTTCCATTTACACTGATGTGCTGAAGAGGCCTGGCATTTGCCAGCATCCAGTCCCACTGAATTCAGTGCGAATTATCCCACTGGCTTGCCTGAATCCAGCACCGAGACTTTTACTATTGTACCATAAAATGCCCAGTGATTGCTCTGGCTCCAGGAGTCCGTTCCCCCTTCTCTCTTCCCATACAGTTGGTGGGCCTGTCGAAGAGTAGCTTCTGGAAAACAGAAGAGGTGGGAAGAGCTCAGCTAGAGAAAGGGTTGTACCTAAGTTAGTCACATTTTTCATGCACTTCCCTTTTCTAAGAACCATTTTCTCAAATGCAAGAAAGGCTTTCTGATTAAGGAAACAGAGGAAATCCCAAAAGTACGTGCTTAACAAACTGAATTTACCATGCATTGAAATTCTCTCCTGATGCTTTTCTAAGTTGTGATCTGTTGGTGACTATGTATTCCCCATTGTGCCTGCAAGAGCAGCAGGTCAGAGGGAACCAATGCACTGGTTTATACTACCCGCCTATTTTGACAGTTCCGTCTAGCCAGATATGCTGTTTACAGCACTGGCCAGCATGGGGCACATGGAAAGAGGCTGTCAACACTATCATTTGTCCCAGTAGTACACTTTTAATCACCATTCTCAACACTGATTACTGCTTATAGGTCTTATTTCTTGAAGCATTTGAATTGCTACTCCCAAATATTTATGCTGTGTAGCACTTGTTTATATTTAGCAAAAGAACACTTTTCTTAAAAAAAAATCTGTTTTGATTAATCTTATGTGCTTTATACTCACTAGTCAAAATACCTTTGTGAAGATGTTGAAAAGCGCAAATCAGAATTTGTTGCTCAATAATGCTTTATGCAACAACTTCCATGGTTTAACCATGAATTACGATCAGGGTTTTTTTCCCTTTTTAGCATTCAAAGTACAGAAAATTTTCATAAGTATTAGAAGCTTTGACTTTTTATATGTTACATGCATATTTACTATTTCATTAAGACTGGCATCACCACAAGTACGCTTTTGTTAGAAGTGAGTTTATTAAAGAGTGAACCAATTTTTACTCTCTTTAACCAACAATCTGTACCATATAGAACAGCAGCACTAAGAAGGATAGAAGTGACACTGTCATACCAGGAATTTTGGACAAGATGGTATTAGCAAGCACTTGAACAATTTAATCACTGCTTTTTCCTGACCCTTGTGCTGTTTTTCATGGCTTCAGCTCAAGGATTATTGCAATTAAAGTATTTGTCTCTTTAGAGGAGAGACAATAGAAAACAGGAATCCTTCAGAGCATTTTCCACCAGAAGCCTCATCTTGTCTTTTCTTCCTTATTCTTTGGTCATAGGAAATACTTCCACTGAATATTTGGGATTATGATCTTATTTACATGGCTCACTCCAAAATTTAGTTCTTGCTGTTCTGCACCAACTTTCTACTTGCTCTCAGCTATTTAGTGAAAGAATAGCTACACCGCAAAAACAAATTTTGTAAATATAATTCCCAGAAATTATATACAATATATTTTTGAATTCTGCACAGCATCCATTCCATTGAATTGTAGACTATGAATACTATTTAAATTCAAGGTAGATGATTAAAATTAGATTGAAGTGTTTATTAATACTTTATGCTGATCATTCTAAAGACAATTTTCACTGTTTCCTACATAAAGAAGCTTATTCTTCTCAGTATGTTTCTAATTTTGCCATTAAACTCCTTTTGAATATTCCTGTATGAGACTTTAAACATAAGGAAATGAGTTAAAATTTTAATGGTTTTACTTAATTATCTTAGTACTCGATGTTATTAAATCCTTGTTTCAAGCCCAGAGGAACAAAGTTTATTAAATATTGTGTTCTTTATCTTCCTTATTTTCTAGAGGGAGGCATCTCCTTTATTTTGCTATTATTTTTATTTTTCAGCTTATTGCTATAGAAGTCTAGTTTTTATAATTAATATTATACTACAGACACAAACTGGAGCTTTTTTTCCTGAACAGAGAGCTATGATGCAAGTAAATTGATTTGGTTCAAAAACTGCTTCTAAAAGTTGAAGCTGATACCATCATCACAAAGGGACTGAGATGTTTTTTGTTGCCTGATGGATTTAGAATCGAAATCTAAAGAATTAGAAATCTTGTAGGAACTGGCAGATAAATGGTAAAAGTATGATTTACAAATCAGGTTATTCAGAATGATATAGGGAGTATTAACATACACGTATTTCTAAACTCATGGGTTATCATTACTGAAGACCCAGAACCACTCAGAGAAAACAATCAAAATTAGTTTCTTATCTGCTTGGCTGTCTACAATCAATCTGAAGAGCTTTTAAATTAAATAGAACAGGTATAGGAAGAAGGTATATCTCATCATGTATTCTGATGAGTAGAAGCAAAGTTATAAAGAGATCAGCTGGCTTTCTGGGCTGTGAGAGCACATTGCCAGCTCATGTCCAGCTTTTTGTCTATCAGTACCCCCAAGTTCTTCTCCTCAGGGCTGCTCTCAATCCCTTCATCCCCCAGTCTGTATTGATACTGGGGATTGCCCCAACCGAGGTTCAGGACCTTGCACTTGGCCTTGTTGAACCTCATGAGGTTCACACAGGCCCACTTCTCAAGCTTGTCCAGGTCCCTCTGGATGGCATCCCGTCCCTCAGGCGTGTCAACTGCACCACTCAGCTTGGTGTCATCTGCAAACTTGCTGAGGGTGCACTTGATCCCACTGTCTATGTCATTGATGAAGACATTAAACAGCACTGGCCCCAGTATGGACCCCTGAGGGACACCACTTGTCACTGATCTCCATCTAGACATTGAGCCATTGACCACTACCCTCTAGATGCAACCATCCAGCCAGTTTGCTATCCACCGAACAGCTGGCCCATCAAATCCATATCCTTCCAATTTAGAGAAAAGGATATTGTGGGGGACTGTGTCAAAGGCCTTACAGAAGTCCAGATAGATGACATCCATAGCTCTTCCCTTGTCCACTGATGCAGTCACTCTATCATAGAAGGCCACTAGGTTGGTTAGGCAGGACTTACCCTTGGTGAAGCCATGCTGGCTGTCTCGAATCACCTCCCTGTCCTCCATGTGCCTCAGTATAGCTTCTAGGAGGATCTGTTCCATGATCTTCCCAGGCACAGAAGTGAGGCTGACAGGTCGATAGTTCCCAGGGTCCTCCTTTTTACCCTTTTCAAAAATGGCTGCAATGTTTCCCTTTTTCCAGTCCCCAGGGACTTCACCTGACTGCCATGACTTTTCAAATATCATGGAGAGTGGCTTGGCAACTACATCAGCCAGTTCCCTCAGGACTCTAGGCTGCATCTCATCGGGACCCATAGACTTATGCACATTCAGGTTCCTCAGGTGGTTGTGAACCTGATCTTCTCTTACAGTGGGAGGACCTCTGCCCCCCTGATCTCCATCAAATGGCCCATTGACTTGGGGGGTGTGAAGGAGAGAGGTTGCCAGTGAAGACTGAGGCAAAGAAGTTGTTGAGTACCTCCGCCTTATCCTCATCTGTTGTTACAAGCTTGCCGCTTCTGCTCATCAGAGGGGGTGCATTTTCTTCAACCTTCCTTTTCTGGTTGATGTACCTGTAGAAGCCCTTGTTATTATTCTTTGCATCCCCCCCCCGCCCTCTTTGCATCCATTAGTTTGTATTGAAAGTCTCAAACTTCTTTATCCTGAGTGTTTTTAAGCATATAATATTATTTTGGTTCAGCTGCTATAAATGTCCTGCTTAAGCAGACTTTAGAGGATTACTGGGGTCCCCCTAGGAAAAATGAATAGGATTTAACAAATATAATATTGAGAACTTGGATCTGAACAGCTTCTTAGTATTCCTTTCAAGTGTTCCTTTATGAAATCAGAAAGTATAAAACCACTAGCCCATGAAAAGTGATTGATTTCTGCAAAACCATGGATAACATGTATGTTACTATATAACATACAATGTATAAATAATAAGAAGTAATTCATTAAAACATGAGTTAATAGGAAATGCGTTGAAGAGAATATCCAAGAATCCTGTGTTAGATACCTATGTGAGAGAAGCCAGATCTAATAAGCAGTACAGCCATTCCTCCTTATTATTTCTGCTTAACAAACTGTGATTGTTAAATCAAATTTGCCCTTTAAACTACAAAGTATAATTCATTTAACATAATTAGCTTAGAAATGTATTTAAGAAAAACCTTCAAACCTGAAACACTAAATTGGCATTCCCATGCATTCTGAAGATTTCTGGATCAACAGTCAGAGGAATGTTTCAATGTATTCTTTAAAATCTTGGAAAGTGCCATCCACATGAGCAAAATACATACCTGTTGAAGAAATGACATACATATTAAAATAGTTTCTTGTGACTTAGGTAAAAATGAAGTATCAGGCTATACATATAACATATTATCAATATAAACCAAGGATTGTCTTTAAAGTATCTGAAGATTACACATAATTCACCATAAGAAAACATCTGTAGGAAGACACTTGCAACTGCACATGGATGGCAAACTTTTTCATAGGCACTGACATATCCATATCGGCTTCTGATATCCTCAAATTAACATAAGCAGTATTTAAAAAAAAAATTAAAAGTTTCACATTCACATGTAATATATTAACATGCATTAGCATTTCAGGAAAAAGATTTTGAGACAGAATATTTCCTCCCTCTTTTTACACTTTGGAACGGAAAACCAAATTGTTGCTTGAGAGAACAATGTAAAAATAATAGCTGGGTGCAAGGTGTGGCTTGTGATACCATTTACATAAAACAAATCATAGAGAAGATAAAAAGAACAATACAGTTTTCCGAAGCCTGACTGCTGAGCTGAAAGCCTGACAAGAATCAGCTTATATATCTTGGTCGTTCATCTGCCTTACCTTCCAGATCACCTGAATTATTCTGAAGCATGAGTAGGGAAGTTTGGGGCACCTGTCCAAGTACTGAGAGACATGGATCTGCAACTGCTCCATCCCAGACATCCTGGATAACTTCATCAACTCAGAACATGTGATTTTTAGCAGCCACACCAGACAAGGGAGTTCCTTCCTTGGCCATCTCTCATTGCTCTTTTCCCCCCTTTTGCTCCATTGTCCCGTAACACAAGCTGCTGTCCAGAACACAAGCTGTTGTGCCAGAACAACTGGATGTGTTATAATTACAGCCTGTCATATAAAAGAAAAAAACAACCCATACTAGCTCATCAGACAGTAACCTGTAGTGGATCAGTAATGGTCACACAAGTACCTGGGCCATCCCTGTAGTGGGCACTCCTCTTATCAGGCGTTGTCATGGGACGGGTAGACAGCTGCCAGGAGGAAGCAGTACACCTGCTCCAAAACAAGTGTCGTGGTTTAACCCCAGCCAGCAACTAAGCGCCACACAGCCGCTTGCTCACTCCCCCCGCCACCGGTGGGATGGGGGAGGGAATCGGAAGGGTAAAAGGGAGAAAACTCGTGGGTTGAGATAAGAACAGTTTAATAACCGAGATAAAATAAAATAGAATAGTAGTAATAATAATAATAATAACAATAATAATAAAAACAAGTATAATACAATAATAATATACAAAGCAAGTGATACACTGTACAATTGCTCACCACCTGCCGACCGATGCCCAGCATGTCCCCGAGCAGTGATCACTGCCCCCTGGCCAACTCTCCCCAGTTTATATACTGAGCATGATGTCATATGGTATGGAATAGCCCTTTGGCCAGTCTGGGTCAGCTGTCCTGGCTGTGCCCCCTCCCAGCTTCTTGTGCACTGGGCAGAGCATGGGAAGCTGAAAAGTCCTTGACTAGTATAAGCACTCCTTAGCTACTACTAAACAACTTAGCAACAACTTAGCACTGCTTAGCACTACTTTTAGCACTATTTAGCAACAACAAAAACATCAGTGTATATTATCAACATTATTCTCATCCTAAATCCAAAACACAGCACCATACCAGCTACTAGGAAGAAAATTTACTCTGTCCCAGCTGAAACCAGGACAACTATATATATATATAGTCAGTGCTTTGTGGGGCTCTGATGCTTCAGGGGGTATCATCTCCCTCTGAAGCTGGCCAAGTCAAAGAATGGATGCATTGAATGAATGCACTGGCAGTAGGATTCAGAGAATTCTTGAACCTTGTAGGAATATGTAATCTTTATAGTTGTACTAAATCCAACAGGATATGTAAGGATTGAAAAGGATGTGTAATATACAATAATCTCTTTAGTATCCATACAGCCTGAAGATCTGTTAACTTTTTTCCTGATTTTCACATCAGGTTCACTCTGATCTGGAATGTTGCTCTCTAAAACCATCAGTGAAGTTTCATACCTGCTGCATACCCTTTCAGGTAGTCTCAGAATGCAGCCTGAAATGGAAGGTTTTGTCCCCATTCCCGACCCCAGCTGTCATTCCGGAATACTCTGCCCTGACTATGGAGGACAATATGAAGTTTGGCACTCTGTCATACGTACCAACTGTTCTGCAAACAACATAGAAGTTGTAAAAGTACCATAAAAGAACTAGAAATCCCAGGATCTGTTTCAAGTTTTAATGCTAAAAATTAAATCCCACAGTGCAAATGAGGCAGATGAACCACCCGCTGTCCATGAAGGAGGGGAGGCTATTTATTCCCCTTCTACTCTCTGACATGAAGAAAGAATTAAGTAAAACAACTAGGTTAGTTTTTTTTTAATTTGCAGATTATACTTTATAAAATAATGCTCAAAGAATCTACAAGAACAATTCATAATAGAAGATTACTAATTAACGCCAAGCTTGAGTCAAGAGTGCCTCCTTGCAGCTCTGCCTACTGATCAGAAAGCTTTGCATGTGAGAATGGAGGGACACCACCAGTATCATTCACCATAGAAAATAACAGTTTTCTCCATAGATATCTATAAAGACTCAAAGTGAATTTTAGCATATTGCTTAGATGCACGGAGTGAACTTGATCCTAGCTGAAGACTATCGTCTCTGTATATCACATAAAACAGATATGAAAATACACAATCATTCACAGTCATGGAGCATAAATATAATACTCAAGACTGAATAAATTCTTCTACTCAGATTTTCAGTCAACTGAAAAATTTTCATCCTTTCTTTGAAATATATTTACCTGATTCTGTATGTTTGTAGTCATCTTTCAACGTGTCAGCAAAAAAAATCTCTTCAAGACTGTACGAAGACATCTCTGGTCCTAGCTATCAGTACCTTGCCCTCCTGAGGTAATTTCAGCTACAGTATTGACAGATTTCTACTGAACATTAAAATACACAGAGAAATAATATTTTGTATTTCCAAATCTTCTATTTTCTAGAATTCAGAAGAGGTTCTTTTTTTTTTTTGTCATGTACATAGAAGTGGAAGTGCTTTCATATCCTAATCAGTTGTTACAGTATAAACCAGTACTAGCAGTACTAGAAAATATCTATGTCAAACAGTAAAAATCATGTAAATATTGAATTTTCAACATCATACATAAGAAATTGCATACCTGATTTGACTATGGTCATTGCTGCAGCTGCATATGTGTACTGTATACCCTTTCTTTGCCTCATTACGCATGTGGATGAACAACTAATTTTGCCCATCTGCTTGCACAAGTGCCCAATTTCCTATGTAAACAGAATCAACGCACATGAAAAACAAATACATGTTCTCACTTTTTTCACTTGCAACCTCAAACTCTGGTCCTTAGTGTGATCATCAACATTCTTGAACTATTTTTGTCTTAATTTCAGATAATGAATATATAAAAAAGTGTTTCAAATTCTATGCAGAAATACTAGTTTCCTAGCAAGAGAAGAATAAAACTTAGTAGATGTACAAACCTTCTAAAACTAATGTTACATCGTCACTGTTTAATTACATGTGTGTAAATGAACAGACTCTATCGATGACATCAAAAAGACAACATTTAGCTTGCCAAATTAAAAGCAGAAACATTTTCAAGGCAACAGGAAAAATGAAGACAGGTATTATTATGTGCTCTGTCTTTTATCTCAAAGGGCAAATATCTGTGACATGGTAAACAAGAAGTAACAGTTAATAAAGACGTGAATATGAGAAGGTTAAAAGAATATTATAGCTCCTAAATTTGATAGAACTAATCTGTTTTCAAGGCCAATGCTAGAAGCAGAATGAAATGTGGAAGGATGGCTAGCTGACAAGGGTCACGTAGACATGGCACAGCTGCTTGAGCAGGAGCTGAATAAACATCGGACTCAGCTGATATGAGCTGCGGACTGCTCACCGTCAAGGACGGTGTCAAAGGCATTGTAATGTTGATGACAAAATAAAATCAGTCATCTGTAAACAAGTGTTTAGTATCTGATGGTGAATGAACAAATCTTTTGCAACTCATATTGGGCTACAGTTTGCAAATCAAAAAGGATTTTGCTCAGGAGGGATGTTTGAAAGCACTTGTTTTTATTTCAGCAAATATGAGTCTTAATCTTCAGCTTTGCAAAAATGTTCAGAACAATATGCCCAGTTTTTATTTGTATTTCTTAGTGTATAGGGAAGGTAACTAATATAAAATATGTAAGATGGGAGAGAAATAGAACTTTAAGTGTCAGACTCAGGTATCTATCTTTTAAAGTATTTGCTTTATGAAAAAAGCAATTTCAATGTAATGGAAATACAGACAAATTACAGGACTTTTGATAAATACAAGGTTATATAAAAAGGTATAAAACACAACAAAGTAGATTTGGAGAAAGCCCTTTCATATTTCAACAGAAATCCAGGAGACATATTTGATTAGAAGAACTATCTCATCAGATAAATGTGCATTGCCCTAAATCTTTGCAGCTACTTTTGTCTGTTATAGTAAATTCCTTTATATCACATCCCATCCTCCTCTTATCATTGCAAGTTGTCAAATTTGTTTCCTGTGTTTGAATCAATGCAAAGTAAAATCTATGAATCACTTCTAGTCAGGATTGTAAAAAGATTTTTTCACAACTAAAAATTAATTAATTAAAATTATAGTTAATTAAAAATATAATTAATCTAGAATCTGCAAAAATTGAGGGAAGCATGCACAACAGTGATACTTCACTTCTGTGCCGTAATGACTATGAGATCGACATAGTGATTCATGGCAGATTCAGGACTCTATGAATTACAGAAAACTTTTCACAACTAGAAAAAAATGCTGCTGCAGAGAGGATTTAGTACTATATTTGGTATTTTAGAAGTTAACAAATATTTCTTAGTAGTCAATTTGAAAGGACTATTTCCTTCATTGTTAAAGAAGAGCTTGAAAACTTTTATTTCAATATACAAACCTTTATCTCAGTATGAAACAATGTATAAAATTACGACAAAGGAAATACAACAGTAGCTAAAAATGTAGTCTGCAGTGAGTTTTATACCTGACGAAGGAGAAAAAGTCCTTTTACACATTCATCAAAGCAACATAGTGAATAAAAAAGAAAGCACAAAACATTGTTTGTATTAAGAGAAATGCCATGTTCTGCAAACTAATGATGAATTGATGAATTGAACACTTGGAGGAATAATTTTGAAAGTATGTTAAAAAATGGGCTGGTCAGCCATAGGGGAAAAATCTTCAGGCACACAAACAAGTAGACAGCATTTCATTGCAAATGCAATGAAGGTATGAAGTCAAGCAATTGTGGGTTGCTCTTGTTGCAGAGGGTGAGGGTGTCCTGCTGCTATCTGCTCTGCAGACATGAAAATCCTGCTATATGGTGCTCTTTCAGTGAAAGCAAGAAGGAGATAATCAGCTGGGTGATGGCTAACATACTTGGTGGACAAGATAATACTAGAGTTCAAAGAAGACAGTAGTATGGACTGTGATGGAAAACTGTGAGCTATGAAAGCTCCTTATTGTAAGAAAGAAAAGACATTGTATTTTGTGTTAGAAGATAAAAACTGGAAATTTTCTTTTCATCTTGGAAAAGGGATGGACAGGGTATATCTGAAGAAATGCTATCTGTTAAGTGAGAAATTTAACTTTTTTATATACTTACCTTTGGATAGGAGACTTCAAGAAGAGTATCTATGAGTTGATAGGCAGCATGTAAGAGGCTTGAACAGTTCTGTGTATAAGGATTGTATGTCTACATTGACTGGAGTCTTTAGGTTAGAAAGTTCTTCATCTTCCTGAGGACTGACAGGTTTAAAGAATCAAAACCTTTGAATGATACTAAGAATATTTCAAAGCCGCACAACCTTTGCTCATTAATCTATGACTCTGAGATCAGTAGTGATCACAGCCCCTAGACTTCACTCACTATGTCCTTCATTTCACTGTGTTCTTCAGTTTTAGAGAGTAAGTGGAATTCAGCTCACCTAATTTTAGCCTTCAGAAAGCAAGGTGCCTTCTGTTAGCCAGCTATCTTGAATTGTCACCAGTCAATGGAGTGAGAAGGGCACCTCACTGAGGTCATAATCTGATAATAAACCAGGAAGAGTATCTAAAACAGATGGAATAAACATGTAAAAGGGATGGAATAATGTTGTGCCTACAGAGTACTTGTCTTTCGCCCTTCCCCTCCCTCTCCCTCCTCTTACAATGGATCCTAGAGGCACAGCTCAAAGACTAGACCTCTAACTTTATGCCATAGTTAAGTGAAAAATCCAGCCTGTCAGTAACTAACACTCACACTATCCTTAGTTTGCCATGACAAGCCACATTTGGAAGACAAAAAAGTCTTTGGCTTCTGCAAGTGCTCTACAGCTTCAGCTGGCAGCCAGTTGGCCATGTAGATTCTGTGTCACGTTGTGTAACACGTAGCCTGCAGAATCCTTCTTTTCTGAGAAATGCCAGAAGCAGACAGCCACGGACACCACTATGCAAAGGCTGTACTTGTTATCTAAGTGAGGGCATCCCATGGCATCTCCCAACCGTGACAATAAATGTTTCAGTAAAGTATCCCTGTCATTGAATTCACACCAGATGTTCCAAACAAGAGATGCAAACTTCTTCCTCTCCTTCTACATTTAATGTAAAATGTAGTAAGTTGTTCTGTGGATTTGTTTTCATGCAATTCTAAAAACATATAATGATCGAGGCATATATCATACCTTGTCCCCTAAGGCAGAAAGAGGTATATCTGATGATCTCTTTATGTGCTTTGGCTGAAAACACTAATGCTCATAAAAATTCCTCTGAATTACAACTACATTTAGTCTTGAAAAAGCTGAAGCTAACAGTTCCGCACTAGCAAAATTGCTTAAATGGGCCGTTGATCTCTGGAACCCCCCAATCTCTACCTGAATGTTGGTCACTTGGATTGGATTCTGAGATAAGTTTTCATGATTCTTAATAATGTTTTTTTCTCATAATTTCTAATAATCCTTGTTGGAAATTTTCTGTACATCTATATGATAACTTTTTTTCAAATAGACTCTTTAAGATTTTTTCCTAGGTGGAGTGAATGCAGATGATCATGTAAGCATTCATTAAAACTGGCAGCAGCAACTTTCTCAAGAAAATATTAAAAAAAAATTTAGAAAGAAAACATATTTTTGCTTCCACCTTCTAAAGCCTTCAGTGCACAGTGAGATAAGCAATGGGAAATGTTTTGAAAAAAGTATTTAAGCTGAAACCAAGGGCTTTTTAGTATCTATTTTCTGTCTTAAAACACATATTTTAGTCTGGAAAGCTTTCATTGTATCACTGAAGAAATACAATTTTGTAACTATGAGAATTAATAGGAGAGAAATTCCTGCCAGTTTAGGATGAAGCTTAGTAAAATTACTTTGGTTCTTTTACAAGTAAACTCCTGCTGGCTTTAGTGGAAATTGGTATAAATAGTGACTTACTGCAAAATCAGTAAAGGAACATTAATGGTATTCTTATTTAAGTATACTTTCAACAATCAGGATGAAAATAGACTAATTATGGAAAAATATATAGCCATGTGTCCACTCATGATCTGTGAGCTTAAACTTAAAATGTGATTATTCATTGAACTGCTTGGAAAAAGAGAGATGTATTCTTCCTTACGTGTTTCCTTCCTTTGTACTATGTATTTAAAAGTTAGCTTTAAGTTGTAACAAGTTTTGCATGGATCTTGCTGCTGAATCATAATTAATCCAGTGAGAAGCTTCACAGTAAAAAAATACAGTACTGATTCCTTTAAACTAGTCAGTATACAAACTTTGCAGAAAATGCTATTATGATTGTGAAACACTCCTTAAAGAAATATTTTAAATGTGTAAGACAGGCAGAACAACTGTTTTTTATAACTGTCTCTTCCTATGTGCTCCAGTACCAGCAGACACACCTGGATAAGAGCATGAAAAAAATAAATGCCAAAAGTGATTTTTCTCTATGTTTTGCCAAGGGTATTTTCTTCAAAAAATGTACCTGTCATTTCTGTGAATGCTCATCTGATGTCTGCATGAAGTCCTTTTGTGGGTTCATTGGTTATCTGAATTAAAAGACAAAACACTGGCTATATATTTAAATTTGCTTTCTGTTTTTTACTGCAGTGCTGTGAAGTTAACAGATGGGCTCTAGCAATATGTAAACTATATTTTCTGCAGGGAGTAGATTCATCTACAATGGGTTTTAGTGTTTAGTCAGGAGAACATGCTGATTATATAACCAGCAAAATTAGAAATTTGTGAAATTTGAATATGAAGAAGAAGAGGTTTGGATCAGGAAAAAAGTAAAAGAAATAGTCTTGCAGAAATGGGTATAACCATGCAATAAATTAGCTGAAAGTTGACTGAGTGCATCCTATTGCAATTTAACTGTTTTGTTAACTATTATAATATCCCATTTTCAGGTGCTGGTTCAGCAGATGTTTCTGCTACCTGGCAGAAAGAATGGCCAGCCAGAAGAAGCTAGCGTCTTGATTAAAAAGATACCGGTTACAAAGGTAAGCAAGTGCAGTAAATATGAAGAGAGAGTATAAAATCAGAGAGCTCATATAGTATTTGTTTCTCATAATATTCTTTGAGGCACCCATGATTTGTGGCTTTTGTTTTCCTAAGCCAGAGGTCGTTTCTTTGCTTTTTAGATTTCATATAGTAGTTGTAAATGGATGTTTTTCCCTGGAAATATGTCCAATTGCTTTTTGCAGCCATGTAAACTCTCAGCCTTCACAATGTTTTCATCCAGAACACCACTGAACTTTTTTTCCACCCCCCCCAATTTGCTAGCTGCTCGCTTAATTTGATGCCCATACTCCATTTTCTGGGGAAAAGTATTCCTCATTTCAACTGCTCTGCTATTTCTCTTCTAATTCCCTTGATTTTCTCACCACAGAGCTCCGTTATTTTTTTCTCATCCACCTCTTTTCCAGGACGAAGGTCTGACTCCAGTGTGCAATAGAGAGTAAATTTTATGAGTGTTCATACTAATTACAATTTCATATTCAGTCACTTTTAAAACAGTACAAGCTTCGGCATTTGCCATTTTGAAAAACACAGACCACATTTTTGGGCTTGAGTGTTGAAATCAGGTTTCTCAGTCTCATATTTAGACCTAAAATGAAAGCGGCTCAGTTTTCTGAAGAGCTAAGCACCATCAAATCAGTAAGCCCATCATTTTGGCTGTAGTGGCCAAAGGCAAGGCATCATTAGGCATTTAATGGTTGTATATGAATTTAGGCATATTGTTCGAAAACTATTACTGTTCTTAGGAATATAAAGAAGTACATGGCATGCATAAACTGGGGTAGAAGTATACATCTGCACTTACACTATGCAGATGAAACCTCAGCTTCTCCTAAGTCAACAGTAAAAGCTCATCAATTGTTACATGACTAAGATTTTGTGCACAGGTAATGTAGAATTAAGTATTTTAACAGAATAAAGGTGTGTTTAGAAGAGACTGGTATTTCAAAGGGGCCTACAGGAATTCTTCTTCAAATAAGCCTAAAGAATTGATTTCCTAAATATCACTAAAATATTTCCATATTTGATATGGTATCTGAAAATACCTGTCCGACAGCATGTGCAATGAAACAGTGTAATCGACACCATTCTGAATATCCTTGCTCTTCCTCTAACTGCTGAAAAGTTCCTACTGGGTCAGAGCTTGTGCTCAAGACAAGCACTAGCACAGCTGAGGCAGATGTGTCTTCATATAGAGGTCCAAGTCCAGTCTGGGTATTCTCTATGAATTGTTTTCCAAGATTTTCTGTGACAAACTCAGAAAGTGTAGAAACCACCAGAGGAAATAATGATGCAGCAGCATATAAACATAGAAAAGCTGAGAGAAAAGAACTGTATCTTAGTAGCAAATCCACTGCTTCTTGTACAATACCTGGCAAAATCAGATGTGTCCCATTCTTTTATCATGATACAAATAATAAAAATTCAAGAATGAAAAGAAAAATCAGTCATCTAGGTACTAATCTGAAATATCTAGAAACAACTACCCTGTATATCCACAAACAGAAGAAAGAGCATTCTGCAAGCTACTAATCCTAATAATATTATCTTTACACTATAAATGCTTCAAGAAACTGAGGTCAGCTTCTAGAATCTGGAACTGTTCCTTAACACAGGGTTGAACTACAAAAGAACAGTCTTTCCAAGGAGTTTCACTGAAGCCACAACTCCCACTGCATTCATAAGAAAAGACTAAATGGCACTGGTGGTATTTCGATCTGCAAAAAGTCCAATTGTTCCTCTGTGCAGGAAGTACAGGCAGGAACCATCCTGCTGATCTATGTTCCTCCTTAACAGCTATGAAGCTACAAGCTAGTCTGGCTCTACCTTACACCCATGAGCCCATGTCCTCACTGTTTCAGAACTGCTATTTCATGATTCCTCTCACAGACATTTATTGGAGTTTTGGAGCAGGTAGAATTCAAGAGGAACCATACCTTTTCTGCCATAAAGAACTTCATCACAATTGATTTCTGAAACATGGTCAGTCTGAAGTCTTGGGAAGCTTTTATCACATTTTCAGTTTTTTCTTCTTCATGTTGCTCCATATGAAATGGTTCCAAATCGTAGTGTCCCCAAGTTTCTGGATTAACATGAATTTCAAGGTACTGTATATATGAAGCTACCATTATCTGTGCCATGAATTTGTAATCCATGCCATATCAATAATCCAGCATATCTAGGTCATATTTATGATGCAAATATAAGAAACAAAATTTTTGTGCTTTTTAAGCTAAAATCTCTTTGAACATTCTGAGTGAAGACATATTTTATTACATTCACTTGGGAACACACTAAGATAGATTAAGGGATAAAACAATAATCAGAAGCCACTTATTTAATGAAAATCAGTATATAAATGTTTGACCCTGCTCTGAGTAGGGGGTTTGGATGAGGTAGTCTCTAGAAGTCTCTTCCAACCTCAGGGATTTTGTGATAACAAATAGATCCTTCTACCTGAGATTACGAAGGAGTGCTTGAAAGAGTGAGCTGACTGTAAATGCCTCAGGTAATATTACTAGAAGGGGTAACCTGCCCCACTGATTTAAGGAAGACATGAATGATACTGTCATCTGATTGACAGCCTTACCCAGCTTACTGCTGGAGAAAGTTTTGTGTGTGTGGAGAGAATACTACAGCATGCCTCATCAAACCAGGGCACAAACACTAATACGGACTGAGTTTGGGAGAAGGAACAGGAAAGTGTGGGAAGAAGGGAGGAAGGGACAAGTGCTCCCCATTGCTTCCGTGGAGGCAGAAGAGGAGTCTCAGACTATCCTGTCAAAGTGTGTGGCAAGAGCCTTTTGCCCAGGTAGGGAAACACAGAGAAATGACCTTTAGGAAACCAGCTAGACAGAGGTGGCCACTGCCTATGAAACCGTTCAAAAGTAGATTCAATGAAATGAGGCAGTGTCAGTATAAAAAAAAAATCTGTTTTAAAACAATGGATTGGCAAGCACAAAAGGATCTTTCCAATCTAACATCTAGTTTCTTTTGTTACCTAATTTAATGAAGATAGGTCTACAAATCCTGTCCTTTTGAATTCCATTGGGTGTGCTTCATCTCAGTCATAGCACATAAATCACATGATGTCTTCAAGCCATGGCACGTCTAGTTTAACAAGGCGTTGCTCATGAGTAAAGAGAATAATCAGTAGAAATAAAATTAAGAGAAGACAAAGAAAAATTTAGGAAGTGTGTGATTTTCAATAGGCAAAATACAAGTGCTGTAAACCAAACAGCATTATAAATAACATTCTATTTCAAAAAGGTATTTAAATATATTCTTAAATTAACTGCTTAGCTGAAGATACCCTTTAAACATATCTTTAAACACATTTAAGTTTCACTCACATGTTGAAGTGCTAATCTGAGTATACTTTCCTGGACTCAGGCCAGCGAATAGCAAATAGCTTAAAATCACACATGCCTTAGAGGATATCATATCTTGGAAAATATTGTGGTTCTACAGATCAATATTTTTAAGTCTAAACTCTAGAAAACTATCTTTCTCCCCTATCTAGAATTACCACTGTGAACCTCAAATATGTAATCTCTGACAATTGTCTTTGACCCAAGCCTATCGCAGTGTACCTTACCCAAGCCAGCAGGCCCCTTGAGGTAGAACTCCATTCCGCATCTGTAACTTTTTCTCTCTGCCACAGGGTTTCAAGGTACAGCATAAAGCTAGACAGGAGTTTGTGTTACTCAGAAAGGCCTCGAGAAACACTAGCGTCTGTCGCATAGAGAGTCTGACTAAGCAGTATTACCAAATGCTGCTCCAGATTGCCATTCTTTTCAAAAGTCTTAGTAGTTTTACTTAATAGCTGAAAGAAGAACAAATTGGTTATAGATGAGTTCATTAACTTAACATTAATTATAGTAGAATCCTGGACTAAATCGCTAGACTCTCTGGAACCATTATTCTTACTTGGTTCCATATGCTAGAATACGGTTTAAACTAAAGATCTCATAGGTCCTATCAGCTTCTCACTAGTGACTCCCTTACTTTTTCTCTAGAAGTAGCAGTGTATTAGATGCCAAACTTATGTAACAAGATCACTAGGGAGGCAAGATGACAAGGAAATTAACTTCTTTTAATATAGGGACAGATGCAAGGTTACATATCCTTATTTTTGTTTTGATGGGGATAAATCACTACCCCACTGGAGAGAAACAAAGTGAAATATTGGGGAAAACAGGAGCAGAAGAACCTGGTCCCTTCTACAGAATTCTTGTGTGACCTCAGAGAACGTTGATTTAGTCAAATATTGCTTGATACTTGGCTTAAATTCATCCACATCCCAGTAAAGATGGCCTGATTTTAAAAGGTCGTGAATATTAATCAGGCATGGCAATAGATGGTGTAAGGAACTTGCAGAATTTCTGTCAGTGAAGATTGCTAATAACAGCTTAAGCAAATGCCTGTAGGGAGAGATCTAAGCATCTCTAGCCCTGCTTTGGAACAGGAGATGTGCACTCAAGGTCCAAGACCATTTTCTAAGATTTATTTAAGTATGTTGACCTTAAAAAGTAATTCTCACACACACACACACACGCATATATATGCTTTGGAAATGAGTTTTTATCTGTCTCCTAAAGCAAGGCTCAATACAGTATCTGCACTTGGAGTAAAGCGTGAATATTTTTATAACTGTAATGATTTTTATTAATTTCTTATGATATAATTACAAATAGAATGGTCTACATTTAGGGTAAATTCAAAAGATCCATACTAATCCCATCTTTGAGAAACACTTTAACTTCTTACCTACAAATATGCTAGTTTGTAAGTGTGGAATTTTTAGTGCAATTTAGTAAGATACTATTTTAGGGCATTTTAAGTATGGGTAATGCAAAATGCTATATTCTTAAAAGATATGTTACACTAACCTGCTTAAAATACTTCAAAGAAAACTGATACATGGGATCTGTCTCTGGCACACTTGCAATTACACAGTCCGTGACAGATCCTTGAGCGGCGACAACCCAGTATTTCTCATGAGCAGCACTTATTTTCTGTTACATTGCTTCTGCCCCTTGCAGCCTTGCAGTAATGGCACCTAATGTAACCTAAAAGTACATTTTTCACAGCATTTTTGCAGTGCTTCTGCAACTGGGAACTGAATACTAGGGACAATGGAGAAAACTTTTTCCTCTCAAGGCTCCAGGTGGTTACAGGGACAGCTCCTCTGGGCATAACTCTGGTGGTATGTAAATGTTATCTCATGCTGAAGGAGACCTGACTCTACTTCAAATGCTGTCTAGCTCCTCTGTTCATCACAGGCTGAAGCTCAAGACCAAGGGATATTTCTGTCTTGGATACTATGCACTTTTAGTACCAAATAACCATATAACCTTAAAAACAAGTGGAGTCTGTAACATTTTGTGACTTCAGAGACACACAAGTTAATCCCAAGAAAAGGGAGTAGTTAGTATTTATTCTGCAGGCACTATGCCAGCAGATCATGAAAACTGAGTCTGACTTTCTGATCAAAAATTCTGACTAGAAGACAGGAAAGTATATAATATGTTCAGAATGTTTTAAAAATACTCAGCTGATGACTGTTACTCAAGCAAAGCAACCTCTCAGCTCTGTTTTCTGAGTGGTGTAGAGATCTCAAAGTTCTTTTTAACTGCAGAGGGACATCATAAATTCTCAAAATGTCAATTAAATTATGCCAGATTATACCAGTTGAGGAATGCCTTCTATGGAGAAATCTACACAAAACTATCTGCAAATATGAGGAATCTTCTGAGAAAGGGAAAGGTACTTAACTTCTTAGGGTTCCCTTGGTTATGTGGAGGCTACACACAAGCTGCTGCCTTTCTTGGTTGGAATGACTTTGCAGTGCAGACCTCAGTCTATTAGGAGGTCAGCATAAGAGTTCTATAGCAAACAGCCACCTGTATATCATAAATATCACAAAAATGCCATGTTTGCTCTTACGTTGCCAAAAGTCCTGTTGGACCAGTAAAATAAAGCTAATGTTGAAAAAGCATGGCAAGAATAAAACTTACTGAGCCTAATAAAGCTACAAAATAAACATTGCCATTAATACAAATAAATAATGTGAAATTACAACTCAGATATACTCGAACTGGCTATATGGAAAGTTTTCATTTTTGAACAGGCTTTAGAAAATTAATAGCTTTTTTCTGTTCTGAGGAGGAGGTGTCTTACTGCATATCATAAGCTACTGTAGCCACTGATAAATATTGGTTTTAGTAACAAACATATCAGCATAATATTTAAAACCTTAAATGTGAAGATTTGAAAACATCCATAAAATACACTGTAAGGAAGCACTGTATGCAATTCATGTCAATTTTCAAAGACAGTTTCATTCTAATTAGTGGTACTAACAGGCCACCTTTTGAAGAGCTGGATGATACTTCCTCTGTAGAAATAATTCTATCCAGGAGAAACATGAAACCAAAAATCAGCACATCAATCATTTATTCTGATTTCTGACTAGGAACTGCAAGCATGTCTCCTGCATTTGAGTCCCACAGTGGGTTGATGAGTTATTCATTGTCCAGGATGTTTCCCTGAGAAACAGAAAACTTTCCGAGAATTTTGTCTTCAATGGCCTTGACTTTTGTATTTTTTTTTGTCAGCATTGGTGCATGCAATGATTTGAGTTCTTTGATCTTCAAGCTCCAGTTGCTACAGATGCACAATATCACTAGGGAAGATTTGACTTTCTGTTTGTTGCTCTGCCTGTTCAGTCTCTTTCTTATAATCTCTGATGCTGCACAGTCTGCTGACCTCCTCCTGCAGCTTCTTTATTTGGCAACACTATTTCTCAAAAAGGGCACACCTCCTGCGGTGTAGGAACTGTTCTCCCACGGCCCCAGCCTCAGCAAGAGGCCCTAGGCTCTCATGGAACGCAGCATCCACCCTCCAGAGCTCTGACTGGGTCAACGGCTCAGATGCTACAAGGACAGTTACTCCAACAGCTGTTGGGGACTATGCTCTGTGGTGCAGCAACACTGTTGCTGAGGATATGTATGCTTTTCTAAGCCAAGTTGCTGATCCCCCTTTTGTGCAGTCTGCTGTGCAAACTGCTGTTTGTTGGCTCCCTCACAACAGTTCTTCTGTTAGTTCTCTCATGCATCATTTGTAAAAAGTACATTGACTAAACAATAGCCTAGCAAGTGGCAACAACCTTCATATGCATACAAAACACGCTAAAAATGACACAGCATCATCAATAAAATTGAAAGCAATTAAAATTCCATTTAAAAAATAAGAAATACACAGCATTAAGAATCATCCATAGCAATGGCATAGGAACAACCTATATGCAACATTTCTCAAAGTTAATAAGTGATTTATGGACAACAGGTAGGCATAAATGTGCTGTAACATCTTCACATAGAACTGACTTCAAAGAGTAAACCTCATAGTGCAAACTGCTTTACAGTAGACTTTTATTTTCTGAGTAAAATAAATTCAATGTAATAAACAGGGAATGAGAAAACAACAAGCTCTGGTACTCACTTGTTAAAACTACCTAATCAAATATTAATAGACTGGATGACTTAGAACTTTTTGCATGTTTCCAAAAGAGCAGAAATTATTATTTTGAAATTTTATTATATTTCAGCAAATTTATTTTAATTTATTTTGCTGAGAAGACTTTCTCCCCTGGCATTAGATATACAGAGAACTTAAAGTAGTTGGCTCATCCCAGGCTGGGACTTAATTCCATTCTCATTTCTGAAGTTGCAAACACAGCCTTTGTTACAAATGGCATGTCTTCATTAAAAAGTTAGCGATTACCAAAGAGAAATTCCTCTGAGAACACAAATTATTTCTTCCTGATTTAAAGTTGTCAGTTCATGAGGCTGTATCTACATATGGGAACTACCAGAAAAGGACAAAAAAGGTGTGGCCATTTGTTACAAGTGAAAAGCAGGTGTGGATCCCTCAGGGACAAGGCACAACACTTGGCAAATGCAAGCTTTGGCTTTAGTGAAAGCGTAGTGTTACCAGAGTGGGAGCCCCGGGACACCAATGCTAATCAAATGGGGACCCGATGCAGTGGAGCCCTGCTCAGGAGTGAAGCTCAAGGGAAAACACTCAGGGGTGAATGATAAAACTTGTGCTGATTAACATATCATACATATGCAATGTCCTGTTTTACTCATTAGCAAACTCACTGTTGTAGTGCAGGTGCTGTTGTCTGAATTCCAAGATCTGCAGCTGGCTGCTATCGTTGACACCCGTGCAAAAGTAGGTGTAGATGGGGAGGGAAGCAAACTATCTCAGGTTACTGTAACAACAAGATAAAGCATGCTTGGGACTCTACATACTTGGATGGCATGGTAAGAAGTGAACTGTCCCAGGTTACTGTTAACAAGATGGTAACGTGCTCGGCACTCTACATACTCGGACAGAGGAGGTGAACTATCCTGGATTACCGTTAACAAAGTCTTCTCGCACCCTACATCATTTCTGGTGCTTTAGGAGTCTCTGGAGAAAATATTTTTGATCCCAACAGTGTTTTGGGAGGAAGTGCTTTTCCACTATACCACTACCACTATACCAGTTGCAAGGTGAGTATTAGGATGCTCATTCATATGTTGTCAATCTTGGTGCAGAGAGGATTTTTTTTTTGTCTTTTTGCTAACTTCTGTGGTACAGGGCAAGGTCACGCAGTAGACAGCCAAAAGTTCAGTCACAAAACTGTTTTCATCTCTCCTCAAGGAAGCAGGTGAGAACAAAAAGTTGAAGAAGGAGTTTCTTAGCTGTGGTTTGGAAAAAAGAAACTAGAAATTGGATGTGATTCGTGTCCTCCTGATGCCACCTGCTGGGTAGGCAGTGAAAGAGTGTGAGTTCGCTGCAGCCTGTCCAACAGATAACGCCAGGGTAGGGACCGTCACATACTGTTTCTCTCCAGGTACATCAGTTCACTAACTGCTTCTTCCAAAAGTTTGTCTTTCGTTGACTTTCATAACTGGCTTCTGTAGTTACTCTTCCTCTGACTCTTTGTCCTCCTCAGAAGGTTTCAAGAGGCTTTGTCACCTTTTTCTCTCTTTCTAGTCTTGTCTCTGGGGATTGCCATCAGTAACATAAAATCAAACAGCACTGCTGTGCTGTCTTAAAATTAATCTCCTTCTTCCAAGCCAGTTTCTAGAATCACAGTCTTAAGCTCTGGCATTTTCTCACGGTTGCCTCATCATTTGTTTGATAAAGCAGCAGTCTTTGGGTTTTCTTTCCCAGTATCACCTCCCTGCTACTTCCTTTGCTGCTTCATGTAGGGACTACTTCCCATCGATCAGGTCCTTAATCTGTATTTTCTCTTCAATATAGACCTTTCTGTAGATGCATATCTTATAAGGTATGTTTAAGTATTCCAGATTCTTTATCCTTACCATCTCTAAAAGAAAGCATTTTCTTTCTACCCACACATTGAGTTTCTCATCCTCTGGTACCTCAGCATTCTTTTCATGAGCTTGATGAATATTATCTCTGAAGACAGCAAAGGAAATTAATGTGGCATTCCTGTGCAAAATCAGGTAGAATTACGAAGAAAAGGTGACAATAGAATTTTTAAAAGAAATAATATGTTTTCTGAATTTTTCAAAACCACCTTGTCCTACTAACAAAATTTCCTGTGCTTATTTCCCACCCATATCAAATTTCAAATGGAATATAATTTCCTGAAGAGAAAATAGAACAAAACAAAAAGATATTACTGAGTTCTGGTTATGTCTGTTTTTCTTACATAAAATAATTTTTTTACTCTTGCTGTGCTTTTTAAATTTCGAAGGTTTTTGCCTGCTTTTTTGAAACAGCTTCATTTAATTGTGCTTTTTGTTCCAGCCTGGTACATCTGAAAAGAATAACACATTTAAGATGAAGAAAATTTTATGTGGTGATTGTGGAACTATATATAAGAGAAACTATCAACTGCAACATATTATTAAAAATTGAAATACAAGAACAGTAATAAAAATCTACTGGATAAAAAACTCTTCTAGGAAAACAGGTAAACCCAAATGAGTCAAATTCTCAAGAGCACACAGAAAGCTAGAATTACTAAGATTAATTATCTTTAAGCCATTTTTAGATTCTTTGGGTTTTATCTAACCATTTGCTTTCACAGAAAACAGAAGAATCATCACTAAAGTCAGGGAAATGAGCATATTGCCACAATACTAAAATTTACAATTATTAAAATGAGATTTTTTTTATCAAAAGAGTACATTAATTGCATCAGTGCTCCATTAAGCCTCCTCAGATGATAATGCCTCTTCCTGCCTCCATAAAATCTACAGTTTTTATCCTATACTTAGGAATCTTCAACTTACTTTATATTGTCTATGCTTTCCTATTTGCAGACTCAGATCATCCAAATCATCTAACAGATGTACTCTGAAAAGAGAACTGGTTTGAGAGGAGTTCCACTGGACCATGGTTTCCAAAGTTAACATGCTATGATAGCGGACACACTAAATGATGCAGTTCATTCTTCAAATGGACAGAAAAGAAATGGGCATTTGAACACTCCTTTTGGAATGATTTGTGCTTATGAACTTATTACCCTAAGGCACATCTTGTGCTCTTCTGCACATCTGCAGAACTCCCAGCTTAATGTATTTTTCCATTAATTTTGAAGACCATTTAGATGCAACCTGGCAGAGAGGGGGAAGATAGTGTTTCAGAGCTCATTGGTTGAATGCACATCCCATTCCTCTTCTAGGGCATGCAATCTCATCCTAAGACAATTTATATTAGCTGGGTTTTGGAATTAATAAAATGAAAAACTTACATCATAGAATTTTGTTCAGTGTGAGTAATTTCACTGTGTTTGTTGAGCCACTTTTGTCACTCATCTAATATTTTAAAAGTGTGGACCTGAAAATTCAGCTGATATTAATCTCCACAGTTGAATTCCGTTCACTGAACCTCTCCATCAGGTTACAACATCTAAAGATCTGGGCTCACCTGAGTTTTAGAAACTCTCAATACCCAGTGACAGGAGTTCAGCTTTTGACAAAATAAGTCATTTGGGCTTGTTTATACATATGACTCACCTGATTTGGGGATTAATCATCAAGGGGCAACATCGTCCCTGAGTAACAAGGATTTCCTGTAGATACGTTTTCACATGGCATCTCTCTGCTGGAGATCTCCCAATGTGTTTATCAAATTGAAATACAGACTTACTGGAACCTCTACGTTTTGGCATTTCTTGATACAGCAGTCTGTCAGCTGAAAAATATTAGCTGTTAAACAAGATGTCTAGGTACTCCTTAGAGAGATTTCTAACAACAAAGAGTTGAATACGTGTACCTAGTGACTGAAAACTATTGCCATTGGAAGGCCATGAACTGGATTAGAAAGCTTCACCTCAAGCTTCGCCTCATTTCAGAGAAGATACCTGTCTGAGACTGTATTATTAAGAACTAGAATCATAGAATCATAGAATTGTTAAGGTTGGAAAAGACCCTTAACATCATCAGGTCCAACCGTTAACCTACCACTGCCAAGTCCGCCATTAAACCATGTCCTCAAGCACCGCATCTACCCGTCTTTTAAATACCTCTAAGGATGGGGACTCAACCACTTCCCTGGGCAGCCTGTTCCAGTGCCTGACTACTCTTTCAGTAAAGAAGTTTTTCCTAATACCTAACCCAAACTTTCCCTGGCACAGCTTGAGGCCATTTCCTCTCGTTCTATCACTTGTTACTGGGGTGAAGAGACCAACCCCCACCTCACTACAACCTCCTTTCAGGTAGTTGTAGAGAGCAATAAGGTCTCCCCTCAGCCTCCTCTTCTCCAAACTAAACAACCCCAGCTCCCTCAGCCGCTCCTCATAAGACTTATTCTCTAGACCCTTCACCAACCTAGTTGCCCTTCTCTGGACACGCTCCAGCACCTCCATGTCCTTCTTGAATTGAGGGGCCCAAAACTGGACACAGTATTCGAGGTGCGGCCTCACCAGTGCTGAGTACAGGGGGACAATCACCTCCCTGGTCCTGCTGGCCACACTATTCCTGATACAAGCCAGGATGCCATTGGCCTTCTTGGCCACCTGGGCACACTGCTGGCTCATGTTTAGGTGGCTGTCAACCATCACCCCCAGGTCCTTTTCAGCCAGGCCGCTTTCCAGCCACTCCTCCCCAAGCCTGTAGCATTGCCTGCGGTTGTTGTGACCGAAGTGCAGGACCCGGCACTTGGCCTTGTTGAACCTCATACAGTTGGCCCCGGCCCAACAATCCAGCCTGTCCAGGTCCCTCTGCAGGGCCTTCCTACCCTCCAGCAGATCGACACTCCCACCCAACTTGGTGTCATCTGCAAACTTACTGAGGGTGCACTCAATTCCCTCATCCAGATCATCGATAAAGACATTAAACAGGACTGGCCCCAACACTGAGCCCTGGGGAACACCACTCATGACCGGTCACCAACTGGATTTGGCTCCATTCACCACCACTCTCTGGGCTCGGCCATCCAGCCAGTTTTTAAGCCAGTGCAGAGTGCACTTGTCCAAGCCGTGAGCAGCCAGCTTCTGCAGGAGAATGCTGTGGGAGACAGTGTCAAAGGCCTTACTGAAGTCCAAGTAGACAACATCCACAGCCTTCCTCTCATCCACTAAGCGGGTCACCTTGTCATAGAAGGAGACCAGGTTAGTGAAGCAGGACCTGCCTTTCATAAACCCATGCTGGCTGAGCCTGATCCCCCGGTTGTCCCGCACATGCCGCATAATGGCACTCAGGATGATCTGTTCCATGACCTTCCCTGGCACTGAGGTCAGACTGACAGGCCTGTAGTTCCCCGGATCCTCCTTCCGACCCTTCTTGTAGATGGGTGTCACATTAGCTAACTTCCAGTCATCTGGGACCTCCCCGGTTGACCAGGGCTGCTGATAAATGATGGAGAGTGGCTTGGCAAGCTCCCCCGCCAGTTCCCTCAGTATCCTTGGGTGGATCCCGTCTGGCCCCATTGACTTGTGGGCATCCAGGTGGAGGAGCAGATCGGTGACTGCCACCTCTTCAACAACTGGGACTACGTTCTGTGTCCTATCTCCGTCTCCCAGCTCAGGGGCATGAAAACCTTGAGGATGATCAGTCCAACTATTAAAGACTGAGGCAAGTAGCAGGCTGAGGAACATTGGGTAGATGGGTAGGACTGCTTCGTGGTGTACTAGGTCTGGCTAGGATGGAGTTAGTTTTCTTTATAGCAGCCCATATGATGCTGTTTTGGATTGGTGACTAAACCAGTGTCAATAATACACCAGTGTTTTGGCTATTGCTGAGAAGTGATTGTACAGTGTCAAGGTTGTTGTTGGTTTGTTTTTGGTTCCCCCCCACACACACACACTGTGGCCACAGCAAGCAGGCTGGGAGAACTGGGAATGGACACAGCCAGAACAGCTGACTCCATCTGACAAAAGGGATATCCTATACTATATGACCTCATGCTCAGCAATAAAAGCTGGGAGAAAGAAGAAGAAAGGGGGGAATGTTTGTCGTTATGGCATTTGTCTTCCCAAGTAACCATTGTGTGTACTGAGACACTGCTTTCCAGGAAAGTGTCTAAACATCTGCCTGCCAATGGGAAGTAGTGAATAAATTCCTTGTTTTGCTTTGCCTGTGCGCACACTTTTGCTTCACCTACTGGGCTGTTTTTAGTTTGACCCATGATTTTCCAGCTTTTGCTCTTTCAATTCTCTCCCCTATCCCATTGAAAGGTGGGAAGTGAGTGAGCGGCCGTGTGGGGCTTAGCTGCTGGCTGGGGTCAGCCCACCACAGGTAGATATAATAATTAATTTTAAATGGGTACAAACTGATCTTGGATACTTCCCACAAGAACATTCTAGAAAGAAAGAAAAGGAAGATTATTTTTACTCACAAGCTTCCTCTATAGCACTGTAAAAGCTCCATAATAGGCCACATAGGTGGCTGCTCTGAACACATCGCCTGTGGTATTTGAAATCTCAACTTGAAAATTCTTGATGGTCTCCTCCCATCAAACCCATCCACCTCCAGCACAGCTATAAGCTCTCCAGCTCAGGTCAGGTAAGCTTGAGTGAGAGCCATTATTCTTCATAGCCAATGAAAAATACAAGCTTTGGATTATTTTCGGAGAGAGGGGTTTTTTTCCCACTAGGAGTTTTATATGTTTACCTCCTGTTGTATTCCCTGTTTGCTCTAATATTTTTTCCCAATCTCATTAGTAGGTTAGTGAAGGGCACTGTTGACTGGCAGTTTTTCCTCACTTGTTATGGACAAGGAAAGACAGACTTGAGCTGATACGTACATTTCTCTCCTCTTCACATTCCTAGCAGTTCCTTTCAGCCCCTAATATACAACAATTGCTGAGGGGATCCAGAAAAAGCTGCAAAACTGTTGGCTGTTGGATTTCTCAAATGCAGTAGTGTATATTGAAAAAAAGGGTAAGGGCCAGTAAAGCACCCACACCAGTGAAGTCCTGGTATCATGCAGGTATTTTACCATTGACTAGATATTCCATATATCGTAAGACTGCCTGACACAAAGCTCTTATAGCCTTATGCGAGCATGGACAGCTAGGTGTATGCTGGCAGTATAAAAATGAAAGATTCAGTTCTGTGGCTTAAAGAAAAAACATCACCAATCTCTCCAAGACTTTTCTCATACTCGCCTTGGAATGCTTTTTTCAGATCCTCCACTTGTCTCAGCTTCATCTGTTTATCTTAAAGGGTAGGCACTATAGCATTAAGTTCAGCCTGAGATGGCAGAGCAAACATTTGGGATGAGATATCCAAGACTGTTGGCTTGGTACTTAGAAGCTGTTAACAGGAGTGAGAGATCACATACACAAACAGTAGGTGTAATTAGGAGCCTACTGCTAAGTAAAATAAATCTGCCCTCAGTCAAATGGCTGTAATGTTTCTGTCCTGTCTCTAAAACAGTGTTCTCATAATCACAGATGTCTTTTCTCATGCTTGTATTTGTCAAGCTTCTTTTTTCAATAGCTTACTGAAATCTGCCATAGAGGTAAGGGAGGAAGTCTCTTCTGGACAACAGATGTTCAGAAATTCATCTTGAGATCATTTTTGTCCACCCAACCTGGAAAAACTGGCTCACAGTATCACTGCAGATACATGGGTGGATCGCTGTCGTGATTATGGTAGAATGTCATAACCATGAAAAGTACAGTTGACCACCTCTGAGAGAATACTCATCTCCTTCCAAACTTCAGTGAGCACAGATTTTTTAATAACTCAATTTTCTCTTCTCTGAGTGGTTATTTAGACATGGCAAAACAATTTATATGATTTCAATGCAGGACAAACAAAAATCTTTCATCTCCATCACAGATGTACTCTGTCAAAAATGACCTTAGTTCTCAACCTGTATCAATAACTCATTCGATAAAAATAAATTAAATGAAGAATCCTGTCTGTCCCTTCAAGTATTTTTAAAGAAAGGTGTGAAAAGTACTTCTGGAATGAACTATTCTTGTGTAATGTTGTGCCTTATAATAATAATGTGCATTCATACTGAAATACTTGGAGCAATATCAGGGAGGACCAGACATCAGAAGTAGAAACTCATCTTTTTGCACAAACTCAGGAACTGGTTTAACAACTTTTTTAATAAGAAATACATTCACACAGATTATATACTTTAATGATCTAACAGAGTTTTAATTAACAGTGACCATAATTCTGACATTTCTATATGTGTTTATTGGTATATTTACAATATATATTAAGAGCAGAATTTAGTTGATGGTTTATGCTCTAGCTTCACTTGTTAAAATCCCAGTTTAAAACCTAGTTTAAATCCCCAGTTCCCTGGGTCCTGGATTTAAAGATGTTTGATTTCACAGTGTGCCACAAAAAAAAAAAGAAAGGCCTTCTAGAACATCCCATCTGGCTTACATCAGATATTTCTCACAGGAGAGGATGAGTCTTCCTCTGGAATGTATTTTTTCTCTTGACTGATTATGAGATGGTAATATAGAGGGGAGGCAGATATTTCTTATCTGGACACCTAACTTTAGATGAGGTGAATCCCACCAAAATGCCTGATGTGTAGCCTGGCTCACAGCCACAGTCTGCCCACACTCAGAAATTGTTACCAAATGGAAATAATTAATAATTGGCTCTGATATGGAAAAAAAAGATTACAGATTATATTTCTGAAAGTATTACAATGAAAAACCTCAACTGTAGAAAAAGAACAAGTGTATGGTTCCATTTCCATTACTCTTGGAACTGTAATGTATTAAATCAAGTAGCAATATGCATTTCATCTTGATCAGCCCTGTGCCACTGGTTGCACGATACAGAGTTTATATGCAGAGGTTGTCAGCCTCAGTGCACAAAATGATCTCATTTGAATTAGCAGAGGGAATTTATATGTGTCTACTGCATTTCAGTGCATTGTTGTGGTATTTTAATTTGTAGTATAAGCTATAAAGTTCCCACTGAAAGCCTCACAAAATAGGAAATGGAAAGTTTACACTGAGGATTTCAACCAGCCTAGTCTCTTGGACATTAAATGAGAGAACAGTTTGTGGCATAATTACGCAATGCTTCTGCTCTTAGTCTGAGGGTTTGACTAGTTTTTTAGCTTAAGCATGGGAAGAAAGGTTTTAAACATGAAGACCAACAAACTTGGTAATGAGGTCCTCATTCTTCCTCCAAACATTTTCCTGACATTTACAGCCCCAGAAGAAGAAACAAATAAATATGTTCATGGGGAGGGTGCATACTTAATCTGGTTTATCAAAGTAAAAGATATTTCTTTGCTAAATAATGATTTGGGAGCTTAATTCCACACAAAATGGTGACAGGAATCAAGCTTGTCTAACCATTTTAGTCTCCTTCAATGTGACATTTCCTAATAAATCTGCTTGTACAGGTCAGTTTCCTTTAAAGAAAAGTACTTCGATTCAGAACTTTTTCCTTTTGGATTTAAGGATAAATTATACTGAACTTTGTTTAATCCAAAGGTTGTTTTCTATCTTCTCTGCTATTCAGAATACATCATTGTTGTGGAGTTTCCAAGAGAAAGTTCTTGAGCAGGCTGAAGAAAAAGGAGAAACACACGGAGAAGCAGATTGTAGCATATCAGCTTTGCTGTAGTATCCTTGAGATGTGGTCATTTTTGGTTACTTCACTATGTTTCTTAACAATCGTTCTACTGCAAAGCCTGCATTGACAAACTCAGCAATGCTTCATGTCTTAGTAGGTCCAGATTTCTATTTCTATTTTTCCACACAAAGGTTTCCCCTCACCATCTCTGCATGCCTTTTCCTGGGGATGCTGCATGTCCTTGAATCCACCGGTAAGGGGTTAAGATATCTAAATTTCACTGACTCTATCCAGATTAACTCTGGTGTCTCTGCAACATGTGCTTTTGTGTCCAGAGAATCAAGAAATGTGTTTTAGATTCATAGAGTGACCCTTCACTTAACATTTATTAGGCAGAGATAATTATCTTGAGTTCCTTGTTTCATGTTACTTCACCAGCTAAGAGCTCTTCTCTATGAAAAGCAGTTAGTAGTTCCTGGTTTTGTTCCCTCCAACTTTTTTAAGTAGCACCTTTGGTCATTCAGTGCCAATCTGTGCACATTTAATTTGTCTGTTGCTCAAAGTGTGATTAGTGTAGTTTGTTCCCAGAGGGCCATTGAGCAAAGCTGGAAAGCCCCTGAACTTTACCTTTGGTTAAGCTGATATCAGTAGCCAACATTTTTGGAGAATTTACATTTTAGGGATGAGACCCTTGAAAGAGTAGGTTCTGGAGAAGGATCATCAGAAAAGTAATACATGGCCTATAGTACAGCATTTGGATGTACTAATGACTTTCCAGTTCCGAGCTTCTTTCTTAAGTCCTCTGTTTTGAACTACTCACTGGTCACTCAAATGGTAGCTTGTTTTATCTGCACATTCTTACTTTTACCTACATTTATATATACATACACACAGAGATATATAAAGATGTACCTGATTTTAAGGGCACTCCTTTGACTTTTTACCTTTTTTCCTTTTTTTTAAAAAAAAAAATTTCACTTTTTGAATTGCTGTGTGAAGAGATGGATATTTCTACCTTCCAATTCCTTTTTCTTCCTCAGTTAAGAACACTAGTTCTCACAAGGTAAAGTGAGTTAATTTGCCTCTGCCATTAAGTTTCAGCAGTTCAGCCTTTCCAAATGATTAGTAATCATTCCTCTGATAATGCCAGAAAATAATTCAATTTTGACAGTAAACCTAGGTGACCTTTCTGAAATATTTATTTGCCTACTGAACTCCTCTCACTAAAACCAGGATACCAATATTCTGTCCAGACCTGACAGAGCACTGCATTCATCAAAAAAGCTAGACAGCGGTCTTTTCAGTTATAAAGTAAATGTAATATCCTCCTCTTTTCAAATGAGATAAATAAAAGATGGATATAAGACACTTATTAGAATTTTGCTTTTACTTCTTTCAAAATTAGTATGGTGATTTCCATGTGAAATCCCATCTGCTATAATCCAATCCTGGTATTTCTATTTCTCTTGCTTTAGGTCTGATAGCTGCCTATCTAATTAATCCTTTTCAAATATACTGGGTAATTCCACAGAACAGAGAATATTTATGTCTTTCAAGAACTCCTCTATAACAATCTACAGGCAAGACTGTACAAACATTTGATTACCACTTGCAACAATGGAAACAGAGAAAGCAGTCACAGAAATTTATTTTTTAAACAAGGCAAAGCTCCTGGGAAGAATGTGTACTCTGTATTGCAAGCCATGGGTATACAGCTATGCAGGTTCCACATTTAGACTGAAGTTGCATCCAAGTCAAACTGTCCAGGTGGCTGTCTGCAGAGCTCCTTGAGCTCTTGATTCCTGTGCTCAGGATGGGATGCTACTGTTTTCAGTAAATTACAACTATCTCCTTCAATTTTTGGTTACCACAGATTACATTTGATGACAGGTCTAACATCATTTGTTTTCTCCATGTCAGCCAGATCTTCATACAGTCTATCAGCTTTTTCTGTTCCCAACAGAGTGAAAATTATCAGCAGAAAATAAAACTGTGGAAAAAATACATAAAGCAGCACAGTCCTAAAACATCCTACAATCTACTTGTTCACGTTTTCAAAACTGGAAATTTAGCAACAGGCTTATAAGTATATTTATTTTTTATGTGCCAAAAATTCATGCTTAAAATACATGCTTAATTTTTGCAGGGTGTTTAGACCCTTATCTGCATTTTCAGTTTAGTTTTTCAGCTCATTAAAAGCTCCACCTCCACATCTTCCAATATAGGGCCAAAATAAGCAACTGACTGACTCTAATTACAATTAAGCTGCGTTTCATGCCTCATTTTCTGCCGAATCACTCCCACAATGCAGCTCAAGTATTTCAGCTGTTGTACCTCTCAGTCTCTACCTATACATCCTTTCTTACTCAATTTTAACTTGCACACCAAATTAATTTTTACCTAAAATTAATTTTTTACCTAACTGTCTCCATAATGAGGTATCTTCTGGGACTAGGTAGAAAGGAATTCCTAAAAAGCCTTGAGTTTCCACTTACAGAAGTCAGTCAAAGCAAAATAAAACCTCTGCCTGTGCAGAGAAGAGGAGAATGTAGAAACACTTACTTTTGTGAAAGGTGGCTGTCTCTGAAACGTTTTGTAATGGATAGTTAAGTGATCTGATCTAATTAAGTGATAATTGCATAGCTTAAATTCCTTTTCAGTGTAATTGTTTTGCTGAAATCCTTCATTTTAAGAAAAATTCTTTCAGGCTGGAGTTTGTCTCTACTGTGAAAGAAGAAGTGTCAGTCACCAATCCCTTTCTTGTTTGTTTCCTTGGAGTTGAATGATCAAAATGTTTCTTGCAATCTACACTCCCATGGGACCTGTGAAGGGACAGAGAGGGTAATTAGCTCTCCCTGTTATTGATACCACCGGGTGTATCTGCTAAGTACTTACTTACTTACTTGAATTACCACGGGATCTCACTTCCCTGTCCAAAAAACCTTATTGAAGGGGAAATAAATAAACTCATTTCAGTCATCTACTCTACAATTAAGGTGTAAACTGTGCCTTTTTCAGCATCTCAGTACTTGTCTAGTCACCAGTAAAGCACCATGAGGAACGGTAATGTCTTTTATTAAATCCATTGACATTACTGAAAAATGAGTAAGCCTTCAGGGGCAGGAACCCAACTTTGGGCTCTCCCTGCATGGCTGAAAGCATATCTCTGAGTTTTAATTAAAACACTAATTGGTGTAATAAAAGTTACCACCTTTTCCTATAAACTCTGCCTCATTTATATCCTTAGGCTGTGGGTAGGCAGGCAGTATTGTCTAGTCAGCATGTTATTTCAGTTTGTGGTGAAACACTTGCCCTGCTTCCTTCCTACTCTCAATATTGTTTGTGCACCACACTACAAATCAAATCAGGAGACAAGAAGTATTTAAAAAAAAAAGTGGAAAAATTGTGGATTTTTGTGTTGTTTTGTTACTGTTTTTTTGTGGGAAAGGGGGGCTGTTGAATGAGCTTACTCTGCAGCTCCACAAACAGGTACTAAGGAAGAACTGGTGTGTGCTGGAATCCATGACAGCTGACAGGAAGCTGGGATGTTTTAAGACAGCATTGTTACTGGAGAAGATGCACCATCAAACCCTTGCCATCGCTGCTACAAACACATTACTATTAATAGCCCAAAAGTGTTAGAAGCTTCCTGTACTGAAACATAGATTATCTACTTCTCTGACAAACAGAGCTAAGCTTATCTCTGCTTATCTCTTCATTTCCAGAATTTTTAAGAGGTCCTCTTAAGTCTTTAGGTCTCTAGGGCTACAATTACAGTTTTATGTAGTTCAGTCTGTTTACAAGGGGGAACTTGCTTTTTGACAGACTGAGACCACAGCTGGGCAAAACTCTAATTTTACTAATACAGACATTTCATAACATGTGCTAAAGAATAATTTCCCTGCTAAATGTAAAGGCCTGTGTCCCAATGCCTTGTGAATACATGCAGCTTCACTTGCATCCATTTTCCATTGTTTCAGTTATATCAGACATTTTAAAATAATTATTTTTATGATATGCTCACCTTAAGAAAGTCACAAATATCATTGGCTTACACACAATATATTCTGGGATTCCAAACCATTTAGCTACAAATCAACATTCAAAGTTAGACAGGTTTGTGTAGGACATATTTGCATACCCAGTGCAATACAAATAAAGTGAGCTGATTCCCTTACTGGCTATTTCAGACAGCATAGGATGGAAATACTGCTGATCTCTGTTGTTGATGAGGTGGTTGTGGAAAAATCTTTGGCTTTTGTGACAATGAAGCCTGCATTTGGTCACTTTGTACTACAGGATCACAGTGGAGAACACCTATGTAAAAAAGAGACAGAGTATTTTGTTGGTTAAAATCAGAAAGTTTCATTCTATGCTAACATAATCTTTAAAAATCTTTAAAAGTGGGAAAAGAATTTGTCAGATCCATTCATAAAGCCTTAGTGGCAGTGAAAAGTGTTCAGTAATCCAACAGCATGAGAATACGAATAAAAAAGAAGCAGAATAAAGTAAAAAGTGAGACATAAAAAAATCATACAGTGGCTGCAAATGTCTGTGGCAGAAAACACAGGAAGAATAATGCTAAAGGAAGAAAAAAAGATTGTGAAATGCTAAAACATTAAGTTTATGAAAAATTCAAATTCGGAAATGAAACACTTAATCCTCCTTCTATTTCTCCATCACTTGGAATGGAATTAAGAACTGAGATGGAATGGCACAGAAATCGTAACTGGACAGAGTGGCCTGTAAAAAGTGAAAACAAGAAAAAATGAAAGGGAATGTTGATGTGTGTTTGTCTTATTAACATTATTAATTTCAATATTACAGCATGCATATGTTATTGACCAATGTTTTCAACTTAGCTCATAAGAAAAGCTATTTAAAATGTTTGTGATGTTTATAAAAATACATTCTGTGTACAAACTTAAGCAGGGAGGAAGAACCTGCAATCTTATATTTGGTTATGCAGAGTGGACATCTACAAAAAATTTTCTTTTTTTAATCCTGGCCAGGGAGAGATGATTCAAAGGAGCAGTAAGTTCCCTTAAGATATGTATCAAGCCCATTTGTATGTTACTTTAAGAAAAATGTCCTGCTGAATTTCAGCAACTCCTCTTTTAGTGACATGGATTATTTTGATTAGTTTAGCTTGGAGAACTATCCATGTTACTTAAAGTAATAAAACTGGTCTATCATAATAGTGTCTGATGACTGGATGCACTATGCATCCCACTGGTAGACCATAATTTGAATGAAATATTATTAGTTACAAAATATTACCCATATTGTTCTTTATGTCCACTGTTCCTTTAGCTATGGGAACAGTAAAAAATGAAGAACCCATCATTTTTCAGTGTGACTTTCAGAATTATGGGCATCTCAGCTAATTTACACTGACTCTTCTCCTTTATGAACTGAATAATCATTGTTCCTGCAAGGTAATGTACTATATGTAAATCTAATCATATCACTTGCAGTATCCATTGCCTTTCTTTGTCTCTTACCAATGTGGACCATATTTCCTTGGAAATAATATTTTACATCTGGTGGGAACAAACTGCAGAGGCAGAATTAACTGAGAAAGCAAACAGAAGGCAGAATCAGAAAAGGAAGCTAGAAGCCTATGCCTTCTCTTTAAAGTATTCACTGTGTGTACTCCCATATCTGTTTTAAAGTAAATGAAGGAAAGATCAGTCAAAAGGAGCTGGTTAATTTGGTTTTCAGGCAACACACATTAGATACCTGAGCAGCTGAAGAAACAAATGAGCTAAAGGGACAGAATATAGAATCATAGAATCATAGAATTGTTAAGGTTGGAAAAGACCCTTAACATCATCAGGTCCAACCATTAACCTACCACCGCCAAGTCCGCCATTAAACCATGTCCTCAAGCACCGCATCTACCCGTCTTTTAAATACCTCTAAGGATGGGGACTCAACCACTTCCCTGGGCAGCCTGTTCCAGTGCCTGACTACTCTTTCAGTGAAGAATTTTTTCCTAATATCCAACCTAAACTTTCCCTGGTGCAGCTTGAGGCCATTTCCTCCCGTCCTGTTGCTTGTTACTGGGGTGAAGAGACCAACCCCCACCTCGCTACAACCTCCTTTCAGGTAGTTGTAGAGGGCAATAAGGTCTCCCCTCAGCCTCCTCTTCTCCAAACTAAACAACCCCAGCTCCCTCAGCCGCTCCTCATAAGACTTATTCTCTAGACCCTTCACCAACCTAGTTGCCCTTCTCTGGACACGCTCCAGCACCTCCATGTCCTTCTTGAATTGAGGGGCCCAAAACTGGACACAGTATTCGAGGTGCGGCCTCACCAGTGCCGAATACAGGGGCACTATCACCTCCCTGGTCCTGCTGGCCACACTATTCCTGATACAAGCCAGGATGCCATTGGCCCTCTTGGCCACCTGGGCACACTGCTGGCTCATGTTTAGGTGGCTGTCAACCATCACCCCCAGGTCCTTTTCAGCCAGGCTGCTTTCCAGCCACTCCTCCCTAAGCCGGTAGCGTTGCCTGCGGTTGTTGTGACCGAAGTGCAGGACCCGGCACTTGGCTTTGTTGAACCTCATGCAGTTGGCCCCGGCCCAACAATCCAGCCTGTCCATATATGAATATATGTGCCCTGTTATCTCTGCAAAGCAAATGTATTTACACTAATTTATACACGATCTTTTCAGGTTAAGTGTTTCCTCTGCATATGCCTTCTTTTTACACCTTTTGGAGAAAAAAAAAAAATTGCAGGAAGCCATAAGCTTCTTTCATCTAGTCTGCAAGCAGAGAAAGAAAGACTAATGTGCAAGAGTGATTAACTGAAAATCATTTACCTTGTCCTAGAAAATCCAATTACATCAGAGGGGGAAAGAGAAAAAGAAAGGTTCTGAAGATGCAATCATGAGAAAGTGGAGCACTGCAAAGGTCAATGCTAGATAGCATAGTGCCCTTAATTCTCCTGACCAACTTAATAGAGTGCTAGAAAGCATCAGGTTAAAAACAGCTTTATCTTACCTTGAACACACTTTGACAAAACACATAAATTAAAAACATAACAGGATTTGTCTGGTGCTGGGAGAAGACCAATACTCACACTTTGATAAATTTCCACAGCAGCATCCACAAAGTTTGTTGCAGTCTGCTTTACTGCTTGAGCAAATTCTGCCAAGAAGCCCTTAAGGATAGCCTATGTGCAAGCAGAAGCAGAAGAATGAAACACACTCAAAATGCAATATGCAGGAAATTTACTTTTACTTTGATCATCAAATACCTGCATTGTGCTATCATTTAAAGGAATCTCAGCTGAGAAGTTTAACATAGCAGAAGACACACACATTAACCACAAAACTGTAGTAAATAGATTTAAGTGTTAATCTAAGAATTACATTAGTGGAGTTCAGGAATTTAACTGGAAGGTGCTTGCACTTGGTCTTCTAATGCAAAGTCAGACATCTACATATGAAAGAGATTGGGTTGCAGGGAACAAATTAATGTCTGTGTCAAGAGGGAAAGGCCTTTGGGAAAGGGCACTTGACTACTTTGCACTCCACCTCCTCTGAGCTGAAAAATTGTCTATCTCCAGATAATCTAGGCAAAGCAGGTAGATGTAATAGCGGCCCCAGAACAAGGCAAATACATGATGAGGTCTGCACTGATCCACTGGAGAGATACAGATCAATTCCTTAACCTTCTTCCTTACGTTCAAAAGTCTCACACTCTCTTCCCTACCACAGAACCTCCTTGGCTGAGGTAAAAAATTAGGCAGAAAAGAAGAAATGTGGAAAGAAGGGTTGAGTCAAAAATAAATGTGAAGGATGAAGGGAAACAAAGAGAATTTAATTATATTGCAATATGACATAGTACTTTCAGGATGATTTTCTCCCCCTTATGGTAAAATGTACGTTGCTACTGGCTTGAAAAAATTGGTTCAGGCTATGCTCTGAAGGTGTTAGAAGGCACAGCAGAGCAATTTGTGCTACAGAATCAGCACTGACAGGCCATGAACGTGCCTTGGCAGGGGAGAACTTCCCATGCTTCACAGAGATTCTGGATGGGTCAGATCCATCCCAGACAGATCTGTGTTGTACAATATAGAGCACCCAGTGGAGACCTCTTCAGTCAATTGCAGGAAAGAGGCAGTTTTAAAACACACTACCCTCTGCATTCTTCTTCCCTGTAATCAAACAACTGTAAGTTCTTTAGTGGCTTTGTCCCTTAGCAATCATTCCTGCCATCTTCAGTAGAAAACCGATGACAAAAAAAGGACTGGAACTTTAATTCATAAAATTGGTTTGTGGTGCAGACAGAGGAACAGACACTAAATAATAAGCTAGGAAAAACTGCTCGATAATAATGTTAGAATCACCATTTGAAGGGAAAGGCTAAATTCAGAAACTGACTCCTCTATGTTTGCCATTAAGGACTGCTGAAAAGCAGTCCTGCTGCCTCAGTCCCTGGGCTGGTAGAGGTCAGAAAGTTAAGATACATCACAGTGTTCCAATGAGAATGCTTCAAGGAGCAGGGATAGCTGGTATCAGAAAGAAATGTGTCCTCCTCAAACAGAAGTGATACACAATACAAACGCCGTTATGAAAGGTGAAAGTTACAGAGTAGCTGAGATCACATCCTTACTAACACTCAGCCAAGGAAGAAAATCTCTGAATTTTGGAAGATAAATGCAAAGAACAGTAAACCCAAAATTTGTGTTATGTTTAGAAACAGTAAAAAGTAATAACCCTATAACTGTATAGAAGCATGGAATCCAGAAAACCTTACCAGATTCACCATGTAAATAATTTGGAAGCTGACATGGCCTTTATTTCTTTCCAAAAAAGTTTACTCCTGTCATAGACACCTCCAAAATCTGTAGAAGCAGCTCAGGAGGAGTGTAAGAGGCATAATGACCCAATCTATGCATGTTTAAAACCTCCACAGAAACAACAACTCTTTTGTTTCCTGGTGCACCTAGGAAAAAAACAAAAAATAAATTAATTAACAGAAAGAGATTTCATTGCTTATAGTTTCTATTTCTGAACTTAAAATTATAAATTTGGAGTAACAGTTTAAATTTTTGTCTAGAAACTGTTTACAACAAAGAACAAAAGCTTTATTATTGTTGTTGTTTACCTTCTTAGGACCTCTGAAGTTTCCACTATGCAACAGGGTGTAGTTTTAGATCAAAGGAATACCAGTCTGCAGATCTTGTCATGATGCAGACATCCAGGTAAAGTTTTATTCACATTCTCATGCTATGAAACTCAAGAGTGAAACCTATGAGGTCAGTAGGAAAAACTATTTTCAGTGTGCATCTGAAAGAAAGAGTAACTTAAGAATAGATAGGAGAAAAAAAATCAGGTTTTCATGGCATTTCATCTAGAAGCTGAAAGAGCTGCTAAGTACTTAAATCCGTCAAGTAATTTATATCTGTCACTCTTAATCATAGATAACCTCAAGATGAACACAAATTTTCTCAGTATTTGTTACATTCTCTAGTTTAAAGTCATTTTACTATCCCAGCCATCTTAACTGTTTTCTATAATCTAGTAATGCCAAAGAAACCACACTTCAAAAAGAGTTTCGGCTTTCAGAAAAGTCCACAATGGTTAATTTCTGGAAGGAAAAATTCAAATCATTCAAATAAATATGTATTGTTTCTTCACTGCTATGGTTCAATATTTTGCCATCAGGGTTCTCAGAGAAGAAAGAATATATGGGGCAAGAGGATTTGACAAATTTTGAGAAGCACAGCTGACCACTGAAAGATTTTTATTAGTTTATTAGTAAAGGAAGTAAACTGCTGTATACTTCTGTTTCTTTTTAGCTGTGTTCCTTGGGTTCCCCCAAATGTCACTCATCTATTGTTTATTTTACACCAACATATTTTTTATGGGCAGGTATTTTCTGTTTGGATTATGTAGTGAATATACTTTGTGAAGAAAGGGATGTTTGCATTGCAGACAAAAATATAAATATATTTTAAATAATAATAACTTATTTATTTTTAATAATTAAAAATTATTTATAATTTAAATAATAAAAATGTATTAAAAATCAGTTTACAGCTCAGCAGAAGAGTCTGTAGTTGTTCAGTTGTACTGGCAGGGGCTAAGCCTAGATGTGAATTAAATATGGATAGCGTTTATTTCTATCACTGTTAGTAAGTTGGCTGACAGGCAATATACTACAAGGATAATCCTAAAATAAGTTTTTCATGTCAGATTATATGGGTGTGATTGAACAATGCATTATAAATCATACTGGTAATAATTTTTAAAACTTTTTCATATAGCACGCTCTGTGTTAAAATAAATTTGAAGTATGAGATATCTCAATTTTGTGTTCAGCTGTAAACCTAAAAGAACTATATCTGTTAAATTACAGAGAAGAAGTTTCATTTGCTGTATTACCATTTAATAGTAACTTGACCATGAAGCTAATTTTCAAAGTCACTATGCTCCATAATACGTCATTAGAATCAGTGAACCATAGAATCATAAAGTAATTTAGGCCAGAAGGGCCTCCCCCTAAGATCTTATATTCCAACCTCCTGCTCAAAGCAGGACTAATCAAATTAGGTTTCTTGTCCAGTAGTCTTGAGCACCTCCAAGGATGGAGACTTGACAATCTCTGTGAGAAAACTACTTCAGTATTTTCCTACCCACACAGTAAAAAAAAAAAAAAAACAAACCCAAAAAATCTTTATATCCCCTGAGTCTTCTCTTCTCCAGGCTAAATAAACCCTGTTCTCTCAGCCTTTGCTAATATGTCAAGTGTTCCAGCCCCCTGACTATCTTGGTGGCCTTCCACTGGACCTAACTCCAGTATGTGAAAATCTGCAGCAGAAAGTATTTCAAAATGTTGCCATTCAATAAAGAAATAAATAGGAAAATAATTACCTCAAATATATTTTTTTCTTCTCTAATTTGGATTCAATAATCTTGTGTTCTTGATGTCTCAGCAGAGAAATTTAGATAAATTGGCACATAGCCTTTTTATCTTGAATTTGTTTTAGCAGTCCCTTTGCAACTACAGACGTAAGAAAGAAATGTAAAATTATTAGCAACAACTATAGCATATTTCCAGCTGTGTATAATTACATGCATGGACTTTATACTTCATTATGCAATAGTGTACACAGTTCAATGAAATAATTCAAAGGAATGGAAGAAGTGAAACAGATGCCAACCCTTTCTTCTGCTTTCCAGTTCACCTTGCAACAGGCTGTTATACTACTGCTCTCCACTTCCAGAGAGACATAGCAGCATGAAACAATGTACCTAGGATATTTCACATTGCACCTGCAATGCCTGTTGCTTGGGAACAATGAAGTATAAACTCAGCAACCTTTTTTTTATAAAACCACATATTCCAGAGGAAATAGAGCTGAGAAAGATCTATAGAATAACTTGATTCAGGTGTATTTTCTTCTTAAAACTAAATTGAGTTTGGTTGCTATCTCTACTTTACCATTTTTTCTTCTTGATGCTTTCTAAAATCATGTTTGGCCACATGATGCCTAGGCCTGTATCTTGAACAGATAGTCAGACTAACAGAGTAAGATGCATGAACAGAGAAAATCATTGTCCATGAGAGCACTGCTTTGCATGTGCCAACATTGAATTTCCTCTGCCATGATGTTACACTTTCTTAGGAGTTGTAAACTCCTGATTACAACTTTCTGACATACTTTTCTTATTCTGTCCTCCTTAATTTTACTATCCAGAAATCCAGACAACTATCTTCCCTTCAACTTTTAAGATCACTAATTAATGTACTAAGGATCAATATCAATACCTGATAATTTTGAAGGACTCCACTGTTAAATAAATACTCTTTGCTATACTTTTTTAGTCGCTCAGCCAGTTTCCACCAAACACAGATGTATTCATATATCACTTAACAGATAAACAGTCCTGGAATAAACATCAGATGGAACTCACTGTGCCAAGAAGAAATCTAGCTACTAGAAACCAGCCTGCTGGACTACAGGGAGTGAAAAAGGCTCACTGCTATGCATGTATTCCTGGGAAGTCTCAGACAGCATAAGGAATGCACAGCTGGCACCCAGCTCCCCTGAATATCAAGTCACTTCCCTTCAGTGGAATAAAGATGTGCAGGATACACTCGTGGCTCTTAAAGGTGTCTCCCAAAATCTGCAGTGCCACCATGACTTGTTTTTTCACCTATTTCCCTATTACTATCATTGCTGAGACTGGTACTGTTGGGCTCTGCCAAAAAGATAGATGTGGTGAAGATGAGGCTGGGACTCCTGAGTGTGAGTGCGTGACAGAAGATGAACAGTTCTGTACTCTTAGGACTTGGGCAGCAGCTGATTCAGTGCTCAAAAATGCCAACACACATCAGCAGACCTTCCTACAGCTATGAGGTAATCTGAGCAGGGTTTTGAAACAAGAGAAAGCAATATGTGCTAGGGAAGAGATACATCCTATAGGGGCATAAGGATCCAGAAAAATATCATGTATTTTACTGATGGGTGGAATCACTGTTGCTACATATAGCCGCTATCTAGCAATACAAGGATATACAAGTATAAAATGAATAAGGATAATTATAAAGTGATTGCACGGCAGGTGAATGTTCTCAAAAAGAAAAAACCCATGATGAGCACAGCAGTATCCTGATATGCTACTGCTCTGCATTTTGATTAATCACTCAGCACCTGAAATGTAATGTTACAAATGTTGACATAAAATATGCCTTTATAAATTGATAGATGTATAGGTGAAAGTGAATATACAACATACAGCCAATAAAGAACCAGGCTGTGAGGCTTAAAAATTAACATAGGCCCTCTAATGACTATAGGTACCCAAGACATGGTATTTCAGTAAGGAAATAATATTCCTTGTGTTATTTCTTTTGATCTATTACTTTGACCTCCCAGATTTCCGCTCCACTGGGTCACCAGGTTTCTTTACTTTGGGCCTCGGGGTTTTCCTCAAACAGTTGTCTTGCAAATACATCAAAATCATCCCAGTAGTATTCAGTTTAATTTCCACCCACTGACCATGAGAAGCAGAAAACAGAAGTGAGGCAGATAATGGAATGTAATTTTCAGTACCCCAGTGAGGAATAAATATTGGTTAAAAAGTATTTTTTACAGTATTTTTCTTCAGAGCACCATTTGAAAAAGGTCCAGCTGTCATGGATGAAGTGAACTACTTCCTATTAACTACAAAGCAAGTATGTTAAGTAAATCATCAAAGCCCAGGGCTAATGAAATCAAAAGCAAAAAATAAACCACTTAAGAGTTCCCCTGAATATTTTCAGTCCAATTCCACAAGCTGGCATACGGATTTGCTCAGCAAAGTATGCTTGGTTTCCCTGATGCCTTGGAGAGGATTACACAGGACAATAGCCTGCCTGGAATGATGTTTTAAAGCTTACACAAATCAACAGTTTGAAATTGACAAATGCCTTTACTTGTGCTATAACCCTCCTTCTTGTGATTGAAGGACAGCAATTATAATTAGACTTATAGTCTACCCTCAAATGATAAAATCAACAGGGAAGGGTTTCTCTGAAATGAAAACATAAACACAGCAGGCAAAGGAAACAGCTTTTGCACCGTAGGTCTCAAAGAAGTGGAAGCTTCTGCTGGGTCCTCTTCCTCAACATACTGAGACAGTTTTGCCTCCGCTGACATCAAAGGACACCAAGAAACCACTGCCAGATATGCAATCATTTCTGTATCACAACTTCCTTTGCAAGAACATTTAGGGGAGGTGCAAGAACTAAAGTTCCAAGCACCTTTGACTAATTTCTTCTGGCACTAAAAGAGTACATGGAACACGCTATTTAAGACAGCGGTTTCCAACCTTGAGTACACTCACGGTGGAGGGAGGCCTCGTGAGTGCAAAATCTGAAATCAGATCTGACCTAAGGAGACACAATTAATACCTTTCCACGTGACAGTTTTTTGAAATTTTTAATCTATCTGAAACTAAGCTCACAATATGTAAAGTTAGGTCTTCAGAAAATGAGAAATTATTGCTATTTCTGTGAAATGTTTTAGGAAGGAAATCGGCAAGCTAGCAACAGAATCTGAATCTCCTCAGGCACAAAGAAGAGGTTTAATCATGTTTCTGCATCAGTGTTTTTATACTGGCTACATGCCTTTCAGGTACTAAACTGAATTAGGTATAATCCTTCCAAGCAACCCTTTTGTTTACAAAATAAACCTGATGTTTTTAGGAACACTGCAGACCTTCAAATCAGATTAAGTCAGTGAAGCTTTTTGTGAAGTAGTGCATAATCATGATTCCATGAAAAACTGATGAAATGTACAAGCAAACGTCAAAATTAAGTAGCAAAACTAATTCAGTCATTTGTTATCTTTTCAGAGTGTAAGTTAGTCCTCTCAATCTCTTTTACATGTTTTTGCACTGCAAGAGGGTTTTTTTGTGTATGATTTTAAAATAAAATGGAAAAAAATCAGGTGCAATTGTGACATTTCTGTTGCTTTAAACAACATGCTAATGAGCTGCAGACAGCAGAAAAATGCTTAGTCTTGTGAGGCAGCCAACACACGCATGACTATGAAGCTCCAAATTGCTTACATAGGAGTTCATCTTTGTGGACAACACTGTCAAGCACACAGACAGATGCAGAAAATTTATTATGATACTGAGACTCAAAGCAGATAAACATCAGAATGAAAGCTCCTTCCTACCGTCTTAGGAAAGACCTAAGCCCTCAATCAGTTCCTACATGAGGCTGAGAGAGGGAGAAGGTCAGGGATTTCTTTCCTTAATAACACAGGAAAGCCACAAACATTAACAATAAGAGCAGTGAATAGCAGTCAATTATTAACATCCAATCAATAGAAGAGATAAAAAAGTCATCTTGCCCCCTACTGCACTTTCTTCAAAATAAAAAAGATATTGTGTTAAAAAAAAAAAAGAGTGGGATCTGTCTTACACGCATAAGAAATTTTTAGAAAATGGCAATGTGAACAATTTGAGCCATACCTTTTTTAGTAGCCAGCAAAACGACACTTCCCTGACACAGAACTAAATCTATTCTGAATTTCAAAATTCTGATCGAAACCTGGTGCTTAAAAAATGGTAGAAAAGTATCCAACCTTCCTAAAAGTACTTATTTTTGACAAAAATAATTTTCTATTCAAAGTTGCTAAAGTAATAAAAAAGATATCAAACTTGAAAAAGTAAAGACCAATGATACCTGAGAATGTGGATTGAGGCTCCTGGGTGTTCCCCTTTTCCGTTACAAAGCTCTTGAATGCTCCCATTACATAACAAGGGAGAGTCCTTGTGGATAATTAAGTTTTGGGCCCCTGAGCACTCCTGTCTAGACAGCTAGGCGACACAAGAACTGAGTCTGCGCAGAAGCAAAGGTCAGTCAGCGAACACGGTGAGGAAGACTATGAGCCTTCGTCTGAAGACCCCCAAGGACCACCTGAGGACCACCACAGAGGATGACTGCGCATGCGGATCGGACATTTACATATGTTAATAAGTTCCAGGAAATCTCATGTTTATGTAGATGAATTTCCGGAAATCTTATGAATATGTATGTTTTCATGGTATATAGTTGCTGAAAGTCCGTCAAGCCGGCGGAGCACTTATGGTGGAATTATCCCCAGTGCTGCCCGGCGCCGCAATAAAGAATGCCTGCTTTCTAAAACTCCAAAATAAGTTTTAGGGAGTGAATTATTTTGCCGCTTTCCGGTAACAGATTTTGGCACCCCAGATGGGACACTGCTCTTGAACATCGACGGATCCGAGGGATCGAAGGACCTCCAGCCGGCACCGAGGGATTCTCGGGGAGACCCTCCGATCCCCGGACCGAAGAGTTCTGAGTAAGAACCATTAATTAAGGTAAAGGCATTCTTTCAGTATTTTTTTTTTTCCTTTTTTTCTGTCGCCTGCCCGTCAGTCGTGGCGAAAACTGCGCGGGGTTGGGCTGTACCCCTGGGGCAAAGGGAAAGGACCCTTTGAGTTGTCGCCTGCCCGTTAGTCGTGGCGAAAGCTGCGCGGGGTTGGGCTGGATCCCTGGGGCAAAGGGAAAGGACCCTTTGAGTTGTCGCCTGCCCGTTAGTCGTGGCGAAAGCTGCGCGGGGTTGGGCTGGATCCCTGGGGCAAAGGGAAAGGACCCTTTGAGTTGTCGCCTGCCCGTTAGTCGTGGCGAAAGCTGCGCGGGGTTGGGCTGGATCCCTGGGGCAAAGGGAAAGGACCCTTTGAGTTGTCGCCTGCCCGTTAGTCGTGGCGAAAGCTGCGCGGGGTTGGGCTGGATCCCTGGGGCAAAGGGAAAGGACCCTTTGAGCTGTCGCCTGCCCGTCAGTCGTGGCGAAAGCTGCGCGGGGTTGGGCTGGATCCCTGGGGCAAAGGGAAAGAACCCTTTGAGTTGTCGCGACTGTAATTAGGTGTCTTTGTGTGTTTGTTCCCCTAAGTCTTTGTAATGCTTTTGTATGTTTGTTGCGTAATTGTGTGTGTTGTTGTTGTAGAAGCTTGGTTAAGTGGTTTTGTGCCTTATTTTAGAATGAGAACTGGAACTTCTAAAGGGGAGACAATCTTGGGGAAATCTCCTCTCGGGTGCATTTTATACAATTGGAAGCAAATAGCGGGACCCCCGGGAGGAGTCGCAAAGAAAGCTGATCTAATCAAATATTGTAATCAGTGGTGGCCATTGTATCAGCTGGAGGATGGAGAAAAGTGGCCAGTTAATGGAACATTGAATTATGATACTTTGCTGCAATTGATGATATTTTTAAGACGGGAAGGAAAATGGGATGAAGTATTGTATGCGGATATGTTTTTCACTTTACGCTTGCACCCTGAATGGTAAAAGGAGTGCGGTATAAATTTGGCTCCCTCAGATCCTTTGGTGCTGGCATTGGAAAAAGATAATAAGACCAATGGAAAAGGGAAAGGTTTGAAAAGACGTTGTTCTGCTTGTAGTATTGGACAGAGGTGTTTAAAATTAGTTCAGGATGAGCCAGAGGATGACTCAGAAATGTTGGTTGCTCCCGGTTTGAGGCAGAGATTGCAGAATGATAAACCTGAGCCCCTTGGAGCAGGCGACTCTCAGAACAGAAAGCCAGAAGTGGCTCCGGTATCTGGGAGAACTCGCGGTCGGTAGGGAGCAGTGTTGCAAGCTCCATTGAGACAGGCTGTTGGAAATGAAGGACCAGTGATTGTGAGGGTGCCGTTTTCAATTGCTGATTTAAATAATTGGAAGCAGGCGGCGGGCAATTATAGAGATAATGCTGATAAGGTGGCTAAAGCCTTTGATACAATGATCAGGACTACAGACCCTGATTGGAAGGATATTGATGCTATTATGTTGGTATTGTTTGACAGCACAGAAAGAGAAATCAATGTGCTTATTGTAGACAGGAGGGACACTGGAAACGAAACTGCCCTTCCCGACAGGGAATGGAAGGAACAGGTTCTGTTTTGAGAACAATAAATGCAGTTAATGATGAGGAATGAAGGGGACCGGAGGTATCCTCCCCAGCAGAACCTCTGGTTAAAATACAGCTGGGGGAAGATCAAACGGAAATAGAATTCCTGGTAGATACTGGAGCAGCTTATTCGGTTTTGAATGAAAAAGGTTTTGAATTTAGTAATAAGAGAATCAAAGTTGTTGGTGCGACTGGTAATGCTGAAACTAGGCCATTCTTCAAGCCTTTAACATTTAAAATTGGAAAACAATGGGTGACACATCAATTCTTGTATTTACCAGGGTCTCTGAAACCTTTACTAGGGCGAGATTTGTTAGAAAAATTGGAAGCAGAAATACGATTTAAAGATGGGGAAGTCAATGTGTTAATTCCTGAATCTAAACTTGTACAAGCGACTGTGTTCCTATTGCAGGAAGATAAAATTTTAGGAACCTGCATCCCAGCAGAAGTGGAAAATGCAGTGATATCCCTCGTATGGGCCGGAGAAGTCCCTGGTAAAGCTAAGAATGCTGAACCGGTAAAAATTGAACTCAAAGCAGGAGCAAAGCCGGTAAGGCAAAAACAATACCCTTTGAAACTAGAAGTTAGAATCGGGTTAAAGCCCATTATTGAGAAATTTATAAAATATGGTTTGCTGAGGGAATGTGAATCAGAATACAACACCCCCATCTTGCCAGTAAAAAGGCAGATGGAAAAGTTATCGATTGGTCCAAGATTTAAGATTAACCAAATCACTCAGGATATTCATCCAGTAGTTGCAAACCCATACACTTTACTGACAGCAATAAATGAAAACCAAGAATGGTTCACAGTTATAGATTTGAAAGATGCCTTTTTCTGCATACCTCTCGAGCGAAAAAGTCAAAATATATTTGCCTTTGAGTGGGAAAACCCGGACTGGGAGCTATATTCAGACAGGAGCAGCTTTGTGAAAGAAGGGATCCAGATGTCGGGATATGCAGTGACCACAGTGGACACTGTTGTAGAAGCAGAAGCTCTCCAATCAAAAACATCAGCCCAGAAAGCGGAACTGATTGCACTAACCAGAGCTTTAGAATTAAGTGAAGGAAAGCGAGTGAATGTATGGACCGATTCCCAATATGCATTTGGAGTATTACACGCACATGGAGCGATTTGGAAAGAAAGGGGACTATTGTCATCTCAAGGGACCGGAATTAAACATGCGGAGCAGGTTCTCAAGTTACTCGAAAGTGTGCAGAAACCAAAAGAAGTGGCTGTTATGCACTGCAAAGCTCACCGAACTGGCTGCACCCCACAGAAAAGAGGCAATCGATTGGCTGATTTGACCGCTCGTAAGGCTGCAGAAAAGGGTAAAGGAATATTGGCAATAATACCTGAAAAGCAAATAGAATTAGGAGAATCTCCTAACTATGACAGTCAAGACAGAAACTTAGTTGAAACATCAGGAGCTAAGATACAGGAAAATGGATGGGCTGTTACTCCTGTGGGGCAGGTAATTCTAACCCCAATTTTGATGCATGAAATAGTAAAGAAAGAACATAATAGTGTTCATTGGGGAACCGAGAATTTACTAAGACATCTACAAAAGTCGGTGGTGAGTCGTAATATGGTAGAAATTATAAAGTCCGTAGTTAAAAGGTGTGAAACATGTCTTACAAATAATCCAAAGACACAGAATAAATTCAATTTGGATCCACAAAAACAGGAAATACTCCAGGAGAGCACTGGCAGATAGATTTCACTGAACTGCCAAGAAAAGGAGGGTTCAAATACCTGTTAGTATTAGTAGATACCTTTACAGGATGGCCTGAAGCCTTCCCATGTCGTACCAACAAGGCCAGGGAAGTTGTCAAAATCTTACTTAAAGAAATAATACCACGATTTGGTGTTCCTTTAGGGATTTCCTCTGATAGGGGGCCACATTTTGTTGCAGACATTGTTCAACAAGTAAGTAGAGTATTACAAATAACATGGGAGCTGCATGCCCCTTATCGCCCACAATCTAGTGGACGGGTAGAGCGCATGAATCAGACCTTAAAACTGCAATTGAGTAAAATTTGCCAAGAAACTTCAATGGTTTGGATACAAGCACGTCCACTTGCTCTGTTGAGAATTAGAGTTCAGCCTAAGGGAAAACATCGGTTAAGCCCTTATGAGCTGATGTATGGGAGACCGTACCAAATTCCTAAATTACCAGAGGAATTAAACATCAGAGGTGAAACAGATTTACGAAAGTATCTAATATCCCTAGGGACAGTGATACAAGAAATGAAAAAGAATGTGATTGTAAACAAATCTCTGAATCTTGATTCCCCAGTACACCCATTCCAGCCCGGAGATTGGGTATACCTGAAGTCGTGGAATGGAGAACCCCTGCAAGAAAAGTGGAAAGGACCATTTCAGGTTTTACTGACAACATACACAGCTGTAAAACTAGATAAGAAAGGGCCCTGGATTCATTACTCAAGAATCAAAAAGGCTCCTAAACCATGGACTTCCGAGGAGACAGCTCCTCTCAAGCTCGTTTTCAAACGACAACTTTAGTTTCTGTGTTATTAATAAATTCAGAAGTGTTTGGGCAGAAACTAGGAAGTCCATGGCACGAGAATGTTTATGTACAATTAGTAGTGGAAGTAGCTTTGGCTATTAATGCAAGCAAATGTTGGATTTGTGCTAAATTCCCGAAGCATAGCATTCAGTCTGATGTAACACAAATTGGCCTACCAATTCCTTTGAGTACCACTTGGAATAAACTTTGGGACAGGTTCTTGTATGGTAGGGGTAGTATCCCCAGTTGAAAAAGAAAGAGCAATGGATAATCTATTGATTACTCGGTCTACTACCTTTCACTCATTTGTGAGATGATTACAATACCTCTTTTGGGTTTGAAGATATTTGGAATACTCTCACTTCTTGGTTACCTGATTGGTTATGGTTGAAGAGACTATTTTTTTAATGATTTTTTTATTAATGTAGTTTGTATTCTTGCTTGCATAATGATACAGTGTTGTAACTGCTGTACAAGATATAATAAGTTTGTATAGTGAGGACTGTAGCATATAAGCTACAAGCCCTCAAAAAGAAAAGGAGGGATTGATACCTGAGAATGTGGATTGAGGCTCCTGGGTGTTCCCCTTTTCCGTTACAAAGCTCTTGAATGCTCCCATTACATAACAAGGGAGAGTCCTTGTGGATAATTAAGTTTTGGGCCCCTGAGCACTCCTGTCTAGACAGCTAGGCGACACAAGAACTGAGTCTGCGCAGAAGCAAAGGTCAGTCAGCGAACACGGTGAGGAAGACTATGAGCCTTCGTCTGAAGACCCCCAAGGACCACCTGAGGACCACCACAGAGGATGACTGCGCATGCGGATCGGACATTTACATATGTTAATAAGTTCCAGGAAATCTCATGTTTATGTAGATGAATTTCCGGAAATCTTATGAATATGTATGTTTTCATGGTATATAGTTGCTGAAAGTCCGTCAAGCCGGCAGAGCACTTATGGTGGAATTATCCCCAGTGCTGCCCGGCGCCGCAATAAAGAATGCCTGCTTTCTAAAACTCCAAAATAAGTTTTAGGGAGTGAATTATTTTGCCGCTTTCCGGTAACACCAAAAGGACTGGATGGATTTTCTCAAAGTTACACAAACAGAAAACAGTGTCAGCCAGGGTAGTGTGAGACAAAAACACAACTTTCTTCCTATCAAACAAGTTAAGCTAAACAATGATACACGTTAAACTAAACTTAGAGTAGGCATGGAACATGTAGGGTGAAGCTAGTTTACAGCAAAGTATCTGGTAATCTTTGAAATGTGAAGCTGCATCCACTAAGTCTGGCCTTTGGCTTAGCCAGAGCAAATGAACAGCTTGTAGTGAGGGAACTGCTGGGTAATTGGATCCTTAACCAGATGCAAGCTGTCTGGCAGCCACAAAGACACTTCTTATGCACTGATGGCCAAAGTCACACACATTGGGGCATCATCACCCACAGAAGTACCCTGTGTATTCATGTAAATGTGATGTATATGCAAACACTCCCCAGGACAATTTGCACTGCATAATTTGGTGATATTCAAACAGGCCTTAACTTAATATCACAGGGATGTTTAGGGGTACAAGTAAGATTAGGGAATAATTTATCAGACTCTCTGGAAAATTACTTTAAAAGTAGGAAATTGTAAGTCTGCATAATCTACAAACAAAGTAACATGGACTAAATTAAGGAAACATTAGGTACATTGGTCTTAGTTCTAATATTAAATGAATGCAGAGGTCTCTTGCACAAGCTCACATTTACTGAAAAAAGCATGTGTATTAGATACTTGAACTAAGTAACATGTTCAGAGCTGGTATGGGAATAATCTTTGAACAATGCTGTGCTTTAATAAATATAAAACTTTTTAGTGCTTAACTAAAAAACAAAACAAAACAAAAACCAAACACCAAAAAAACCCCACAAGAATTTCAAATAAACACTTAATTTCCACTGTTAACTAAAACTGATCACAGAAGGCTACTCTCCTTGCCATAAAACCTGGTTCATTTCAATTCAGCATCAAGAGAGATGCCGTGACAGGTACAATTCTAGAAACAGCAACCACTCTCTCTATCTTTTTTTCCAGTCCAGACATGCTTGACTGCAGTAGCACGACTCCTACTTCCAAATGATATGTCAAAATAAGGAAAAAGGTGACTCTTCTGTTCCTTGAGGGAATGACTATTCAAGGACTAAATGCTGCTGAAACAGCCAAATATTTGTTTCTTGAACAGCTTGCTTTCTGTCACAGTAAAAATCTCCAAATGAGAAAAGGGCATGAACTTGAACTCATGCCTTGTCCTCACTTGTGTACAACCCACAGGAAACCAGAAGCTTTCTGCAGTGATGATCCCCAATGAAACTAGGCTCAGATACTTTTGGTTCTGTGCATAATCCTAAAGGTTTCTTCAGGCCTGTAAGAAGAGATAAAAGATAAGATCTACAAAGTTCAATGAAGAAGATCCTTAATTATAAATAATTAATGCTTCAATTGATATACTCAAATTAAAAGATAAGGACTGAATGAGTACAGAGACTGGAGATTCAGGCCCTCAGGGTTGTGGTTTGGTTATGGATGAGAACATTTCCCTGATGCTCCCCATGTGACATTTACTCTTTGGCTAAACGAAAAAAAAATCAGTTCATAGTGGTATCAGCAATCCTGACGGTCTTCAGAGTAGGAAATATATTTATGATGTACATGAATACCTATTTGTTTTAATATGCAATAGAAGAAGAATCCACCTTTGTAACTTCAGCTTTCCTCAAGGTAATCAGCTGCCGCGCAATCACAGAAATAACTTCAATATCAATGCAATTGAATTCATCAAAGCAGCACTGTCCCAGATTGAGCCACGGCACTGAAGAAACATCCCATTATCTGACAAGAAGCACTTTCAGGGCTTATTTAGGTACTTAGTGTTAGATTTTTCAACTGCTTTACAGTAGGAAATCATTCCGTTTCAGAAAAAGGAAGAAGAAGAAACCTGGCAGATATGACAGATCTCCTTCCTCTCCCAGCAAGCCCAAAACAAAAGTCTGGTTTCTACAGACTTCCAACAATTTAGCAGCCATGCATGACCAGGATGATTATCTTGGGGCAAAAGATAGCATATTGCCATGCAGTTAAACTCTGAGATTTAAAATTGGCGAGCCAGCCATAGAGATTGCACTTGAGAACTATTACCATACATGGGCTAGCAGGGAGGAAAGTTTTACAGATAGGTACTTCATTATCAAGGCTAATATATCAAACTGCTTATAGGCAGAACCAGCTTATTCCACTAAGTGAATTCCACTATTTCCAAAGTTACAGAATTCTACTATTAAAGAATAGACTAACTTTCCCCCAAAACGGCAAACTTGTGAAACCTATGTGTGTATATTTGCAGTCTACACAGTACTGCCATTTTCTGGGAAAAACTAAAACAAAAAAAATCCGCTACACTCAAGTAGGTCCCAATCTGTCAGTTAAGGGATGCCTAACAAGTTGAGTTTGCAATCCCTATTTCATTCCGTCTGTGGTGTTCAGGAAGTTAAGAATGGCAATGATTGGGTCATCATTGAGAATTTCTTCAGTAAAAAGGGAACTGAAGTGTTGAGTTGGTCCAGCAGTTATATATGCCAAGCCACAGGAATGGCATGCACAGGGATTCACACATGTACAGAGCATTTATATATCTGACAATAGTTCTATACTCAAAAACATCTTCAGCTTGAGTTTAAATGCCCATGTGTGCAAGCATGACATTTCTTACTATACATAAGGCTAGTTTTTACAAATGCAGGTTTGACTAGTTTAGTCTGAAAGAAACTGTAAACTTAAGCTGAAGGTATGGATAAATTGTTCATCTAATATGACAATGATGCAGGTATTAAAGACTGGACAGATTACACACCTCTATGTAAGCTTAGAACATTTTAAATTGTTTATTTAAAGGTACAGCTAGCAAAAGTTAACAGCTGCAAGCTCACAATATGTGATTACCCTACAGAGTTATCCCAGTTTGTTCATCCTGCAGGTCAATGTCATACTGTGTGCAAACTATCAAACTAAATGGGTACAAGTGGTTACAAGCTATAAATAAAAACTATCTACAGCTGCATCCAGTACAAATCCAACACTGAATTAACTGAACAATAACAAAAATTATAACTAAATCCATAAAGTATCTGGGGTTATAACCAAACTTGGACATGCCCCCAGGTAATCATAACCATATGTATACTAGGATAAACCTGTTCTAATGGCATGGTCATCCAGACCCAACTCCCAGTAGTAATGTGGCTGGTTTTGCCATTCAAAACTGTTGGCAGAGTCCACCCACAGAAATGAAACACCCTGTTATCTTGGGCAGGTTTGTACAAGAAGAAACACTGCACCTTTTTTGTCAAAAGCCCAGTAACAATGCTTCTGGCATGCTTGTCAATAGTTATCAGTGCTGTTATAATATCTCTGTGTAATTTAGGAAGATTACTAAGAACGAATCCAGCCAATACACCTCTGGAAATGAAGAAATATACTATAAGGTAATTTTCTTACAGAGTATATAATAGAGCTTTCTTAAGGTTATCCAAGTTTCAACAGATCCAGTCAGCAAGAAACATTTACTTAGTTCATGACTAAAAAATAAAACTGACACATTTCTAATGATATCAGTAAAACTTACAGAGAATAGTAAAATAAAGCTGCTTGCAATTTTTATATATTTGGATTGGTTCTAAGTACAGAAAAGTGAAAGTTACACATTTAAATATAATCCCTATAAAGTATATAATCACTGTAAGAAATAGGAGAAAACCAAATACACTATTACTATGCAGAGGATAGTTCTGTAATACCTTCCTTATTAGGAAGCAAATATTATCCAGTGCCATAGGAGAACAATTAACCTGGAACATCTGGGCACTTTTTTCTGATGCTCACACAATTTTACTAAATTGTCCCTAAAATGGCTTGTACATAATTACATCTCCATAGCTGTGGCCCAAAATGAAGCTTGCACTCCTGGTTTTGAGCAATGCCGGCAATTAGTGGCATTAACCACAATCTCAGGCTCGGCATTGTCAAAATCCATTCCTTTTAGCTCTTCTTTGAAGACCAGCTAAGGGAAGAAAAATCTGTTTCAGTGGAGTAAACACAACTAGGGAAAAAGTTTATTTTTAAAGCATTTCCATCATATTCAACATAAAAGATTGGCTAATTCTGATTTTCCTGAAAAAGAAGGTCAAATATTTGCAGGCTTGCTGTAGCCCTGCCTTTCCAAAACCCATATCAACTCTTGCCATCACCTGGCATCAAAGCAGCTCAACAGCTTTCACATAATGGTGCAACTAAGAATTTCCGTAGTGGAGTAAACCCAGAGATATTCAGACATGTGAATATCAGCGGGCTCACAACAAACCAGATCTATATTCTAATCCACTTAAATGGAAATACGACTACTTTCTTTTTATAAATGAATCCAGAGCACAAACACATTAAACATTTTAGAACCTAGAAAAAGCTTATGAACATCAATACATCTAAGAAAGGTTTGATACTGGGCTGTTCGTATGGCTCAGTCCAGTTCTGCATTAAACTGCTACAAACCACCTGCTGAAAACAACATCCATCAAACTACACTCCCTGAGCTCTTTGTACCTAGTGCAAGAGCCTGATTCCAGATACGTAAACAGAGCAAGGTGCCATACAAAAACATAAGGTTATTATGTTGCAAGCAATGCACATCTTTAAATTCAATTGCTGGTAAGCTTAAAACATTTGTGTAAGTTCTTGAAGGATCAAAGACTAAGTTCGCAATTTAAAAGAAAAAGTTGCACAGAAAAAAAAGTCAGGTCTTACCTGAGACAGGTGTCCATGAACAAACCATTCCCTACTTGTTCTGGTCTGATAATCAGCAACAGAACCATTTGTCGGGCAACAGAAGTGTGCATTGCTTCTTCCAATTCAATGAGCCAGTCTTCTACATTTCCTTGGGCACCTAGTCCTTTGCCTAAGCTAACTTAAAATTAATTTCCAAGTTAGTTATAAAGAGTTATATTTCTGCCTACTTAAAACCTTGCAGATGCTGTGCCTAGTTTATTCAGTAAACATAAAGAGTATTAACAACAAAGCCAAATATAATGGACTTGACTAATAAAAAATGTTATTTCAAGAGGGGCCTATCAGTTTAAAGACAGAATGCTTCAGTGATGGTTTGGAAGTCTGTATTTTATGCATTTCTAATAGTTTGTCTGTAACATTCCTTTGTGGTAAAATATATGAAGACAGATTTTATTTTATTTGTGGTAATAAATTAACATACTAAAAAGGAAACCATTTACTTTTTTATTATTTTTTCTTAACCTCAGGTGACACGATTTCTAAAATATCATTCATGAAAACTTTCTCCTGTTTTCCTACAGTTTGTAGGGCAAATACCAGTCTTGCAATTGAATCTGGACTGCTTGGGGATTAGGAGTTTCAGCCAAAATTTCCAGGAGTTCATCATTTGGTTAAAAATGGTAAAATTGGTTAATGACAATAATAATAAACTTCAAGTAAAAAGTGAAGTAAGATAGAATATTCTCATACTATTTTAAAATACCACATTTGGAGTAAATTTCAAAATATAATTGTATTAAATAGTATATTTACAAAGTACTTAAAAACTGCAAATACTGTTACACTGAATCACAGTCAGAGGTGCAATGCACTACATTTTCCATCTACTGCTGTCAATCAGCAGGTCACATCTACTCTTTGGTGTAATTTTTCACTAGCCTGGAGATAATGACTCTCTCACATTCCATATGATCTTCCACCAACTGCTACAAAAGCTAATTTGGGAACCCCCAAGTAGTCCAGAAGATGCTGAGAGGAAATCAAGGAAAATGCAAGGGAAACTCAATTTCACATTCCTGATATCATACATCAACTCACTATAACCTGAAGGAGCACTGGAAGCACAGGAAGGATGTCAAAAACACACTGCAGAAAGAAAAAGTGATAGGAACGGGTATAAGGCAAGAAAGAGAAGAAACCTGAATATACATGCAGTCATGCAGTAGCAATCAGAAAAAAGAGGGAAAGAATCAAAATACTATTTGGAAAAGGAACTGTATCATGAGATGGGTGAAGTATAGCAAGTAAAATTTTAAAAACAAAGTAATGAAAAAGATGATTGAAAACATGCAGTAACCAAGTGCAAGTAACAACAAACAGGATACAACCCCTGTTCTCAGTTGCAAGAACTGTCACAAAGAAAATGCTCTGTGAATTTTTAATCTCTGATTGGCTCAGCCTGAAAGCTTGTAGATTTTGAGTAAAGATAAACACAGCCTACAATACCTAATGCATCTACTTGTATGTTATGCTATTATTTTATACTAGGCCAAATTTCCAACCTTAACAATTCTATAATTCTAGGATTCTATGATTCTATGAATAGCAGCATGGAGAGCATTTTGTAGATGATTAACCGTTGTCATTATTTTCTTCCAAGACTTATCTGTGTGTAAGAACATTTTTGCCTTGCCAGAAGATATCTTTAAATATCAGGAGCATTAAAAATACTTTCTAGGTAGAGCCAATTTTTCTGACATGTCTACCACTTTTCCTAAAGAAGGATAAAAAAAGAGAAAAAAAATTAGGCAGTTATTTCCCAGGCTTCAGTCTTACAAAGAAGATAACTGAAAACAGAACCTGATTTTTGTATTTCTGCTATTAAGCCTAAATTCTATGCAATATTTCTGACAGCTAGATAACTAATACTGGTGGGAGAGTTTATAGTTTAAAAATTATTATTTGCATTTTCCTACAGTTAAAAAAAAATTATTATCCTTTTCAATATTTTTTCTGTCGCTGTTATTTCCAATTGCAGCAAAGGGTGTTGCAAAATTCAGATTCACAAAATTGTTTTATTATTCTGAATACCAAGTCTTTGTATGCTGTCCTGTTTGAGTAATTTTCTTGAAGAGCAGAATATTTTTCTACCTCCAGATGTCTCACTTCACCACGCCCTTATAAACGTCATTCATTCAAACCACTTACTTTCCAAGAATCCTACATTTGAGAAGCACCTGTACCATGAAGTACTTAGTTCTTCATAATATGAAGTATTTCATACAATCCAGATCTCAACCATTTGTGCATTAAGACACTGCATACTTGAAATACTTACATACTGTACCTAACTAAGCAGGCAAACCTACCTATCAATTCCAGCACCTGAAAAGACAACTGCACAATATTTCCATGCCTCTACAATCAGTGCATATGACAAGTTTCCAGAGCCATTGGTTTGCCAGGTAAGGAACCTTAAGATAAAATTTAACCAAAAATAATGGCATCATTATTTCATCTAAAGCCAATTACATGCTTTAAATGATGATTTACTTTACCCAGATGAACGGGTTTCTTATGATGTAGAGCCTAGCTGTAAAACCATATCAGAGATTTGCTACCCACCAGTGATTGAAAAATAAGAGTTGTTTCTGCCATTCATCTACACGTGCTTTAAGAGGACCCGTATATCTTGAGGAAGCTATAGTTGCTATTTTGATAGTGCTGTTTTTAAGAGTAACCTTAAGGAAGCAGTAAACAGATCTCAATTTCATTGCAAGATCCTCAACCTTTATCAGGAATCAACAAGAAGGAGAAACAGCAGATCTGCTTCCAGGCCTTTGAATGACTGCCCAGATGGAAGGAATTGCCTACAGGTGGCCTGTGTCAGTGTCAGTCTGCACAGGCCTGAACTCAGCTTTCTCAGACAGGGCTCCAAGCCAGCAAACTGCTGCTTCTTTCTCTTAGTGCAAATGTTCCAAGCTAGTCACTGTTTCTGTTTAACCAAGAAAAATGTCATATTGTTATAAGCACTACAATTGTTAATGAAACAGTGGGACAACTATGAAAATAAGTTTTGCCTTAAGAAAATATTTTGTCATTATATGATTATGAAGAACCCCATGCATTTAAATTTTGTATGTGACATTTTTCATATAAGAAAATTTTTGCTAACATGTGTTGTTATTGGATTATGCTACCATGTTATAATTACTGCTGCTGCTTTCATCTGTCCTACTCTGAATGAAATTTTTAAGTAAAAGCATTTACATTCTTGAATATTGTCTGTGGCAGCAAAGATAATCACATCTCCAGAATGATGGTGAGGATAAACAGTAAATTCACTTCCTTTCCAAGAGAATGTTCCAGCTTGTTGAGAAAATTATAGGATCTCTAAATCTTGTTATAGTTTTGAAATGTTTAGATTTTACAAATTATATATAAGTAACAAAATCTTTTGATGACTGAAACACTCCCTTTTTTAGGGGAGTGTTTCAGTCATCAAAAAAAAGACTGCTATTTTTTCCATTTTCTTTTGTCAGAACACGCAGTGGAAAATTACAGCTACTTTTGTTCTCTTTCACTGAGTAAGCACCACATTGTTTTCTCGTTTGCAAAGCAAAGAAATTGCATGTGTCTTGCTTTTGTCCACTTGCAATAATGTCAGTCCACACAGGAACTTACCAGTCCAAAACACAGCTGTGACTTAGACTTAGAGGTAATTATAGGTGTTCTGTTGCTCTAGCAACTGCAAAAAATTGCTCTAATTAGTAACTGCTAATTAGAGTAACACTGTGTAACTACAGATTCAATCTGAACTGTAATAGCGCTGTTGTAGAAGTCATTTTTAGCTCAGATAAGGATCCAAAGACCTGCTGAAGCCTTAGACTGCAAGCTGTGAACTTTCACCTAGATACACTGACCGTATGCTGAACTCCTACCTAGCTACATGAAGGAAGGCCCTGAAACTGGTGCAAACCAGGAAGATAAGGTAGCCGAAACCATCAGCAGAAGCTACAGCTAATCAAGATAAGAAAAAGAATGACCTGTCTGGAGACTGGGAAAGGATCCAATAGGGAACAAGAAGACCACAGACCCAAATATTACTATTGGACCAAACTGTTGCATGAGGGGAGAGAAACTTAGACTGTCAGGGTATAATTGCCCAGGGATTCCTTTGTTTGGGGTCCCTCTCTGGAGGCACCCGGCTGGAGCTGCTCTTCACCACTGTACCACTCAATAAATTTGCCTGGCGTGCATCATGTCGGAGACACTGCTTTGGGGAAACCTAGGGTCAAGCCTGAGGGGAGAGGAAGTGCCCGAGGGTGAGTGTGTGTGTGAGCAAGGAGTCGAAAAGGGGTGCCCGTCAGCTCAGTGGAGCTGCCCGCTGAGAAGGGACTCCGGTCCTAGCAGTGAAAGTCTCGGGTGGTGTGTGTGCGACTCCCTGGGTGGTGTGTGAATGCTCGGGCAGCTGCTGCTCCGTTAACAGCGCTCTCTATAAATTTCCCTCATAACAGCTTTTTTGAGAACTGACTCCAGAGAAGCTTTGCCAGATTTCCCCAGAAACATCCTGAATTTACTAAGCAAATTTGAAAGCATTGAGCTCAACAAGTCGAGCTAAGGATAGTGAACTTTTTCATATCAGTCAAAGCAGCATTTGTCCAAAAACTACACAATGTCTTGGTTTCCAAAAAGGGCTTTCTAATGTCTGTAATAACTGGCACCTGGAAAAGTGAAACAACAGATAAAATACAGCTTTGCTTACAGCCTTGACCACCTAGAAAACCCAGCCCTTTACAAGGGCATTGAGAATTGAGAGTAGTTCTAATTTTAAAAGATTGTGGGTTTGGGGGAAACTGAGCAAGGTGTGTGTTGTTGGAAATCTTTTTGTGTTTGGTTTTGGTTTGGTTTGGGTTTTTTTTCTTATAGGTAGTTTTAGGGGTTTGTTTATTTGGTTTTTTTTTTTTTTTTTTTTTTTTTTTTTTACATTTTGGAGCAAAATTAGAAGAAAACTTGGCTTTTGAAATGTGACAAGTTGGCAGGTTCTCTGATCTCCACAATTATTTTCATTTTTACTTTTCTTGCATCTTTTGTACTGTTGCTTTGAGCTGTGACCTATGTTATTATACAGGCCTGTCAGTCTGACCTCAGTGCCAGGGAAGGTTATGGAGCAGATCATCCTGAGTGCCATCACATGTCACATACAGGGCAACCAGGCAATCAGACCCAGTCAGCAGGGGTTTATGAAAGGCAGGTCCTGCTTGACCAGCCTGATCTCCTGTGACAAGGTGACCCACTCAGTGGATGAGGGAAAGGCTGTGGATGTTGTCGACCTGGACTTTAGTAAAGCCTTTGACACCATTTCCCACAGCATTCTGCTGGAGAAACTGGCTGCTCATGGCTTGGACAGCTTTGTTGAGTAAAAAACTGGCTGAATGGCTGGGCCCAAACAGTTGCGGTAAATGGGGTTAAATCCTGTTGGTGGCCAGTCACAAGTGGTGTTCCCGAGGGCTCTGTATTGGGGCCAGTTCTGTTTAATATCTTTATCAATGATCTGGATGAGGGGATTGAGTGCACCCTCAGTAAGTTGCAGACAACACCAAGTTGGTTGGGAGGGTTGATCTGCTGGAGGGTAGGAAGGCTCTACAGACGGGTCTGAGCAGGCTGGATCAATGGGCCGAGGCCAATTCTATGAGGTTCAACAAGGCTAAGTGCTGGGTCCTGCACCTGGGTCACAACAACCTCATGCAGCGCTACAGGCTTAGAGAAGAGCGTCTTGAAAGCTGCCTGGCAGAATAGGACCTGGGGCTGCTTGTTGACAGCCGGCTGAATATGAGCCAGCAGTGTGCCCAGGTGGCCAAGAAGGCCAATAGTATCCTGGCTTGTATCAGAAATAATATGGCCAGCAGGACTAGGAAAGTGATTGTCCCCCTGTACTCAGCACTGGTGAGGCCACACCTTGAATACTGTGTACAGTTTTGGGCCCCCCACTACAAGACATTGAGGTGCTGCTGTGTGTCCAAAGAAAGGCAATGAAGCTGGTGAAAGGTCTAGAGAACAAGTCTTATGAGGAGTGGCTGAGGGAACTGGGCTTGTTTAGTTTGAAGAAGAGGAGGCTGAGGGGAGACCTTATTGCTCTCTGCAACTACCTGAAAGGAGGTTGTAGCAAGGTGGGTGTTGGTCTCTTCCCAAGTAACAAGTGATAGAATGAGAGGAATTGGCCTCAAGTTGCGCCGGGGAGGTTTAGGTTGGATATTAGGAAAAATTTCTTCACTGAAAGGTTTATCAAGCATTGGAACAGGCTGCCCAGGGAAGTGGTTAAGTCCCCATCCCTGGCGGTATTTAAAAGATGTGTAGATGTGGTGCTTAGGGACATGGTTTATTGGTGGACTTGGCAGTGTTACTTTTATGGTTGGACTCAGTGATCTTAAGGGTCTTTTCCAACCTAAATGATTCTATGATTCTGTGATTTTATTAGGTGGCAACCCTATTTGGCACCCTATTGGGTGATGTGAATCCAGCTGATTCACAAATCTGGCTTATTTGGAAACTGGGGAATTTGGTTGTTCTGGATCCAAGATTTCAAATTTACACTCTAGAAAATCAAACACATACATAAATATATTCATTAATGATCACAGAATAAGAATTTGCCACCTTAATCCACTTTGAATGGAACCTTCATTCACCAGGAAACAATAGAAATCAATGCAATTATTCACAAAGTAATGTATGGCTGACCTAAGCAAGAGAACCAAAACTTGAAGTAAAGTGAATACAATATTTATGGTTCTGAGCCAGAGCCTGTAATTCCTGTCCATTCAAATGTTTTTGTTTGAATATTGTATGTAACAACAACATATATGAATTAAATTATTCATTTTTTCAGGAGCATCAGAAACAGTGCATGTTAAAGTAAATAATTATTTTTTATATATTAAAAATTGAAAACTAGAAGTGGTTCAGTGACACACTACAGTAGAAGACTAGAAAAGGACAGACATTCCTGAACTGCTGTATTTCACAAACAAATGAAACTTCTGAGAGATTGTAGGCAAATACTCTTTCTTTTGTTTCTGTAGTCACAAGTTATGGAAACATAGCTTTTATGTCTACAAGAAACCACAGATAAGACAAGGTTTCCAAAAAATCCAAGTCCCAGGACTACTTTTTTCATCTACTAGGTGCATGCTTAGTCAAGAACTTTATATACCATACAAGACAAGTCTAGTTAGAAATTAATAACTACAAGTAAACACACAATTACATTAACTATTCCATACAACTGGATGATAAAGATCTTAGATTACACAGATATTTAATAATTCTGAGCTCTTCTGGAAGACAGCTCATTGTGAGGAAGGTTCACTATACCAGTAGAAATCTACTTCACTAACTATGATAGTGCAAAAATGCATCGTCTGTCTGAGATTTGATCTCAGAAAGGTGGAGAGACTAATAGTAATGTGGAGACTGATGCAATAGCACACTATTTTAGGAGATGAGTAAGGGACATGAGTCAGAAAAATAATTATCTTCCCTCCTTTTCTATCAGCTGTGTTTCCACAGCCAGAATCAAAGATAACTCATAAACTACTGCAAATTCTAAGGAAAAACTTGTAATAAATATCTTTGATACCTGTGAATATAGATAGAAGCTCCTGAATGCTCCCCTTTACCAAACAAAAGCTCTTGAATATTCCCCTTTACCAAACAAAAGCGAATCTTTGTGGATAGTTAAGATAAGAAGCTCCTGAATACTCCCCTCTAGACAGCTAGGCCTTGGGGGAGCAGATATGCAGAGCTATGAGGATAAGAAAGTTGCAGGGTGATCATTCAAGCCGACCTTGAAGGACAGAGTATACGTGATCCCAGAACTGAGTCTGCGCAGAAGCAAAGGGCGATCAGCGAACACAGTGAAGAAGACTATGAGCCTTCATCTGAAGACCCCCAAAGACCACCTGAGGGCCACCACGGAGGATGACTGCACATGCGGATTGGACATTTACATATGTTAATAAGTTCCAGGAAACCTCATGTTTATGGAGATGAATTCCTGGAAATCCTATGAATATGTATATTTTCATAGTATATAATTACTGAAAGTCCATCAAGCCTTCGGAGCACTTATGGTGGAACTATCCTCAGTGCTGCCTGGTGCCGTAATAGAGAATGCCTGCTTTCTAAAACTCAAAAATTAAGTTTCAGAGAGTGAATTATTTTGCCGCTTTCCGGTAACACTATAAATGCCATTGCAGAGTAAAACAAGCATAGTAACTGCAAAATGGATAATATTATTTTAGTTAATTTAAAAGATAGGGAATAGTGCTTCTTTAGAAACCCGTGTAATCTATCTGCAAAACTCACTGCTGCAGAAGCTTGGTCTGTCAAAATAGACAATGGGACAAAAGGGAGCCAGAAGGTATTGTAAATGGAACAACTCTTTACTTTGGAATACAAGCAAAAGAAAGATACCCTTAGGAAAGTGAAACAAACCCTACAGGTTTTGTGCATTTCGCCCCCCCCCCCCAATCCCCGTGAGTATGAAGCACTGAACTATCAAGAGACACTGGACTGACAGACTGAAATTATAATCTAAACAGCTGGAAAAAATATTACTTCTCTATAACACTCAATTTATAGCAATCTATATGTGCATCTCAAAGTTTTATATGGGGATGAATACAGCTTAATGTCTTTATTAATGACTAGGATGATGGGAGAATGCATCCAGTTTGTGGATGGCAGCTAATTGTGAGGGGAGTACTTGATACACTGGAAGGCACACCTGCATTTTAGAGGTATCCTGAGAGGCTGGACAGATGGACTGACAGCAATCTTTGAAGCTCAACAAATGTAAATGATAAATCCTGCATGTAGGACAGAATACCTCATGCAAAAGGACTGGCTGTACACTGAGTTCTTAAAAAGAATATCTGCAGAAAAGAATCTAGGGGTCTTGGTGGGTCTTAGGAAGAGTGTCTGTTAGTTTCTGTCTGTAGTCTTGAAGAAGATCATATTGATATTTAGAGGAAAAGAAAAAAAATTTATTGTCTCTTTTTTCCCCTTCACAATGCATTATTGCAGTGGTCCTTTTTTCCCCAGAAGAAAGAGGCATGGCAAGGTACTGCATGAATCAGCATCAAAAACATCCTTTTGTGATAATGCATTAGGATGGTGGGAATAGGAGAGCAAAGAGTTCAAAAGTAGGTATAAAAGTGTCGCGGTGAGGGAACACTTGGACACTCAATGTGAGCAAATCAGCAAGCTTCGTTTATTGCGCAGCATGTTAAGTCTTTTATACAGCTCATAATTAGCTAATGCATATTACAAAAACTAAGCCCATTATTGGATAGCTCCTTAAAGTTAGCTCTGCCCATACTTCAACATTCCTTTCTTATTACACCCTCTTTTCTCATGCTTAATTAACCACAAAGGTCCTTGACGGTGAGCAGTCCGCAACTCATATCAGCTGAGTCCGATGTTTATTCAGCTCCTGCTCAAGCAGCTGTGCCATGTCTACGTGACCCTTGTCAGCCAGCTATCCTTCCACATAAAAGCATGAGGAAAGCTGAGCTCAGTTACACTTTTTGTACTTCTTTATTATTAGAAGTTGCTTATATAATAAATGCTGGTGAAATGTCAGGTTGCAGTTTTATTCTTTGTTATACAACATGGGTATTCAGTTTGGCAAAAGTAATTTTATGCTTCTTGCAGTGCTAATGATTCATTTCGCCTGGTATTCCCTTGCAGCATGCCAACAAGCAAGCACACCAAAAAAGATCATCTCAGTTCCCAAGTTCTGAGCAAGGTAAAGCCATATACATAAAGATAATTTTTAAAAAGGAGTTATGGGATGTTCCATTACTTAATTGTTATGCTAGTAATGTACTAATTTTGTGAGAAAATGTATCCTATTATGAACAGATCTGCTATGCGCCTTCCATATGTGAGAGACTGGAAGGTGATTTCCCACTGGGTAACTGAAGAGTAGCTACGTAGTGAATTTTTATCATGCAATATAAAATGCATGAAGAAAAAACCAACTATATTATGTAGACACAGATCTAAGCAATTCTGAAGAGAGCAATTCCAGACACAAATTGGTCTCATATTGGTTTTATCATACTAGCACACATAAGCCTGTTTTACCATTTCAGATTAGGCACTTATTTCTAATACCTTTCTTTCTGCAGCACTGATCTTCATCCCATACTTGAAGAGGAAACTAACATTGAAAATGTACTCTAGAGTAACCTACTCCTAAAATAAGCTTTAGCATTACCTGAGGAAATTACTGATCAGTTGGTCTCTCGAAGCATGATAGTAGATCTCTTTCTTTTATTTTTTTAACTGTTATTATGTATTTATAAAATCTAAAAAATTAAAAATTTTAGGTAAGAAAACCATACTAAAAATATGGGGACTGAGGTAGCATATTTGTAAAGAACTACCAGTAATTGTCTACTGACAAGATGAATTTAGATGGACAAGTAAATTTTAGAGTAGGGATGTGTCAATATCATTGCTGTCGTGGTTTAACCCCAGCCAGCAACTAAGCACCACGCAGCCGCTCACTCACTCCGCCCCGGTGGGATGGGGGAGAGAATCGGAAGGCTAAAAGGGAGAGAACTCATGGGTTGAGATAAGAACAGTTTAATAATTGAAGTAAAATAAAAGAGAACGGTTAAATAGGTAAAGCAAAAGCTGCGCACGCAAACAAAGCAAAGCAAGGAATTAATTCGCTACTTCCCATCGGCAGGCGGGTGTTCGGCCATCCCCAGGAAAACAGGGCTCCATCACGCGTAACGGTTACTTGGGAAGACAAACGCCATCACGCCAGATGTCCCCCCCTTCCTTCTTCTTCCCCCAGCTTATATACTGAGCATGACGTCATGTGGTATGGGATAACTCTTTGGCCAGTCTGGGTCAGCGCCCCTGGCTATGCTCCCTCCCAGCCCCCCACCCCCGTGCACCGGGCAGAGCACGGGAAGCTGAAAAGTCCTTGACCAATGTAAGAGCTACTTAGCGACTATTTAGCGGTACTTAGCATCGACATTGTTCTCATCCTAAACCCAAAACACAGCCCCATACCGGCTACCAAGAAGAAAATTAACTCTATCCAAGCTGAAATCAGGACAATTGCTTATTTAAAGTACCAAATATAAAGAATTTCTAATAGTTATACATAAAATCTTTACAGAAAAAAACAATACAAAACAAGAATTCATCCAAAAATGTTGTTACTTAAAGTATACGTCCCCAAGCCCAACAGATTGTTAACATAAATGGAAATCTCTCACCAGCTCTCCAGTGATGGAATTATGTGAGTTCTTCTGATGCTCTGCCATTGCCTTCCAGGGGAAAACACCTGAGCTGAGCTCCAGCGAGCATTACTTCTTCTTCTCCTCCTTCAACAGGGTAAAGCGGAAGCTGCCCCTGTCGGCCTCCACATCCTTCTCAAACCCTGATAACAGCAAAGAAGAGCAAATCATGGGACGTATTAAGATGACACATCTAAAGGAAGCACATCTACCACCTCATAAATAAGAGCTCTTTGACAGCGCTTAGGTGGATTAATTTGCTGCTGACTAGGAAGCTGTTGTCCACAAGCCCAGAAGTGGGAAGTAAAAGTCACACTTGAAAAATGGCTGTAAGATCCCAAAAGGGAAGATGTTAAATGATAAATATTTAGTTAATCTTCTATGAAAAACCACTCTCCATATATGGTTTTAAGCATATTTTTATGGTGTAAGCAAAGGAATAGAAGCTTACTGCAAACTAAGTGCTGATGATACCATCCCACAGAAGTCAGCAGCAAAACTTCCACCTGTTTCTAAGTTTGTTTCTGTGGACAACCTTTAGAGATGTGCATCAGATGTCAGTTAAAGAGGAAGAAATAAAAAGCAGCTCCACTGCGGCCAAAAGAATAACATATATTTACTAATGTGCTAAATCAGCTCAAAATCAGCTTCAGGAGATTCTTTCTATGATACAGCAGCAATTTTGCTATGCTTTGCTGCCGTCCAGAGACTTGTTTCTCACAAGCGAGTGCAAGTGAGTCTTTTTGCTCCTTGGTACCATACCAAAGGTTGTCCAGAAAAGATTCTGACAGACAGGGCACAAAGCAAAATGTTTAGAAGATAAATTTATTGGAAAAAATTACATTTCAATCCAGGAACACAGCAAATGTTCCAGTTCTAGGAGGTTAAGCACATGTTTTTTATAGCAAATCTCTATTTGGCACATATTGCATTTAGATGTGACAGCAGAACAGGGAGAGAAAATAAGACTTCAAATATGAATTAATTAAGTCTCAAGGCTTGTACACAGGCTAGCCAATTCTGTTCATTCGCTTTGCTGTCAGCACTAGAGCAAATACTCATGCAAGTGAACAATAGCTCTTAACAGTAATAGTTCAGCAACCACACTAGCAAAAACTTTCTCTACAAGATTATTAATCAATACATCCTACTTCTTAGCAAGTTTCTGGGAGGTAAATTTTCTTAGCAAAGATTAACCTTCATATTAATTTTTGAAACTGGCAGTATGAAGAGATGAACATGTCCTACCTTCTCTAGACTAGGTTTGGTGATACGTACACTTGTGGTGAGATTCAGCACTTTTGAAAGTCGTGTTCTCTTTAAGATGCCTCAGTATAGAACTAGGTGACTACATTTAAATGCTTTTATTTAAAAACTTTGACCTTTAATTCCGCAGAAATTAAATTACCTTTTTTCCCCCTAAACATCTATTTTTTCTTCAGTGTTCCACGCTACAATGTCAGCAGCTGGTAGAAAGCTATATATTGTGTTTCTAATGGGGTGATGGTGAAATATTCATTCACATCTTGCTACAGCAAACTATTGTCCTATACTAAAGGGATTTTAGCTTCAGTAGGGACACAGTGAGGATATAGAATCTAAGGATTCTAGAATTAATGGCATCTGTAAATGCCATTAATCACATTCAGTTACCTGTCTTGGAAATTTCTTTCACATATATGCCCATTACGTCCATTCAAAAAGGCTCTATAACCCAAAAAAGTGTCCTTTCAACATCAAACTATTCATGTCTTTTCATTCAGCTTTGGAACACTCAATTTTCTACATTTGACTATAAAAAGAGACAATTACACTGTTTGGTTGAGGCTAAATGAATGTCTACTATGAATTTTTATTTTAGCCTCTGTAATTAATCACGATAGCAGGAAACTAATTTTTACCCGCTCATGCCTGGTCTATTTGGTGCCACAGGTCTGTAAGGGGGGCAATGAGACCGAACAGTTATAAGCAGGTCACTCACTCATTTAGGCCCCAGCCTGGATTACGTTGGCTTAAGCTATTTGTGAAACTGCATTGAAGAGACCTGTCCTATTTACATCAATAGATTCTCATCCATGCAGGTTCGCACCCTTCACGGGAAAATCCTCTAACTATTCAGCTGAGCAGTCACACGCTTGTCTCTTGCCCATTAGTGGGTGCTTGAACCCCTCCGAATGAAGAAGAAATTGAGTCTGTAATGGACATTCACTGTCATGCAGTGATGTTTTCAAGAGTTCATTAAACACTGGAAGACTTAAATTGACACTAAAAATGGGACAGATATAGTTTCATTCCCTCTACCCCCTTCCATGGGAGAGAGAATCTCTCAGGCACTCTCTGAAGTGTTCATCGAAATGGGTACTGCTGACAAAAACCAGACAGAAACATATGTAGCCTCTGAAGCTCAGCAGGGACAAGATGAGAGATAAGTCCTTCAAAGCACTATTTGGGATCATACAGTGGTGAGCATCTCCAAAATTAGATAAATTAATTTTGTTCCCAAAAGTAGATGATGGCAGTTTTAATGTGTAACATGTGCATAAAGGACCTCCAGAACTAGACTGCTACATGTACTTTTGAAGAAAAACTGTAGGCAGGCAAAGGTCTTCCAAACTTCCCGGAGTCTGAATTTTCCACTAGGGCATAAATAGTTCCCTGATTCTCCTATTAGTCATCATCCAGGTGTAAACGGCAAGCATATAAGCAACTTAATACTTTGCTAAGGTGAAAGAGCCCTTTGGATATTATCGCCAGCACTAAACTTTCATGGATACAGAATAAAACTGAAGTAAAGTTGTTTTTATTCTTCTGTGATATCCTCCCAGTCCCACTCCAGAAGACACAGCATCATCATTCTATTAAATAGATACCAAGTGACCTGTCCCTCCTGAGCTTAAATGACTTTAAAAATATTTTTTATTAAAAATATTACATTAACCTAGTTACTGCTGTTTATAGTGGTAGTGTAAGACTGAGAGCATGTTAGAAAACTTGTATAGGCATGAACAGACATAACACACAATCCTGGCATTGTTAAAAACTGAATGACAGAAAGATTCAGGATTTCAGCAATGCTGGAATATATAGGATATTACAGAATTATTACGCAATTAATTAAATAAATTACAGGACACACAAACCAATGCCAAAACTATGACACTGCCCTCACATGGAGGATTACAAAAGTGTCTATGAGAGAAATCCCCAGGAGGATTTTGAGGATGATAAATAGTCTGACATAAAAGAAAACAAAACTAAATTACATGAAAATTAACATAATTTATTTTGCACTCTGGGACTAGAGGTACAAATGAAGAAAGGCAGGAAGCAAAGGAGAAAGTAGAACCCACAAGATATTCAAGTGCTAGGACTACTTAATTTAGGCAGCAGCCTCATGTGCAGTCAGTCATTGATTTTCCACTGACTACACTTCATTTAGGTTGGTTCCAGGCTTCAGAAGCACTGGCAATAGAAAATCTCAGGTAGAGAGAAGATACTGGAAAGCTGTATCTGACCAGGAGCCACTTCCACCGTGTTCAGCTTCCTTTTATGCCTATAATCTCTCTTCCACACATGTAATCATCAGGAGTGAATCTGAATTCAGCCTGAGCAGCTTCATGAGCACTTCTAATTTCTAATTTCTTTTGCAAGCTCTCTGGATTCCAATAGATGGATTGTGACCTGAAAGCAGTAGTGCACTTAAAGAACTGCGATATCAAAACCCTAACAGAACAAACAGAAAATGCCAGACCTTTGAGCCAGTGACAACCAATTACCTCTTCCAGCTGCCTGAGCTGGGAACCTCCAAGTTCCTCCAGGCTCCATGTGTAACCTTTTTCAATATGACAAAGTCCCATATCATTGATTTGGTGTCATATATTTTGAACGTTGAGCAGTGCTGGTTACAAGGGCTGCCAGTCAATAAATGCAATTTATGAAGATGAAGCTACACTTTTAGAAATATGTATTTTTTAGAATAGGGTGAAGAAGCTTGTGAGTTGAGACAAAGATGGGTAGATTGCTTACCAGTTACCACCCAGGGCAAAACAGACTTGACGTGGTGAAAATTAATTTAATTTATTGCCAGTTAAAATAGATTTGAGTATTGAGAAACAAAGACAAAAAGAATTAAAGCAACCCACTACCCTTTCCACAGGCTCAACTTCACTCCTTTGTTCCCAGCTCCTCCACCTCCTCCCTTTCACATCTTCGTACCCAGCCTCTCTACCTCCTCCCTCCATGAGCGGCACAGGAGGATGGGGAATGGGGGTTGTGGTCAACCTGTAACAGCTCCTCTCTGTCACTCCTTCCACCTCACACTTTTCCCCTTCTCCAGCATGGGGTCCCTCCCATGGGATACAGTTCTTCAAGAACTGCTCCAGTGTGGGTTCTCTCCATGGGGTACAGTCCTCCAGGAACAGACTGCTCCCGTGCCAGATCTTCTCTACCGGCTGCAATCCTTCAGGATACACATGCTCTGGCATGGGCTCTCCATGGGCTGCAGCTTCCTTCAGGGCATGTCCACCTGCTGCAGTGTGGGGTCCTCCATGGACTGCAGTGTGGATATTTGCTCCACCATGGTCCTCCACAGGCTTCAGGGGAATCTCTTCTTGGGCGCCTTGAGCACCTCCTCCCCCTCCTCCTATCCCGACCTTGCTGTGCACACTGATGTTTCTCACACTTTTTTTTCTTTTCCTCCTCTGCCTTTGTGGAATTTTTTACTTTTCTTAAATACTCTTTCCCCAAGGCATGACCATCTTGGCTGAGGGACTCAGCTGTGCCCTGCAGTGGGTCCATTGGAGCCAGCTGGAACCACTGTTGTCTAGCACAGGGCAGCCCTGGCCTCTCCTCATGGAGGTTCCCCTGCATCTTCCCCCTGCTACCAACCCCTGAAGACATGTAAACCCAATACAATACCACTCATTAAAGTGCATGCAATAGAAGTTACATAAGCTGTATACAAAAATTACACACATATTATTAATTTGAAAAAGCAAAAAATATCAAATAAGTCTAATATATTTCAAGATTTCGAGCAGGCTTTCCAATCCACTAGGCCACCACAAAAATTGTAAATCTCCTAGGGACAACATGAGAGAGGAACTTAGGATGTAGTCTCTGTGGATATCACTAGAATAAGCCTAGACCTGCCAGATGTGGCAATCTGGGTGACAGAATAACAATAATATTCTCAGATGTTTGTAGACACTCTGCAGAGTTGAGCCACTGTCTGCATATTACCACAGATGGTGATGACTTTAGTGTGCAGAATCTCTGTTTGAGCATAGATGCCAGGTTTACCCCTGAACAATGTTTGTTGACTGAAGCACTGATCTCCCAGAACACAAATCTGAAGACAGATTGTGCGATTAATTTTCTTTTAGTAGTCATGTAAGGTAGAGGGGAGAGAAGGAAGCATTTTTCACCTAACTTTGGACAAAAAGGGGAAGCACATACCAAAAAAAAAGTCTGAAAGCACAGTATCACAGAGACCCCACCAACAGCTGAAAGGAAACTCATTAATTATATTTTTAAAAAAATCAGCCCACCTGTGGAATTTTCTGGAGAGAAGAATCCTCCATATCATACAAAAAGTTCAGTGCTTGAAAAGTTTAGCACTACAGCTTAATGGACGAAAGGAAAAAAGACTTTGAATGTATCTACTGCTATGAGGATAATATAGACAGGTGTGACTTTCTCCTCTCTGTTTCCTCTCTGTTTTTACCTACTTCCTTTGTTTCCAGGCTTCCCTTAATCTTTCTGCCTTTAGACTTACAAATTAACATTTCTCCTCATCTCACTTCAATCAGTTTTTTAGGCAGAAGTTAACTGAATTGAAGAAATATGTATACTTTCCATTTGCTTCTCTGGATTTGCCATACACTGTTCAAACACATTGAAGTCTTCAGCAAGGCTGTAACTTACATGCACCATACATCTGGAGATGTGCAGACCAATAGTTAATCAGTTTGTGGCCAGGTTAATTAAAGTACAATTTTATGGGGTCCTGTGTTGCTTAAGTCTTAAAAGAGGTATGCATTTCCTCAAACAATAACAAACTTTGTGTTGTGTTATCTATGAAGACTGCAGTTTTGGCTTTCACTTCATATGCTACTATACGTATTAAAACCCCCCAACTTTCCCAATAAATAGGGTTTTCATAATATTACCTAACTTTAAAGAACCAAAATAACATATGAAGGAACTAATTGAGCAGTAAAACGTACATAAAGATTGATGCCTTTTTTAGCAAGGCAGTTAGCTACAGGATGGATAGTAGCGCTTACAATTAAGAACTACAAGAGAGAAACACAAGTTGGGATGTATAAACTGAACATATGTTTTGAAAAATACCTCACTTCAGATGAATGTATTATATTGAATTGACAATTTAGGGACTGGATCAGTCATATAAAGAAAGACAAGTTTTTTGCTTTCACATATAACTTGAATAATTTGCAGAAGATCAGGAAATATTAGCTTTAATTACATCTTCTGCATCTTCAAATACATGAGCAGAGAAATAGGAAGACAGTTTACAAACATTTGGCTTTAAAGCCGAATGAGGCTGTTCAGGGGATGCTGGAGGTCTTACCCTATTTGTTCTTAGCAGTTGTGCATTAAAAATAAAGCAAAATACTTAAACTTGCAGAGAAACACATGAAACAGAAAACTGGTTCAATCCACAGGAATGATATACAGCATTTTGATTAATTCATATTAGTAACAGAAGATGAATATTTGTTTACTAAAACATATAACCAAGGAAACATTATAAATGGAGGAAACAAAAGTAACTGGAACTGATACTGTTTAACAATTTCATTATAAACTTTCATTTTCAGTTAACTTGTAACATTACCATTACCTGTGTTTGACAAAAACTTTCCCTGGGAGATATCTAAGCTGGGTTAGCAATGTATGAGTCCTGTTGTGAAAGTGATTTAAAAGTCAGACACTAGCAGCAGCACAGATCCAAGCTGAGAATGAAAAATAAGAGTTAGGGCAAACACTTTGACAGTTAACCTTTGCTAACCTCTGACCTACTATATTTGAATTTCTAATGCCACTCCATTAGACTGTACTAGCAAGTGCAGTAATGTTTCCAAAGCTAATACTGTACACTGCTGTCAGAGCATATCCTACATTGTCTCTTTGCCTAAGGTGAAATTACTTGTGGAAATTTTCATTTGAAAACAGTTCAGCTGTCTCCAAGGACATATGTAGCTAGCAAGAGCCTGGTTAAAAATGAATGAGAGGATATGGTTCTTCACATAGCAAGAAGTAGATCTGTGGAAATGTTTGCCAAAACATATTGCAGACGCTAAGTTTACATGGGTTCCAGGGGAGGTTGAACAAGTTTATGGAAGAGAAATCTATAAGAGGTTACTAAGTACACAGAAATATCTGGTTCAGAAAAAAAGTGCCGAAGCCAAGAACTGTTGGCAACTGTGTGAGTATAAAAACCCAGGTCTGCCCTATGCTTCTGTGTATTCAATGTCCTTACCATAAGAGCAGCTTTTGAGATTAGTTGCAGAAGTCTTACAGCTTTCTGCACCACACAGGGCTACCAAGAGCAGAACAGTCTGTTCACTGCCCTTTCTACTTCTTACACAGACCTGTGATGGTGTTTTCCCTTCATTACCCTATTCACAGCCACGTGCTGCAAATTTTTGAGCTCTAGCCACTTCTCAACATGTCAACACAGACAAAACAGCTTAATGTGTCAGCAACAAGAAACAGACCCTGGTGGAGGTCTATAATACTGCAGACTTGAGACATATTTAATTAGTCATAATCACTTTCAGAATAAAAATACCATGCTCAATTATTGTGCAAATGTGATCTCCTAAACCTCCAGAGAGTACTGATTCAGGAACCGAGATTTCCGGTTCTGAACATTGTACTTATAAACACCTGTATAAAGCACTATGCAAACAGAGTGTCACCTTCCCCTCTGCTGCCTAGTGTGTGAAGGGCAATAGCCTCTCGTTTGCAACTGTTTCTTAGTACAACCAGCAAATATTTATACTGTGATGTAAAGGTTATTGGTCCACTGTCCCTTTATCAGACACAATGGTGTTTTTGCCTAAATGAAATAGAAATGTAGAGTTTCCAATTCATATAAACTATTATGAATCTTGAGATTGGGTGGCAACATTTCAATCATTAAATACGTTAGTAATACATTGCAACTGAACGTGCCATACATTATTGTTGAGCATATGCACATATGAAAAATAAGCTCTTAGTATCCTGCAAAGAATATTCTTTTGTGGCAGACAAGATGAGAAACCATTTAAATTGAAATACAAACACTTCTATCACGGAGCATGCTGGTCCAACTGGAAACTCCTTTAAAATAAAAAATTCCTTAGCTAACACACATTTGTCTTATAAATTCATTAAAGACATTCTGTTAAGAAATACTAAAGAAGACATCAGCATGTTGCTGAATATTATACATACAAAGAAATATTAGTTCTACTGACCTTTGTTAGTGACCAGAGAGAAGCTCCCAGTAGGCAGCACCAGGTCATCCTCACTCAGACCTCGGCAGGGAATATTCCTCAGTAGTCCAGTGAATCACCATTGGTTTTAAAAGAACCATTCTGGCAACATTTGTTCTAAACTTTTAGACTATAAATGCAGCAGGTCCCACTGCAGACCTTTTAAACCATATTAAAGCCTTTAACATACCACGGATTTCACATTTACAGTTTGCTGTCTTTTCCTTGTTCTGTCTTGTAGTTGTGTTATGCACAAACCTCAAAGCACTTGGTTTTCTTGCTGTGTGGTTGGGAGCCATACAAACCAGTCTTTCCCTTGGCTTGCTGGCATTATTGACAGTACTAAGTAGATCCTCATTTGAATATTTGTCACTCCTGCTGTTCTCACTCATGGATGACCCAAAGGGGAGAAGGAGGGCAGTGAGATCTTCTTAGAAATCATTACCTACAAATCAAACATACATTATCTGTTAAAGAAAAAATAATGATGTTTTGGTAACTTCAAATCTCATCTGTATAACTTTAACTGCCTAGAAACTATCTTCCTCCATAGTTGTACTGGTTTTGGCTGGATAGAGTTAATTTTCTTCATGGTAACTTGTATGGTGCTATGTTTTGGATTTGTGCTGAAAATGGTTTTGATAATATAGAGATGTTTTAGGTATTGCTGAACAGTACTTGCACAATGTCAAGGCTGCTTCTGTTTCTCATGCTGCTCCACCAGTGAGCAGGTTGGGAGTGCACAAGAGGTTGGGAGGGGACATAGCTGGGACAGCTGATCCCAGCTTACCAAAGGGATATCCCACACCATATAGCATCACACTCAGCAATAAAAGCTGGGGGAAAGAAGGAAAAAGGGGGGGGCATTTGGAGTTATGGTGTTTTTCTTCCCAAGTAACCATGTGACGAAGCCCTGCTTTCCTGTTCCTGGTTGAATATCTGCCTGCCGATGGGAAGTAGTGAATGAATTCCTTATTTCACTTTGCTTGCACATCCAGCTTTTGCTTTCCCTATTAAACTGTCTTTATCTCAGCTCATGAGTTTTCTCACTTTTACCCTTCCAACTCTCTCCCCCATCCTGCTGCAGGGGACTGAGCAAGTGGCTGTGTGGCTCAGCTGCCTACCAGGGCTAACCCACAACAATAGTTCAAACACTTTTGCTGTTTAATTTTGCAGCAGTTAAACATCAAAACTTCTTTCTTCTCTCTTTCAGCAGATGAAGTCTACGATTGTAGATTTTCCAATTCCGTCTCTTCTGACTACAGAGAAGTCCTTCACACCCCCATCCAGAAGAAACAGAATGACCTGGGACAGATGCCTGCAAAGTCACAGAGCCTTGATTAATAGGTCATTGATTTTACTTTGTTAAGGACCTCTTTCTGTGGGCAAGATGAATCAAAATATAGTCAGCAGATACTGCTTGAAAGTTAGAAAAAACTGGAGCACCCAAAAACTGGGGCAGGGGGAAGCTAGGGGTGGAGAGCCTAGCTGCCTACATATATGAGGCACAGAAAGTGAAAGCACCAGCGTAATCACCCTGATCACAGTGACCGTGTCTGTAACAGGGATGTGGGTGTCCCACTTGCCTCTGGGTGGGGGATGCTGAGCATTCCGGTTACAAGCACAGGAGAAGGAGGCCTACAGTTCCCGGGGGCACTCCCCTGAGGATATCGGCGTGGGTCTCTCACGACGGGAACACCGGATATCTCCTTTCCGCAGAGGCCAGGCCCGGAGAACCGAGGTGCGGGTGGGTGGGGTGTCCTGGGCGGGGTTCCCCAGGCCGCTTCGCACCCGTCCTGCGGGGACAGGCTCCCCAGGCCCAACCGAGTCTGTCCGTTGCCACGCAACGGCGCCCAGCGCTTCCCGTCAGCCTTCGCGGAAGATCCAGTATTCTATGGCAACGGTAAACCACAATCCCGTCTCGTCATCACGTACCTGCCGCCCTCAACCAATCAGAGGCGCGCGTCTCGGGCTGCCCGGCAACAAGCCCCGCCCCTCAGGCATGGCACCCCCTAGCGGCGCAGGGGGTGCTGGCGCCTGAATGGCGCGGGGGTGGCCGACGGCGGCCCGGGATAGCGGCAGCGCATGGCAACTGCGAGCACGGCTGAGCCGCGCTGAGGCGTCTGCCGCGGACGTGTGAAGTGAGCGGCTGCGTGTGAGAGCTGGTGAAGAAGTTAATGTTGGGTACCGCCGGAGGGAGCAGAGCTGAATCTGCCCATGGCGGTTGAGCACAGAGACTCTGGAGAGCAGAGGGCTTCTGGGCAGCGCCTGGCTCCTCGTTCCCTAGTTACAGGCAGGCCTGGCTACCCTTGGCAAATGAGGCACTATGGAGCTTTGAGGACTTATGGCTAAACACAGATCTAGGAACCTGCTTGTGGAGACCCCTTGCCTGTGACAGAATAGCAGTGTTTACCATGAGAATTAAATTAATGCATTAATCCAACAAAAAACAACTCCATAAAACTACTTGTAGAGGCTCTTTTTCAAGAACAGCCATATTTTCAGGTTTCTGAAAACTGAGAAAAGCTTTACCTGTTTTCTTTCCTTTTGAGAGGCTTCACTGTAGCTAATGTGGTCTTATTAGAAGTCTGCTGAAGATGGCATTTGTGTGACCAAATACTTCAGCCTTGCCCTTTACTTTGAGATGGAGGGAAATGTTTAACCCCACATCTGGAAGGCAGAACCTCTATGGGCCCCAGAGCTTTGAAATTCAAAGGACCTGGAGAAGGCACAGCAATCAAGAAGTTTGGACATTGGACAGGAGGACATGCACTGTGTAGATATGTTTTGACTTTGCCAGCTGTTCAGGCCTTGAGCATTTCTGATGGTGAGCAGGTTTATCACCCAGACAGGCTGTATTTGAAACGCTGCATGACATACAGAATCAAGATGCAGCATATGATTCCACTGGGTGAATAGCTGATTCAAACCCCAGATATGAAACCCAAGAAGAAGAGCAGTAAAATCAAAGACATACAGCTGACAGTTTTGTCAGCACATCAGGAAGAAAGTGATTTTTCAAGACAGGCAGTAGGGCTGGGAGTGGAAGTGGCTTTCTCTTACAGGGGGAGAAGAGGGAATAGCCTAGGGTCTCCTAAAGTAGGGTTACGAGTATACAGCCAGCCTGATGCCTCCTTATGGTCAGGATGGAATTCAGAGCACTTGTGGTTTGATTTTCTCTGAAAAAATGATGATAAAAGCACTTTGAAGGATTTCCAGATGGCTAAGACTTCACTTCAAGGTATCCTTCACAAGTGGAAGAGCAGTGGTCTGGCCAAGATTCAGGAGAATTGGCTGCCAAGACTGTACACTGGCCATTAATTCCCCCAAATACATGATAGGAGAGCTGAATATTCTGAGGTAGACTTCCCGTCCTTAATGTGGATGATGCCTCTAATAGTCTTAGTCCCTAAGTGTACTTTTCTCCCACATGGTTCTATCACTCCTATTTAAGCACTCATATAGATATTTAAGAAAGTAACACCCCCATGTGGGAAGGAAGCACCCCTTGGTCCCTTCTTAAGAAAAGGGACAGCAAGGCACAAGTAGAGCAAAACTACTCATCTAAACCAGTTAAAGACCTGTGTCTGAGCAAGGATCTGAACAAAGTACTCCAACTTCCCATTTCAGTGTTTTAACCATATATATTTTCTTGTCCCACAGAGAACAACAGGACAAACAGAACAACCGACATAGCACGAAGATGCTCTGTATAGTATAGAAAATGGTGAGGATGTTTTGGAGGCTTAGTAACAACTTTGGCATATTAATCTGAAGTACGCATATTTCCACCCTGGGTAGCAGTGCTTCCTACAGAGGTAACAAAAACCAGAGTGAATATTTTAAGAAGACAGTGAAGAATTCCCTTCCACAGCACCATTCACATGGAACTAGCCAGGCCTGAAAAGCAGTGAGAAGAATAAGGAGAAATAACTGCCAGATAAAGTGAGGCAGATATATTTGTACTGATGACTGAAATAATTCTGGAATAAGATGCCCATAGCTTTTACCCAGGTTAGCTGCTAAAGCCCTCAAGCAAGCTTTGCTGCCTTTTGCATGACAATTATCAGCCTCTAAAGCACATGGGCAACCTCTAGTGTTAGCTGAGGGATACTGCATAGTCTGGCATCTTCGTGAATGGCTAAACATCTGAATCGCTCATAATCAATGACTATAAAAGAGTTTCTGTGAAAACCAGGTTTTCTTACCTTAGGTAAAGATGAAGTATCCCAAAGATCAGGCAGGCATTACCACAAAAGGCACACATTATGTATTTGCTGACTTTTTCTCAGTGCCTGAATGCTGTTAGTAGTCAGTTCTATTGGTATCCTGTTTAGACTTATTAATAATCAATCAGGAGCCTTGGGAAAGCAGGTTAAAGGAACAGTCTCATCTCAAAAGGGATGTGTTTTAGACAAACCAGTTTCTTAATCCACATGAGTAGTGCTATGTTGGACTAGCTAAAATGAACACCAAAGGTCCCACCATCATTTAATCTGCAAATCCTAGAAAGTCTGTGTGGAGGCATGCAGAGTGTCCTTCTCCAATATCAGTCTATGGTGATGGCCACAACCCAGGAAGCCAGAAATATGCTGGGCCCGCCAGAGAGGAAGAGAATTACTGCCCCGCAGAACAAGGCTATTACTGAATAGGAATGGACGGATGGCTTGATTAAGCAGGAGGAACACAAGAAAGGAGAGCCTACATAGAGTGTGCTCAGAGCTTCAAGCAGGGAATGAAGAGATCATAGGGGATGATGTGCATGCTCCAGACATGCTCTTTAGGATGATGGGGAATGGTAGTAGGCTGTGTTGCAGAGGAGGTCATTCCAAAGTCAGCTGATGCTGGCATGCAGAGGTCAGCACAACCCAGACCCTCCTGCTACCACAGGAGCCTTTACCCCATATGGTGACATACCAGTCAGCCCATTCTCTCCCCCTTTCCTCCCTCGTCATCTGTGACCCAGCTTCTCTAATGATTATTTTCTTCCACAGTGTGCAAGTGGCCCTAGGACCTTCTGAAGAGGGTTAGCACTGGCCAGATCACAATCAAGATGTAGCTGAAAGGGCTGGTTATTTCTCTTACTGTGTGGGTCCAGCTTTCCGCTGGTGCTCCAGAATGATCAGTTGTCTAAGCTGGTAAGAATCTTTCCCTTGCCCTGTCAGGGGACCAAGTACTAAGACTTGTGGAGTTTGGGACCCCAAAACTTTTACCCAGGCCTCAATACTAGATTAGAATCTGTTCTCTCAGCAGCCCATTATACTGACAGTGCTTGTCTGCTGAACCCCAACAATCTGGTCAGGCCAAACACTATATTCACTAGTTTTACATGACAGCTCTGTACACAATTAGGAGAATAAACATGGTCTTTACCTTGCCATTTGTTTCCAAGAGAAAATTGGTGGGGAGGGAGAAGGCAGGATGTGCTCAGCTGGTATTATTTTCCCAGACAACAAAATGTGTTGGTATGCCCTGAGACTAACAGGTCCCAAAGTCCAAGATATGTAGATACCTGTCTCCAGCAGGCACATCTGATACACTGCTCATGTGGTGCCTGGAGACCAGAACAACAATTGCTTGTGTGACAAGCCATAGCTGTTGGAGGTGCTGGGGAAAATCCCTCAGCTTTTTTGACAGGATCAGAACTCACTCCCTGTCCCTGGAGAGACTTATCCCTGTATCTGTTCTGGGAGCCAGCTAGCAGCCACACTCCCAGCAAGCCATAGATGGTTCACGAGCTGTGAGTAAGCTACAAACAGACGTGAGATGCTGTCATCAGCTTCCTGTTTCACACCACCTTGATGCAGCCCATTTGGCTCAGTGCAAGGTGCTGGTGGCTACAGCTGCATCAGGCCAGACAAGCTAATAGCTTCAAGTGTCCTGCTAGCTATCTTTACAGCATCACCTGCAGTTTGTCCTTCCATGCTGCATTTCTAAAGACAGGGATACAGTTTAGTTTCTTGGTTTTAGCACCATGGACTTGGTTTCAGCAAAGGAAGCTTTAAAATGTGAGTTTGATACATTTTGTGCCGTGGACTGTGCTCTTGCTGTGACACAAATACAAGTTGCCAACAAAAAAAATCACTTGTCTGTCTGTCATTCTGCTTAGAGAATGTCCTGTGCAGTAGGTATTTTAAGGGTATGTGTGAGAAGGTAAAAGCGTCTGCTTCATTAAGGTTATCTGATCAAGGACCTTTTCAGTGCAAAGGGGATAATAAGTAAAAGGGGAAGTGCTATGCAAGAACACATAAAGACACAAACCCGGTAGACAACAGGTAAAAGAGATGACACCAAGGATTAAGTGTCTCTAGTTACTGATTGAGGGACATTTGAAAGAAACTCCCAGGCACAGCTTTGGAGATGGCCACCTGGACTTTGTAACTGATAAGAAAGGGGAAAGAAGAGGAATGTAAGGACTTGAGATATTCAAGCGGGGTCTGAGGGACTATGCAAAATTTACAAAGGAATGTTTAGTGGAAGTGGATTGGGGAGGAACAAAGCGGGGAATAGACAGCAAGTGATATAAAAGGGGCCAGCCGCATGTAAAACATGGCTGGTCAACATGCTTGTCTGACCACACCCTGTGCCTCATCACTGCAGTTGGTCCTAACTTCTTATTAAATCCTTTCTTAGCAGGTGGGGGTCTTGGCCACCAGCCACTGGGATGGGAAGAGTGCATGTCTGGAAAAACAGTAATTGGGTGGGACTGGGGAGAATGAAGCAGGTGAAGAGCTCAGCTCCAGCGTCTGGAGTGGGACTTCAAGTCACAGGCACGTGTGCCTGGGCACCAGTTGCTGTGAGGCAGAAGAGGGTCTGTATCTTCTGCAAACCTGCCATGTGCAGGGATGGGCTATACTTGACCGGCAAACCTCAAGCTGTACCAGTCAGCAACTAGGAGGTGCTGGGTGTGGGCAGAAGTACCAAGTAGGCAGAGGGTCTGTGCTGGTAACTGGGGGAACCTGTGAGTGGGGGGTACCTGTGAAATGAGTGAGTTCTGGATCTGTTAGCTGGATGAGATGGTAAGAGACCTGTGAAGTGTGTAAAAGGGTTCAGGATCTGGGTGGGGGTGTTGGATGGACAGAGGGGTGGGCCATGCCAGTACAAGCCACAACTTGGGGGGGGAGCGCACCTGCTTTCAGTAGTGAACTTCCATCTTTACTAGCTGAAGAGGAGGAGGGGACTTGGCTGGCTGTGCTTATGTGTTATGTAAGTCCTGTATGCAGGTGCTGTTGAAGGCAGCACCTTGTCTGTGGCAGTGCGTGTGACACTGTGTCAGCGTCCTCTATCTGTGTGTGTGTGCCTGTCTGTCTGTCTCTGGGATACGTGCTCAGTTTCACTACTAGTTGAACCTGCAAATGGGAAAGCAGCAGCTGCGTCCCTCAGCCTGGGACAGAGAGCTCTGGATCCCTGGACTAGGCTCCAGCTGCCAGACAGGAGGAATCCCCAGGCTCTGGAGCTGCTAGATGTGGTGGCTGCTTATAATACTGCTTAACATGGGTTCGTGCATTTCCAGCTTAAACTCTAACTCGCCTCTTGATCTCCCAATTTGAAGGCTGGCCAAATCATATCAGAGGATATAAAATTCACTGAAACTTCCTTCATTCTTAATTTGCTAGTCCACCAGTCAGTCTGGATTGAACCCTAATTCTTTTGGATACAAGAGGTCATGAAATAACAGATTGCCCAGAGAGGTCTGGCAGGATATGTGCATCAAGACAGAGGTGCTACAGAGACCTCTAATGCATTGTTTTTCCACATAACGAGCAGACTGGCTTCAAACACCTCTGGTTCTACAGCACATTCACAATTAAAAAAACAGAACTAATGCATCAAGAATTGCAGTCCACAAATTGCAAGCATAAAGAAATTTCAACACAAATTTGAGTTTTAATGAAATTCAGGTGTAGGAAATTCCAAGTCAGATCTTGAACACGTTACCAGAGGAAGTCACTGAGACTAAACAGATAACAAACTCAGTAAAGAACTGGGTATTTGAAGAATATTCAGCTTGTTATTAGCAGCCACCACTGAAATTTTGGACAGGGTATTTTTGTCATTTTTCAGGCTGGAAACCAATCTCTGTACTGTAGCTCATCATTGACACCTAGCTTCCTGGGCAAATTATATGTTTGTTAATAGTGGTACACCTAAATGTTTCCTGGATTATCAGTTTCCATTCCTGCTGTCTAAGTGCTGAACTGTTGAGACAGAGGTTGTCAGCTCTGCTGTGAACTGTTTTATTTGCCTAATTTCCTTTCTAGCTATTGAGTTCTTGGGCTAACCACAAGTGACGTTTTCAGAATTCTCAACACAACTGATTGAGGAAAATCTGAGTCTCACCACACAAAACAATTCCAGCATTACAGCTTTACCTCCCAAGCAGATAATGGACAACTGCATCCACAATAATCAATAAATAAACAATGCTGTGAATTCAGGTGAGTGGAGTACTTTTATTCTGTTTAAACAGACAACTCCACAAAGGGAGCACCAGTTCTCAGTCCTCAAGGACTCTGGCTCTACCAGCAACTAATCAGATCAGCCTCAAGCTGGCCCACTGTGCTGTACTGAGAAGACATACAGTACACAAAACCATCTTGGACAGGGTTGACGATACTCGCAGTATACATTATCACATGCACTAACCCTGAATGATAAGTACTGCGAGTATGCAAGGTTTGAATCATTCAGAGGGCTGATTATCAGTGTTGTGTGCATCTTTTGAGATACTCTGCCACCACTTGATAACCTCAAACATGTCCCAGGAATGTTTACATGTTGAATCCAATGACTACCAAATACATGGTACAGAAATGGCTGCAGGAAGGTGGCCTTCCAGTGGCTGATCACAGCTATCTCTGGCAGATGCTAGTAATCAGCTCTTAAGCTCTTAAAGTCATGCTCACCCATTGCGTAAGAAACATTTATATATTCCATGCACCCTAAACAGAGAGGAACTATCCCCCCCCAGTTAACTTCTCAGTTGGTGCTAGACTGCACCTGAAGGAGCTGTGGCTTCATATCCCCTCCAGCAAATAGAGAGCTAAAACCAAGTCTTTCTTACCCAATATTTTAACCCCAGAGTTACCTGACAGCAAAAAGGCATTAGCTCTACTCCTTTATTTGTGGGGACCCCAGAGGCAGTTCCCACACTGGGTGTCTATGTATAGAAAGGAGGTCCCCTGACCTTCTGCTGGTACTGCCTAAAATTGCACAAATTAATTCAGAGCCAGGGTCGGGGAGCAGAGAGGAGGAGTAAGGAGAACTGAGACAACACACAAATAGTAACATTTGTCAGAGAACAAAGGCAAAATACTGTATCTTGTCTTCAGCTGCAGAAACTTATAGTGACTTGAAGGAAGGGTGTTAAAATAAACAAAAGAGATAATGCACAAGACACTTGTAGTCATTTGTCACAAGCATCAGAGAGAGCTGTGACAGCAAAGTATTTGTCATCCTGGCTATTCAATTATTTATGCATCTACAGACAAATGATACCAAGACACATAGAAATGACATTTTAAAATCCAAAGCTTTCACTTTTTGCAGTGTACGAGGGAATAAACTCTCCATGGGTTTTGTGACTTGAAGGATTAAGTGACTTGAGATATGAGTTGTATAACCAGAGGTAATTTAGCCATGGTCAAACCAAGTGTTTGCAGGGTGGAGCAGTTTCTGAACTGTTTGATGCCCAGTTCCCTGGATACCAACAGGAAATAGCTGGTTGCTTAAGCACTGGAAAACCTAGCTCTTGGATAAGGTATAGCTGAACACTGCTGGAAATATCCATATGGAAAGACACACACCTCAGAAAGATTCAGGGGACCAAAGGCAGGAGCCTCAATTCTCTGCCTAGACCATAGGTTCAGAGCAGTCTTCAGAGTATAAATGCTGGATGGCTGTTTCTATCCTGAAGCACAGGAAACACCCAGCAATACTGTCTGCTTCTAATTTTATTTCATTTAATCCATTCCGTCTAGCTGTAGCCTGCTTGCAGGCAGGAGTGTTAATATTGTGTCGTAGAGATTTTTTCTAGCCTTCACTGATACATACTGTCTTCTCGATATGGACAAACCTGCACCATAACAGGACTGTGATCTTCAAAGGTAAAGTAATTTCAGGATGCGACCAGACCTGAATAAACCTCGTGTATTCATTGTTGGTAGTCTGGATGAAAGAGAGTAGAAGGGTAGAAAATGGCAATCAGTTTCACCATGGATATAACAAGATCACCTTTTCTTTTATTAATTTTCATGGTTTAGATTTTATTTTTTGTGATAAAAGGTAAATGCCATGTTTTGTCCACATTTTCTAGACAACAAGCCACTGGAGAAACACATTTTCTAAAGCACATTCCCTGGTTATCTAAGTAAGAAATTTCAGCCTGATTTCTACATGCTGACTGTGTCACAGTGTTTTAAATAGCTGATCAAAAGGGGTCATAACAACCCACTGAACCATACTAGCTTGTTATATTACTTATGGAGTAATTACAGCTTCAACTCCACCAGGAAGAGAACAGACCAGCCAGAAGACTACCCTGATGTTTGAGCTCTTTCGGTGCCTGGCTCCTTTTTCACCAGTTGAAGAGCACCATATTTTCCCCTGAAGCCTTGTTGCAGAGTGTACAAAAGGAGCACAGAGAAAAAACCAAACAAAATGCTTAGATATCTTCATTTCTATTTATTTACCTGCTTTCTGTAACTCCTGCACTTTTCCCTTCTAATCTGTTTTAGAAGTATAATTTTGCTATATGAATGGTTAAAAACAGAAAAACCACCCTCTTTCCAAAGTTTCCAAGTGAAAGGAAAGAAATGTGAATCACTGAGCAAGGTTATTTGCATTACTCTCTGTTCTTTTACACTACTGCACCTTTAAAATAATAAAATCATGCAAGGTCCTTAAGGCATGTCAGATGTTAGAGTGAGGTAATATGCACAGTTTATGCATCCCCTCTTACATTGTTATAATTATTGCTTAGGAAGAATGTGTACATTTTTAGACCCTATCTGAAGAACGAGATTTTTTTTTTTTCTTTCAGTAATTTTATTTTTCCCATCCTAATCTTGAAAGGGTTTGAAAGTAAACCAGCACTGGATCCCCAGCTCACTAAGGGGCATTCACAGTTCACAGAAAAGCTGTGTCAGATAAGAGCACATTACTGTGTACGAAAGCACACTGAGTGAAGTCATGCCTCCTGCAATGCTTTGCAAGAAATCCCAGTTGCTAACCAAATGTCCAGTCAGAAAATAAAGCTTCAATGCGTTAAAAGCGACCAGCAGTAGAAAGGAAAAGCTGTGAAATTGCACGAGGTAGCCGTTGGAAGGTCAACGAACTTCAAAATAAATGGTGACTAACACCTGGTCCATTTCATCAGCAAGTAGAAATAAAGTGCAAGTGCTAACTATCTCAGGAAACAGAGATGTATGAGCAAGTCCTTTTCCCAAGAAGGATGTTTGTCTGCCTTTTCTTCCTAGCTATATACATAAATGTGAAGTTTTATAATAATTAAAAAGCATATATGTCATAACACAGTAGTCCACTAGCGAAGCTTAATCAAGCAACAAATATTCACAAGAACTCACAATACACTGCTGAATATCAGTGATGGTTATAACCCATATTCTTCAACATTACAATTTAATACAGGGTGTGTGTGGAATTATCAAACCAGTACATTTTGAAGTGGGTGGGGTTTTAATTTCTGGTAATAACTTTGCAAATATCAGCCTGCCAACAGAAAAAGAGAACTCTTGACCACGAGGAACCCATGGCAACCCAACCATCTCAAAACAGATCTGTTCACAGAGAACATTGGAGAGATGATTTATGAAAACAATTTAAGCAGGGAGGGGAATAGCAAAGTGCACTGGCTAATGAGTAAGTACAAAGGAAAGAGAATGGAAAAGGGAGACCAGGAAGTTCAGATATAACAAAGAATGCTTTGTTATAGCACTTAGAGGACGTGGAGGCGCCTAGCTCAGGAGACAACAGGAGATTTCAGCCCCTGCACTGAAGAAAGAAGTACCTGCATCTTCACAGTGATTTCTGAATCAAGCCTGCTACTCATCACAAGCCTGACTGAATCTCAATTGCAAGGCAACAAAAGCTGCCTGAGCTGCTTGGGAGGGACAGAGGGATAGTGAAGCCTTCCAGGCACATGATGGGAATGCTTGCTCTCCTGATGCTCTGTGGCCCAGAGCAGGGCGGTACCTGAGCAGACCTTGGCCCTTAGGATGGCTCTGTGGGCTGCTCCAATTCTGGCAATCTTTTCTTGTTCTGGAACTAGGGAGAAACAATCCGACCCAAACTTAGCACTCCCAGTGGTCACTGTAAAAAGCTGAGTACCATTTGCAGCTGAAGTAAGGCCCTGCTCTCCATACCTGTCACAGTTTCAAGACTTTGGTGTCCCATGGCCAGTCAGCAATGAGTGGTCTGGAAGAAAAAGTCAGGGGTAGGAACCACCGGTTTAATTCACAGACATCACGCCAAGCCCATGAGACCCTCAAAAATACCTTGAAAGAATTTGATTACTTTGCAGAAAGACTTCCAGGATGTGGAAGGCACACAAACCACCGCAGTTTAAGGACATCTCTATTTCCCTGACAGTCAGGCACTTGGAAACAGGCTACAAAACAAGTTACACCACCAAAACTGAATTATCCATAGTGCTACTTCAGGTGTTATTCCTGAGTGTTTTATAATTAGTCTTCCCTCATGTCAACCTAAGAAAGATGTTGGTGGCTGTTCCACTCAACTCAGCTCCCCTCACAGAGGTGAAGCTCCGGAGCAACCATGGAGGATGGAACAAAGGGAAAAGTCAGCCTGGGGTTATTTTAGACAGCAGCCTTTTTCTTTAATGGGGAAAAGAAATGGAAGCTCTGCCTCAGCCCCTTCTCCCAGTGCTTCTGGAGCCCTTTGGACTTGTGCCCCACCTCATCACGCACTTCTGAAGGACAGAGGGAGGAAAAGCAATACCAATGCCTAGGCTAGCAAGTGGCAGAACACACTCTGATGTAATGTTTTTGGTGGCTCCCTGAGATGCGCTGATAAATACACAAGTATGTGCTGAGTTTGTCAGGCCTGCAGTGCATCTTTGTAACTAAACTATACCCCATCTGATCTGCTCCCCTCAGGTCATATTCAGGCCAAGGAAAATAGCTCTGGACCCACCAGGTCTATGACGGCTTACACCACTGAAAGATCAACCAGAGAGAGAGAGAGAGACGGGGAGAGCACATCACCAGCCTGGCTGCTGTCTAATGCCAAGGAAGCCAGAATGCATTTGGGACCCTGAGGTATTGTAATATTCCCTATAAGAAGGCATATACCATGATACGGTGCCATCTTCTACCCCAGCCCAGATAGATTTTGTTCCCCAGAGTGCTGCTGCAAACTGCAATATTTAGCCTCTCCTTTCTCTGTTTTCGTCAGCAAACTGAGGCTTTGTTCAGGTTCAGTCCTTCTGAAGGGGGACTAAAATTTGAGATCAAGACATGAAAAGCCTGTCAGGAAAGCTGGAACCATTTGCTCGTCCTCCTCCAATGTGCAGTAGAAGAACAAGAAAAAGAGGTACTTTTTATAGGCAATGAAACAAGTAGCGAAGCACAGGAAGGGAAACCTGAGGGTTTGTTGTCTCACTGGGGCAGGTGGCTGCTGTGTTTCCAAGGTACCAGGCTCAGCACACTGGCTCCAAGCCCTCCCATGGATGAATCTTATGAGATCTTCTCAGGCAATGAAACCCTCCTAAGAGGAAGGAGGGATACGTTGCTCACAAAATGAGTCAATGTGATCACAAGAGGATGTCCTGTACAAACAGAGAAAACCATACATCACCACTTCCAAGCTTCCTACATCCAACAGTCAACAGCATGTCCATTTTAAGTAGACAGCGAAGGACTTAAAACAATTTGGAAAGTCTGATAATTTCCATTGAAATTGGTAGAAAACTTGCAAGGATTTCTAAGAATGAAGTCTAACTGTGCAGAAAAGGAAAAGAAAGCCCTTTCTCTCCAATGGGGAATCCAGCTATAAAATAACAATATATTTGTGATTTACAAGAGAGGGAAAACCTGCATCTGGGCTTCTCAAATCACCTCTTGAGAACTTCTTATTTTGGAAGCATCCAACCGTATGATTGTGAAGCTCCCCAGGCAATTTTTTTTCTTAAATGTACATTAGTTTGTGCTTACAAGACTTGGTCTGGCCATGGAAGGTTCAGGTGTACCCATCTTACAACAGCACCAAACAGATGGCAGAAACATTCTGTTCACAAGTCTTTACTGTTTTATTCTACTGTAGAAGGTGTTGTCATGAACTTTTATATGTAATCTGGAGCCCTAACAAGCAAGAATTAAAAGCATTGCCAGTACAGACATAAAATACAAACCTCTCTTTCCCGGTTGTGTTCATATGACCAAAATATTCTGTTCTAATAAACGAAGTCAGTGGTGTGTAAATCTTCTTACAAGGCACTGAAGGTGAAAAAAATGTAATTTAGTTGGGCTCATACAGCTAAACAACAGCTATGTTATAGCAACATTATAATTTCCCCAAAACATTATGGGATAACATGAAATCATTCTTCTGCAAGAGAAGGATAAATAACACTTTCATTAAAATATCTTCTCCTGTATTGGGCAGGTCAAACCAGTTAATAGTGTTAATGATCCAGATTCAGGAAAAGGAAGCAGTTTAAGAACACCCCAAAGAACAGGTGTCCCACTCAGAGTCTTCTGGTTTTGTTTTTTCCCATCAGTTTCTTTTTTGCTTTTTAAGGCAAGAGCCCTGCAGCTTGGCTCTCTCTGTATTTCAATGCAGCCTTATCATATGCAAAGTCAAAATCAGTAGCAAGAGGAAGAGAGAATAGGAAAGCTGGTGAGCGCTGCTGGTATCTGTGCGAGCATGACTAGACCGTCCGTGGCCCCGGGGCTGGGGTTCGACCGTGATGTAGCCGTTAATGATGCGGATCCTGGGAGGAGGGTCGGTAGCACTGCAAGGCAAGAGAAGAACATCAGTCCAGACCCAGCCCAGAACTGCCTGATGCCCACAGAGCAGGAGGTGGTCAGCCTCTGGGCCTCACTGCCAGTCTTCCGGGCTCCTGGGAATGGTCTCTCATACTGGTTCCGTGCTCACCAAAGGACTGTGTCTCCAAATGGCAGAGTGCTGCCCTGTCCCTTCCTCACAGGTGTGGGCAGCTCTCATGCCACCCCACATGGGTGAGGGTGCTGCCCAGCTGAACCGCAAAGCAGTCTTGAGCAGGAACAGGGAAGAGATTGAGGAGGGTGGAGACAGCACCAAAACACCTGTCCTGCAGTCAGGTCTACCCAGACAGCCTGCCCATTGCTCCCACACAGTCAGCCAGGTGGGTAAGACAACTGTATTCCTAGCGCCCTCCAGCCACCCTTTCAGCTAAGCAGAAAATATGTAAGATGAACAAAACAAGCTTTGTTGCAGAAGAGTGTCACTGCAGCAACACTTTCTGCGCACAGCAGGAGTGAGGCACCTGCTTTCAGCTGAATCCACCTTCCCCAGCCATGCTTCTGCATGTGCATCTTAGCGTGGACCAAACTTGTTCCTGTGCTGCATGTTTGCTTCCACAGGTCAGGAATTACAAAGGGCTTACATGACATGCTTTAAGGAGAGGAAGAGCCACTTCCAGAAATGCACCCTAGAGTCACTGGGAAAAGATCACCACATCCCAGAGTATCTCCCAGAGGCAGTGAGGACTCTGAAGTGGTGATGAACAAGAACCAAGTCAGAGCCTACATGATGCTGAACTCTCATTATGGCAACACGTGATGGAGGAGAGAAATTTGTATGCTCCAGGCTGCTAAAACCAACTGTGCTGAACTGGGGGAGCTCCTACAGCACGGCAGGTCCACTCAGGAGGGTCAGATACTACACAGGTGTTGTTCTCGTCAGCTATGAACTGAAAGCCATGCTTGACCCCACAGCTGTAAGGCTGACATACACCCCAAGGCCTCATGGTGCTGTGTGGAACCAGAAGACAAATTTGGAGAAAATTAAAAGCAAGTCTACCTGCCAAATACAAAAGCAAGGTCATTTCTCCTGCACCCACTCCCCAGCTGCTGTGCACCATTCTCGCCTTATTCTGGCCAGCTGCATTAAGCAAAAATGCTTTGGGAAATTGAAGGCAATTAGTATCCTTTTTAAAAACTCTTACCCTTCCATACCCAAAGGCCCCCATAGACAGTTTGAACAGTAACTGAAGAGAAGCCAGCTTGCAGCACATCAAAGAAATACAGCTGACAGCTGATGCATACAGGAGCACGAACCAAAGCAATTCTGCCAAACCCCCTACAAGACTGTATTAAATCACTTGAGCTGCACCTTTCACATTTCCAGGCTCACAGGAGGAAAGCTGTGAATGGCCCACGCACAGGAAACCTGACAGCTTTACCTTGTGCCTAGGCACCCCGGGGAATGCTTATAGCAAGGGCTGAGACTCCCAGAGAGCCGTGCTCTGCAAACGTGTGAGCTTGAGCCCAAAGGGGCTGGATTTCCGTGGGGACACATCACGGCTGTGCCACGAGGTGGAGCTGTCAGCTCAGCCCACGCCGGCCCTGGCAGCCCGCAGCGGCGTGGACTGCTTGCACAGGCGAGTGTCGGGGCAGAGAGGGTGGTGATCCACCCTGCTTTACAAAGACTAGACCCAGAGCACGGGTGGGGACTGTACGTGAATGACAGCTGCCTCTCTGACACTCGCGGCTTTCCCTCTTGCAGTAAGGGCGCAGCGATCTCCCAGGCAGCAATAAGCATCACTTGTCTTTCCCAGTACTGTCATGCAACAGCACCATTTCCAGACATTCAAGCTCTCTGCTACTAAGGACTCAACCCTAAAAAGAATGCACCTGGGTAAGTTTCTAGCACAAAGGATGACTTAATTAGTAGGGGTAGAAAGGAAACATTACAAAAGAAGAAAGGAAAGGAGACATTTGCTGCTCCCATATTTATGCAGTAGTTTCCTAAGCTGTCACCATTAGCTTTGCTTTTAGCTCACTATTGCCTTGCAGTACTTGCCCTAATGTACCTCCAATTTAGTCACATCCTCCCATCTTCCCTATTCTTCTGAAGGCATTGGTGCTGCAAGCACATGTGTATCTCACATCAGGGTGCCCACTGACTACCCTGAGCTTCATGGGAACAACCGTGTGTGAAACACTGAACATGTCAGTGTGCAGGCACAGTGGGAGCTTGAGATCATAAAGACTCCAGATCATTTGTTAGTGTTTCAACTAAACAGACTGTCAAGAGAAGCTCAAAAAAACTCATTCACAAACAGCTGGTATCAACTACAATAATAGAAAGTAAATGATGCACTAAAACACAAAATCAAATGTGTTTATATATATATATATATCCTTACAATATAAGGATTTGTTGTACTGGTGAATCTTGGACTGTATGTAGGTCTGTCAGTGGGCATGCAAACCTCCATGTGCATTTGTCTCCTTCCAAACTACTTGCACTTAGGTTGGAAGGAGGAACAGAGAGAGAGCACAAAACTACTCTAGAAAAGAGGAAAAGGAGTCTGGTCTAAAAAATTTGAAAATGGCTGAATGCTTGGAGCAGAACAACAGCTGCTGTACCTGCTTGCAGCGGTACAGCTGGCACTCAAAGCAGTGGTACAGCTGTGATAGGAGAGGCATAGGAGAACCCTGATATACTCAGTACCTTGGGGAGCAGGAAGAAATACTCTTCAGAGGGGGGAAAAAAAAAAAGAATATCAAGGCTTTATTTCAAGAACTGCTGGACTTTCTCCATCATTTTGACCTGTCTGGTTATTTACAGTAACACAAAAATAAAATGCTTTCAACCTGAGTATGTCGGAGATACAAATAGAGACACAGAGTACAAAAGAGAGCAGACTCAGGTCTGTGCGTTATCTGACAGGTGGGAAACATTAAGGTATACATTCAGCCACAGGCCTAAGTATAGCTAGTGAGGGAGAAGTTGGCTTTTTTTGCAGGTTGCTGTAGTTCTTGTAGGTGAGTAAGCTCTTCTGGGTGAAAACTAGGGGGTATGGGCGAACCTTTGCCCCACAACACACTCCATATTTTATATTATTTATTATTTATTTATATTCAGGAGTTGGACTCGATGATCCTTGTGGGTTCCTTACAACTCAGGATATTCTATGATTCTATTCTATGATTCTATGATTAATTCCATCATCCATTAGGTTGTCATCCCTCTTTCCAGATCTCCAGTAATGCCATGGGTCTCACATGCTTTTTAAGACTGGAAGAATACAGAGACTGGAAATACCGCATAAATATTGTCCAAATGCAAGGACCACATGTGCCAGATATGACAGTTTCCACATATGCAGCACCTCTTGGATAAAGTTCCAAGGCTTTGATCTGTACCATCTACCACTGGACCTAGCCTTCTGTGATAAAGAGGACTATTATATGCCCACAATCCCTCAAGCCCAAATGCAAAATCGTCTAGACAAGGCTTCCACTCATATTATGCCTAATTTTCCACAAACCTAACCATGCAGAAGAAGCTATTTTGTCACTAAAAGCACAAGCAGCCTTGAGTAAATGTTTCAGCAAGAATCACAGTGAGGGAGAAGGTCAGATCTGCCCTCAGCAACTATCTCCCCCCTGCAGAAGTTTGGTGTACTGGATTAAGCAGTCTAAGTTAAAGACCAGTTTGCAGGACAAACCCTCCCCCCTCCCCAGCCATTAGCTACCTTTCTTCAAGGCGAACCCAGAGGTCATTAAACTGTCGCAGTCTTTGCTTCTTCTGCTGCTTCTTCTTCTTCTTTTTGTACTTCTTGTCTACTTTCTCCAGCACATCAATGCCATCAGGGAGCAGCAGGTGAGGCAGGAGCTCTTCCTCCTCTTCCTCCTCCTTCCGGGGGTGCAATGGCAGTGGGAGCTCCTGGGACGTGACATAGGGGCTGTGCGCCGGTGATGATGATGAAAAGGCTAACAAGGTTTTGGAGGGTTTTCTGCTGAAAGAAGGAGGGAACACAGATAATATTTGAAAGGGCTTTGAGGCAGAATCCTGGTACAGATACCATCAAGGCACATATAAAACAGGCGTTTCTCCCTGACATTGGCTGGATGCTTATTTCTCTGCCTTGTATTCCTGTCCCCTCTTCTGTACGTCAATATTCGGATCAAAATAGTTCTCTTTAACGAAAAAAGCTTTGGAAAAAGAGGTAATCTGGAACTAAGGAAAGAATGAAGTCTGGCTGAGGGTGGAATAACTCCTGGAAATAATTTTGTGTATCTAGAAAGAGGCAAAAAAGGAATCACCCTCAAGGTCAGAGGAGGTCAAACCATACTCCTCTAGTCTGACATACTGCAGAACACAGAACAGATTATTCCTTTAGGGCAATTCCTGCCCAGACCCAACTAACTTGGGGGGCAGGGGGAAGGGACAGGATGACTAAGGTACACTAATTGAAGGAGCCAGTCCTAGATCAACAACTCTCACTGGTGGAGAAGCTAAGTAATAAGCTAGTCACTCAGCAGTGACTGTGGTCATGGCTGCAGAAATGCGTCTTGCAAATTATCATCTTTGAAGGGAATGGCTCAGTATACCATTAAGTGATCCTCTGGGCCATCTAGTCTGCAGCAACTGGAAGCAGACTAGCTGCGGCAGTGCCAAGTTCACCATCATCTAATTTTCTCTTTCATGAAGCCAGATGGTACAGAGCAGTGAATGCATAGCCTTTATAAAACATCAAGTCAAGAGACATGTCTCACACGTAAGAGACCAGAGCTCAAATCACTGTTGTGGCATTGACTTCTAGTGTAAGCATTTACTGTCTCCATGCTGATCTGCAAAAGGAGATAATGCTGTCCTGCCACTCAGATAAGCACCACAAGGAGGATGAAATAGTGGGTTTAAAGGGTTGTATGAAACAAATATGGAGGTACACATGGAGGGGAGGAGGCTGAGCAATAACAGCTCTCCCACAACGCAGAAGTGAGCTTTGCACACATTTATAGCAAGTAATGAGGGAGTAGGAGTCAGGCCTTCAGCTTTCTGGCTGCACAGATCCTGCATTAGGTTGGCAGCATTATCTGGAATTTCAAAGCAGCTCCAGCATGTGAGATAGTGCAGTGAGATTATGTGCATGCACAAACTCTCTCATAGGCAAACCTTGGAAGTCCAAAGGACCACTCAGTCAGCCCCCAGAAAAAGCTCTAAGGCCTATGCTTATTCACCTTCATGCGAAGGTAATATATTGAAGACACAATCAATCAGCTTCACCCTGATTCCTCAAGCTCTGTTTCATTATACTTAGAGCAAGCAACGTCTCCTCATCCTCCTCCAAGGCAGGCAGACTGCAGCCTCCTATCCACTCGTGGCTTTGCTGGCCCACACTTCTCCTCGTTGTTTGGAACAAAGTGATTCCCACTCTTTACTTATTCATGAGCATCTTGGACAAACTCACAAACTCAATCCACTCTGTGGATACACAGAGCACAACACAAATATCTTACTGATCTTTATGGCTATTTCACAAAGAGAAGAGACGCAGCAGTTTTCTGTAACAAGACAAAATTGGAGACTGGCTTGGGCTGAAATTCAGAAATGTAACAGAAGTTCACAGACCACTGTGCAGAAACCTGGTTTCAATCAGTGAAACCTTCCCAGAACTATAGCATGTTTCCTTTCTGCCTTGCAATCACATCGAAAGGAGGAGGTCTAGAAGGAGACACGTTTCAGCGTGGCTGCAGTTTTCAAACTGGCCTATTACTGTGGGCATATCTCTTTGATGGAGAATAAAGAGGGTCCATCCTGAAGAAGGAGAAATGAAGTTGCGGACTGAACACGAGGGAGAGAGTAGATGGAAAATGAAGAGAATTTGATCTTATTTCCTGCAAGAAAAATCACAGACTGATTAGGTGGTGAACTTTATGTGACAGAGACTAGTGCAGAATGGGTCTTGGCCTATTGATCTCTTTCACAGTCCTTGCGATTGTCACACTCTCACTTTATCACCTCTTAAGTGTCACGACCCTTCAGCTCTCCTCTACATCATCTTCACATCACCCACTCTTTAACTCTGCCTTACAGAGTGACTCCCTCAGTTGTCTCCAGTGACCTGATTTGATCTCTCTGAAGGTCCTTTGCTTATGGTTCCCTTTTCCCCAATTTATCTTCACTGTGTCTGTTCCTTAATTGTGAAAGTCAGAGTTGGCACCAGCCCTTCCCTGTAGATTAGACTGTCTTGCTGCCTGCATCCTCCCCTACCAAACTCATGGCCATACCATGCTGGAGCTCAGCATTGCTACAGGCACAGCCAGAATGACCTCCATCCTGCATAGCCAGCCATTTATTCTGATACCTGCAGCCTCAGAACACTATTAACAACAATCACTCATATACATAAGCTCCTTTGCAACACTTCCTGCAGGTAATTCTTCCAGGGACTGACTGAGCAACCACAGGAAAAGGCACACAACTGCAAAATGTCCTTCTTCCCCAAGGCCAGTTCCCTCTCCCACCACAGCAACTAAGGGAGGTGTCAGGAAGCACCTTAATTACGGCTGTGATTATGTGAGGAATGTTTTTATATATATATATATATATATATATGCATTCTAAGATCAGGAACAACAGTTAAAGCCCAAAATAAGATAGAAGGAGCTTGACTGAACTTGTGGCACTATTTATAAACTGTCGCTTGTGCTGCTGTGTGATTGGAGCACCTCTTTTGCCTTCCTTGCTTTGGTGACACCATGAAGAGGGAGCCCTCTGTGATGGATGCACTCCTTCTGTTTGAACTAACTGAACTTCGGTGCAGGCAGATGCTCAGCAAGTAGGCCTAACTGAAGTTAATTCTATTGTGTGAGGCTATCAGTGAGAACTCAGCACCAACCCCCAAAAAAATGGTTTGGCTGGAGACTGGGCAGATAAGTGGCCAAAACTGCATTAACACAGCAGAAAATCAGACTACAAATCGACCACCTTACGCTATAAATAACTGCGGCCATCAGGGCCCATTGAGCTCTCCTTCCATAGCAGCTGGCTGCGCAGTGGTGATCTCTCCTTGAGTAGTGATGCCTCTCAAGGTTACCCTTATAGGCTGGAGATCCCTTACCTGACACCAGACATCGATGCGTTGGTAAGTGACATTTTTTCAGACATGTAACATGCAAGATACGTCTAGTAAGCTTAAGTGATAATCTTTGCATCCCATACTAACTTTAGGTGTAGTAGAATAATAGTATTGTAGAGTATTGTAATAGTAGAGTATTGTAGTAAAGTAATAGTAGAGTATTGACCGCCAGTCCATCTGTACTTACTAAATATTTTACACACCTAAATTTACTGATTAGAACTCAACAAACTAACTACTAGATCAGATATGTCTGAGTGATCTCTGACTCTTCTCCTGCGACACCCTCCTGCCTCCACACTCCACTACAGGCATTCATTCCCTTCCCCCTGCAGATGGTCAGGGCACCTCTGGCAGCCCTGTCTGCAGGTGAAGCTGTGTGAGCACTCAGCAGTTTGCCTGTTGCAGGAAAACATGTTATCGAAAATCCTGCAACTTTCTGTGTTCCTACATGCAGATACCTACAAGATATCTCATAAGGAATTTCTGTTTAGCCAGGGCACAGGAAGCAGCAGTCTGTGCTGCTACTCCACAATGTCATGTTGAAGGGAAGAGAGACAATTGCAGATTTCCTCATCCGCTCGTTTTAGGACCGCTCAGCTAATATCCCCTACTGTATATGTATATATATTAGAACAGCCATTTGAATGCTCTGGCTCAGTTCAACCACTTGCCAGTTTCTTCCTCTCTCAAATTTGTCCTGATATAGTCTATGGGTACTGATTGGACTGTGTGCAGCACTGTAATCTATGACAGTAGCTGGATATAGTTCCACATTTATATGGGCTGGATTGGTTTTGTTGTCACAGCCTGCCCTGGTATTTGCTCCTAGAACAAGCCCAGGATAGGAATCAAGTTAAGCCCTCTGTCACCTTTCCCCCAGGACTCTTGCACAGGTTGTTGCCTCACCTCAAATGCTCTTCGCCTTCAGAACTTACATTTTTCTTGAAACTTGTTTCATATTTTTAAATCTGTTTCAAAGTCATCCAGATACGTTAACACCTTTTCTCAAAGAAAACACTAAACTGCCATCTTCTTTAGCTTCTTCATTCAGCTTTAAAATCAAGACTCCAGGAAAGATGTTCTGTCCAGTAGCCCTAATGAAAGGTTTGAGATGCAACCAATGCCAAACTGAGGGCTTTCAAAGGCACAAGAGTCACCGCTGGACACTGAACTTCCATGATGTGGTCAGAGAACTGGGTGCCCAGCTACCCTGAGTATCACTGATACCTACCTTCCTGATGGGTGAAGATCTAGCCCTCCTTTCCACAGTTGTCTGCCCTTGATTTCCTTACAGCTACACTTTTACAGGGCAGTATCGGATTTTGGTCATTCTCAAGTACATATTAAGCTCTCTTTCTTTAAGCTTTAAGAAGTTGCTATGGCTGTTTTTAGGAATACCTAAGCTAAGAATATTCTGGGGCGGGGTGGGGGGATGACGACACAGAACCAATATAAAAATATCAGCGCAGGCATGTTTTTGATTATCCCCGTAAACACTGATAGACTGCATTGCCTAGCATGACTTAAGTGTTACAGGATCATTAAGTCTTGTGCTTAAGCATAAGAGGCTTCTTCATGTCAGACCGCCTGCCCATTGGTGGCAACAGGGTTAGGGGTTGCATTGATGTACTCAAGGGCATGAGTCTTCATTCAGTTTGTTTCAGTGCAAGTAGAATTAATGAAGTATTCCCATGTCAAGAATCATAGCAAAACCATGACCTGCCAGAGTTTGAATTTCATGGTCTGAAAAAGGCAGCAAAAGTGGTGCAAAGAGAAAGGTGAAGCAACCAGAGTATGAGAAAAACATATTATTATTTTGCACCAAATCTGTGGAGCCCCTGGCATAGACCAAGACTCTGCACTGTGCCCCCTGCACAAGAAGTGATTGTCCTGCCTGCCAGCCCCTTATCAGAAATGTGGGGGAGAACGAACAGAGATGTAAGCAGTGAGGGACAGCATGCCTGACACAGAAGATAAAAAGGAAACAGTACCATAATTGGGATCAAACCTTTTTCCACTGTGGTCTTTTAGCAGTGACTATAAGGAAGAGTGAGGATATCTGAGAGATACAAAAGCACATATTTTATAAAGAGTCTGGAGAAGGGGGAGACAAGGATTGCAGAGCCTAAGCTGGTGGCAAGAAGTCCAGGAAGAGGTGAGTCAAAAGCACATGTAATTCTTGGCAGGGTGTGGAGGAGGAGATTATTTGGTGTTCTGTAGTTACTGAAACTATGGAGATGGATAAAGGCACCCAGAGAGAGATAAAAAGAGGCAGTAAGGGTATATCCCAAAGGACAGCTGCAAGATGAACCAGAACAGCAGGTACCTTGTGTTAAAAATGCAGAGGAGAGCAAGGGACATGAGAGCAATCAGTCATGGGGACAGCTTGCAAAGAGGCTGGGTGGACGCTGGGCAGTCAGATTCCAGGCTGAGAGAGAGAGTAATCAGAAATAATCAAAAAATAGCAGTGCAAGAGAAGGAGAGTGTTAAAAGGCAGGACAGTCAAACACTTAAAAGGGAGGAAGGAGGAGCCTAGAAGCCTATGCAGTATGAGACAGCATCCAGACCTGATGAACCAAGCATGCATACTCTGTGGCTGTTAGTTTAAGACTTAAAAACTTACGGGGGGGGGAGAATATTTTTATTTTATACAGAAAGAAAACAAAACCAAAAAACCAAAACCCCAACCCAAACCACATAAAATTCTGTTTCCAAACTGGCTCATGGAAAAGACAAGCAAATTGCTGGGGAGGAGAGAGGGAGCCCAACCTCACTGTTAGGTATAGTTCCAGCTGCCACTACCTCTTCATGATTGTTTACAAACCCACCCTCCCAATGGCTGCTCAGCTAGATAAAAACATGCATTACTTGTTGATGGCTTGTCCAGCTGGAGTGTGTTCTACCTCGTACCCTTCTCTCCTCAAAACATCAATCACTGTGTTGTTGCCCATGAAGTGACCTGCAGTTAAGAGAAAAATGACATCAGAACTCAAGGAGCACAGGGAAAGAGAGAGAAGAACAACAAAGTCCTTCCTCATCACAAGAGGCGTGCCACACTCACGGCAGGCAGTGCTTTTATCACTCCCCACCAGCATGTACCAGAAACACAGGATCTCTAACAAATGATTGCTGAACTTTCCCAAGGTCACTTCAATTACCACATTCTGCCTTTCTAAAATGCAGATGTGATTGAAATGACTCTGATCCCGCAGGTTGTTGCATTATCAGGCCACTGTGAATTTCTTGGGGCAATAAGAGATGAAGTTGGGAGACACCTGTTCAGGAGCAGCAGTAAGTGTACAGCTGGTGGTGGTGCAAACCAGATCAGAATCTGGCCGCAGTGTGTGCATCATTTTAACATACTCTGGCATCATAAAGGCGCTATCGGAGATGTCAGTCACCATCACTAACAATTTTTTAATGATTAAGAATCATCCAACTGCAAAGAACAGAAAATAGCTCTGAAAGCCAATGACTTAGATCAACCCCTTTCATTCCTTCCGTATAAGCCACTGGGGACAGAAACTCCACTTCAGTGGTCTTGACAAAAGTTTTGGAAGGACTTAGCTAGCTGTGCCCTAATTCTGTGATTTATGTCTGCACTCCATTTTCAGACAGATGTCATGGCTCGTCAGCCCATAATTTGGCATCATAGTGAATAAATGACTACTCAAAGGGTGCAGGAGTTATTCCTGAAGGAATATTCTTCCTAAGTACCTGGGAATAAAACCACCAGAATGATTCTAGTAGCCTGGAAAAGCAGGAGGTAGAAAGGGAAGTCCAATGATGATGAGATAACAGGGGACGAAACCCAAGGGATTTATAATTTTTCACTCCAAAATGGATTCAACGAATTAGAGCACAAAATTCCAGTTTCTCATACCATAACAGCAAAGGCCTCATGAACTGCCAGCTTAAGGCATGACAACTGGATGGTATAATTTGAATTTAGGCATTCATCAAGATGAAGTTTCCCCAAGAGCCTAAGAACACAAACAGATCTAGCTGAAACAAAACTTTTTCACCAAACACTGCAACGCACATCCATTGAGTACCATATTTTCTCACCTAGGAACTGGGTTGTCCCCCAGCTCCTCAGGCTAACTTTTGCCTTCAGAAACAGTAAAGCTTGACCATTATGTGGACCTAACCTAACACTGTTGGTATCTGTTGCTTGCCAATGGTTCAGCCCCAGATGCAGTTAACTGAGAATTTCCTCATGTTAGCAAAAAAACCAGATGCAGCAGGGAACAGGAATGACTGTAATTAAACACTGTAATTGAGTAAAATTAGCCACTGGAAGGCTAACATTAGGTATGTAAGGTGCCAGACCTACTTGCTATCTCTCACCTTTAACACAGAGGAGAGGTATGGGCAAAGGGAAGGGGAGAGGGGATTCACTCCTCCTTCCCCTGCCTCCAAACAGCAGAGAAAGGGGTGCTTCCAAAGGGTGATCCACCCCTTGTAAGTGAGAGTGAGGTAGGACAACTCAGACTTTTAGAGAAGCACCTCCCTATTGATGAGGATAGGGGCAGTGTATAGAGCAAGTTCAGACTAGCTATCCATCTCATGTGGGCAATGTTGGATGGGCTGAGTCCCATCCTCAGCAGTGAAATGCAGTGCCAAGGCTCTGAACTCACATTTTGCTAATCCAAGTCCTTCGGGAGGAAAGGGACAAGACATAAAGATAAGCAATCTATAGGGCAATCTATAGTGTTAAAATAATTTTTCTCCTGCCAGTTTAAGAGCTTACAGTCTCATGCATTTCAAGAGTGAGCTACTGAACAGCTGCTCACATCACACCATCAAACACACTAACCCCTGTCATCTTCAGTTACCCTTGCTCAGAGCAGTCATTTAGACTGGTATGTAGGAAATTACATGGATGTAATTTATAATTATAATATTATAAATATTATATATTTATTATATATAAATATAAAATTATAATAAAAAGCACATGGATGAATCCCATTTCAATTAGTCAACCTGCTCGAGTGATTTCCTGAAGCTGGGCCTTAATCTTCTTTTTAATTTGATGGAGTGATAAGAATATGTTTTATATCACAGTCACATGTACAGGCCTTCACAGATAGCCTTTGCTCATTGTTGCTGATGCAATGACTTATGTCTGCATGTGACAGAAAAATGGTGCGCTAATACTGTGCAAAGGAGAACAGACCATATGAATAGATATGTGTAAAACAGATGCATACAAACAGGCATGTGTTATTAGATTGTTCACAAGATGTGATCAATCAGGAGCCACTCAGGCTAGGTACATTTTTATGTAGGATTAGGAGTTGTCAGTCCTATCTCCTAGGATTAGGAGACATCAATGTTTGCTATACAAAAGGTGTGCCATGCGTGCTCCATGTGACAGAGCTGGCCTGGGGCCCAGAGGACCTACAGGCTCAACCTGGCCTAGCTGCAAAATGAATGAAAGACAGAAAGGTGAGGATTTGAGGTACAACAGCCCACCAGGAGCCTCTCTAGAGTCAGCAGTTTTGCCTCTTTTCTGGGACCTGTCACAGAAAGAGCTTGGTGGTGTGCGAGAGACCTGATCACCAAAAGCAACTGTAAGAAACATGAGAAAGATTCACTCTCCAAGCTTTAAGATCAAGCAGCTAAGCTGCAAGGGAGACTTAGCCCAAAGTCATATGACAGGGAGTAGGCCTCTTTCACCTGTTTTCTATTTTAGCCTAACACAATTGAATGCCCCCCGAAAGAAAAGCCCTGTGCCCTGTCCCATCAGAAAGCCTGCTCTTTTCTTTCTGTACACGGCCCTGCATTATCCTCACACCACTAGGTGAAGAGATGCCTCTGAGAGGTCAATTTACTCTGGCAGGGGGTGGGGAGCCATGAATCTATATTCTTCTATGTTCAAGCTCAAAGAGAAACTAAGAAACGGTTGTGTGCACCAGCTCGGCCATGCACTCTTCTGGAGAGTAAATAAGACCCCAGCCTTTAATCTGTACTGAAAGGAGATGGCATGCAGGGACCACAACAGGCAATACGCTCAAACAACAATGCTGTTTGACTGATGTGCACTTGCAGACCAGTCCATGCACATGGACATGCATTGAGCACTCCTGACCTTCCTCAGTAGCAAACCCCATCTTGCAGAACACAGGCTACTACTATTGCCATGAAATCCATGTCTCCTCTTTGCAGCTTTTACTGCCAGCGCACGCAGAGGTATTTTCATCTAGGTAACTGTGCTAGGACTGTGGGTTTCAGCAAAGGCTCCTGAACCCAAATCTGAGCAATTGCGAGGCTGAAAATTTTCTGCATCTAGCAAATGAACAAGGAAATACTGCACAAGAGAATTTCTGATTCTGTTCCTGAATTTTTATTTTTCATATAAAGCAAGATTATAAGACTGAAGAAAACTATGTTCCTCTCTGAATTTCAACAAAATCCACAATCCAAGCTGATACACAAATTTCCTTGACCACCTCTTAGAATCATGTAAAAGGAAACCCCCAAGCCCACATAATTCTTCATGTCTGCTGTGTTTTCCTTAGTAGAAAGACAGCACTTCCCATCTGCCCCAGAAACATGCCAGGACCTTGCCATCTGCAAATATCCCAAGACAATGGATCACTGGACGTACATGTAAAGAAACAAAAATGTTTGTTAGGAAACCTGATCTCGACTGCTGACCTCCAGGAAGTCGTGGGAACAACTACAGCACATGATCGTAACAGTACAACCACAAAATGGCACAAACAATTCTAGCCACTGAGGACATCATAAAGCAGGATATTTATCTCTGACCGGGCTGGGAGTGCTCAGATGGACTTTTGGTGCCAGAGACTCTATGGTCACTGAAACAAATATTTTCAAGAACATTTTAGAGGTACAGATCTTACAATTATTTTAGAAACTTCCTAGAAACGCCCATGGCAATGATCATCTGCTAACATTCTTCTTAGACTGCTTCCAAGAATTATATAGATAAATTCATATAACATGCCCCAGAGGGGTGAACAGGACACCTGTAGGATTAGAGTTACTGGCCTGTAAAAAAGGCATGACATGAGGCTGCTGACTATGAACAAAGAAAGAGAAACTTTGTCAAAAATTATCACTTAACTGTGAGGCACAAAGGACAGCTCATCCATCTCTATATGTCTCCCATGGCAGAGTTCTTCTCCTACCCTCTCAGTAATCAAAGTATCCTCCAACAGCAGTCTGTGACCCAATAAACCCATGGAGAAGGGTTCAAAGCTGTCAGTGCTCCCTCAAAGGATGCAAACACAAGCAAAGGAGAATTCCTAATGGCCTGGAGAGCAGGGACATGGATGGCCCAAGTCAGTCCGAGAGCTATCTGCAGCGAAGACCTGAAAGTTCAGTGTGGGGCAGATCCAGCCAATGACCTAGTGAATGCAGAGTACTGTCTTAAATAATTTCATTGGATGGAAGCCAAACTGTAAAACAGACATCCTACTCCTCATAAGGTCCAGATCACTTTAGCATTCATGAGCCCATGAGGTGGACAAAGTGATCCTTATTGACATCAGGTACCTGACAAAGCTAAAATGAGTTCCTGGAAGACAGGTCTTAGGCCACAATGACTAAAAAAGGAGACAACAGAAAGTAGTCATGTGGTAGCCCCACCCACAGTGTCCCCACAGGCAAGAACCCTTACAGAGGTAATTCCTTGAAAGGAGCTGAAATGAGTGAAACAGAGGCAAACCTGTGGAAATAGAAGGATGCTCCTCCCTATCCCCAAATCTCTACTTAGTTTAACCTTTTGGCACAAGGACAAGGGACAGCTCATGCTCTGTGAGTGACAGGCAAAGTCCATTTTTCACACATATCACAAAATGACCTCGCTCTGCTCCCATATAGTACTAAGTGAGCAAAGAAAGATAATTCTAACCATGTTGTACTGGCAGAGCTTGTCAAGCCATATTGGAGGCAGTCATATCATAGCAAGCACAGAGAGAGCCCTCAGCTTTGTGTAAACAAGTTACTGCCAAACTGTTTTTGCAAAAGATCCTGTGCAAAACTGCAGGGGACTTCCTATATGGGCTGACACCACCAGCAGTGGCAAACATTCCCAGCTGAGTACCCTTGAAGAAAGCTGTACTTGGTGCTCAGAAATGCAGGGGCAAATTTCATCACTTTGCCTCACGCATACACACAGTTACACTTTTTAAGTACATGTTGGGATGCAGAACATGGAGTCATTTTAACCTAGTTAGCAAAATTATGGAGGAAAAAAAGCTAGACAAAATATTTAATATGCTAAAGAATGAAAGCGGGTGATGTGATCAACTAACTAGATTAGTTTCCTTTAGATGCACGCTTTCTGTACACACTGTTCAAGAGGAAGACACTGCTTTCAAGCATGAGCACCATGCATCCAGATGAGGTGAGCTTGCACTTCACTTCTCCCAGAATCAGAGGAAGGAAGTCCTGTGCAGTTACACTAGATAATCCGAACAACATATGGAAAAGAGGGGTCATTGATAAAGTAGCTGGGTTTCCTGATTTGCCACCTAAGTTAAAACAGTTTCTCAAACAGAAAACATGTAACACTAAATCTAATAAAATCTTCTTGCCTCTAACGGTATTTCCAAGTCAGGAAAAGCTCAGGTACCAGAACACAAATCAAAGAACCAAGAGCATGGTACTCTCACAAATTTAATGCTGCTGGGAGAAGGAAATGACAAAAATTGGAGGGGGTGGGGGTGGCCCTAGGGGTACTGTAAGTCAGCTTAAAGATTCCCCAAATTCACGTTAAGTGCAGGACTGTAAGGATGTTGCATTGCATACATGTATGCAATGCATACATGTAGGTCAAATCCCCTGCAAGCAGCCCTCCCGTGCCCTCCAACCTTTTAAGACTGCAGACTTCCAAATGTACTCCTTCCTATGATTACCTGTAAGATGAAATATTACTCCATAAACATTGAACTTGAAGTTTTACTCCCCTGAGGCCAGGACAAGCATTTGTCTTCAAAAAACATGATTTCCTTCAAATCTCTTTTTTAGTATAAAATCTTAGTGGATCATACTTCACCACTTTCAAACCAAAGGGGAAAATCTGGTGGGCATGACCGTGGAATTCTCTATGCCCAAGAAAATATTTTCACTGGACATGGAGAGACTTAAAGAAAGTGCCTCAAACCTTCATTCATTCAGGACGAAACGAAAAATAACCTTCCATTTCTTTAAAAGTGATGTGCTTTGCTAATTAACTCACCTGTATGGAATTACTAGGATTCATTTTCCACATTTGTTTGTAACAGAATCATGTAAATATGAAATCCTTCTCAAAATAGTTGATGATGAAGGCTTTGCACGACATGGGAAAAATTGCCTAATACCACAGAAAAGAACCATATGAAGTTACAATTTGCATGAGTCAAAATGAAGGCATTTTTCTTGTGAGAGACAACAAGACACTCTTAACTACCAGGTTCTGTCAAAAACTAGGTCTCTTAAATGTATGACCTGAGTATATTTTGGTCCCAGGGATTCCCATTTTTACCTTTGGGCAACGTCAAACATCCTGATAACTACACAAATTGAAGCTAGAAAAAAGTTTTCCACTCATTATAAGGCCAAATTTACAGCAAAGTTAACATAAGGAAAAAGCTTACACCACCATATTGCTTATTTTGTAAAAACTGACTTAAAAGAAACAGCTTTAGCCACTGGGACTCCATCTGCACTGGCATTTACTGGGAGTTTTCCACTGTTGAAGCCCTAGGCTCATTAGGCAAAGAGACCCTCACGTAAGTGAGTGACTATGCTAGCAGCCAGCGTTATGCTACCAGTAATGGAAGGAAATACCAGTGCTATGTCTGAGCTGCAGTACTCACAGCCACCTCTGCCACTGGACCTGCTCCCACTCCACACCTCTGCTTCCTTTCCAGAAAAAAGGTATTAAAGACTTGAAATCCCACTAGCTTAAAACATACATTACAAGATGAAAGTTTTCCTACTGTAGCTGCCCCTTAAAGGTAGCAATGGGTAAACCGCAGCACAGATAAGAAGCTGATGGTCACCAGACTGTCAGCACCTGAGCAGAAACAGCACACAGTTGTTTGATCTGGCTGATTTTGACAGTTGCACTAATACATCAGAACAGAGGTTTCTGCCTCTAATGCAGAAATGCAAAGCTTTCCTCATTTCATGTGTCAGAGATGTCAGGAGGAGTGCCCTTCACGTGAACACTGGGGCTTTGGATGTGGGTCCTGCCTCCACACAACATTATCTATCCCCTTCGGGGGTTGTTGTTCTAATAAACCCTGCCATTAGCATTCTGCAGACTCAAAGAGGCTACTAAGGAAAACCGTCTCAAAGCTGCTGGGTTGTATCTGGCATTCTCAGATTACAGAGGTGCAGGCACACCTTCAGGGACTCAGCCTTTCCTCCCACCCGAAGAGGCTAAAACGATGCTGCATTCCAGAGTCAGAAGAAGCAAGTAGGCAATCAGCCCTTTGTGCCTAGGGAGAAATGAGGTGGCCCCACAAGACTCATTTAATCTGTTTTATCATTAGGTTATCCTCCTGCCCCCCCGCCTTTTGTCCTCTTCCAGGATTTGCCAAGATTCAGCTTCTTGTGGATTTTTCCTCATTACACATTTCAAATCCTTTATATAAGGCATAGATAAATTTACACTCCCTGTGCACACCCACATCTCCAGTTCCAAATGTGCTGATGGCAGGTTCAAAATTTCCGTGTCGGGTTCTGAATTCCTGCTGAATTTCAATTTGATATTCCATTTGCCTGGGCAACTTTCATTTTCTCATGGCAGGTTTTTGTTTGGTTGGTTTTGTTTTACAGGTATAAACACCTACACAAGATGGACAGAGACATCCTGGCTTAGCATTGTTAATTGTTTTTACAAACATTGGTGAGAGGTCCTTTCTCCAATCCTTTCTTTTCCAGAGACAACAAATCTTGTTCCTCTTGCATAATTTCCCATCAAAAAATGCCAGATGGAACAGCAAATTTCAAGAAGTAACAGCAAACAGCTCTACATGGAAACAACAACACCTGATGCACCATTCAGGACAGAGACTCAGCACAGTTCCAGTTTCCCCTGGAAATCTGTCGGGGTTTTTTGCTTTTTATGTTGTAAGGGGCAAGGGAAAAGGCATCAGACATGCCTGTGGATCCAATGCACTTGGCACCTGAGGCTGACACGTAACTGACTAGTCCCTTACATCCCAAGGACTGCCTCAAAACCTAGAGAAGTTGGAGGAAGCCATCTGTGGCAGACTATGGCAGACTCTGGGGTAACCACAGGTGGTAGCAAGTTCTCTCTTTTCCTTGTTCAAGTGGCTAAGACGATAGGTTACACACCCATCTTCAGCTCAGACAGGGTCAATTATGCTTCTACAATGATGTCCAAATCCTCCTTCTGTGTGTTGTTGGATCACACATCAACCACCCAAGAGTTAATTTTAGCTTAGCAAGTATCAGTTGACTCAGCTGCTGGGAGGAAGACAACTAAGATCTGGAGCTCTTAGATGAATTTCTAATTCGGATATTGGTTCATCAGTCTGCTCATAACAATTCTTCTTTCTGGGAGGTCTTGCAGGGGGCAGGGGGGTAAAGACTGGGAAAAAAACAGCCAGTTCCTAGAGGTTTGAATCCATACAGTCTCAGTAATGCTAAACAAACACATTCATTATTTCTTTTAGTAATTAGAAGCAATAGTGGCCGATGGTGGCTTGCCAACATGCACTATACTTTAAAGCCTCAGAATGATGGAGCAGCAAAGAAAAAAGAGCTCTGAGAGAAAAAGGAATTTGCCAGTGTTTACAAGATTAAGAGGACCAACTTCTGAAGTTGTCACATCAGCCAGCATCTCTCAGTGAAGTCAGTCATTTTGTCCACATGGATATAAGGCATCTTATATCCCTCTATACTTCCTATTCATGAGCTGGCACTTCTGGAGCTTCACAGCTGTTCAAAGAGGCAGGAGAGACCAGAGGGAATTTAAACTTGGCTCCTAGAATCTCTGGATTCTGAGGCCTTGACTGTCATAATAAAGTCAGGAGCTCATGCCACTAAGTATGCTTCCTCTTGCATTAAAAAAAAAAACCCAAACACTCTTCCCCCCCCCCCCCCCCCGCCCTATTCTTTAGCCCCTTCAACAGAAACTGTAAGTAAGCTAAAGAAAACAAGCCATGCTCATCCTGGAATAAAGGTGACCATGCAGAAGGAAAGCCCATCTAGAGTTGAATCTGGTGAGAAACATCAAGGGAAACAAGGAATGGTTCTACTGATACCTCAGCAATAAAATAGATAAATGTCAGCCCAGGGCTGAAGAGGGCAGGAGATCTGGTTACAGAGAATATGGAAAAGGCCAAGGTAGTCAGTGCCATTGTCACCTTCTTTACTGGTAAAACTAGCCTTCAGGAATCTCAGGTTCCTATGACTAGAGGGAAAGACCAAGGCAAAGAAGGTTCATCCTGGGTGGAGACGGATCAGGTTAAGGAACATTCCTTATTCAATAGGATACACCCACAGGAACTGTGGGAGCTTGCCAATGTCACTGTGAGGCCACTCTCGATTATCTTTAATAGGTCGTGGCAATTGGGGAAGGTCCCTGAGGGCTGGAAGAAAGCAAGTATCGCTCCTATCTTCAAGAATGGCAAGAAGAAGGATCTGGGGAACTACAAACTGGTCAGCCACACCTCTATTCCTGGGGAAGGTGATGGAGCTAATTATCCTGCAAACCATTTCCAAATGTGTTAGGGATAAGCAGATGACTGGTCAGTATGGATCTATGATGAGGGCTCATGATGTTCAGCAAACCAAGTCCTGTACCTGGGCAGGAATAACTCCAGGCAGCAGCATAGGCTGGGCACCAACTGGCTGAAGAGCAGCTTGGCAGAAAAGGATGTAGCATCGTGGTGGACATCAAGTTGACCCTGAGCCAGCAACGTGCCCTTGTGGCAAAGGTGGCCAATGGCCTTCTGGGCTGCTAGGAGGAGTGTTGTCAGCAGACTGAGGGAGGTGATCTTTCCCTGCTCCTCAGCCCTGGCCCAGTGTCTAGCTCTGGACTCCCCAGTTTAAAAGAGATGTGGACATACTGGAGAGCATCCAGCAAAAGGGCCACAAAGATGACGAACAACTAGAGCACCTGTCATACGTGGAGAGGCTGAGAGAGCTGGGACTGCCTGGAGAAGAGAAGGCTCAGGGGGGTATAATCGATGTATAAATACCTGAGAGGAGACTGTAAAACAGATGGAGCAGAACTTTTCTCAGTGGTGCCCCATGAAAGGACAAGGGGCAACAAATACAAATTGATATACAGGAAATCCCAGTTTAAGTGGGAAATCCCACTTAAACAAACATAAGAAAAAGCTTCTTTACTGTACCTAGAATAGGTTGCCCAGAGAGGTTCTGGAGTCTCCATCCTTGCAGACACTCAGAACCTGACCAGACTCAGTCCTAGGTGAACTGCTCTATATGATCCTGCTCTGAGCACAGGGGGATCTCCAGAGGTGTCTGTCAGCCTCGACCTTCCCGTGATACTGTGAAGGTTCAGCGAGTAGGGAAGCACCCCAGTAAGCCCTATACAAGTGGTAAAACTCTCCGCAGCACAGTAGGACAATGGAGCCCTCTCTCCATCAATGTGCCTAGACAAACCAGAAACCTATAGTGTTATCTAGCTGGGTGTCTATGAAATCACATGTGCCATCACTTACTTTGGCTTAGCATTCAGATCCTGAACACTCCACTTACAGTTCAGAGAAATTAAAAATGCATATAGAAGGAAGACTGCTTGTGAAAGATCATAGCTGGCTTTACTTCATAAGTTCTTCCACTGGCAACAGGAAGTAGGTCTGGCTTGTAACTCCAGTGCTGCCACACAAAAAGGCCTGTCCATAATTAAGATAAAAATCCTTCCTGAACCTAGTAGAATGCTGCTGGCATTACCATCTTTCTCTTCCCATACTTTCCTCTCATACCCTCAAACAGACTTATTTTGGCTTGAAACTTTCCCTATTTGTAGTTTGTCCAGAAGCAAAGCTTTTTGGATAGTTTCAGCAAAATCTGTTATTTTTTCCTTTCCACTTTTGTGTGAGCTTAAATTACTTCCAAACAAAAACAGTTCCAGAAATGAGCTCTGACTGTGAAATGTTTTCAACAGAACATAGGGAGAGTTTATCTGATCTGTTAAAATGTAGTAAAAGCATAAAATACACTGGATCTAATGATCAAATATCTATTACATTCCAAATTATGATGTCATTCCATGTAAAAAAATCAACATCTATAGACATGCAGCTGTATTAAGACCAGGAAAGAGATATGAGCTTTTTTTGCACAATGTATTACACATCTCCAAACCACATCAATCCACTTGGAATATAAAATAAATTATCAATCTTTTCTGATTTTCCCCCACTTAAAATAAAAATACAAAGAGTAGTTTCAATAACAAGAGGTGGTATTTATAATACCATAGTCACCCACAGACCATGACCTTGTTTGGATATAATTGATGATAAAAGTGTTTTTCAATGGTGTTTGGTTAATGGAAAAAATTGAACTTTCCTTACAAAAAGCCTAGCCCTTTTAAAAATAAAAAGCACAGAGTGAAAAAATCAGGAAAGAAACAACTAAAAGTCTTCTTCCCCTTCTAACCTGAAGACCCTTCGATATCCTATTACCATTTTAACACAACCTTATCCTGCAGTTTATCAGCCACTGCTGGGAGATACTTTTTTCACTGGTGGTCAGAAGAAGGAAAACCACAATGCAGTGATGATTTAGTCCTGTTCCTATAGCCCTTCTTTTTCTCCTCTTCTACCTTCTACTACAGCTCTTTCTAACCTGCTTTGTGTGAGCAGTTTCCTGGAACCCTTTTCCAGTAATTAACAACAGTACAATACTCAAGCAGTGCTCAAAACTGAACATGAGACATTTGTTCATCCTCACTGGTTGCTGGCATAAAAATAAATCTTCCACATAATTACCTATCACATACAGCATTCTGGATAAGCAAAAGGTTAAATTAGATTGCTGGAAAACAATAAAAGCCTGCACTCATATTTGTAATGTGCACTCAGAAAACCTCAGAACTGTGTAGAAATGGATCTGTTTTCTGCATTATGTCCTGTGATGTTACTTATCTCATTTAGACAATTAATATGAAACAAATTAAAAAAAAAAGAAACCCCCATGCAGTCAAACAAGGGGATAATGAGGAATTACGCTGCTAAAAGTGGGAGGCTGGCACTGTCCTTTGAGAAGAGTTATTTGGAAGAGCAGATGAGAACAGAGACTGGACTGGTATCAAAGCCAGAGTGCAATCAGAGACAATTTCAAAGTCGATCTAGAGTCCTCAGAGAAGATAAGGAACCTGTCTGGATTCAAAAGTGTGATGGAAAAGCATGAGAAGAGCATACCTGGTGCTTGGAGATCAAGCCATGTGCACATATGCCACACATCAAGGGTGTTCGTATAGGCCCAAGGCTCCAGGCAATGCCACAGTATAGCAGTGCTGGGTGAATCCTAACTCTGCTCTACTGGAAGAGGCAACCAAGGGACAAAGAAGGGGGCAACTGGGAAAAGGAAAATCAGAGTAAGGAGGAAAGCAAGAGCCCAGAAAGCCTGGGAAGGGTTTTAGGACTGTCATGAAGGTTCAGGACAAGACAGATTGGGAAGGACAGGGATCGGTACTGCCCCCGCAGTGCTTCTGGCCTCTGGGGCAGAGCTGTGCACGGTAATGACAATGAAGACAGTTTGGGGCAGAAGAGTGGGAAGAGAAGGAAACTAATGGGAGGGAAGACAAATGACACAAAAGCATCTTAAAGATATGTGATTGGCCAGTGCAGCTGCTGGGATGCAGGGTGTGTGTGCAAGGAGAGTAAGAGGCTCTCTTCTCTCAAAGGATCCTGCTCCTGGAACAGGGCAGATTCAGAGTGACACTTGCATCCACATCCATCCATTTGCATGGGCTGCTCTTCGCTCCGTTGTGACTCATTTACTGGAGCCCCATATCTGTAACTAGCTCCTGAGAGAAGACTAGCTACCTGCAACTGACACAACCGGCATTCAGGGCTGACATATGTGCTGGTCAGGAACATCAGTCCAGCAGGGACAAGTGTGATCAGAACAACATCAGCAGTGGAGTACAGCAAAGCCTTGGTCTTAGTTTACAGACAGACATGACCAAAATCTACATAACCTGTGCCTGCTTCACTGTCCTTCATGACAAGGAGTTGCACAGAGCAGTGATACTACAGGAAGATAGCATGTTATAATCTTCACATATGCCTGAACGGACATTATCAGCCTTTCATTACCTCCCTGCCCTCACACACACAGGACTCTTGTTATGCTAAGTTTGTAACCACAGCTCCCTGCTGCAAGTGAGGAGATTCTCACAGACTTCAAATACCAATGCTTTTAGAGTGTTTAAGTAAATACTTTCCTTGCCTTGTCTAGATCTTCTATCCTCACTAAAGCAGTAGCCACTGAGACAGGAAACCATCACTTTGATCCTGACACCAGTTTCAGTTCTCCCCCTTTCCCAAGGCCCATATGATTCATGGTGGTGGGGATGTGAAACTTCTCTGAGAATTAGCACCTGTCATTTCAAACACCAGTGCTCACTTCTTCCCTTCCCTGGAGTTAGAACAAAGGATGGGAGTCATGGCAAACCAATCCTGTTTACACCCTCCACCCAGCCCTAGTCTGAAGCGTGGGTGTTAACCTCACTGAGTTGGATGTGCTGCTGGATGTGCCTATGGATTCCTGCTGCCTCTTAAGAGGCAGAAAATGGAGTAGGGTTTCCCCATCTGGGCCCAATGTTCTCCAAAACGGTGGCAGACAAAATTTCCTGTGGAAGCGCAGTGAAAGAGGTGAGGAGCTGCAGCAGCAAGAAAAAGGTGAAAGTATGCCTTGCTTCTCCCCTTGCATTTATTGAGCGCCTTGATTCACACAATTTGGCATGTTATTCTTTTGGATGTGTTCTTGAGAGGTTTATTCAAGCACTGGTGCAACCTCTGACTTGCTACCTTTCATCTCACCTCCCTATTTCTCCTACTCTTCTGCCTTGGTGGGCCAGAGCATAAACATGTATACCTAAGAGCTGTTTCTTTGTGTATGCACTGTAGTTGGTTCAGTATCTTTGGCTATGCGTATAACAAGTAAGTCTGTAACTAATAACACTGTGAGCTCTTTGCATACTGAAGAAAAATACTCTCCTACACTGAAAAAGTTTTCCTACTAGGGTACAGCTATCAGGGCAAACTTGTGTTCTGTGTCCACCATGTAAAAGTACTGACCCTTCTTTAAACTGAGGCAAGCATTTGTAAAAAGATTCTAACAGATGTGGGAAGAATGCGTTCAGGTTGAAGGGCACTTCAATCACATACCAGCTCCAAATGCAAAGAAGAAACTCTTGTCCGGGTACTCTTCCAGCAGGTCCTTCACCCTCCTGCCCATTCGCTCATTTCGCTTGTAGATGAGCTCCTGGCGGAAGTAGCTGTCTATCTCTTGGGCAGTAATGCGTTCATGGGCCAGAAGTGTAGCATTAATGAAATTTGGGATCTAAGGTAGAAAAAAAAATGTCTTCATGAAAGGGGCATTTATTTCACAGGAAGCCAACATGCACAGGCATTTTGCTCCATCATTGAATGTGGCAATTGCCTTGTCCCTCAAGGCACATCCAGTAGGACAAAATCCAAAGAAAGCTAAAAAATTACTCAGTGAACTTCTAATAATGCATAGTGCTTCATTTCTCTCAACATACCATTTCATAAGCCAGCCAGCTGAATTTTTTTTGATGCAAAGTCAACAAATACTCTCAGTTTGCCACACCGTAGATCCCAAATCCTGATTGCTCGGCTGAAGAAAGTAAATATTTGCCCCTGGCCTTCTTTAGCTACACACCTCTTCCTCAAATTGCCATAGGTATGACATAACTGTAATGATAATTACACTCTTCTAAGAGAGTTTGACTGGTACCAGACCCCTCAGGCTGTCAAAGAATAGCTGTGCAATTTGAACTAGTTAACAAAAACATCCCCAAACTTTCCAAAAGAAAGAGGGCCAGATTTTGTCAGGAAAGAAAGTATTACCACCTCCACTTCCCCTGTCCTTAAGATATGTTTTTAAATACTGGCTTCCTCCCCTGGGGCCCCCAAGACAGCTGTGGCTGCACACTACCCTGACCTCTTGCTACTAGACAGAAATGTGGGTCTCGAGTTGCAGCCATCCTGGCTTCTTGACAAGTAGCTTTGGGCATTGCAGCTATGGGAACTGCTAAGGAAGGGCCTACAAGCAGTTTCTGGGGAGCAGAGCCATTAAGCCAGGTGCTTTCCCTTGCAAGCCTGCAGCTCTAGAGCCACTCAGAGACTATTACCTACTGTTTCCAAAGGGTTCTTAGCCCACAGTGGGTCATCTCCTGGGCAAGCATGGGGGCAAATACAATATACAGAGAAGTTTGGCTTAAAAACATAAGCTGATAGTGTTGCAGGCTATTACTACTCAGCTCCGGTGTGAGGGAAAGTGCTGTGGTGGAGCCCCTCATATAAGTAAAGCACACTTGCTCCCTCAGAGACATGCATGTCTCGGCAAGAGTTGTTCTCTCCAAGGTCCTCAAGGCAATGCCATCTGTCTGCAGTCTGTACACCTCAGCAGAATAGTGATACAGCATCTGTACACTCTTACAGTGCTGGCCTCCTTTGAGAAGCTCTTTGAAATCTATGAATGAAGTGCACTGTGTAAGAGCTGAGCAGTGTTAACGACCAGGTTGCCTGCACCTGCAGGCTGAAGGGTGTACATGACAGGAAGGTAACATGTGCAGAAAGCTCAGTACTGGAGAAGAAAGGGTTAGTATGACAGTATTTCCAGCTCTGCAGCACTGCACCGTATATATCAAAAGGCCATAGGAAAACGGTTATTCAGCAGGAAAAGCCCAGGTACCAACACCCACTTGTTCAGCACTGCAAGGCTAGAGCCTACATTTTCATTGATGTGCACGGATTGCCAGGCAGTACCTCACAGACAAGAATAGAGAGGCCTGATGTCTCAGTCTGAGGTTAGCTAATCTAACAGCCCAAACAGGCCAAATTGGTCCCTGCTGGGCATTTTCTCGTGGTTTAAAGATCAGAGCATTGCATTCCACTGTGCTGCTTAGGAAACCGTCTCCATAAACCAAGTCTGTGAGGCCTCAGAAGGTTTTCTTTTCCTCAACATTCAGTCTAAATCTATCTTTTCTTTGTTTCACTCCATTTCACTTCTTTGGACCTTGCCCACAGTACACAATCAATACTGAAAGGGGACATTAAAAAGCTTGCAACTTGCCCAGCCTTACACACAAGCATCCAAGTCACGAGTACACTTCTCTGTCGCTATTTGCACAAAAGAGCCTGCCGCTGCTCTCTGTCGGTGCTAAGTTCGCTCATACCTAAGCTAGCATAATTCCACAGAATCCTTAAGAAAATAAAGGATTAACTCATAGAGCTTAGACACTAAAGCAAACATGGCACTCGCCCAAAAGGGAAAGTCAGGTGTGCCTTTGCTGCTTGAATGCAGCAAGACAGGGGTGAGGTGGTGCAAACTCCTGGGACAGGAGGCACTGGAAGGCGGATGCACCAGGGAGCCAGCAACGTGCCCTTGGTGTCACCTGCAAAGTGCCTGGTTGAGGAGAGACGAGTGTGAATGAGACAGGGGTTAGCACTATGCAGACATGTGCGTAGTGCAAGGGCTGCAGTGGCAAGACTCACTTGAGAAGTGTCATGGTTGAAGATGATGGAGCTGAGGTCCCCACAGTTGTAATGCTTGATAAGGTCTTCTGTCGTATAGGGGATCTGGAAACTGCCTGCTCGGAGGCTCTCCTGCTGCAAGAGAGTCTGATTCAAAGCAAAGACCACCTGAAGGAGGGGGAGAGGGAGGAAAAGTGAGTTCTCATCTCGCCCCTTGAGAAGGTCACAGACATACAGCTGCCCGCCAAGGGCTCTCTGAAGCTGATCCCCCTCCAAGTGCGCCAGTCATGCGCCGCCAACCCATGCCTCCTCCAGGTCTGCAAATACTCACACTTCGGGTCACACAAGCCTGCTCACAGGGAACTGACTCACCACACAACTCCAGGAGATTTTGCCCATGACAAGATTAATACAGAAGATACAAAGGGACAGACTGAAATAGGGGCAATCTTGTTCCCCTAGATGGCCGTTTGCCTGATCACCATAAAGCCCTAGGGCCTGATGGCTCCTATCCCCACAGCTCCTCAGTCACCTACCTAAATTAAGCATGGCTTCTCCTTGTTTGCCCTTTCTTCCTCATCCACAAGGAACATTAAATGCTGTTGTTTCCCGCTTCGTGTCTCCTCCCTCCACATACCCCATTTATTTCAGGCAGGAATAGCTCTTTGGAGCAGGCCAGGGAAGGACGGCGGCTGCCAGGGGATGCAGTCTGAGGGCAGTGGCCCTGCAACAGTCCCACACGCTCCCCTGGCTGACTGCCTCTGCAGGCATGGGGGCTGCCACTGCCCACGCTCCCTCCTCCTCCGTGTTCACCTGGGAATGCAAACACTCCCATTTCCTTTGCCTCAAGCTGAACCAGCATGGCTGCCACAGCTCCAATGCCCAGGGAGACTCTCCCTTGACTGGAAAGGGAGAAGATCAGCAGAGGTCTCCTCCAGGTGTCGCTGCTTCCCCACCTCCAGCACAGCATGGCCCTTCCCAGGGTGGTGGACTCAGGGCCTGACCCAGAGAGAGCTGCTGCTCCAGCTGCCTCCCGCCTGGGGCAATGCACACCCTATGAGGATAACTGCTATTTAAAAGGCACAGGAGAGCAGTTTGGAGGAACAGTTGACAGAGGCCTCTGGAGCCAAACAGACTATGCAGCACCTCCGTAAGTCTCCCTTGCTGCTCCAGCTGCTGCAGCAGGCAGCCACCAAGCCCTGAAAAGGCAGGGAGCCAAGGAAGGACTTGAGGCAGAAACTTCCCAGGATAAGCAAGGGATGCCAGTGAGCACACTGGCGAGGTGCAGAGCTGGTTACTTGCCCACACAGACAGCAGCTCTCCATCAGCATATGACAAGTAAAACACTGCCATCTCTCCTGAACACAGCACTTACACAAGCTACCGCTGATTTGCACACCAAGACAACTGTAACAAGCCTTCCTTGTACCTACTGGCTTATTTTTTTATTTTTAAAGGAAGTAAGCTGAGAGATATTGCTGAGATCTTGAAACACATTTCAAAAGTTACTCTTGGGAGGCTTATTTTCCAAGCTCTGGTGACTCTGCAGCCTGATGAGGGCTCTGTGTAATTAACTCCTCCTGTGTAATTTGTCTCGAACACCATCAAAAGCACCCTGGAACTGGAGGTATTCACCAACACCATGAAAATCACACATGAGTAAGCATACCCTTAATGTACTGAGATTATGTGAACCAAATCTTGGGACTACAGGACAGGACACATGTGGGAACAAACAGGTGCAGTTTGCCCTCCCCTGGCACAACAATCCGTCTCCTACAGAAAAGCGCAGGTCCCACCAAACTTGAAATCACGCTGTCCCCACTACAGCTAGAGGTGCCCGTCTGGATCCAAACCACCGTGTATTTAACCGAATATGAAAGCACATAACTTAGCATTAGCTCTGGAACAGTGTTCACTCCTTTTCACGTTTTTAATAAGGGCAAGAATTCACGTTGTTGGTACAAACTGCACCTGTTTAAAAGAATACCTGCAGGTAGACACTCAAGAAAGTTACATCAAACTAACCAGTGGCCATCTTGCAAAGGACTTCTGTTTAATTTGAAAGTAAATTAAACCAAAACAAATTGAAACCATTTTATGTCTGAACAAAAGTTTGCATGCAGGCTGGGGTTTATTGCACTCTGAAGCCATCGTTTTCCATTTGTTTGGCTTCACTTCCCACACAGAGAAGCCCTAATTGATGTTAATGACCAGATGATATTCACTGAGAGGCAAGCTAAATCCATGCTGAAAATGTGGGGTTTCTACAGCCAGGACTGCTAGGTCATGCCAGGAAAATCTCATATGTAAAATCAGTCCAGCCAAAAGCACTTCTATGGCAATGGCTTATTTTGTAAGTTATTCGACTAGCATAGCAGCATCCACTTGGACAACTTAAAGCAATACGTCCCTTTCTAGAGTCTGCAGCCTCTGAAACAATGACCAGGCAGTCCCTGTCCACAGAGCACGAACAAGACCTGTGATGGTCTCCTGAGCTGGTCAGGTAGCTCTGCCTCAATGTAGAGTAAGAACATCAAAGAGGTTTTGCAATCTTTACCGTTTGATTTTCATCCGAACCCAAACCAGTGGAGGGTAACTGGCTCCTGTGGAGAAAACACCAGCCTGCTGGGCGAGATGTGAGAACAAAGCAACCTTCCTCTCTCCACCATACTCTCACAGCCTGCACTCCTGCTGTTGTCTGCTCTGCATGTTACCCTCTGCTCCATGCACAACTCTTCCCTTCTCCCTTGCAGTGCGCTTCAGGTGAAACAGATTCAGTCTCTCCTCCAAACAGACCTGGCCTGGACCAGAGCAGCCAGGTCAAGCCACAGACATCTTCCTTCCTCATGCCCACCCACTAGGCCATAAGAAACTAGCACACAGTAAACTGCAAACAGCTAAATAAATCTGTCTCAAGACCACAGTTTAAAACTTCAATGACTACCTGCAGTTATGGAGGATTACTACACACAGGAATAGAGGCAACTCACTGCGCCCCCGCCCCATATTTCTAAACTTACTGCTGGCATGACACAAAGCTGTCCTGGTGAGGCAGCTTTGGCAGCTCTCTGGTCTTTGCTAAGAGTACATCTTTCTGATGTGGAGGTAGGAGAGTTGATACTGGACATGTGAAGAAATCTCAGGATGGCAGCAGCTGAAGGGTTTGCCTGCCTAGCTGGGGAAGCACAAAAGACCTTTCATCATGAGGTGGTTCATGCTTTACCTCAAAGAACAAAGTGTCCAAGCTCAAGTGCCCAAGACTTCTACACCCCATCCCGACCATGACTGCCTGCGGACGGAGCATCCAGCAGGCTGCCACGGACCATACAGCCCAGTCGGTGGGTTTGTGTGGCACTGCATGGGCTGTTTTTCTTTGGCACGGAGGACTACAGAGGGCTGTTCCCTCCCAGGTCAGACTTCCCCATGAGCAATGTCTTTCCCTATTTGGATCTAGATGTGCATCCTATCACTGTGCGTAGCACCTGAGAGAGGGGTCACACAAGAACCATGTGAAGCCCACCCAAAGACATGACTTTCACCTTTGCGTTGTGAGGGACAGAGATGGTCTCAGCTCCCTTGATGACAGCAGCAGCACGCGAAGTCCCTCTGCACCATTCTCAACCACAGCCCAAGCACTGGCAGCAAGAAAAGTCAAGATATGACAAATGGGCAGAAACCAAAAGACCACCAACATCCTTGACAATTAGCCCTCCCTAATGAGTCATGGTAACTCGTGTCATCAGGCTTTGCAAAAATACTCTCCACATCAGCTGGTCTGAACAGAAAGGTGACATCTGCTGGAGGGGGATCATGGCACACCTAGTAAACAACTACACAGGATTATGATTTGGCATCAGTTGCGTGTGTAGAGTTTCTCAAAGGAATATAATAGCTTCTCTCCATTTTTGTATCACTTACAACCTTCTTGGGGGAAGTGTAACTCCCCAGCAGAAACAAAAGGGTTGTGAGGGTAAAGAGGGAGGAGCTGTTTGCAGTACCAGGTGTTGCTTAAAGCTGTGCTGTGGTGAGAAGGTTATCTTCAGTAAATAGCAATGTCTAAACACTGTCAGGATCTCAAGAGAAGGAAGATTCCTGAACCTACTGTTCTTAAAGGATTTAATTTGTTGAGGTAGGTCTTGCTCAGAGGTTGATAACTCCTATCTGTCATTATTTCTCAAAGAAAACATTAGACTAGGTGCAAAGTGATACTTAAGGAAGACCACAGCCATCAAACGTTGCAGATTGTATCCCAGTCTTGTTTACCAGATGTAAAAAGCTGAAGAAAGTCGACAGAGCATGAGAAGCTGGGACCAGATCAGCAGTTGATCTGCAACTGCTATATTTGCTTAGCACAAATACTGCTTGCCTTCCCAGTTCCCCATTCAGTCCTGCAAGTCCTTTCATTTCTAGTAAGTCCAAGGAGTTAAGAAGACAACAGAAAAGAAGGAAAGGTTGAAAAGAAATTTTCAACTTTGCTTAGAAATCAAAACCAAGAATTTGTGCTGAGCTGAGCTCCTCCAGCAAGTGGTACAGAAAGCATGCATCTGTCTTCCAGGTATCTTGCATTGTACTGTGTTTTACTAATCCCAAAATCTTTCCTGTGTTGGAATCCACAGGGATCACTCCACATTCATCCTCCTTACAAAACTATTCCTCCTTACTTCACACCTCCCCCCCCAGCAACTCTACCCTACTCTGCTCCATTAAGTGTACTCATACTAGCATCAAAGCATCTTCCGAGAAGATGTATTCGGAGAACAAAAGTAACAAGTTTATTAGAAAGGGATTTTTTTCCTCCCACCTCCCATTTCCACTGTGATCCAACTCCCACCTCCCATTTCTACTGTCTTCCCCCAACCCTCTCCGTTTTTGTACTGTGGAAAAAATCGATTAAGCTCTCTGGTATACATATTGCTGCAAGCCTCATTCTCCTGCTGGAGATTTCTTCAGCTGTCAGGAGACACTTGTCCCCTTTGCTAGCATTGTTGGAGTGGCCTGCTAGGGTAAGGGGGGTGGGGAAAAGGGGGTTAGAGCCCAGCAGATGCCTTTTTTGTCAAAGAGAAAAGACCCCCTGCTATCCTCTGCACTTTTCAGCACTTTCATCCACACTGGATCAAAGTGCTATTCTGCATATGAAAGGAACCTGGCATTATGCGCCTCAAATTAGCCTATCACCATCCCCGCTAGCCTCCAAGTCTTCCCAACAAAAGCGCTCACATCTGTTCCATCATTTGCCTCATCTTCTGTTTTTTTTCTGTCTGCTCTCAGTTTTTGAGGGCCATTCAGCCCCTCGAATTATAGTCTGAGGGAGCATCTTCCTTGCTCTGGGATCACTCAGCCGGACAATTTGCTTTTAATTGTCTTACGGAATCATGGGCTGCTTTTGGGCCCTTCCCAACGACCAACTGCATCCATTATGGCTTCCATTCAGCCTCTTCAGCCAATTCTTTCCCTCTTCCTCCTCCTTCTCAAAAGCGTGGTTTTTTTCCTTGCTCTTCACCTGGAGGAGACCATTGCTTCTCTGGGCCAGTGAACACTACTGCCCCGAATCAAAGCAAGCCTCAAATCAAAGGCATCATGACTATGAAAGTCAATAATCCTCCTTTGTCATGGTAATGGTCCAGCAGGCCAAGTGCTGAGAAGAAAGCGAGATTCCTTGCTCCAATGTGACACAGCTCCTTAGATGTCTGGTGCCCACGCCCCGGTTGCCTTTGAGGCAGAAAGCTGGGACTGGCCTTCTCAGAGCCTGGAAACCTGAATCCACCTGCCATGAGGAGCCCTGCAAAAACCAGCCTACGCACACAGGCAGGAGAAGTCTGATTTCGGCAAGGGCTGAGGATACCAACAGGAGATTTAACTCACCATCTGCAGCCTTCAGAGGAGCCTAAGTCACTTCCAGGGCTGTGGCCTGTGCAACAAGCTTTTGTAAAGAAGAGAGAAAAAGGAAGCAATTTCCCAAACCTGGACTGCTTTTGTGAGAAAAACTGGATTCAGGTGACTAGAAGAGACAGGTTATCTGAGGAACTCACCTAAAGGACAAGAGATGAACAGTACAACAAGTCAATGAAACAAAAGGAAATGGAAACTATTCTAGGTTACCTATAAGCTACAAGTTTCCCATGGGCTTTGTTTTATTTATGGCTTTTGTTCTCAAAAGCCAGCATGGCGAGCTGCTGAAGGGAGCACCTCTTCTCTAGCACGATCATCCAAGGCACTTAGATGACATACTGTTTGCCTCAAATCAAACACACAGATGCTGGCAGAGGTAATAGCTGTAAAGAATTTGGTCTTTGGTCTGCTGACAACAAACTCACACTGGCACATGTGGTGCCAGATTCTTGCAATGTGTCTTTCCAGAACTGAACAAAAAGACACTCTGAAGGTTTTGGTTGTTATCTGAGATTAATACTGGAATGCACAAGCCAACTATTCTCCAACTGGAGCTATAAAAACAAGGGACTTCCAATAATTTATCAGGCACTTTCGAAGCAGTGAATGAATTTATCATCCTCCTCTTGATGCAGGAGGATGGTAGATAATGCTGAATCAGAGGAACACAGCTTACAGCACTGCTGGAAGAAGTGCAACTCACGTACTTGTAACAGACTGCATTAATACATAGCCTTTTGTCTGAGTAATTTACACTGATTTACAGGCTTTTATGTTTCCACTGGCAGCAGGAGAAATAAACACCCCACTATGTGCTGAATGTGGAATGACCAGCAGTGGAATAGATTGTTCCCATTTCACAGGTCAGCTTGCAGTTCACAGCAGGACACCTCCACGACCTTGCTGGGACTTGCTCCCCTCTTTCTATAACGCGAATAGTGTTGGCTATGAACCTGCTGGTGCACCTTGTACCTGAGAGTTCTCCACCTAAGTGCTCACTGGGGTTCCTCCTCGTGCTGTAGGAATGCGTCAAGCTTTTGTGAAATTCATCCTTGTGTAGAAAATCTTTGCTCTGTGCTGGAAATGAACTGGTGATGCATGTTACTAGAGAAAGATTAAACTTTGTTTTTTAATTCCATCTTTGCTAAGGATTTTGTAGACACTAGCAAAGTTCGTTTTTAAAGCCTTCACAAATCAAACCTTCATCACATACATTTTTACATCATCAAACAGAACTAGGGACTAGGCCTCTGTATAATTTTCAGTTTTCTACAGTCCTGAACCAAACTCAAAATAAAAAAATGGACTTTCAACACATTACACTTAGAACTCCTGCCTGTCTCCTACTCAGCATTTCTTCAGTTAGTAATGTCCAGCTTGTTTTGGATTAGCATTGCTACGTAGCTCCTAAACTCAGGTCTAGATCAGACTTGGGAACAATTAACGAAATGAAAAAGAATTACTAGCCATCCAGATTTCTCTTAGGGTATGCCCACCTTCCAATTTACGGGACTGTCTAACCAGTATGCTAGTAGTAAGGGTTTCTTTCTTTTGCACAATTATTTATTTTACAAGACACTTAACACAGACATCTCAAAATTCTATTAAAAGAATAACAGAGTTGCAAAGCACAAAATCTGAAACTAGGGTTCCTTGGGGTGAGACTGGCTATACTTTTAAAATTCAACACCTGCAATTAATGTTTTGTTTCTTTGGGTTTTTTTTGGGTTTTTTTTGTTTGTTTGTTTGTTTGTTTTTTTAAAAAAAGCTTCTACTAAAATAGGAGTTGCTGTAGTCCACCACCTCTTCCTTCTTTTCCACTGGATACTCTTAAATGTAGTGGAAGCAAAACTCAAATACTGAGGTTAACAAAGCAAACTACTTTTTTTTAAATTTTAAACAACTTTCCAGGAAAATTCCCTTAGAAAGGAAACAATCTGGCTTTCCAAACTGTAGAAATGATGTAAAAAAATGTAGAAATGATGAAAACATCACTGTGTCTGCAACTGTAAGGAATAAGCTAGCAACACAGTCAAAGCCCAACCTATCTCCATAGCTTCAAGGGCAACATTTAGCAATACTTTTTATCTTCCTAAAATGCAATCAATGACACTGAACGAACTTGGTATTGATGCCCTGGAATTTGGCCTCCAGTTTTCTTTCACTTAACCACAGATGCTCTTTGGAGTGCTGCTAGATGAAAGAAAAAGTCTCTCAGGTCCCCTTCTGCCTGCATTGATTATTTTTTCACTTGTCCTCTGTAGCACATGCCATGCATAGCTTAGGACTAAACTTCACAGTGGTTTGGAAGATTGCTAGAAGTAGCACATCTTAGAAATACAGAATACTGAAGCTTGAAACAACTCTCACTAGTTCTCATGTACCGTTTTTGGTGGAATGGAATAATTCAGAAAATAAACTTTTCATTGGGTTGAGTGCTTCCCCCACTTTCTGTAAAATTGATGTATATTACTTGCATAATTCATGTAAGCATGAGGAAATCAAGACTATAAAGTTAACAGAGTAAACTATCTAGCCTTGCAATGTGATGAACAAGCTCAGACAGTTATTGTATGCTTTCTGGTAACCATGCAACGAGATACTTTGCATGTTCTTGAAGTTCTGCCAGCTAGGAAAGCATGTTCCATATAAAACACTCAGCAATGATAAAACATTTTTCCACTCAACAGCACAATTAGGCCAGCACTCTGGCTGCTGTTGCAAACAGAACAACAACTTTGAATCAGTGTTTATGTCAAAACCAAGTCGGAGCATCTTTAAGAGAAGCTTCTGGCTTCCAAATGGAGCACAGCAGAGCAAGATGACCTTTTCAAGGTACAAGGGTGAAAAGGAGAGTTTATATTAGTGGTAGACTTGCCAAGAAAAACCTCAAACAAGAACTGCCGAAATGGTCCCTAGCTGGTTTTAGGCAGATCAGAGGTTGGAAGTCTTGGAAGTTCTCAGTGCAAAAGCTTTCCAAGAGGAATAGCTGACAAAATTTTCACATAGTGAAACACAGGCCTCAAGCTGTGTTCTTCATAGTAACTGTGAGCTCAACCACATAGAAAAATTAGTGTATCACAAGGTAGGGTGCGAATTTACAAGCCACCAGCTGTGCTGTGCAAATTCCCTAAGAGGATGTTCTTGGAATAAGCCAGCTGGCTGCACTGCCAGGCAGCACCTCCCCTCACCTCTTTGGCTGTCTGCATTAGGATATGACCAGTGGTCCCACTTTAGTCAACACACCAAGCTGCCTTTGTGGCAAAATCTAAAATACTCTGATTTTCAGACTCATGAAAACCCATCTGCTGCCAATGCAATCAGGGAACTGCTGGGCATTTTGCACTTCTGAAAGATAGGCTGTTTATTGTTAAAAAGTATCTGGGTGTTTGTTTTTTTTTTTTTTTCCCTCTCTCTGTTTTGTTCTTGAAAGGGATTACTGCACACCAACAAGGACCCCTCAGGAATTTTAAGTGACTAAGTTTAACTGATTTGCAAGAAATCACACAGATCAGGTAAGCTATTGCTCTCAAAGTATGGAAGATTTTAACCTGTGGACTTCTGTGCCAGTTTCAATGCATCCAAACCCAGAAGAAAGGATACTTATTTCCCCTGCTAACCCCCCAAGACTTATCCGCTGTACAACAGGCCTTTATTATTTTCCTTCCCGCTGACTACATTTCAAAAAGATGTTAAATCACCAAAAAGTAACTGCAATCCATCAAAACATGAAGTCAGAAAGATGTTAGCTTAAACTGGATCACAGTAGCTTTGTTATAGGCATCTACCAACACTGTCACTTGGAATGGATCAGAACAAAAAGCATCACAGAAAAATTATCTGTAGATTTTGTCAGGCAAGAAAGCCATGGAGTATCTCTGAACTTATACCCTTCAGACCAACTGAACAGAGATTTTTTTAATCACCTCAGTGAACAGAGTAGACAGCAGTCCCAACAATGAGTTAACCCAGTCTTCTTTAGCCCTTTTGAGGCCCAGATAGTCAAATTATTTTGTTAAAGGCCAGGGCAGGTCACCTTCCCCACAGCAGTTCCAGCACATGGTCACACACGCTCACTGTCAAGGTAAGTGTCCTGGATAAACATTTGCTCAAGGATCCCTGAGAAAATCAGAGGGATATGCCAAGAGCTCATCATTTTCACAAAGTCACAAAGATTACAAAAGTCTGACTGTTAAGATTAAGATGGCCTAACATAAGCAGGAAGGCTCTGGGGTGTGATGAAATGTGGCAGTAGAACAAGAAAAAAGCATGGCAAGATTTATCTTGTGGGTATGGTCTACTTTTGGCCTTGGAAGAGAACAGTTGAGTAATTTTCCTGGGCTAGCGAGGGCAATGCTTTCTCAGAAGTTATGTGGAAAAGCTGCAATGCAACTGGTAGCAACTCAACCAGCAACTCCATATATGGAAAAAATGCAAGAATATATTGGCTTAAGGTCTGTAACTTTCAGCACCAAAGCAAAGAGCTCTGGTGCACTCAGAATTGTGCAAAGGATTTTAAAGGCATAATGGCATATGAATCATCATTCTCCAAATCCAGTTTTGGAAATAACAGACAAACAATATTGTACAACAGCAGTTGCTTGGTAAGTATCTGCTAAAATTGTGACAGAAACAAAACAATAAGCAGGTAATTGGGGCAATGAAATTCAAGTGGCTGAACTGTTCGTCCTCCCCAAGTTGGATAAGTTCTGACAAGCTATACTTTTAGAGTAATGGGATCTTTCCCAGGGACTCCCAAGTGATTTAATTCAATTTTTTGGACAGCGAACCCTTAAGAAGGCCTGTACAGCACAGGCATAAGGCTTGTACTCCAAAAGACTAGTCTGAAAACTTAAGTTTGAATGAGAACACATCATATACAAAGTCTTGGGTTAAGCTTTGTTACAACTATCCACCCCAAATATCTGCAGAAGGGTGCCTCCCTCCTGCATCATTACACATTTACACTTCATTACTAATGTGCATCTTCTCTATGTCAGGCAACATCTACTGGAACTCCTTATGCTCATGTCTCTTCAGTTAAAATGTGAGATGCAGGTCCACAAGCCATGTGTCTATGCAGTCTTGTGACACAGGATTAAAGATAAAAGAGTTCAGAGATTACCTCACTCTTGATTGTGACACAGAATAGATAACAAAAAGAAGCTATCCATCCCTTCAAATACACTATATATCCCCCACCATAAAGCTCCTACAGGGTTTTTTTAAACATTCATGTACATGAAAGGATTAAAACGCTACCCTCAAACTCATATACATGGAAAAAAAAGTTGGTATTGAGAAACTTGGGTCAAAATCCAACAGACAGAAGAAACAATCTCTTATAATTCATGAACTTCTACAAATTCCTCATTTTACCATCTTGGAAAAAATACTGCCCTGTTGGTATTTCTGATCAGTCTTGGTCTTGAACCTTTCTAATTAGAAACAATTCTTGAGACAAAGTTGCCTCCTTAGAACAGGACATCTGGTATTTTCTACCCTGCAATGTGTGATCTCCAAACAGGGATAGAAGCAACTCTTTTACCACAGTCATTAACAGTGAGGGACCCCACCGGACTAGCTTGTGTTGCAGCTCCATGGCAGCTCAACCCAGTCCTTCTCAAAGACTACATACACCAGTATGCCACAATACACAAAGCACCCTTATGGTGGTGTGTTTTTTCTCCCACACCCTATGAGAATTCTGTTCCCAAATTTGTGCTCATTCGCCCTTCAAAGCAACCCCAGCTCCAAACCTCCCCTTCCTTTCTAGTAGCTACTCTTTTCCCAGGGGCATTAGCTTGCTTTTTTACTCCAGCTCATCTTTGGGGTTTTTTGCCTCCTAACACATGAGCAGGACAGGGAACTCACTAAAGACAAAGAAATATCAATATTACCTCTTCCCTAATTTTTCCAGACATAGCAATATTTCAGCCTGGAAGAAAAGCCCACAAGAGCCCTGCTGGTGTAGCAATCTTCCCAGACATTGCTCTAAGAACACTCATCCAAAAGCACTCATCAACCAATACCAGACATTAATTGCTCTCAATGATGCCAGTTTTTCAAGGTTCTGCACCATTCATGATTAAATACAACTAAATACAAACCTACCAGGACAACAGAGATTTACTGTTCAGAACATGTCATACTTACTATGTTGTTAAACACACCTGGTGTTGAAAAGTAAATTCACATCAAACAAACATTTTGTTAGGGAATCTTACATAGCAGAACATCTGTTTGTGACAGATAAAACAAAGAATGAAATCACTATCCCTCAGAACAGCATTTAAAACACTTGTATAAAAAAAAAAAACCTGAAATGGCGTCAAACCTCCAAGACCTGCTGAGCAATTTGGAATTAATGCAAAAAGGAAATTTAAGTTTCCCAAGAGGTTCCGAAACCTCTGGAAGTTTTTCACATCAACCCCACTGTGATCTCTGTGAGCCCAGTGGAGATCTGCAAACTACCGCTGGTACACACATGAATTCCAAGGATAGAAGACATTAAAGCCTTTTGTCATGTGCATGCACACTACTGTCTAAAAATTCAGTCCTAACCAGCTACAGTCTTCCAGCTGAGCAGTGCTGCAAATTAAGTGTAACAGTCTTGCTAGCGTCTCACTTCTGAGTTTCTACACTCCTCTTCACACTCAGAAATAGGATTTCGCACTATATGAGCACATGGAGCTGGTTCTGATATATTGGTTGAAGCTCCTCTTCCTACTGCACAAATCTGAGCTCTACATGAATTCCCTTCCTTTACCATTCCAAGCCCCCTCTTCTAAAGTTAGTCTTCTCCTTCTGCTTGTTTGTGTGAGACCTCCTGGCATTCAACTTGACTGTGTGACTATCCAAATCATCCCCAGAGTCAGTGAAAGTGCCCTTGGTGGGCTGGAGACCTGACAGGCTCAGCCAGAACTCACTCAATTCAATGCTCTCGGTTTTTTGCTGCTCCAAAGGTAGGGAGAGAGAAGGGTAGAGTGTGGGGTAGGGTAGGGTAGAGAAGGGTAGATGCACAGTGCTCGACCTCATATGCTAACTGCTATCACATTTGCTTTTTATAATCAGGCTGTCCATACCTCCCAGACTCAAGGGCAATAGGTGTCAATGTTTCAGTTTCAAATGCAAATATGAGTTGCAATGCTGATGTATCAGATTCTTCCTAACATGACAGTATTGCTGCTCTGCCAGGTGACAAGAAGCATTGAGGAATGAAGTTCTTCCACACCCATCCTTAAATGGTGACCGTGAGATCCAAGGGAGACAACTCACTCCCTTGGTATGTCCTCTGGTCAGCATCAAAGTTTAGTATTAAACCTAGAACCCCAATCCTTTGCAGCCCCTACTGCAACCCCCTTGTACAATCCCTTCCAGGAAACCTTTCAGATGAAGCAGACGGCACTGCTCCCAGACAAATGTCCTGCTTGTCTAATGTGCACATCAGGAAAGTGTGAGTTCACAAACATAAAAACAGCAACACCACTAGTTAAGAGGTGCAAGCCGGAGTCATACACTAGGCTCACAGCTAGTATGTCCAATTGCATATATGTTCCTAAACATTTCAAACCAAGTAAAACACAACTTGAGGGCTGTACACCCTGGCAAATAACTCCCTCGTTCCCTATCCCTGGCTATAGAAACTGACAAGTCATCCCAGCTCTGGGACATGAGACTTCTCCCAAGTTCTCTTTTTGCAAGAAAGATACTCAAATAAATGTAAATCCAAATTGTAGTTCCCTTCTGAGTCTGTCTGCTACAGATATCCAGGCTCTGCTAGCACTATAGCACCCCTTTACAGAAGCCTTTAAAAAATATTATTAGCACCTTTATTTTGCATCCAGGAAGGAACATACAGACAATTTTACTTATGGTCCACTTAACCCAGCCCCATGTTTTCAGTTTACTCAGTGATCACATAATTCTACTCCAGAGGCTGTCAAAGTTTTGTCAGCACAATCTTTTATCTTGAATGACCTCATGATACTCAAAAGCCACTGGGGCCACTCTCAGTACATTGTGTCAAGGATGTATTTGGTGCAGCTCAGTGTTTATGTAAATTCTGGTCAGACAGACCAGTCATCCAAGGACATGAGACTATGGTCCATGAAATGACTGCACATTTTAAAAGCCATCATAAAAAACAGACCCAAGCAATCATGAAATAAAAATAATTAACACTTTAATCCTAGCATAATTTTTCTCTGCTGATGGAATTATTGCAACAGCACTGCACAAGGTGGCCTGCAATTCTCCACCACCAGAAAGGACTAATTAAATTTCAATTTAAAATAGCTGAAAAACACTGTTTGGTATAAGTGCTGCCATGTTTGACCTTTTATTACATTTCAAAATGGTATTAATTCAAACTGTCTGCTTAACAATTTCCAAGGGCATGCTTTTATCTTGTTAAAGGCTGTTACTACATTTGGCTAGTCCAGTTTTCTTGGATCTCACTTGTTCTCCATGAATGTTCAAAAAGGCTGGCTAGCAGTTCACGGTATCCTGTGCTAGTTCCTTTAGAAGCAGTGGCTGTGTGTCATCTCGTCCTGCTGGTTTTGAAATGGTTAGTTTAACCAGATATCCTCTCACCCTCCCCCCATCAATAACTTGCTGGCTAAACCAACATCAGTTCTATTCTTTTCCTGATGGTCTGTAACAGCACTGTTTCTTCACTAAAATATTTGCTTGCTTCAGCCTTTCCTCCATCCTCAGATACGCCAAAGCTGTTCTTCGACGAGCTTCTCTTTTTATTTTCCTTTCCTACCCTCACAGCTTTTGCTCCCCTGCTGCAAAATGGTACAGTGAATATTTCTGCATCACAAGGGTCTTTGCACTTAAAACACTTCTTGCTTCTGCCCACTTCATTTTCGTATCACACTCATTAGACTGCATGGCTTTATCTACCAGAGAAGCAAATTCTTCGTTTAACAACTCAAGTAAAAAGTGCTGGCTTTAAATAAGCACAAATCTGTACAGTCAGTTTGCTTCATTTGAGAGGGAACATAAGCAACAAAGCATCAGCTGCAGCAATAACTATTTTGGTTAAACCTGAAAAGTCCTCTGAAACTTTTCCATGGTTTTGAGTGGCAGCCAGACATTTACAGGCTACTCGAGGGGGGCAGGAGGGGGCAGTAAAAGGGAAGTCCCGTGTCTGCTTTTGTAAAGTTTTTTTATAGTCTTTTAAATTCCTAACTGCTGCCACAAGAAAATGCCTCTGCTTTTGTCATGAGGGCCTTCATCTTCAGTCCTGTTCTTTTTAAAAACCCCGTAATGGAGAATGGGGTGTCTTTCCAAGGTGTTGGCAAGCACTACAGCGAACACGCAAAGGAAGCTTTTGCAGAAAGCACACACTCTAGAGGAGAAAAAACCCAAACAGCCCATTAGGTTCCCCTTTCACAAAGGGTGACTGGACAGATGCGCCAAGCCTGCTGAAACAGCTCACCAGGAACTACCAGAAACTTGCACCATGGGCTGGCTGCTGGCACTAATGCTTCTAACTGCAAAGGTCCTCCTCCTCCTCTGCAGATGTGAAATATTATTATCTCAGACACACTGCTGCAGCTGTTTAGGATAGAGCTCCCAAAACATTTGTTGCTCCTCTTTTCACATAGCAATGCACGCCAAACACAGACTTTAGCTACAGTGCACGTACCACCCTGTGCTACTAGCCATGGCTGTACCACAGCTTGGGGAGTCCATTGTCACCCCCAGTTTGTGACCCATGCAGCACTGCGGAAAGTCAGATACCATGATCCAAACACTCTGTCCAGGATCACTGCACAGCTGAGTGCACTAAAATATCATAATCCTTCCATGTTTCATGCTATTCTTGATATGTTCTGACACTATTTAATAAGTATTTCCTATCCAGCAAAAGCTTATGGGATTTACTACATTAATGGAACGAATGCGTAAGTACAATTAATTTGCAACATTTCTGACAAATTTGGGTCTCAAGTCTGTCACATCTCTTGAGCTTCCAAACCAAAAGGGCACTGAAGCCAAAGGACTTTTCATACTTACAAACAGGTAATATGTTTAAGTGAGCTAATTCATGAGGTCTTCCCAGGACAGGGGCTCTCACTGCAAACTGAACGTGCCTTTCTGTAATAGGCTAAGGATCTCAAAATAATAAAATTGATTGTGAACTCCTGGCTCTCTATCTCAGTACATGGAGATTTATTATGACAAATACATTTTTTGGGTTTTGTTTTTTATTGTTGTTGTTAATTCCAAGGTCAAAAAGGTCCTCAGAACTTCTTTGGAAACAGAGTAATATTTCACAACAATTATGGTAAAAGGAAAGGATAATCTCCGATGGATCAAATGAAAATATCGGAAGAAAAAAATCAAAACTGATGCACAAATAAGCATGAGGAATTACTGGGAAGGTAGCCAAACTATCACACAGGATCCGTGGGTGGCAGGGCACCAGAAAATTTATGAGTCAACAACAGGATGCTTTTGCAAAAGGCAGTTTCCAAGAGCGTAATATGCAAATGTTGGGAAGTAATTAACCTGTCCTATCCAGCCCTGTTGAGGCCTCTGCCAGAGTCTTGCATCCAGTTTTGGACACTGCTGAGACAGAAACAAATTCAGAGTCAGAAGAGAAAAGGAAGACTGTTCAGAGGTTTGGAAACATGAACTACAGGAAAGGATGAAAAAACTGACTTAATTAATTTAGAAAAGAGAAGCCTGACGAAGGAGATGGGTGTCACCACAGTCCACCCTGCCTACAAAAGGTGGTTAACAAAGGAAAGGGCCATCAAGTTGTGGTCCACAGCTTGGGGACAACAAGAAGATATCAGTTCAGCTTGCAACAGCGAGTGTTTTAGGTACAGGGGAAGCTAAGATGGAAAGGAATGAAGCAGGGATGGATTCTCCAGGGTCACTGTACAGTCTCCACCACTGGATTTAAGACACCTCATTTCCCAGGCATCATTTTGGTGTACTTCTGCCTTGGGACAAGAAGCTGAGTTTGGTCTCCACAGCTTCAGCAAATCTTTTTAGCTTTTTAGCCAAATGCCCACATGCTACAAGTGTGAGTATTGTGTTCAGGTAGGAAGACAACAACTGGAGACAGAAAGACACACTAATGTTAGGAAAGGCTGAATGTGCTCAGCAGAGCCTGGATGCAAAGCATACCTGGTCCTCCTGCCACCAAGCTCCCACCACACTTTTTAACTCCCTGTGAGCCACTTGAATGGTTTCCCTGATAGCCATGAGGTTAAGGTTCCTGGTTGTCTCCTGTCTTTAGGACCCAGTGCATAGGGGATGCCTTGGTGTGGCCTGCTAATGTTTTCGACTGTATATTTCTGTGTTGCAATGCACATGTGATAGTTTTTCAGCCTTTGACACCTAAACCATCATCTGCCTACCATCCTCCTCAGGCTATATTCTTAAGGAAAGAACACTCAAAAAATGGCTCATTTCAGACAGAAAAGTAAGTAAAATACTAGGTACTACCTGTGTCCAGCCAATCAAAGGCAAAAAGGAACCAAGCTCTGTCTTTATAAACTGTATTAGACAGAATGGACAAAAGCAAGCAAGGTGCCTCAAACTGGCATTTCCTACTACTGTAGTATCAATTGAATTGTTAAAGTCTGTCTCCACTTTGAACTGACATAATACTTGAGGATTTTCTCTTTTTAAATGTTTGTTGCCTTATTTTCCCAGTTATCTCTGCAACGTTGCCCATCTTCTAGGCCTAGCTACTTTGCCCAGAACTTTCTTGTTTCAAGTGATACTAGAACATTGGATCTTTGCAGCACTGGAAAATTGAGCACTGAAACGAAGCCAACAGTCATATTGACTGACAGATTGTTCCAATATCTAGTCTTTTTTGTGTATTTGTGTCTCCTTATTTAAAAAGTTCCAGATGCTGCTGAAATACGAAACTGAAATTGGCTAAAGAACAGAATATTGTATGCACAATAATTAAGAGCCATCTAGTAGGGGGAAATAAATGTATGCAGAGAGAAAGTCCGTGTCCAAAATAATCAGGTTATCTTCCCAAAGATTAATTTCTGAGAAGACAGGCTAAGGAAAAGCATATTTTTCCTGGTAAAGTCCTTAAACTCAGTAAACTTGCAAGATCTGAAATGTTTCTGTTTGTTACGTGACAGAATAACTTCATTTTGGATATTGTCCACATAGTGGTGGTTAGCATTTTCTCTGGATCATGACACCTGATGACAATAAAATCATCCACATCATATGCGCTCAGTACCCACAGAAGTGGTCTGCAAACCAGCTCAGTCAGGAATTTTAATAACTGCCAGCTGCAGGCAGTTATTTGATCCTTCAATTTCAATTTTATTAAATTAATTAAATAAATCAGTTTATTTATGAACCTACTTAGCACACCAAGTGCTGTTGTTAAATTAGCTGTTAATTTAGTTACTGAACAGAAACCATTCATGCACATCCACAGAGCTCACAAGCCACTCAACTTGTTCATATACCAGAGACAGATTCACAACATATTTCTAGCAACCAGAAAAGGTTGCTGAAAGTGTGACTGCAGCCAAGGGACTGCATCGGTCTCTGCCATGCATGGGTCCTATCCACATGTCTTTATGGCAAAGGAAAAAAAAAAACAACCCAAACAAAAAAACAAGTGTCACCAGAAAAGTTATGATTTCTCAGTACTCCAATCCTTCTCGATAAATCATCTCTGCCAAACCCTGTCCCTTGACTCTGTGTCTTTCTCAGATCCTCTTCACACATCTGACCTCCCATTGTACTGCTGCTTCCCCTTAGCATGCTCATGGGCACACACATGCTCCACTTGCACGCAAACCTGTACCACCAAGGGAAGTCTGAATGCAATTTCAGAGCAGTGCTACGGAGCAGCTGAGACAGCTCCCCAGCACAGGACAGCTCCAACACAGATAGATATAGCACATTCACCTTCCCTCTTAGACTCAGACATGGTAGGCAACACACCCAGCACTCATAGTCAGTCTTAATGCTAAGGCAGAACAGCAGCTGCAAGACTTCACCCGCACTAGCAAGCTTACACTTACATGCACACACACAAAAAGCCACAACTGCAGCAGCATCAGCAGCACCTGAAGCTGCATCCCTAGCACAGGCTGCCTGAGGTTTTTACTTGGAGACACCTGAAAAGCAGAATAAGAATGTTTGCATCACACAAGCACCTGGATGTCAGTGTTGCCACACAGTGTGGAACCTGGGCAGCAGGTTGAACAGCACAAGGAATAATGGTAACCAGCACTTTGCCCATATTTTGCCAATCTGCCACAAAGCCAGCTCCCACATGTAAGAAGCTCAGCGGCCAGAAGCTTGGCACTGTACCAGCAGCAATCAGCAGGCTGCAGGAGGAAAGGCTTCTACTGGAGAGGACTGGCAGGAGAGGCTGCAGAGTGGAAGCAAAACCAAAGTTTAAATCTTGGTAGCAGAAGGGATTTGCTGCCAAGGTGTTGCAGCATGCCTAGTCTTACAACATGTGCATGTTTCCCTTGACTGGAATGGCACCGTCTGCTCTTACCTTCCCCTGAATCATAGAAGTTCACGTAATTATGGGAGAGAAAAGCAGGCAGAAAAAGATTCTGTGCTGTAGCATTTACACAGACCTCAAATTCTCCACAAAATTGCTTGCAACTTCCAAATATATCCAGAAGTCTCCTTTCAGTGTAGAAGATAAACGTCATATTGCCTTCTTTAGTACTGACTTCAGAGCAATCCACAGGCAGATACTTCTAGTCTTTCCCTACTGCCTTACATAACCAATGACTTGAAAGCCCAGAAAAAAATTTGCATACAACAGCTGGATCTTTTAATGACTGCCAAGATAGCAAGCAAACAGGCGCTCTGGGAAATGCTGGGCAGAAGGAAATTGTCCTGGTTTCAGCTGGGATAGAGTTAATTTTCTTCCTAGTAGCTGGTATAGTGCTGTGTTTTGGACTTAGTATGAGAACAATGTTGATAACACACTTATGTTTTAGTTATTGCTAAGGAGTGCTTACACTAGTCAAGGACTTTTTCAGCTTCCTGTGCTCTGCCAGGTGCACAAGAAGCGGGAAGGGGGCACAGCCAGGACAGCTGACCCAGACTGGTCAAAGGGCTATTCCATACCATATGACTTCATGCTCAGTATATAAACTGGGGAAGTTGGCCAGGGGGGCAGTGACTGCTGCTTGGGGACGTGCTGGGCATCAGTTGGTGGGTGATGAGCAATTGTATCATGTATCACTTGCTTTGTATATTATTATTGTATTATATTATTATTATTACTATTACTATTCTATTTTATTTTACTTCAATTATTAAACTGTTCTTAATCCACGAGGTTTCTCACTTTCACCCTTCCCCCACCCCACCGGGGGTCGGGGGAGTGAGCGAGCGGCTGTGTGGTGCTTAGTTGCTGGCTGGGGTTAAACCACCACAGAAATCACAGCTGTTAGAGTTGCAGAACAAGCCCAGGAAGTCAGCACAAGGCATATCCAGCCAGCTTTCTGAAAGTCATTGTGAGGTTTTTCAAAACCGTTTCTCTGAAGTCAACCTATGTTTAAGTTTCTGTATATAAAGAGACTGCATTTCAAAAATCTGTGCCTCTTTCAACTCAATTCAAATCATTGAGAATCAGTACCTCTAAAGCAAAATTTAACTTTTACAAACAAATATAATAGGATAACAATTTAAAAATAAGTCATTTTGGAGATACCAAAAGGATTTTCAGCTAAGTCAAAGTCCTTCTAGGTCTCCAATTCTCATAAACCTGAGATTACAGCCAAACACTGCATCTCAAAACAGAGACATCTTTCCATAGCCTGGAAAATTCTAATGGAAAAAGAAACCCTTTCCCACCCACTTTTATGTGTAACATTAAAAGCCATAGCTGAGAAAATATGATTCCTCGGCCTGGGGCTATGAACAATCCAGTGGGGAGAGAGAATAAGCATCAGCTACCAGGACTATGCTGAAGGACCATTTAAGCTGCAGAACTCAAGGACATGGCTCGTCTTCTCCAACCGAGGCTCACTCCCTCCTGTTTTATTTCCTGTAAGGACAATGCTACATCCTAACAAAAGTGTGAACTGTATGTGCAAAAGGTCCAAATATCCCGTGATCTGAGTTACACCAAGCCCACATCTTCAAAAAGCCAGAAAAAACCCCACCCAGGATCACTGGAAGATGTTTGCTTGCACCTATCTTTGCCTATCCTGCTGTCTCTGCTGTAAGCATAATCCATGGAAAAGATACTCACCTTGGAAAGCAAGCCACAACCTTCACCTCTGCTCCAGGCCAAAAAGCATGCTGATGCTTTTCCTTTGCATCCTTGTTACATAGCAACACAGCTGAGAGCTAAGCCAAACCAACAAGAAGCAGAGTGTTCTCGCCCCCAGAAATCTGAGCAGACACATTGCACTTTCCTAACAGCTGGAAAAATCACTTGTTCACAGCTCTTTCTGCAGTGACACTGATGATGGGGCTGTCACAACACAGGCAAGGCAATTGTGAGGAGATTCAGACCTAACATCCTCTTATAAAATGTGTCACTGAAAAGAACAAGGGTGCTTTAAATAGCTCCTTCAAAATCCAGTACTATACAGATTTTTGTCTATCCCAGACAGCCCAAATGAGCAAAGATTTTCAGACGCAGACAGAAGACGTAGGAGCCCAGATCCCATTGAGATTAACAGGACTTGTTCTTCTAATCCACTTAGCACTTTCCAGAATCTGCTTCAGCCAACAACTATTTACTTATATGGCAAATATCACATCCAGGAGCAAAGGGTGTGCTCTGCTTTCACACTGCAAGAAGCCTATAGGAAAATGTACAGGAATTTCAGAAGCACTTTCAAGTTACTTCTCAGGTGACTTCTGCACTGATTTGCCAGCTGGTGTTCAGCACATGTTGTCAAATGCTCCTCTCTTCAGCTTTGCATCTGCTACAGCACCAGCAGTCACTGGGCATCACTCCCTGCTGTAGAGAACTGCTAGTGTAAAACAACAAGATGTCTCAAACAGCCTGGGTGCTAAAACCACAATACAGAGCGACGGTCACTAGGACCCAGGACTGGACAGTACCCTGGAGTGAGGGTGAGGGAGGGAGTCCTGTGGAGACAGGGCGGCCTTGCCTCGGCCCCATTCCCCGTGGTCTGTGAAGCGTTTCATTCCCCCCACACACCTACTGCCTGGGGAACAGTCCTGGTATCAATCACTCCTCTTGGTTTGACTGATCGCTGATGTAATTCTCCAATTAGCAAAACTACTAACCACTTGTGCCTTGGGAAAGGAATTTGGGAGGGAGCTAAAAGGTAACAAACTGTGGAAAACTAACGGCTCTAACCTTGAAGAAGAGCTAACAAGCCGATAAAAGTGAACATCTTGGCACCAAAGACTGGACTGTGGTCAGAGAAGATAAAACTGCAGAAAGTAGGTGAAAGGTAAATGTGGCGAGGGGAGATCACGACCACCGACTCAATTCAGGACCGAAAAGACTTGCCCCCGCCCTCACCTGAAAGGAGCATGCGTGCTAATTTACATAGCAAGCGAGGCTAATTTAAATACAGTAAACCAATAGTGTATGAAATGTTAATCACTAACCAATAAGTGTAAATTTAGGCGGGTTTATACTAATCATGTAGCCTGATAAATGTGCGTGTGCTCGTGCTCATGTGGGGTTGTTTTTTGTGTGTTCGTGTTCATGCTCGTGCACGCATGATTTGTGGAATTATCATCACCGAGCACCCTGCGCAGAATCAACATCTTTAGAAGAACCTTCACTTCTCCTCACTCTTCTCCTCTTTTTTCCTCACCGAATACCCTTGTTGGCAGGACCAACGCTGGATCCAGGAATGGTGATTCTCTTTTCTCTCTCTCTTTCTCTCTCTCTCTTTTACTTTTTCTAAGGTGATTAAGTTGTTAAAAGTTATTAAATTGTAGTCAAATATTGTATGGCCTACCTTGACTTTCCGTAAAACCGCGTAGCTGGAGTGGATATAACTGTGAGAGGGTTGGCAGGTATCGAATATTTGTCTCTATAGAAGCTTTCTATTAAAGCTGGTGTTTGTGTACGGACCTTGAGCGTTGGCCCACCTTAATCCACACCGAGAGGATTTGCGAATCTTTGTCACTCCTCCCCCCTCCTCCCCAGGTGGGACGTGACACCTGCACTAAGCACAAACCCACCAACATGACCCATAGGCTTGAACTAAAAGTACCGTGACCCAGCATCATTCATTTAACCATGGAAGACAAAGCACTGGGGAACATTCGGTTCACGCCATATAGGAGCATCTGCCAGAAACCTCCCCTAACTTTCATAATCTGAAGGGACTTACTTACCTTCCTGCTATTTTTCAACATGCCCATTGGTGACAGAAGTGTGAAATACTGTTCCAGTCTCCAAAATAATTCAATTTACCCTGATCAGAGCCCTGAAAATAGAGAAATCCTGAGACAACATCTACCCTCCCCCCGCCCTGAAGTATGTAGAGAGTCACTCTGGTGCAGCACTATGCTCTAAAGTAATTATGTTTTAGAAGATAATCTTCTCAAATGTGACAATCTAATTCCTGCTATAACAGAGATCTATTAAGAGGGAAAACATAATAACTACATGCTACAGCTGGGTCTCTGCAATGCTGGGCCACTGTCGATCCTAATAAAATCTGTGCTAAAATTAAGCCAACGTAAATTAACAAAATCCACCTTCACTGAATCATTTAACGAGAAAACATTTTTTAAAATAGAAAAGATCACAAACAAGAGCAGCATCACCTGAGGTTAACAGACACATTAACAGAATAGTGGAGAGAGTAAGCAAAACAACCCTATTCTGGTATTTCCTTTTCTCCTAGGCAATTATTTGGTTGCTGCTTACAGAACAGATTTTGTACCCACCCACAAAAGCACATCTGTTGTAATCCCGATGAATGTTTTCTACTTTTTGCCAGTCCAAAAAGGCATTCTTAGCTACTGAAAGAAAACATTTGAAATCTATTTTATTAACATAGCTTCAGCGCATGTGAAAAATCTAGACTCATTGGGGGACTAAATTCACCTTCATTAAAAGCAGTCGGACTACCTCACACATTTCCTCAGCTTGCTTTGCAGTCACAACCCCACTTCCACCTCTCTAAAAGGCTACTGAAATGGCTTGTTAAAGGAAACTGCACTCTCAAGCTAGGAAACCATCAGCTTTTCAGGAGTCCTTAAAAAAATGAACCTAGAGTGTGACTAAAGCATGTGGACAGACTACACCCATTTTGGAAAGCCAACAGCAGAAGCAGCATGCTACCACCCCCTCTGTTCCTGTGAATCTTTTGCTACTACTATTTCCAAGTACTGGATCAGTGTATTCATTGCAACATCTTCATAACAGCTCAGCAGGGCACTGTTAATCCTGATCTTATAAAAGGAACACAAAGCACAGAAGAGCCAAGAAGGCAGTGGCAGGGCTGGGAATTAAAGCCAGGTCTTCCTATTACAAGGTTTCAGCCTGGACACACCAGGCTCTTTTTCCATCACATACCATGCTGTGGCATCCTTCAAAGGAAAAGAAGGCTTTTGCCAAAACACCCCAAATAACAGTCCTAGAAATTGCCTCTTTCAAACTATCTTCAAAACTACATTTGGCATGTGGTTTTTTGTTTTGTTTTGTTTTGTTTTTTTTCAAACTGAGGACTCCCTGACCTTTTGACAAAACTTCTGGTAGAAAAGAGTCCACCTCAAATCCTCAGAGCAAACCTAGTCAAAGCCTTCTACAGAACTGTCAATGAGGAATTACAGTGCTGCCAGAGCTGGCCCAGAAGAGGCATGGGTGAGACATGGAGCGCACGACACCACGTTGTCATCCTAAACAAGATATATGTAAGTCTGCAGGGGCACAACACCATCTGCTTCCCCTCTAGCCCACAGGACCTGTTTGCAGAAACTTGCTCCCAGCCACCACTTGCAAGTAAGGCTCTCCATCTCCTTCTCCTGATTACTAAAGCCTGCCTCTACTCTAGACCTTGTCTTGCAAGCTCTGCTTGGCATCCTTGTACACATCCTCTGGGCTCAGCCTCCTTTCATTTTTATCTGGTGGCAACTATCTGGTATGTGTCAGAACTAATCACTCTGAGGAGACAAACACAGGGAGAGGTAAGGGGAAAGAGACCATGCAACTGGGTATCCTGACACCTAGAGTATGTTTGGAGTATCTGATCCCTCCTCTCCCACTTCACATACCCCAGTCCTACAACAGCATAGGTGCTTTATGCTCTTCTCTTTTCAAGGGAAGATGCATTTTGCATAGGTAGGGCACTTGCAAAACATGCTACACTGCAGTGCAGGGCCCAGGCCAGCCTAGATTATATGTGAACAGTTAAGCTGGATATGTCAGCGTGCTGTTCCTCTGAATCTATTACAGTGAGCTAATTATCCAATAGCATTTGTTACACTCCAATTCACTTCTTTATGGGACCGCATCTCGTTCAACTTTTCTTCTTGTCTAAACCAGGACAAGATGCTAGCCAGGCCTTGGCTGGATGCATCAGCTGCACTATCAGCTTGCCTGCTGCTGGGAGTTCAAAGCCTACTTGCTGCTCGTGCAACCACATTGCATCCCAGCTGCCTAGTGAAATGCTACACTGCTTGCCTGCAGCAGACAAAACAAAAGCTAGAGAACAGCTCAGAAAGTCCCTATGCCTTTGATAACCAGAAACAGGGAGATCATGCAAGGGGAAGTAAATTTACGCATGTTGTGTTTCATATGCTCATTCCCTAAGTACCTAGTAGGTGAAATCTAGCTGGAACCATGACTCCTAATTTTTATAGTTAAGCAATGAATGCAAAGCTGTCATTAAAGAGTCAGGCTGTGCTGGGACAGTGGGAACTGCTATGCTCACTCTCTGTCCAGGAATTTCATGTTTCATGCTCACTGGAAAGAAGATAAGTGAATAAAATTTGTCTTGTTGCACAATTTGCAGTTGTAAACACTTCTAGCCGAGGAGAGGGGAACTGATCTGCAAAGTGGAACAGGTGCATCCCTTGCCACATCTGATTAGATGGAACACAGAACTGCATGTTAATTCAGCAGAGTCCACACGGTAGCAGACTGCAAATCAGGGACACCCGGATAGGTTGTTTCAGCACAAAACAAGAGAATGAAAAGGTGAGAAGGACTTTCTCCAACTACACAGTAAAAGGATTCTCTGCTGTCATAGGCCACACCGCTAATAATTATTGATGCAACGCTAGGCAATCTTTGGCACACTTCTCCAGCCTGCTTGCTGTACAGCGTTATAAGCTTGCACTCAAATGCAAACCATAATGTGCTACCCCTGCGTCTGTTTCTGCTGTATGCCCCATCCCTGTCCCTCAACACCACAACTGGACTGCTTCTTCCCAACACATCCCTCTCTTGATGCACTGAATCTACAAAGCCCTACCTAGCCACAAATTAGCACATGGAACCATTGGCTAGCAAAGCCACGTGGTGTCCTCACTGTCTCACTACGCAAGTTGTGAGGCTTGCCACGTGGGCCCTCAGAAAACCTGGATGTCTGAAACCTTAGGGGATATATGAAGAGTGATGGAGAACATCAAGCACCTATCTCATAACCTGAACCATCTGTCTTTAATTCTGCAGTTCAGCATTGCTTTCTCTAATTGCCACTCCATTTGCCAGATGATGCACAGCACGACTGACTCACCTCTACAGCATTTCAGTGGCAGAGCCTGGTGTAAGCCAAGACCAGCCACCTTCAAAAGCCTTGGACCCAAATTCTGCAAGGTTACACATTGCTTGAAAATCAGATAAAAACAGCATGAATAGATGTGCCAGAAGTGCAAACACTTAAGAGCAACCAAACCTCTATAAGTGGTCTAAGTGACTGCTACTGGCATAACCTGGGGAGGTAGAGGGGAAAGCAGTGATCCCAAAGCTAGAAGCTGGTTTCTTGTGCTATTTTCCCTGCACACTCTCTCAATTACTCGATGACCCTGTAATACCTCTGAGGCTTAGTAGTCTCTGTCTTTGAGAAATTTGACTTCAGCCTTCTCCACTCCTGCACCAACTATTTCACAATCCATCTTCCCATGGCTGCTCATGCTGTGTAGTTTTGAAGCCCAACCCAGCAATCCCTTTGCTGTTTGACTCATGCTGGGACAGAGCTGTTTCCTACCACAGTTCTGCCGCTCCTCAATATATAAGATGGCATGTGACTGAAAATAAGACCATCTTCCTGGTAGGGGCTAAGGCTGAGAAACGGACTGGCTTCAGGCACCACTATCTGAGACCTAGAGACTTTACCCAATTTTCACTCCTGTGAGTCTTAGCAACAACAAAGTACCTTAATTTTCCCCTGCCATTCTTATTAAGACATCATAGTAGAGATAAGGGACAACTGCTTCTACTCAAATCAGTCTGAGGCAAGTACAGTTTCTGCCCTTGTTAAAAGTAAATCCAGCACAGCTTTCAGAAAGATGCTTTCCCAACACCATTAACTCTAAGCTATGAAAGTCCACCAATAAAATTCTCTGCTGGAACCTTCTGTGGCCAAGATAAAGTTCTTGCTATTGGCTAACTAACCTGCAATTATTGTCCTCTAGGGACTGAAGTGGACGGAGGAAAATGTCTTGGCCAGGGCAAACGCAATTAGAAGCCGGGTAAATTATCTACAGGATGTTTGAAAGCCCCACCTAATACCTAAAATACCTAAGGTGAAGACTCATACATTGGTGGGTCTCCAGGTTTCCATGACATGACCTGTGGCTAGACCCTGGATGATAAATTCACTCATTTCTAGGGGAGTCAGGATGGATTAAGAAGCAGTGGGAACAAAACCAAACCAGAGTTCAAACATATCAGCAGTGCTGAGGCACACACTCACACCCTGGCAGTGTAGAGGCAGGCATTTGCAAGCAGAGATGCCAGGGCTGAAGAGGATCTTGATCAATCAGGTGTGAGAACCCAGGTTCAAAGAAGATGTTCCTCCTAATTCAGCAGTGCTGCACCTCTGCCTAGCATGGGTGACATGAGAAGGAAGGAAGGAAAGTGCTCTTTATCAAAAGCCTACAGACAGGCTCTGAACAGAAGCACTGCATTATCCCCTGGGACAAAAAGGCATGTGGACAACCTCTGGCTCACCGTGGAAGTCCTTGAGAAAGGTAGGTGAGCACAGAAACCAGGAACCTCAGCTGGGGAGGAAATGCAGCAGCACCAGAGCAACTGCATTGTTCCCAGCCTTGCGACAAGTTAGGTTTTTGCTCCCTCTACCAGGTAGAGGTTCATAGGTGTCTGTGCAGCTCTCACCACTGCAGACCTTGGGAAAATCTTTAACCCTCTGTGGGACAGCATTGTCTATGTACAGCACATGCCCTGGTGAACCCATTTCACGTGCTCATGCTCTGTCCTCTGTTTCCCTGCTGGAGGAAAAAGCGTTCCTTTTTACCTCACAAAGGGCTGTCAGTGAGTAGAAACCTAAGCCTTATCCCCCCTCTCCCCACACCCTCTTGATGCCTCCCTGCAACTCTGGCTGTGCAACCTGCAGAGCATGCAGATGTATGAATCTGGCCAGGACCATGGTCCTGCCCAGAGGCCATTTTCCATGTAGTCTGTAACAAGGCTGTGGGAGATGGGCAGTTGGACTGGCAGGAATCTGGGCTTCCTTCTTGGCCATCTCCTGGCAGGTAGGGCCACCACCTGGTGCACGCATGCTGCAGGGAGGAGCACAGAGGGGAGACTTGCTGCCCCCAGCTCTGCACCTGTCTGCTGGGACGTCATGTGCGCTTGCACCCAATGCTGGAAGAGGAAACCTCCAAAACACACCAACTCCCAGGAGGCCTGCAGTGCTCCAGCACAGAGCTGAAGCTTCTTGGTGTGAGCAGTGATGCTCTTGCAGAACTGATGCCTGCCACCCACCGGTCCAGGGAAGTTTGCTTAATTGATGCCTTTGTTTTTAAACCTGTGCCCTGGTGGAGGCTGAAGTGCTCGCTTGTTTAGAGTCAGTCCTCAGGCACTCCACCAGTTAGCAGCAGACCTGTGTAACTGTCTCAGGAATAAATGTGTCTGTGTATTCCAGGAAAAAAGAAATAAAAGGAAAAAAACCCAAAACTCTGGCCAAGTGTTGATATTAAACTGGAAAAAGGAGCTGGCAGGAATGCAGTTAAAACTCAGTTCTAGCTCTGCCCCCTTGTGCTTACGCCAAAAAAGGGCATGAGCCTGGTATTTGGGGGAAAAAAAGAAAATAAAAAAAATCTGCTCACCCTGAAGGGGAACAGGACTGATTTTCCCAATGCCTGTGAAGTTCAGATGCAGAAGGGAAAGGGACAGCGGCAGGATCGTACATAATGCCACAATACCAGGGTGCCAGGCAAGCCAGATCTGACTGAAAGTTTCTAGAAAACCAAGCCGTGGATGTGGGACAAAGTGCAGAATGACAGCTCGAGGCAGAGACTGGGAGTAACTCAAATCTCCACCCTTTTGCCTCTTCCCTTCTCCTGCTGCACATACACCTTGGGTGCTGGTGCTGTGCATACAACCATGTGAGTGCAAAGTAACATTTCATTTAGCTTCTGCATCAGCAGCAAAGTCTGCCCGAAACCTCATTTATGTTAAGATGGGAGGAGAGGAAGGAGAAGAAAATGCAAGCCAAGGGAAAGCAGAACAGAGCATAGAGCATTTTTCTTAACGCTAGGTTTAAGGCTCTTGAACACATAAACTGGGGAAGGAGTTAAGTTTTAGGAACAGTAGGGAAAAGCTGATTGACCTGAATCCTGGTCCTAATGAGCTGAGATCATTTGGACTGGTTCTAGCCCATGTAATGCAGTCATTCAGTTCCCATTCAAAACTCAGGCACTGTATGCATGGGTACCTATATAAAGACTAAAAAGAGAGAGTTGAGTGTGAAAAACTTCTGTATTTCTAATAAAATCAATGAATCAGTGCTGATTTGCAACCACTGAGCATTTAAATGAGTAAATAAGCAGTTTTCAGGATGTAAGCCAGTGTGACTAAGGCATGTGACTACAGAACTAGTACCCTGCAATGTTACACTACAGAAATGTGTATAACATTTGATATAGGGAACTGGTGCTTTCCCTGGCTGGGACACATCTCAGGAAAGCAGTGTGCAGAGAGGGATAAAAAGTGCAGGTCAGCCCCACCACCTGCACAGAGGAGCAGCTGTAAACTCTGTACAGCAGCTGTGTTTTCCAGAGAGAGGTACTCTCCATGAGATGAATGGGTCCCATGTTTTTATGAAGAGATTCAACATCAGAATTTACTCCTAGAACTTTTCTCACTTCTTCTAAAGGGACTGAAGCAGAAATCCACTGATGTCTGCAGGAGATCCTTTCCTGACTTACACAAGCTTTGCATCAAAAACCAGCAGCTGACTCTTCACAAAATCTGTTAAGACAAGACTATCAGTACCTTTCCAGTTTCCACTGTCTAACTGCTTTACCCTCGGCCAACTTGGTCTGCGTGCAGAGGGAGCTCTTTGCCAGGCTCTGAGCTTCACCAAGGCTAGTCATGAAGGAGGAAAAGGAAAATGGCACCACAGGCTAGGGCAGCTTCCCTGCAAAATTTAGAACAGATCTGAAGCAGCTCGCCTTCTGTCTGGCTATACAGGACCCTCCAAGGACTGCCCAAGAGCCGCAGGACTCCTTTTTCACCGTCTTTCCTAAGCCAAGCCTATTCTGCCTTAGGGGACACATTGTGGATCCACCACTCAGGCTCCACATCACATGGCAAACCCCCTTATTTAGGGAGATCCAGCACCATGCAGCAGCTCTACAGCCACCTGATCATTTTCTACAAACATGGACAAACAGCCTCTCAAGAGATCTCCAGCACCTTAAGAGCAAGAACAGAAAAGCATGCATCACATGGGATCACAACTGCATAGGCTAGGCAGATACCACCGAGTCACCATCATCACTCCACCGCACTGCCTGGGAACCTGCTTTATGCCAGCACACAGTCCTGCACACCTCTTTCCAAACCACAGCCACCAGCACAGAGCTTAGCAAAGAGCCTGCAGGGTGGCTCCTTCCAGACAGACAAAGCTGGCATAAGGGTATATAGAAGCATCAATTATGGACCAGCACACATCTCAAAGACAATGGTGTCTGGAAACACATCTGTTTCTCCTGTCTCACAGTCACACGGCCCCTGATGCACTTAGGTTCCTGAGCTGCCAAAGGATGCAATTCCTCTAAATTTTAGATGTCTGCTTAGGTACTGAACATGCACAATCACACACGATGGCACTGAAAAAAGAAAACAGTGCCTTCTCTCAAGGACATCCCGCACCGAGCTCACCACTTCTGGAAGTTATGAAAACATTACATTCTAGCAGCCACAGACAATGGGCAGCTGTGCAGGTGACCCGGCTTCCCTTATCCATGACAACAGGAAATGGATATGTTCATGACAGGTCTTCAAAACACCATAATGGCCTTGAAATGCTACCAGCCTGAAAATTGCCTGAGCAAGGCAACACATTTGGCCGGGTTCCCAGTCCTCACTGAACATGGGGAGGATAGAAAAGACATCCCCACCTATCCATGATGCTATCTATAACAGTGGCACCAGAATGACATTTTGGAAACAGTTTTGTGATAGTGAGCTCCAACTCCTGCTTTGGCCAGATGGTCAGGATTCAGTGCAGACTGAAGAATCCAGCCTGGAAATTTTAGCTCTTAATGTCAAACTGGACTAGCCTAAAACTACAACAAATTTTAGGCAAAGGAAACTGGATTATTCCCAGAGGATTCATTACAATGCTACTGTGCAGACATGCTGTAGCTTTCCCAGATACCATGAACCAGAGGAGCAACTTCTGCTACTTACCAGCATCACTGATGCCTCAGTTTCCCACCTATATGCATCACAGGCTCCCTGCCACAGTTGCTGTCCCAGTAACTACCACAAAACACTGCTCTGGGGACTGACTGAAGCCATCTTCACAGGAGCACCCAGGAAAGTGTCTTATGTTCCAGGATAGCTTTGGGCTAAAGGGACCTGTCAACAGAACTGCTTTTTAGATAGTTTTTCATCTCCCTGTGCTCAGCGCCACAAATCAATGGCAAGCTGATGGAGGCAACAGCCAGGGCTGCTGTCACTTACCAAAATCCCAGCCCTCCACTTGACAGCACAGGGCATGGCGAGGGCTTTTGTGAACATGAGGGGAGCAGTGCCATACTGTATGCTTACAGGGCAGGGTGCTCAGTGCCCACCTGCCACGCATCCCTGTAGCAGCCACACCCTAGGGAATATGCCCTGCCCTGCACCAGGCAGGAGTCCCTGCCTTTTACAGTCTCCATGGAGGTTAAGGTGGGGGCTTAGTGAGATGAAGGAGGCATTGAACTCTAACGTTTATCCCTGACTAGCCTGAGCAGGAATGTGGCTTCCCAGGCAGCATTATGGCTTCATGGTTCCACTTCATTCCTTGTTAAGCAGGTAAACAGAGCCCAGAAGAGCTGGCGCCTGCTCCTTAGAGATCTTCCTCTGCAGGTAATGTAGCACTGAATGCAGCCCGCCAAGTCTTTCGGTCCCTCTCACATGTACACACAGATTTGGCTGATGCCTGATGGTATTTGGAACTTGATAGCAAAGGCCTCCAGTACTTCAAGCACACAACAGACCCCTCTGCTTGGTGGTGGTGGTGGTTCAGTGCTCCTAAAAGCTCAGGCCATTTGCAAAGGATGTGCACCAGAAAGCACACAGCTTTGACCTGCAGCTGCCCCCCCTCTCCTGCCTGCCCCCGTGCTAAAGTCACAGTGCCTCTGTTTTATAATTTCTTGTCCTATGTCTCATTGTCAAAAAAAACCCAAAAAAGTCTGGTTTCAGATTAGCACAAAAAAAGTAACATTGGCACTGACAACAAACTTACGAAGCTTCAACCTAATCTATAGAAAAGATCTACAAAAAAGAAGAATCTGGAAGCTGCTTGAAACTGCTTGTCTAGCCTTAATTGCAGATGTCTAAATACCCCAAATTCATATTTCATAGGATGGAACAAAATGCACATTGATTCCATGCATGAATCAGCAGCCCTTGAACACTACCTAGCAATCTTTTCTGTTTCAGAGAGCTATTTGGGGGCAATATAAAGCCTGAATGATGGCAATTCCATTCGGTCCTAAGGAAATTTGTTCAACTGGCTAATTGCCTTCACTAGAAACCAATTATATTGATTCTGATAGTGCGTATCCTCAGCAGCTAGGCCACTGGACTTGGGGGTTTTGCTGCATTGTCCCTCTTCCTCAGACAGATACCCAAGCATGCCCATAAAATGACTTGTCAGTTTCTCTACAAACAACTTTGTAGATCAAGTTTCTTTACTCTCCTGTTGTACAGACATGCTGTTCAGGTCCCAAATTAATTGTGTAGCTCTTTTCTGACCTTGGTCCAATTCTTCAATGCTCTCTGAAGTGCTGACACCAAGACTAAGCAGTGTTCCTGCACTGGGCTGCCCAGCACATTTCTCCCCTGCTCCTACCACTCACCTGAGGAATGCAATCTCCCTCTCAGCTGCAGTACTGGGCTTGGCAGTCATGTTGGCTAGTCATCTTCCAAGCCCTTTGCATCATCAGTGTATTCCAGATAAGGTCTCCAGCCTTACTATCTTGACCTCTATCCTTTGCTCCTACATGTACAGCCTTGCATTTAACAGCATTAGAGGAGACCAGCTTTCCAGGTGACTCAGCTTTGCTCCAACAACTGACCCATTGTTTACCTCCCCTCCATCTGCAGGATCTCCATATTTGTGCAAACAATTATTTGGTATTTACATCACTGACAAAGCCACTGGGTAATGCAGGGCCAAGAACAGATACCTTCAGTACTTCTTCATGAGCATCTTCTAGCTTCCCTCCTCGCTGGTGGAGGATGACTCTCCATCTGCAGCCATTTTATGAGAATGATCACTTCCCCTTGGCTGTTTACAATAAGCCACTTTGATTTTGTCTAGTGTGTACTCTCTGTCAGAGTAACACCAGGAACAAAGTCAGAAGCCTTCAAATGTATGTATAATTATGTCAACACGATGACTTTTATCACCAAAAATCATACTCTTATCAAGAAGTGGGATCATGTTTGTCTGACAAGGCCAGTTTCCCATTCAAGGGAAACTGGCTAGCATCATCCTGCCTTCTCTCAGGTCTTTACCAGCTGCGGAGCCTATCAGTGTTTCTATGCTTTGAGCAAACTGAAGTTTGGGTAGCCTGACAAGCTACCCACTCATTGTCCCAGAATAATGCTGATACAGTAGGTTTGTTCCACTCCCCTTAAGTTTTTCGAGTGCCTATATTAATGATTCAAACAGCTCCTTGGCTTAGTCTCTAAATATTCTGGACTGTACGTTAACCATTGTTAATGTTTTGTACATTTAAACACACTGACATTTAACATTTTTCCTAATTACTGGAAGTAATTTCTTACTGGAGCAGAAAATATTGCCTTATGACCAAGCTATGAATACAGAATCTTCCCCTTTCCAAACACCAAGAAATAGTTACTGGTTATTTCTGCCTTTTCTATTTCATAAGCACCAATTTTGCAACCCTGTTCAGTATGGAGTCTGTACCACTGCTAGGATTTCATGAATCCCTGATACATTTAAAGAATCCCTTCTTATTGTTCCAAACCCACTGCCCAAAGGCACTGCATTGGTACCCTTCAGTTCTCTCATCAATTGTCTGCATTTCCTTGCACATTACTTGTCCATGTCGCTTCCTCTATTTTTCCATTTGTTGTATTTTGGGTTTTTTATTGCTGCTTTCATCTCCTCTGTTAACCAAAACAGCTTTTTTTAACTAAGGAATTCATCTTTGCAAATGCAGAATTGTGGTTTCTCAAGCATCTAATACAGGATTCTTGAACAACTCCCAGTTATCATTCACATTTTTATGCTTAAGTTTTTCCTCCCACTTTATTTGGCCTATAATTATTTTCAGCTTGGTGAAATTGAGCCCCCTTAAAGCGCCAATCATACATATTATTGGTTGGGGCTATATATTCCCTTTTCAGATAGCAAATTAATTTCAGTCATGATTACTTGATCTACAAGCAAACATACTTTTCAGTTCAGTGATTAATTAAATTTTTATTAACCTGGATGAGGTCTGAAATAGCATTACTCCAAGCCAGCTGTGTGATACCTTCTAGATAGTGTTATTCACTTATGTATTTTAGGTGAATAGGTTTCTTCCAGTGCTGCAAAAACATACTTGAAATACCTAAATGGAAGTACAATTTTTTTCTTTCTTCTCCTCTGGCAGATTTTCAAGCAGCTGCTCACCCAGGCATCCTGCAATATGGATAACAAGTACTTCCATCCCTTGTGGTGTTGTTGATCAGGTACAACCTTGAGCTTTTGACTTAACCAATGGCTTCACAACACATAAAAAGATATGTGGTTGTCAGCCTCTCTTCTTTCTCCATTTCATCCTTCCTAGAAAGCATGGCTGTAGCTACTTTATTTTTAAACATTCCAAACATGTAATTCATCCACCAGACTCCAGCTGTAACAATAGCCCATTTGTCTTAATAAACAGGCCTTATAAATTCACACAGGCATGAAACTTGTGATCAAATTACTGTAGCCTAACAAGTTACTGTACACTGGCTGAGCAGCAGAGGCTCTCCCGGAGCCCAGACTTAGGCCATACTGTATGAATTGTTTCTGGAGTAATGCCTCTATGAGCATCTCCCAACCACTCCTTACATGCCTGCGTTTTGCAGGGTCAAGCCTTTGTGCAAGTACCTGGGAAACTGGAAATGCACTCTGGAAACTGGAAATGCAGTGCCCAGTGCAATCTGTTGAAACACTCAAGCTGTCACAGACCACGGACTGGTGAGAAGCTGGGAGCAAGCAACCAGACTGGGAGGAATGGGTCTACTTAGCCACCTCTTACCAATGCAAGACTGAAAGGTACACTACCTTTCTACCAGGTACTCATCATGGTCTCAAGGAGAGTATAGATATACCTCACCTCAGGATGTCTGCAACTGCTTGAGTACAGAAATCGCAGCCCTAAAAATTCCCAGAGACCATTTTGCCAGACATACCAACAGTGACAGGACTTCAATTCCTCTCTCAAAGAGCTACAGAGGAATTTGGTATGTTTGCACCTTGAGGGATACCCTAAAGCTTCATGGTCAGGAATTTCCCCAGGCATACATGGAGGTCAGGGGAAGTTCTTGTATGATTATAGGCACGGGATATCACAACGCTGCAGTTGATCAATACCCGCAGGTGGTCAAACTGCTGCACACTCCCAGCAGAATGGGTTGCTTTAGCCAGAATAAGGCAAGAGCTTAAAAACTGAGCTCAGAACATCAGCAGCAAACCTCTGTCTGTCTAGAACTGGCTAAGGGCATGTCTTCCATGCTGAGACAGCCTTGGTCAAGCGTGCTAGCAACCACAGCGTCAAGGCTTCCCAAAGCTGCACACCCTTAAGATGTCTAGTGAAAGAACTGGGAGAGTTAGTTTTGTGCTCGTCCTGTGCAACTGTGGAAAGCTAAGCTACTTTAGCATTGTTTGTCATTGGATTCTGACATAACTTATCTGTCTTTCTGGGTGCACGGCAGAGGGGTAAAAGTGTGGGAAGAGATCAGTGGGTTTTGAGTACCTGAATGATTTAGCTGGCTCCCCCCCTGCAAAACAAGCAGAAGAGAAGCCCAAAGCCATAACAAACCTGCTTTTCATCCTGTTTCTTCAGGTGTACCAGGGAGCCAGGACTCAATGGTCTGATGAAATGTTTGCAGGTGGAGAGGAAGGGATATGCTTAGGACAACGTCCAGATGAAAGTTCAAATTTTCCCAGCAGTTGAAGTCTTTAAGCAGTTAATCCAGGACCCCCAGCAAAGATAAAGTTTTTACCTGAAACAACTGAAAGTTTGGCCTATATTGAATCAGAAGAATTGAGGGCTGTAGCATCAGTAGCAGGGTCCTCATCAACACCCTGCGCCAGGACACATCCAGCAGCACATCACTGCAGGGCTGCAGCTCTCCTGCTAGTTCAAAGCTTCTGGTGTTATTTATATAATTGGTTCCCACAAGAACAAACACTTCCTCTGAGCTTCCAAGAAGCTCTTCAAAATGCCACAAGGTGCCAGAAAAACAAAGCCAGGGAGCTGTAGTGATGCAGTCCCATGCTGCCTTGCCTCAAGCGTGAGTGAAAACAGGCTTGAGCCATGCTTGGAGTGGGCTCCTTGCTCAGTTGAGTGAAGCATACCATGAAACCCATCTCCTTGGTGAGAGTAGGGTGGCTTGTCCTGTGTGACATCCCAGTAAGCCAACACCTGCCACTTCTGAAAGGTGGAGAGGGCTGACCCTACTTGGGGCACTGTTAAGACAGTGACAAGGCACGATGCTCTCCCCATGAACCACATGTCTCAGTGGGGTCTCTCACTACAGCTATTGCAAGTGGCCAATATGAGGATATCTCAACACCAGACATACGCAGCAAAGGCAGCCAGCACCCCAGCTTTTACCTTTGGGAGAGAGGAACATCCATGGAATGATGCTTGCTGTCTGGAACAAGTAGTACCTGGTAGCACCAATTTATTTGCAGCAAAATCAGCCAGATCTGATGCACAATTGCAAACTTTGATTGAGCTTTGACAGCCTGATTTGAGCTTTGACAGCCTGATGGTCCATAAAGATGTATAAATATTTTTCTCACATGGTACTGTTTGGGGGACATGAGGGAAGTGGAACACACTGATAAATTATAAGTAATCCACACAGAAATTACAGGTTTGAGTAAATAAGACGGAAATCAGACTCTAGTACTGAGTCCACTGATGATGCAGCCTCAGTTCAAAAAGAACCATGCTCAGAAAGCAAAATAGGTCAACACAAAAACACATAAAAGCTGCCATTAAAAAAAAAAAGTTTGCTAGAATGTTCCTGTAATGTATTTACCGGAGTTTCATGTAAGTGAAGTCTGAAACAGTGTATCTTTTTTTCCAAAGATTAATTTGAGTTCTGGCCAAAGCTAGCAATCCTGCTAATCTTGTCAGAGCAAAGAGATGGAGAAACGCACAAGGCCAGCTACCTAAATCTTCCCTTACACAGTTACATGACAGGATTGTGATCACAGTAAATTGCAGACTAAACACTGTTACACATCTGGTTTTAGCTGACAGGACTGTTCCTGAGTTGCATAGACGTTCATAAACCTCTCCCTGGTTTCAGACTGCACAGCCAACTGCTCTGCACACGCTTGCCTGTTCACATTTGACCTCTGCATGCTCAGAAAAGATAAGCCTCATGAAAAGGAAGGAAATGTGGACATCTGAGTGCTCCAGCAGGGACACTGCCAAGCTTAGGTCAGCTGACCTGTTCCTTATCAACTTCCAAGCCCACCTCCTGTTCCCAGCGAGCCAATGGAGCTTGAAAGCTGTTGTGTCTCAGCACCAGCTTTTAGTGCCACTTGTCTCAGGTTGAGTCTCCACGCATCTGCCCACACAGACCACATACTTCAGGAGACTTGACAGATGCAGCATGACCCAGAGTATAACTTGGACTGCAGGTGCTGCATGCAGGACCGTCTCATATGCTAGGGTCAGGCTTTGGAAGGAAAAGGGCTGTTGCATCCCCAGGAGCACCATCTCACCTGGTAACTCATCAGGAAGAGCTGCTGCTTTCCAAGGGCACAACACATGCAGCGGTAGTGGCAACACTAACCCAGAAGCCCAGCCTGCCCTGGCATCTCTCTTCTGAAAGTGAGTGGGACAAACAGGAGGAAGGAGAGTCGGCAGCCAACTACTAGTGCTCCCACCAGAGTCTGGCACCAGGCAAGTCTCATAAGAGGACACCTAGTCAGGCCCAGGTGGATGTATGTGCTCTGTCCCCACCAGCAGTGCCAGCATAGCTCAGCATCTCCAGAGAGAAGTAATGCCCTTTGTCTCAGCTGCTCACTTTGGCCACCCCTCTGGGAAATGCAGCTTCAATTACATTTTGGGAACGACCTTCCCACACCTGCCCAGTGGGGCAGAAGCCCAGCACCCTATCTCCAATGACAGCAGAGCACCTACAGAGCAGTTCTTCCCCAGGCACCTGCCCTCAGTTCAAGCTGTCAGGCTGAGGGATGTCCTGAGCCAGAGATGGCACCTGGGACATGTGTGAGACTCCCTGGTGTGACTATCCTTCATCAATCCATCTAATCCCTTTGAAACTGTTCACATGTCTTGGTGTGCAAACATCCTTCATCCTTCATCCAGGCATACTGGAAATGAATGATGTCTTATGTGGACATGCATCTACCTGCTAAGCCTGCTGCCTGATAATAATTTTATTGAGGGACCCAATCTTTCCCCTGTTATCAAAAACAGGGAAGAATTGTTCCTGTGGCTACCTTTCTGCATTAGGCCAGATAAATCAATAGACATCTTAAAACTGTGTTTTAGCCTCCTCATCCTACTTACAATCAACCTTTCTAATTAGCTAATAAAAGCCTTCATGAAGATTATAAGAAATAATTATACAATTACAGAAAATTGTAAGACAACAAGGATAATGGAAACCATACCCTTTCAAAAAATCCTGATAGCTTTTTGCAAGCTTTCAAGTCTACTTGGTAAAGGCAATAGCATCAGTGAACAGACTTCTGAATAGAGTGTATGGCAGTAGGAATTTAGAGAAATACAAAACCAACACATCACATACTGAAGACAGGGGAAACAAAAATGGTAGTCAGTAAACCTGAAAATGTAAATGCAGATGAGAAACAACTGTGTAAGCTACTGAAGACCTCTGCAGGTGAAGTTCTTTGCTGTACAGCATTCAACATAAATGTCAACAACCCGGAGGGCAAAAAAAGTCAACAAACCCGAACTCTATCATTAATGGATTCTGCAGATAAAACAAAGGTCAGGGGAGCAAACTCATTAGGGGAAGAGTGCAGAGATGCCATGTAATCTGGATGTCTTTAAAACAAAGATCGTTTGCTGTCTTGCAGTTCGTCTTGGCCACGGAGCAGACAGGGACTGGACCACAACAAGAAAGGTAATAGTCTCTCTTTCTTGGGAAGCACTGAGAGCAAAAAGGACTTTGAATCCCCCAAGCGTGAGCTCTCAGAAAACCACTGTGCCTGAATGAGCCACAGACAAACTCAGATGCATAAACAAGGAAAGATGAGGATAGTGACAATACCACTGTGCCAAGCACACACGTGACTGCCGTGACGCAAAACAGATGCTGCTAGGCCTGGGAAGAGCTGAGGGAACAGTTAACACATAGAAAACGTGCCTGCTGGGAAAAGCTCAACAGGTTCCCTTTGTGTCATTTAACAAGAAGAACATTAAAGGACAAACTGATTACAGTTACAGTACCTGCACAAGGTAGAGAAAGCTGATAGCAGGGACTCTTTGGTGGAATACAAACCCTCACAAAATCAAACAGCTGAAAGCTGAAGCTGGGCTATATTCTCAGGCTGAATGTGTCTGGGTTTGTTGAAGAAAACCAAAAATTAGTCTTTGGAACCACTGCCATGGGACAGAAACCCTGTCACTGGGATGCAGGAGCCAAGTGGGATCCCCATGGACTTGGCAATCCAGTCTGGGCCAAAAAGGAACCATCGTACAGCTGCTGGACAGGACGGTGACAGCAGCGCAGTCCAGTTCTTAGATCAGAAAGGAAGCTGTCTTCTACAACTCTGCAGGCATGTGCCTTTAGGTTGTCCAGACCGGTTGCAACCTTGCTGTCCAAGGGAAAAGCTGGCAGCTACAGTACCACACTTTGGGTTTAGTAATAGGCAATTAAGTAGTGATCCCTCAGGATTAGCTGTCAGATGCAGCGACAGCATCAGGCCACCATGACCGATCACCACAAGTCTAAACCAAGACCTGAGAATGAGCAGACCAAAGCTTACCACAGGGGCACCCGACTGCCTGACCAGCTGAACGAGCCAAGCCCACACCCCTTCCCTGTTCCACACTCCTCACTGTTGTTTAAGTTGCTCCAAAAAGCATCCAGCCCAGACCTTCTGTGCGCTCCTTCGAGTGGCCTTCGATGCCCAGGACCCCTCTCAGCCCACTGCGAGGGCTACACTTCTCTGCAGCAACAGTACTCACACCCAAAGCTGGAGGATCTCAAGTGTCATGCAGTGTGTCTGCCAATCAGCCCACCAGCCTAGTCAGAGGACAGCAGGATAACCCAGTCACAAGCATTCTCAGAGCAATGTACACAACTCATCGCCCAGCCTTCGCTAATTGGGAAAAAAGGAAAATGTATTGGCATGCTCACACTGTAACACTGGGAGCCAGCCACAGGCAAGGGGCCATCCATGCAAGCTGTGAGGAGAGACAAAGCCATGTTTACTGCCTGACATCTTCTGTTTCTGCTGTGTAATATGCTGAGCAAAGGGCATTTTTGATGGGAAAATCCAGCTAGTTGATAGGCAGGCAGAGTGCAAACAGAAGGAGCTTATAATGGCACATGTGCCCAGTGCAAACTGGTGCCACAGCAAAATCTGCAGTTTAGGATTTCAAAGCCCTACCGCAGAGTCCAGGCTGTTTGAAACTAAGTCTCCACCCTTTTGAATGCAGAGACAGCAGATCAGCAACTGAATTGCCCTTTTACTCTCACCAAGAGAAGAACCCTGAACTCTCCAGGTAGTTAATAAGATCTTAATTAAACTCAATTATGACGACAGAAATGCGAAGCCTGGGTTATTTTCATTCTCACCAGCCAGCCCATTCCCCATCCCTGATGTCTAGACCTGGAGGCTGTAGGTGTGTCTACACACAAACTGAAAACAAAAACAAATCTAGGCCACAGACTATAGCAGCCAAAGATGCAAATAGGATCGATTCAGTTGTTTCAGCTCCAGTTCATGTGCAGAAAACCCTGATGTTCCCATCACCTGAGGAGGGAGGGCTGTTCCTCACACATACATCTTGAAGTTACATCCTCAGGGCAGAAGATGCAATCAGGTTACCACAAGTAGTGTCCTGTCCAACTTGTTCAGCAGCGAGTGCTCTGCTCCTCTGTCAGCTCTTTCATCAAGCAAATGCTCCCACCATGCGTGTCTCTTTGCTCTTCCCTTCTCTGAGGTTCTCTGTTACTGCTGTTATCAAAGGTGAACTTGAACCAGGGTCTCATGAATGGAAACACTGCCAGATCTGACCTCACCACCCCGGAAATTAAAGGCAAACATTATAATTGATCAATTCAATGTAGCAAAACAAGCCCTTTGTTTGATATGAGGAAACTAGCACAATTCTCTCCAATTTCCCATCATGTCTTTTGGGCCTAATTTCAAGCCATCACTGCTGTTTCTCTAACATCCTTAGAAGGGGAAAAAAACAAACCAACCAACTCCCTCCACCGCACGTAACAAGGCAGTGGTGTCTTGGCTTCCTACTTTCCTCACAGATGTGGACTGCTCCTAAATGACAGTTTTATACCAGGGGCTATCAAGGGTGGCCCTTTCACCCAAGTGGGTACATATGTTAAGCAAGAAACATGATGTTACTGTTATGTCAGCAGGCTTGTATTTGCTAAGCAGGAAATCTACGGCTCTCACAGGGTTGTGTTAGTGGTCCAGAACTCGGAAGAGCTGGGAACCCTTTGGAGAAAAGCAGGAATCTCTCAGCACTTTGTTCCTTGCAGAGGCTGCTCTTGAGTAGAGACATGAACAATTAATGTCCTAATTAATGCAAAATTATCAACCCTAGAAGCTTTTGCTTCATTTTCTATCTGCAACTAATTGTAGGAGGAAGTGGCTGAAAGATGCAAAAGACAAGGCTTTCAAGTGCTCAGTCCCAGAGCTGGTGCCAGGATTTCAGGAGCAGTCAGTCCTTAGTGGCGCCCTGCTTTCTACTACCACTCAAGCAGCTTTGAAGACTACTCTTCAAGATGTAGTCATGTATTCAGGTAGGAACAGAGTGCTGTGGCAAGGCCTGGACACAGGAAAGCCATGTGGGGAAAATAATTCTCAAATCAAGAACAGCTAACAGCTAGGGATCTTGGAACAAGAGAGAGGCATTGAAGAGGCAGTGAAGTATTTCACAGATTGCGTACACATTATTGTGTACCATATAGAAATGATACTTTTATGGCCCAGCTATGTGGGCAGCCAGCTTGAGTTGAGCAAGAACAGAGATATTTGACAGGTAAAATAAGAGAGTCATAAAACAAAAGATAAAGAGGAAATTGGAACAAATATAGCCAAAGAAAAAGAGCACCATGACAGGCAGTGTTAGCTGTTGTATGTGAGGGGATTTTTTTTTTTCTCCTCAGAAGGATAAGAAGGAAGTCTCTAGCTTGGGTCTGTCTGCACTTTGCAGTTACTAAGCATTGTGCAACCCCACAGAGTCAATCAATGATAAACTGTTCAGACCTTCACCTGCAATAACATACCCACACCAACTAGGCCTTGTCCGATAGTATAGATCAAAAGAGGGAACTAGCTAATAACAACATACTGCTTGTGGCCTGAGAGTCCTCCTCACCAGGTACTACAACCTGCAAGTGAAAGAAAGAGCAAATCCTACCCAGAAACATAAACTAACAGCACTGAACTTGCTTCTCTGCCAAGTAAATCATCTCTCTGACTCTGCTGCAACAAGAAACCATTTCTTGCCACGATCAGATCATTCCTTATGGTTTTGTGTCCTCATTTTCCCCAGCAGAAGTTTGTAAGTCGTCCCTGTGTGTTCGCTCACTTGAAAGGCAGACACAGAAGTGGTCTGATGCTGGCATTTCCCAGACAGCAGCACAATACCAAAGGAAATAATTTTCAAAGAGCCTATTTCAAAGTCTTTGTTTGGTTTATATTAAACACGTAATTAACTCAACTGCCTGAACAAACTGAGAAGAAAGCTCTGAAATCAAAGATTTACAGATTTGCCAACCATGAGAGTTCACAAGTCAGGTTCTGACACAACCACAAAATTGGCTTAGAAACATAAAAAACATTTGCTGCCGGTTCTCCTTTTCCTTGAGCTGTCTGTACTGGAAATCTAGTAGTGGGGAGAAGTGAGGGTGTGAATTTGTGGCGCACTAGCTGCTCCAGACCTGCTCCCACAAGGAACAGTGTCCTCCTTCGCCCTGGAAGTGAGCAGGTGTGGGAGGAGCAGCAGCTCACATGATGCACATGCACATCTCCACCCGCTGTGGGGTAATCATGGGCTGTGATTTTCCTGACTAGAGCTAAGTTTCTTCTGCAGTTCTGGTTACCCTGACCCCATCAGCTGGGCTCCCACAATAAATGTCACACAGCTGGGCAACTCTGGATGTTGCAGCTCTGTGTCCCCACCCCATGCAGCTTCCCAGCTCACATGGTATTTATTGCACCTGCAAAACAGCACAGCAACAGCAACTCTTTGAAGAAAGCTGTGTGAAGGCCTAAAGTGTCAACAGTTGCATGAGCTTAACAGGGACATGATTTGTAACCTTTATTTTTCAGCCTCCCTACCACTGTCTTACAAGGCAGTGGAGAAAGCACATGCGCGCCCCACCCCCTCTCCCCTTCATGTTAAACCAGAGGGGCAGTGTCAGCAAAAGAAAAACACAGGCAATAATGTTAATAAAGCCTCAACCAGGTAAGAGCTGGAGGAGATGGGACTTCCCAGGCCATTCCTAGGGCGGCTGTGAGCAAACAGCGACAGCACAAGTATTCAAAGTACAGTTAAGCAAAAGACTGGAGATGCAAATGAGGCTGCCCAGCTCCAAACAAGGAAAGAGAGGAGTGCAGGTGCCCTGCCTGAAGTTAAGTACTACACAAGCGATGCACCCTGGGCTGCTGTGCTACTCCCTGCACTGTGGCCTCCCGCCAAGATTGGCCAGGGTAGCAGCACTTCTGACATCTGAGCCGAACTGCCGTCCCTGCTCTTGCTGGGCTGCATCTCCCCTTCTGCTCCTTCCCTTCCAGCACAGGAAACTGCATCAGTGATGGTCCCAAATTCAAAACTCCTCAGCCCCATGACCAAAGGTCCTCTCACCTTGGATTACCATGGCATGCTGCAACAGTAGGTGTCACATATTTCTAAGCAAATGCCACTTCCTCTCCACAAACTAGCACCTCCCTGCAGCAAAGGTACCAGAGGCCAGAGAGCAACCTTATGCCTGCTTGTGATACCACCAGGCAGGCAGACACAATGACAGACACTGCTCCTTGGTGTATATAGTTCAGAGAGGAGAGCCCACGACCACCCCATCCAACACATGGACAACACAGAGGTCATTCTGCTTGCCTGGTGTGACACTGCATGAACAACGGTGCTAAACTCCAGCTGGTTTGCAAACACAAAGACACATGCACGAGGGCCTGCACTAGCCTGTGGAGCTCCCTGCAGGAAGCTGTGCTGTACTGACCCTCACCTGGTCTCAAAGGGAGGAAAAAGAACCAAAACCAAAAAGCACCTTTCCCAATGCAGAGGATGGGTTGCTATTTCTGAGGGCACTGAGAGATCCACTGGGATACTTTTCCAACCAGCGGTTACTTCTCAGCTTTACTCACAGTGCCCCTGCTTCCCCAAAGTGACCACACCTTTCTTCTTAACTAGCTATTACAAAAGCAAGTTTAGACAGTGAGCAGCGGCCTGCCCCAGGCTCCTGCAGGGCAGCCCAGGCAGGGTCAGAGAGCAGACATCCAAAGGTCCAGTGTCTCTTAGGGTGGAGCCTCTCCAAGGCTGCCCAGGGAAGAGGAGAGGGGTCTCCCCAGGCCAGGTCCTGAACTCTTACAGCTAGCAAACTCTCCTGAGGGCACAGGCAGAGGCATGGGCTGCAGGGAGCAAACACGAGTCTCTGAGTAGAGAGCACTTACCCCATGTTCCAGCCCGTGCTCTTGCTGCTGGGATATCCACCCGAACAGCCAGCCTGGCACCCTGCACACCACTCTGTCTCACCTGGGAGAAGTTCAGCCCATTGAGCGGGTGGCACTGCTCCTCCACTTTCTCCACAGCACCCGTTTGCTTCCTCAGCCGCTCTGCTTCCTGGGCCAGGTACAGATCCAGGACAGGCACACCTCGCGACTTAATGTCTACCTCCGTCAGAGAGTTCACCATCAGCATCACCCACACTGGCCTCTTCCGCTCCCAGTTGCCAGCAATGGCATTGAAGAGGTAGTCTGCGTACAGTCCTTTGCCCCGCTGGTCTGGGGTCATCCAGGATGGCATCATGAGCTTGACGTACTCCAGGTGCTGCTTGAGCCGGCGGTAGATGTCGTGGGGCAGCACATCCTGGAGGTTCTTCCCCTGTGGCAGGAGCTGGCAGCTGGTGAGAGCTGAGATGGTGTAGGGGTCAGTGAGGTCCAGCTCAAAGTACACAATGTGGCTCTGCTTGAAGGCCTTCTTGGAGTTCTCTGGGATGAAATCCCAGACACGTGTGTACGGGACATGGATGGTGCCAAAGAAGTAAGATGGGGGATCTCTCTTGATGGTCCACAGGAAGGAGTTCAGCTCGCTTTGCTGGGGGAGAGGGAAACACAGCTGCGTAAGTACAGTCAGTCATGCCGGGCCACTGCAGTACAGGGATTAAGGAAAACATGGTGCCAAACCAGCAGGTCACCTGGCTCAGCAGCTTGCCAGCACGGTCTTTTCCTAAAGCAGCTTTGCTCACACAGAGACCATCCTTTTTCTCAGGTCTTGAGGTCAAAATTCAAATTTCATTAATTAAAAACACAAGAAGATTGGCCCTGGCTTTCTCCTCCTGAAAGGCAACACTGGGTCTTCTCAATGGTAATGCCAGCCTGGCTCATCATCCAGGTATCTGCCAAAACCAGCAGCAGAGCACAGCCCAAGCAGGACATGCTCCAGGCAACACGCTTACCCAGCTTCCACCTTTTATCAAGCCAAAAGCTGGCATCACTTTGCTGAAACAGGGCAGGACAGCAGGGTTTCAATCTCCTTCACCTTGACGCCTCTCACTTCAGCACAGCAAGGCACCTTTCGTCAAAGAAACTGCTGTGACACTTAGTCAGAGGGTGCTGCAGCCTGTCGGGAGAACTTTCCACTCTGAACAAGACACCAAACAAATGAGTAACACAAAACACAGCTGGCAGGCAGCCTTGCTGGAGCAGGTAGAAATACATTTTTACAAGGATGTAGCACATGGCAGACAGACACACAGTCAAGACCCCTCAACAGCCCAGTTCTCCTCTTTCTTAAGGAAGAGAGAAGCACATGCAATACCTTGGAAAATAAGGGAAGAAATTCTGCAGGCCAAATGGCCTGTGGTTCCAGGGTATACTCTTTTAAACACAGAGGAGGAAAAAGCTTCTTTCTTTAGATTAGCTTTTAAAATCTCTCAAAAACCACAGCCAGGAGGAAGTCAGAATCAGACTGACTGTTCTGCGGCAAAATGTGCCTCACAGCATACACAGGAATACCAGAGGGCAGGGCTGTGCTCAAGCCCTAAGCAATCCTGCAGGACAGGGCAGCAGATGAGGCAAAATGGATCCTGCTTGGATCCTGCCAAGTCACTTTACACCAGCAGCAGACATGACCTCCATCACCTACAGCATGCACCTTGCTGGTGCAGTGGTCCTTACTGGAGCAATGGACACAAACAATTTCTGTCTGTCTGCGCAGACACAAAGAGGTAGCTTTTGCATGTCTAAGTAAGAGGACAGGCTTCCAGATGCACTCGAACATCTGGTCAGCCTTTAGCCAGCAGATAACTCTAACCTCAGCTCCAAGGCTACGTGTGCATGTGTGCTGATCTAAGAAGCTTGCCTGACTGCCAAATACAGAACAGGCTGCTTGGAGAAATTTATTGGAAGCCCATTGCCTATAAATTTCTGATACTAAAGACCCAGGGTCAGAAAGGTTAATCTTAGAGACTGCTCTGCAATGGCTCATCCCAGACCATCTTCTCCAGCAGCTCTTTATGTCAAACCCAGGCCAGAGATCAGGCAGTACTTCAGCAAAGTGCCACCACCCGTCCAGCTTACCAGCACAGACCGACAAACCAAACACACTCCAAAGAGCTCTTCAGACACTTCTGCAGCACGTTGAGAGTCTGAAGGATACCTCAACCTTGGCAGCACCATGCTACAACTCCGGATCCTATAGGACAGTCCTGAAGACCATGGGAAGAAGGGAGAATAAACATGATGCAGCACTGAGAGGTGAAGATGATACAGGGCAAAAGATGACTACAAATCTGACACAGACCCAGGAAGAACATAGGAAAATGAATATGCAAAGTAAAACAAGAGGGAAAACGAAACAGTGTTCCCTTTTGTCATTAGTCAGGAGGGAAAAATGGAAGGGCACGCTACTGTGGTGAGAAATGAACTGGAAGTAGTTGTCAGCCAGCAAGGAGGAAGGACCAGAAATGTTGCTTTCTATCTACAAGCAAGCAAAAAGACAGAACAGGCACATGGGACAGGCATGAGGTCAGGAGGTCAACACTCCTTTACTTCACCCAAGTCTGATCATGTATGTGGCAGTGCACAAGAACAGCCACGACTGCAAGGAATCATAAGGAACAAGTGGTCACCAGCCAGCTTAAAACTTCAATTCAGCTCCTGAATAAACCCAGCCAGAAGGCTCAAGCCCAGACTGATGGTACCAGGCTTTAATGCAGCCCATCAGCACTGCTCTGGACTACTGCACACAGCACAGTTAGAAAGGTGTTCAGCATTGCACTCTTACCTTTTTTGCTCTGCAAATCCCCCCAGCTTTCACAATCGGAAACTGAAAGCAGAGCAATACTGCCAGCTATTAGTGGTACCACTGAGGAAATCACACAGGTCATCAGGCACAGAGTAAATAAAGTCTTCCATTAAAGAGCCTGCAGCACATGCAGAAGAAAGCAGGCTAAGACCTAGCAAAACTTCTCACACAGTCCTAGAGACTGAGACCTTACAAAGCAGAGTGGCTGGGCACTCTTGCTGGCACTTCCATGCCAACAGGAGCAGTCATGAACTTGGCAACATACCCCAAACGCCATTCAGACCTCCCTTCTCAGAATTGCTTGGAACCAGTGTGACAGGCCAGAGAACAGGCCTCAGTTTCCCACCATTGATGGGAAACCTCCCCAGATGCTGCAGAGCCAGTTTCTGGGCATCAGCAGTTGGGTATCATCACCAGGTGATGCTACAATGGGAGCTCACAAAGCTTACCTTCCCTCCAAAAGGCAGCATTACAGCTGCTCAGGACATGCTAGTGCCTCACACACCTTTGGCATCTCGTTTTCCTTCAGGAGGGGGAGACTGCAGTCCCAGCACTTCTCTGCCTCCATGCCAGACCTCTGCAAAGAGCCCAGTACTGCTTTGTGTGAGAGGGGATGGGGCAAAGTCCTTGGTGTGCCTGAGCACGTCTGTACCTACTGTACCTTCTGGCACTCTCATGTCCCTGTGCACCTCCTGGAGCTCACAGATGTTTCACTATAGCTTCAGAGAGGGAAAACCAAATCTCTCCCCAACACCATAAAAGGGGAGCCAGTAAACAATGCTCTAGGTGGCTGTGAGATAGCACAGAAGCAGCACTGAGGCTTCTTCAGCATCGCAGTACATGCCATCACTGGCAGCGCCTCTCTCTCACCTCACTTCCCTGAGAGCATGCAGTAGATAAAGTTGCTACAACCCTATTTTCCTTTGCAGTAGGATCCTTCTCCACAGCTGTTACATCAGAAAGAGGTGCTTTAAAACCAGCATAAATTACAGTCACAGTGGTGTCCTGGAGGCTTAAGACAGTTGGGTTGTATAGCTCCGGGAATTTCACTTTCAGCAGCGTAACAACAAAAAATCGGGTTCGCATATTTCCGTCTCCACTCTCCAACTTACGGATGGTACTCAATGCATTACTCATGATGTGAAAAACTAAGAGCAAGGGGAAAAAATGGAGGGGCAGCCTAAGGAAGAGAGCGGCAGTCCTACGTGAGAACACAGGTCTCCCAATTTGCTGCTGCACCAAGAACTGAGGCAGTGTCACACTAGCCACACCACACCTCCTCTGTGCCTCAAGCTTAACCTCCCACTACGTAGTCCCAGATCAAGGTATTTCTGAATGCTCAGCACTGTGGCACAGTGCCTTCTCCCCTACCTCACCTCCCCAAGGTGAACAACAGCTGGCTGTGAACTGATTGCAGGTATCAGCCCAGCCAAAAAATTGCTTGGAACAAAAAAGGAGAAGGGCTTTTCCCCAGCCAGCAGGGGAATGAGGGAGAAGGAAAAGGAGCTGCTCAAGCTGACACTGTCACAGAGACAATGCACTGGGACCTATGGGATCCACTCCCTGCCATGAGACTGGGAAAGCCTCCCTTCAGCAAGTGCCACACAGGGGACAAACTCCACTTCCCACCTTGGGGGCACATAAGGCCAGACAACGCTTCCCCAAAATGAGTAGACAACAGTGTCAGGCATTGCAGAAATCCTGGAAAAGCACGGTGCACATCAAGGGTTTTTCCTCAGGAGCTGAGGGAGGGTCTAGGCAGGAACAAAAAAACCTTGAAGAAAGGGAGAATAAAGTGATGTATTGCAGATCAATAGCTGAAACCAGAGCATGCTAGTTCCATATCCCAACATCTGCCCTCTAATCACATAGCTGGTTGTCCACAGGTGGCACTGGAAACTCCCAGGACCTCCTGCCTTCCTTCCATCTGCTTCAGCAGAACACAGACTCTGACTGAGAGGTATTTTCATTATCTTTCCTATAGGTTTCTTTTTTTAAGATTTCAAAAAATGAAAGCCTCGGATTCTGTTCATTTTAACTACCCCTAGCAGCTTGCTTTTCCAGCAATATTTATAGGTCCACCACAGGATGCAACCTGTAGTCTTCAAATACACAAATACTACTGTGTTTGTCAGACATCATGCATCATTTCAGGTGAAGCAGCAATGATTCTGCTGGAAGAGTGGTGCCAAAGAGGATCAGAGGAAGTGTCATCTTCTTCTGAGAAACTACCTCAAATTGGGCCAAATGATGTAATGACTGTCAAGAGTGAAATTATGGTGAACATCCAAAAAATAATGTGGCAAAAACCAGGGGGAACAAAGAATGCAACTAGTGGCAGCACTCTGAACATCTAGAAGAAGAGCATGGGAATTTAAAAACCAAAAAAATTCAAGAGGGAAGGTTGTGGTGATACAGGGAATGGAGGCTCAGAGGGGAAGGAAAACTGCTGTCCAAAAACTGAGGAACTGGATGTGAACTCCAGACATGGAAAACCTACACCTGGTCTCCTTCCTTCTACATCACTTCTGCCTCCTTCCATCTTCTGTCTCATCTATGTAGACTATAGATTTTCCAGCACAAAGTGTGTAACTCGCTGTGCAGGTAGGTGCTCTGTGTGGCTTCAGTGTCTTTCAGGACCCCTAACCCTCATACTCACCACTTGGCCCCACAGCCACATCTTCCAAACCTCAGCCTAGGATTACACTGTTTCTCAATCCACAATATTCTCTTAATTTTTTTTGCTTGCTACAGAAGCCAGAGTATGTGGCACGCAATCCTTCACCCAAGCAGGCAGCCCTATAACCCTCCCTATATGGCTTTCTCCCTCCTTATCTATCCTGCTGTTGTATCTCGTCATGTTCATTTATACCTAATTGAGGCAAAGACTGTGCCTTTACTCACCACATAAAGTGCCCCATGCATCTACGGTAATGCACACAGAAATGCTAGGCACATTTGTAATAGTCATTCCCTTGAGCTTTTGCCCTCCTGCATTACTGACACTCCCAAACTCAGCTTAAGATTGTAAGCAGAACTTGCCTGGAATAAACACTGCACTGGCTACAACTATTAAAAGAACACACATTCAGTCTGTTTGCCAGAAATGAAAAATAAAAACCAAATTTTTAACTAAAAAGCCAAGGGTTGAGAGTAGGCAGATGACCTGCTCTGCTGAAGTGCATATATAGGGAAAGGTAGCCATTTAAATTAATTGGCCCCCTATGAGGAGTAACACATCATAAAATACAAACCAGCTACAACCACAAGTATTCTGCTGTTAATCCCTGGATTCTGGCTTTAAATTTACCAATACACTCCAACGTTAAGCAAAAAGAAAGCACCACCAGACCACATTATTTAGTAACTGGAATATAACCCAAAGGATTCCAGCATACTTTATTTTAGATTAGCTGTTTTCAAAGCCTTTCTTTTTCCTATTAAAAAAAGAATGATGGTTGCAGCTTTAAGTATAATTTGGAGTGATGCTGAGAAAGCCATCAAAGTATTGTATGTTCATTCCTTAAAATACCAGCTTCTCTCTTTCAGGCACTGATGCACATATTTCTTCCATGACAAAAGCTTTAGGCAACTTGACAAAAAGAAGAAAGGTATATCTGTAATCTAGAGAGGTAAGAAAAGAGTTCCCATAAAGAATTAAGATAAAAACAAACAAAAAAGCCTTCCCTGATGATGCGGGGACAGGGAGGAATATTTTTTCCCAAGGGGTTGGTGTAAATATTCATAAGGATACGCTCAACAGCTTTGCAAATAAGGCACACGGTGCCATTCTAGTCAGTGTGGCTACCACCACTGTCCTAATGACCCTAGGAAACAGCCTGCCAACATCAGAACTACAGGTGGTCTCACATTTTAATGACAGAGTAATCAGCAGATAAGGAGATATCATTAACACATTTCACCTCCAGTTTTGCTGGTAAGCCCAGTCAATGACTCCTGAGGAAAACTCCCTGCATGTCCCACCAAATCAGTGAATTACCCATTTCCACAAGTACGACTCCTGCTGATCAGGCTCTTAGGGGCTGTCCCCTTCTTTCTTATTGCTCTCACTAGCTCTTTGCAGTAGATTCATGCCAGCCCACAGCTTCTGCACTTCATGCCCTCAAGGGGCAGGGGGGCACCCACTCCAGGGGCTTGACCTGGCTTTATGGCAGTGTTACAGCTGGCCACCTATAAATTCAGTTGACAAAGTGGGTCCAGGCACAAACTGATAAGGCACTGTCCCTCAAGGTAGGGTTAAGCTCTGTCTAACCGAAGCACAGGCAGGCACCTCTGGTGAGGCACACACAGCTTGGCACACAGTTGAACTGGCAGTGCACTAAATCCTAGGAGGAGACATCTCAGCTTCTATGGCTGCAGGGGGTCCGGCATGTGCAGCTGTAGGCAGCAAGGCCCCAAGACCAGGGGCTACAGTGCAGGTGAGAGAAATAAGAAAGGTCACAGAGCAGACCTTCTTCATAGTCGCAAACCTTTCTCACACCTTGCACACTTACCCTGCAGTGAGCCCACTGTGGCTTCTGCACCTCCCCAGTGCAGCGAGTCTGCACTTAATTCTTAGGGCTTCCAGTTCCCTTAACAGCTGTGCTGGTAACCTTGCCTGGGGCAGCAGATGATCACCGATGGTGAGACACATGTCCCAGGAACATCTCAGGTGCACAGCACCCCCAGTCAGGCTGCTGCCAGGTCCAAGCAGATGCCAACAGACAGCACGGATGGTCTGTTAACACTAACAGACACATTAACACAAAGTAAGTTCAGGAAGGCTTTTCCTACATGATTTTTGGTACTTTTATCTCAGAAGCTTCAGCAAGAACTGCTTTTTCTCAGCATCTGACTTTTAATGGAAATGACGCCCTGCTCGCAAGCTTCACACTGGCCAGAACATCACCCCTAACTTGCAGCAGGGACCCTCAGCTGCGCTTACCACCCACCGGAGCCAGATCAGCCCACGCTGCTCCTGGTTACTACAGTCATGCTGATGAGGTTAAGAGGACAAGCAAAACCTAACACGACGTATAACCCTGTTTCCACTTTAGGGGAACGGCCATTTGCTGGTCCGAACCTGTTTCCACCATGCTCGGCGTTCAGCAGTAAGGCAAGAGGCTACCCCCACCGAAGGATGCTGGCAGAAAGTCACTCCAGCCGAGCCTGTCCGGTTGCGAGCAGCGTAGCTCGTCCCGCACAGCGCAGGCAACAGGTCCTGCTGGGGCTCATCCCGGTTTCTTCCTCCTCCGTCACGCTTCTCCGTCAGCACCCAGCGATGGTCGTCCTACCTGGCGCACAGACCCGAAAAACCACCCTCCCCTCCACGCCCCACTCCCGGGCGGCCGCCGCCCGAGCTCCGCACCCCGCGCCCGCCGCCAAGCGGGCTGAGTCGCGGCCGGGGCGGCCCCGCACACCGCACCCTCTCGCCACCGCCCCCGAGGGAAAGCGACCAAAGCGGCCGCCGCGCCGTGACCCCCACTCCGCCCCACTCTGCTGCTGGCCCCGGCGGCCGGTGCGCTGCGCTGCGGTACCGTGGGGCGGGCGGCGGAGGGCCCCCGCGCCGGCGCTTACCTTTCCGCGGAGCGGGCAGGCGCCGGCTGGGCCGCGGCTCTGCCGCGCTCTGGCCAGTAGGAGGAGGGAGCCCTGCAGCAGGCAAAGCCAGCCGGGATGCACCATTCCTGCTCGCTCCCAGACTTGGCACAATTTGGGGACAGCTTCCCTTTTCTTTTTTTTCTTCCCCCTTCCCTCTTGTCCTGCTTCCACACCTTTTTTTTTTTTTTTAAATTCCCCCTCTCGCTTCCCCCCCCCCCCTTTTTTTTTTGCCCGTCGACCCAATCCAGAGCCCTCGCAGGAGCGGCCCCGTCCCCTAGCCAAGCTCTCCAGCTGCTGCCCCCTCCTCTTAAAGGGTCCCGTGCTGGGCGGGGGGACGAAGGGGAGGGCGCGGAGCCCGCCGCACCGGGGGCGGGCGATGGGGCGGCAGCGGGGGGGTCCCCCCGGGCCCCGCCGCCGCCGCCTGGCTGAGGCAGACGGCGGCGGGGCGGGCGGGCGCCGCGCATAGCGAGACCCCGGCCTGGCCCCGGGGGGCTGGGACGGCTGCGCCCCCCGCCCCGGCAACCCCCAGCGCACCCCGCCGGGCCTGGGGCCCGCAGGGAGCCCAGCGCGTCCCGCCCTGCTCTGCCCCGCCTGCCCCCTGCCTTGGCGGGCCCTGCCCTTCCCTGCGTGGTCCTGCCCTGCCCTGCCCTGCCCTGCCTGCCTCCGCTTCCCTGCTCCTGCTTGCCCTTTGCCCAGCCTGCTGGTCTCTGCCCAGCCTGCAGCTCTCCTGAAGTGCCTATAAAATTGAATATTGTGATTCTTCCCAAGCGTCTTTATTGTCCATCAACTTCAGATTGAGGAGCTATTACTTTTGACTTTGTGAATTAGAAGAGTGAACTTTCCTAGCTCTCAAAATATTCATAATAGGATCTTCCTGATAATTTTAATATGGCATGTGTAATTCACATATAGCAAAACCAGTAGTGCTTTTAGGGCTTAAGCTAAGATAACCTTTAAAGTTAGAATACTAAGTCTTCATTGCCCACCATACACCATGATGTATGGTGCTATTGCATGGCACCTTCCTTCCTGTGCCATCCCCCGTTGTTTTGAGGAGTTCCAAAGCCAGAAGAAGCCAAAATCCATTGAAGCCATAAATAAAAGGACAACAGAGGTCAAATGAAGGGGGAAAAGTTATGCCACTGTGAACCGGCATCTGTTTGTTTAAGTAGCAGAATAAGGCGTTGCTCTTAATGCAGACCTTTCTCCACAATGCATTTCTCCATATTCTCTCATCATTCAGTAGTAGTTTTTTTACCGTTTCTACTTTAGTACTTATCATTATGCTCACTGTCCTGTGGGGATGAATGGGTATGCTTCTGCCTTTTTTTTTTTTAATAGTTAGTGGACCTGACCTACCCCTGGGCTGGGTACACAGGGTGCACAAAGATCATCTTAAAAGACTACTATAATTTCTTCATAATGTTGACCATTCCTTCTGAAGCTGTGTGTGTGAAAGTACCATGCACAAAGCAACAGGCAAGTTGCAGGCCAATTGTTTCAGGCTCTTTGCAGACTCGGGTAGTAATTGTTTCTTTAGCTTTACCCTATTCTTAGTTTTAAACTCATCTTTTTCAATTGCAGAGATCCAAATCTCTGTCCCTAAGGTTAAACTGATTCAGAGTTAATGGTAAACTCCCCACCAACTCAAAGAAAGCAAAGGTGCCATTTACTTTTGCTAGGAGAGCCTAGTTTTGTGGTGCAAAGTAACTGCCTCCAGAAGGCGGCAGCCAGAGCCAAACCCCTTCATTGTCTTGCCTTATGTTATCTCCATTACTACATTTCTGAATACTGTGGATTTTGATGAGGAGGATGATACTGCTAATACATGAAATGCATCTTCTTTTGTTAGGTCATGCCAACCATTTAGAACAAAAAAGCATTATCTGACAAAGAATATGGTATTTATGCAAAATATAGTAGTTTTAATCCCTAAGTATTTTAATTATTATTCCTTTTTTACAGCAGGGGAAAATACTACCTGCAATTTGCCAGAGCTCTAGATATTCCTATACCTATCCAAGCAAGAGTTGAGGATGGGACATCTTTCTTCATCATCCTCTCAAAAAAAATCCCTGATTTGACACTGTGGGTTCAAATAGTGAGTTTGCCCACCGGTCAGAGACAGTTAAGCAGCTTTTCCAAACAAATATCACTCTTAGCAGCCAGGTGTAAAACATAGCAACAACATTTTTCTGCCCTGGAATGCAGTAAGCCAGACCCACATTTGGTCCTATGTATTTCTGGGCATGGAAGCCAAATAGCATTCATACAGTATCTAGATCAAGCTATAGAGAATAAGAATAAATCTTTCACAGCACAGAGATGTGCTGCCAGACTGATTAGGTACCTTCTGTGTGACCATTTTTAGTTGCTTTTGGTTCTAAAGTAGCAAAATACATAACAACACTTTCTGAAACACACAGCTCGCAGGTATACAGGCAATGCAGATTAAGATGCTGCTTGGCTTTATTTTTGAATTGGTGGGAAATGCATTCTTTGTGGTGAACTGTTGATGGAAAATAGGGAACAAGGAAGGACAAAGAGAATGTTTTATAGAGACTTTTGAAGTAATTTATATTTTCACTGCAACATTTCAGTAGAAAGCCACATCCTAGACCTATTAAGAGAAACCTAAGAGATAAACATTTTTATTTAATAAAGTTCTGTCTGTATAGTGGCTGGGATTTGTTTATCCCAGTCCCTTGCAAAATGATTTCAACAGGACTTCAGTATGTGCTTAAGTCTAAGCATGTGCTTAGGTACATTGCACATAAAGGGTAAACTGAAGCACACACTTAAATGCTTTTCTGAGTCGGGGCCTTAGACCACAGAGTCTGTGACCTGAGTTGTCTGGTTGGTAGTAAATTCAAGGTAACTGAAGGGGCAGGCTCCACAGCTGTGTCTCTTAAAACAGCAGAGTTTAAGCAGCTAGTTTAAGCAGCTGTCATGCACAGGCAGTTGCTGACACTCACATGCCACACTTTTAGGTATGCCTACAGGTGGAGCGAAGTAGTGACCTAGGCTGTGTAAAAAATAGCTACTCTTTTTTTTCTTTTTGTCAGCTGATGTTTAACTTATGTCAGTTTCCCAGGCCTTAAGAGCAGTTAGGTGGAAATGGCTGAGAGGCTGTGAGAGGCCTAAGTCTCCTCAAGTGGGTGTTATTGCTGACAGATCTGCAGAGGATTACAGTCCAAAACTCCTGCACATGCTAATCTAGGTGGCATGTGTCTGTGGGCACATGCAGCACAGTGTGCATACAGTGCACGCGCTCCTGACAGTCCTCTCCAGCTTGTGCATGTGCCTTTGCTACCTAACATTAACCCACAATGGGAAAACAAGCCACCTCGTACAGCCAAACACAGAGAGCCTTGAATGAAAGAATATGCCACAAAAGAGATTTGCACAGACTTCAGGGCAGAATATATTCACACGCTGTTAACAGGCAGGTCAGCTGTTATTCACTCACTATCGAACATGATTCAGCTGATTTTTGAATTCGACATAGATTTGAAACACCATGAAAGTTAAGCATAAGGATTTCTTATCATTTAAAATTATGAAACCAATATAATGAAGCAGATAATAAAGGAGGTAAAGGATCTTTCTTCATAAAGTTGAGAGAAAGTACTCTATCTGCATTTGAAAGGAAGTTTGCGTAGAAGGATTGATGTGAACTTCAGAGATTCAGGAACACAGAGGCCCAATTATGCCTCTAGATAAAAAGGGTTAGTGAACTTTGTAGTATGTTACTGTATGAAAGTGTTAGGTCAGCTGGAAGGGAAATATGGGGAATATATTACAAAGTGAAGTGGTTACATGTAATTATCAAGCATAGTCAGCCAGAAGCCAAAAATAAGAGTAAAGAGTGGAATTCTGTTCTCTAAACACGTCTTAATAATAGTAATCTCAATTTGAATGGAGAGAGAAAGCTAAACAAAAATAAATCTCTTAGGCATTGAAAGGAGTGAAGAGAAAGTACATGACTAGAACAGGGAGCTCTGAATTGCGCTAGGCCCCAGCACTTTAGAAATAAAGGAGAGGATCATTTGAAGCCAGGCTGGAAAGAGTTAAAGGATGGCTTACAAACCTTCTCCCCATTCTGAAAGTATTCTTTATAAGACTGCAATCAAAACCCAAACTGTTTAAAAGGTGAGAATAAAGTGCTAACAAAATAGTAAAAATAGTGTGAATTGTTCAGCTATTAATTCATAAAGTCAGGAGTAAAAAATGCAAAGGGTTGTCAAAATAAGTAGGATTAATGCATTACTTTATTAAATTCAGTAAGTAGGGACCCCATATCTCATACAGATAGAAAGCACTGTATATCTTGAGGCATTTTAAAGGGGTGGCTGAGTTGCATTGTCATTATACTGCAACTGGAGAAGCAAAAGCAGACCACGCCTCCATGGTGAAGCTCAAGCAGTCTGAGTGAAATTAACTGATTTTCTCCACCAAAAGGTTTGTTCCATCCCAATCAGCCCATGGCTCACCCTCTTACCTGATGCTTTGGTGCTCTTGTGTGTTGAGCATGGCTGTGTCATGACATTGCATGCTGGACAGTAAGCATGTTGGCCAAACCTGCTCTGCAGGGCTGGAAGGGAAATGTAGGTCCCTGAAGGCTAGTCCATCTCTCTCTCTGTGAACTGTAGCCCCATCACTAACCTATACACGGCCCTCAGCCCCGCTGGCTGCAGAACAGCTGCTTAGCCATTAGAAAGGAGGGATGCAACAGTGTCCCTCTTCTCTTCCCACTTCCTTCTCAAGCCCTTCACTGGGCTGGAGGAAAGATGCAGGAGCAATCAGCCCTGGAAACCCAGGTGGATCCTGGTCCTGTGCACATAGGCGTCCATCTGGGAAGCAGCTGGAAAGTCTGAGCCCCCCAGGAAGGATCTACAATCTGTAAAACATTCAGTTTACATAGGTTGATTTCTGATGTCTTCCAGGAAATATGAGGACAATTTCACTGTGGAGCAACTGAAGAAAATCTAAAATGGGTAGAAATGCATTGAATTCAGCTTATCCATTAACTGAGCATGATTTTTTCCAGGACATCTTTGGGGTAGAAAAGCTATCCCAATTTTTTAGCAGCTGTAATTAAAGATTTCCACAAAGAGGAGAGGAATTTTCTAAGAGAAAACACTTATTTTGTCCTGGTTTTCTAACTGGCTCTAAAACACTATTAGCAAAGCTGTCAGGGTTGAAGACACAGTGTAGGCAATGCTCTTAACTTGTTACAAAATGTTGTCTTAGCAGTGTGTAAGGTGCCTTTTTTTGTAAAACCAGATAAATATGTGGTGAACATCTCCCTGCAATTACTAGGGCAGAAACAGACCCACAGAGTGTGTCATGGAAGTGAATCTCCAGCACAAGGGAAATGGCATAGTTTTGATACTGGCTTCAGTGGGGTGGGATTTTAGCTCAGGTCATTTGCCTCAGGTCAGGCACCACAGAATTGCTGTGCATGTGCCAGCCCATTCAGACCTGACTTCTGAGAAGCATTTGAATGTGCCCTTCCACGGCAGTAAGCCACTGGTGGTCCTGCTGGGTTATTTGCTGCATAGACATGCACAGCAAATGACCATCCCTGTCTCAGTGCATTTAAAGCTCAGAACCTGTAAGGATTTATTTACATAGGCAGTTTGCTTCATGGACTGCAAAATGCCCCGGGAAAATTAAAGAAACAGCATACTGAAAATGTTTCATACAATTTTGGATTAGCCTTGAGCTCTCTCTCGAGATCACGTAGCTGGATATGAGCCTGTCTGATTATCCTTTACTCGCCTGTAGAGATTCTTCTTTCTTGTCAGCCCATCAGTGCAGCAGAGCTGAAATCAAGTTTTTGTACTAGCTCTATTTTCATTGGTAATTTTCTTTTAGTCAGCACTTGCTTTGCTTTCAGTCAACTGGGAATTTTCTTTCTTGCCACTAAATATTGAGGAAAATTACTTCAGTTTCTCATCAGGATTAAAAAAAAAAAAAGCTAATAAATGTGCTTTCTACTTGTTCCAAGAAATGGCACAACTCTAGCTTGACATACAGGGCTTGCAATTTTTAGTGCTGAATTTATATGCTAAACCAGCATTTTGGGGTGGGGAGGGGAGCTAAGAACTGCCCTTTAGTCATGGCTATTGCACCTAACTTTGCGGAGCAGGTGATCTCATTCTGGATGGAAAAGCCTAATTCTAACATATGAAGAAGGACCCGTGGAGCTCATCTAGCCTCTCTTCAGCCAGACAGGGACACTTATCCCATAGCCGGAAAATGCCAGAAGGTCCAAAGTAGGACTTCCATGAATCTCCCAGGCCTCTTCAACTCTACAGCTGAGAAGCAGTTAAGCTAGCTGCTACTCCTTTATTCTCCCCATGCCACGGAGCTGGCTTTTATCAGTGACAAGCCCACACACAGGCTTATCTCATCTACTTTCGTGAAACTGCACACAAAGGGTCAGAGCTACTTGCCTGACTCAGACTGCACAGGATTGCAGCCCAAGTGCATACCCATGCAAAGGCAAGATCTGCACAAGATGCTGAGGGGGATTTTAAAGAGCACTCAACATTGACTCCAGTCTTCAGATAAAGGGATTTGGGATGTGTTGATCTTTGCCCCTACTGCTCTTCTGACCCATAAAGACACTCTGACCAGAAAATGGCATCATGATTTCAGTGGGTGCATCCTAAAGGATAAGACCGTATTTTTCCTAGGCTGGTCTTTTCCCCGTTATCTGTCTTCATGAGATTCAGGCCACTTTAGTGGGCTTCAGGCCTCATTAGGTGCCCCAATATCTGTTAGACATTCTGAGCCATCTGCCCCTGGGTTCTCCTGCTCAATAGCTCCTAACGTCACAGGCGAATAGCAGGGCAATGTATGGAATCCACACAAAGCTTGCAGACTGGTACCAAGCATTCAGTGCCATGGTGAGCCAGCTCTCACAGCTCTGCACAAAAGGCAGGAGGACCATAGGCTCAAATAAAACCAGCTGGATTCAGCACAGGAAGCAATCTTGCCCAGTTCTACTAGAAGGAATAAGGGAGGTACTATTTTTTTCTGGACTCTAGCTTCCTGGTCTCATGTGACTGATTTATAAATGCCAGACAGTTCAGTGTAGAGCATCAATAAAAGTTACAGGTAGCATTTTAAGTCCAGTTAGAGGATGTTTCTTTCCTCTGCTATCTTCTTGATTGTGGCTCTTTCCATTGTCAAGAAATATGACAACAAAGCAAGAAAGATCAGTACCTAGGTATGTCAGGCTGTCTCTGGACAGGTACAGCAACAAGATGGAGTGACGTTCATGCAACTGAAGTGGACAGAAAATGTTTTAATATCGACAATACAGAGACTGTGTTCTAAAGAGTAAGATTTTGGGGAGAACTGGCATCAAAGACAATAACATTTCCTAACTGTCTAAAAATTTAATAAAATATTTTCAGCTGAATACCAAATCTTGTAGGATATATCCTGGTCATTCTCATGTCAGAAGATCAGAAAGATGGGGAAGTGAGGTCAGAAAGAGATTGCATCGTTTCTCCAAATGTTTGACTGTGAATAACTCATTAAAACTGAACAACATTTGCATTACCTGTCCTGCAAAGTTGGGCCTTTAAAAGCCATATACAGGCTGGAGCAGGGAACCAGCTGGATGGTTCCCTACTCCAGTCTGTGTATCGCTTTTGCCTGACTGAGAACCCAGGCAAATGCACCCTGGCAGAATTTCAGTTCCTGATCAGGAAAGGGGAAAGAGCCCAACACACCCATCCTGCATTTTGGGACTAGGGTGCAAGAGTTTTTCTGCATGTCACAAAACCTGTGGCATCAGAATGCGGCTTTGTTCACCACCTCTTTTACCCCCTGACTGCTGTGCACACTGGTTCAGCAGCCTTGGTGCATGTGCTGCGCCTCCAGTTTTTGTGTTGCCTTATTCTCTTTCACATCACCCACATGATTGCTTTCCTGGAACTAGCTGGCAAAGGAGAAGTTTTCTGCCTGTTTGCACTTAGCACACCCCCAAGACACTCTGCTAATAAGGACTTCTCTCTCCCAACCTCTTGCTCCTTAATCCTGCCTGGCCAGAATGCCAACTCAGGCCTGGTAGGGCTTGTGAATTTGCCTTGCACACACAACAAAATCACTTTTAGTCCCTGACAGGCCACGTGGGGCCCCCTGAGGTGACTACTCGCTGGTAGGGTTTAGCTGCAGACTGACTAAACTGCAGCGGATACTGGAGGATCAGTTATGTATGGAAGGGGTTTTGCTTACCATATGCTTACACCAAGTCAACCTTTTCATCTAAGATAATCACTTTTAAAAAACATCACTTGAAGGATAGACCTCTGATGGGGGGTGGCAGGTAGGGGGCAGAGGGTGAGCCCAGTGCCTTGGGAGGGGAGCAGGGAAGATGACACTGCTCTGGTTTTGATGGTGAATCCTAGGAGTGTCAGAATAGCAAAAGGTGACTATGTCCCCCTGCATCCCCCATGACAAATTCATCTGCAAGGTGGTGATGTTAGAAACACAAGGGCTAATTCAGCGGTAACAATTCCAAGGCTGTGCTAAAAATCATCCTGCAAGGAAACTCTATCCACTTGCTCATCAGGAGCAGCTAATACGCCTGTAGTGGAGATCACGAGGCTCAGTTTTGCCAGGACACGTTCTTCCTCTACTGGCACAGGTCAAGCTCCTAGCTGGTTCTAAAAATGGCCTGCAGGCTGTAACCCTAAACGCAGGGAGGAGATCACACTTCCTCACAAAGTGTGCCCCCGGGCCTCCATAAATTACAGAGAGATCCTCAGTAAAGGCTGGAGGGCTGGCTGTTTGTTTTTCCTGTGGAGCCTGGGCTGGTGTTGATTCATGATGCTTGCTTATAAGTGCTGTTTTGGCACATTTGCATGAGACAGCAGCCGTGCGTGGGCCCTTGCAGAGAGTAAAAGCACCACAGGACCTCTCCTAAGCAAACAGGGGTGTTAATCCTTGGCCAAACCCCAGGAGAGGAAACAGGATAATTTACACCCTGCTTCCTGGGATTCTCCCCATCGTTCCTGAGGACACAACTATATCTTGTCACTTCCTGCCCCGGGGGTCAAGTCCTCCTGGATTTAATGCACCCTTCTCATTCCTCAGCACCTACCCAGAGGTCAATTTCTTGCTGGACTCCAGCAGATTTCCATGGACCTGCTCTCAATTATCCCCTTCAAGAAAATTTGCAGTGTAGGGATGGAGACTTAATGTGGGTTTTCCCCTTGTCTGCTAATAGTAAGGCAGTGCCTGCACACCCCAGAGCAGGCTCTGGTCTCCAGAAGCATTTTCACAACAACTTAGCCCACCTGTCTGTCCTCACAAACGCGTTCTGACTTCTGAAGGCAGGTCTTGTTGCAGATATAGTGAAAAGCTGGGACAATGAGTATGTGCAAACTGCCTGATGTGTCACAACAGTCTAACCAGCTTTTGGGATTGGTCACCTTGCTCTAACCAACAGAGCTCACTCTGTGAAAAAAATTGGATCATATTTTCAGAAAAGTTGAGGGATGCAGCTTGACACAGTGGTGTTCAAGTTTTCTTGAAAGCTACAGGGGTTTAGGGTCCTTGATAGACAGTGGGATGAATATGCTATTACGTGTAGCATTGTGCTGAGATAACAAAGTTAGTTCAAAGGCTGGTAGGGCTGCAAAGCTCAGTACTGCAGCATATGCAGGGAATGGGTTGTGTGATGTGTCCATGTGGCACTGTGCTGAAGCAGCTATGCTACTTCTGGACTTGTCTCTCTGATCCATGCTCTTCTTTGGTGGCCAGGGTCATGAAGCCATGCTGAGTGAGGATGAAAAGTGCCCCTAAGGTAAAGCATTGCAATCAAGCATGCTGATACATCTATGGCAGCCACCACTGTCACAAATGTTATCATTCAGTGTTGGTGAAAGCAGAACCAAGAGTTTAGGACTAAGACTTTCTTATGGTCCTAACTGAGACAAGCTGCCCTCAAGACTGGGAAGCCTGACAGAAAGGACCGGAATGTTTCCATGGAGCTTTAGGATTGGATCCAATACCTGTCTCTGTTTATACGCTAACTTACTGTTTCTATAGTAAACTCACTAAAATATTAGCAAGAGAGAGAATGTTCCGGTCACAGCTGATAACAAGAACTATGCAGAAACTCTCTGTACTAGTTTCCTCTTATGTTCCAGTAAAGAAGACATGTTTACTCAGCTAACTAGCTTGAAATCCTATGCACCTAAACATCTGCTTTTTACTGTAGCTGCATCGCCAGCTTGATAGAAGAGATCACTTGCTGCAAATATTGTACTTGAAATCAACATTGCTGAATTACTGCCTGATCCAAATCTATGTTGAAGTCTTTCTCACAAACAGACTAGCTTCAGCTTACATTAAGATGTCCCCTTAAACTGATTACATAAAGACATGAGGGCAACTCAGTCTTAGAAAGCTGTTTTTGCTTGGCTTAAATAAAATGAGTAAATTCAGGAAAGTAAATTCATTTAGTCTGACATGAATGCCCTTCTGTTCCTTCATACAGAAGCTCCCACTGCTACATTCAGTGTTCTGGCTGTGTTATGCCAGGTGAATTAGTTCCAGCCTCTAAAGGCACAACACTCCTCCACCCTGCAAGAAGATGGGCCAATGCTATTGGAAATCTAATTGCAATTGTACTTTCTCAGCTTGTTCATGGCACATTGTGCACTGGAGTAGTGGAGTGCAGGTGGATCCCTGCATGTCTCCAGTTTTCCTGAGTCTTTTCCCAAAGGAACTGAAGAAAAGTGCTGCTTTCAAAGTCCTGGAGGACAGAAGGCTGCTTTTCTCTGCCTACCACCTCCCTTTCTGTGATGACTGCTTCAAAACAAGGATTTTGGATTGCTGGATGCTTTTTCATTCAGGTGAGACATTATGCAGAGCTGCTTGCTGCTTGCATGTTCACTTTCTCTGAAGCTGGATTTCACTATGGACCTTTTACCATCCCTGGTCCCAATTCAGAGAACATACACTTACAGCAAAGTTAGACTATTATTTTTTACCCCCAGAAACAGCTCGAAACTTCCTTCCCACCTACACAAGAAAACTCTCTGCCCTAATCTAAGCAGTTCTTCAAGCAAACCTAGCTAGGAAGAGGGGATGGCAGGCCAGTTGGAGCTCACATAGTTTTCACTGGAGCTAGTAATGCCCATTTCATTTAGCAAGGACAAGGACTGAGAAGAAATTCTTCTGGCTTCAGGAATAAATCTTTGGCTGAGAGGAATCATCTTCTGGCACTATCTCTGTCTGTGCTGTGTACAAAGAAGCTCAGAGGCTCACAGTAGCTTACATGAGAAGATTGACTTTCAGTTGGTAAAAGCTAGGCAAGACAAACTCTCTGCCTTATGTGGCTAAGTATTCTAATATCTTCCCAGCATTCCCCCAGGGCAACTGACGTTTTTTTAACATCAAAATTACTAGGTCATAACTATAGTACCAAAAAATTTCCCACCTCACTAAAAACTATGGCTGCACCTCCACAAGCATGAATAACACAGGTGAGAGCAGCAGAGGTCAGTTGCCACAGAAACCAGTAGAGACATGGGGCATCCATGCTGCAGTGGTCAGCTCAGCGGTAAGAGGACTTTTCCTCAGCTGAAGTCACCAAAGTGGTACATGTGCACATTTCCATGTATTCTAGCCATAACGCCTCTGCCAACTCTGGGGCATGGTTATCTCAAAGGTAGTCTGTAAATACCAACAGTGAGAATATAGGATCTCAGGTAGGGTCTTCTTATGCAACTGGTTATGCACAGGCTAGGTTGACCCTGGCACCAGAATTCCAAACTAGCTCTGCTGTGGCAGCAGAAGGCCCCTCCAAAATGGCATTGGTGTCTCACATAACATGTGCTCTGAGGCCAAATTCACTTTTGGATCAGCTTCAGAAACTCCATGTCTTTAGATGCTTTGCACTGTTCTTCTCAGTGCCTGATTCTTCTTCCTCAAGAATAGATTAAAGTTCCTGGAGAAGATCCCAAAAGCTCTCACAGAGGCAAGGTTGACTTCCACAGGCAGCAAACTGTCTCAGCAGTAATGTTGCTCTTCTTCTTTTCCAGTGCTGCATGCTCGAAACAGTGAGTAAGATTTAGACCAGACAGACACTGGAAAATTGCCCCTATGTCTATCAGTACATCTAGAGAGTGAATCATTCACCATTAGGGGCTGTTTTTGGATCTGGCCTCCAAAAATTTCCCCCAAATGAAGTACAGTGAGAGCCATCTCCGAGGCCTGTATTACAATCTTCCATTTTTTATTTTTACCTAGCCAGTTGCTGGACATTTTATCATTACTTATTCTTTGGATCAGTTAGAGGCATCATTTCAAAATCCATCCAGTCCATCGCACTGCTGTTTTTTACGAACAGACTGCAAGCATCTGGAGCACATTTCCCCTACATATTAGAAGGGAAACATTCTTTCTGGCTTTTCATTTTGTTTATACTGCAGAATTATGTAGTTCTGAAACAAAACTGATGAAATCTTTGCTTGTGTTTCAAGTTTAATAGCTTGTAACAGGTTGTTACTGCTGCTGATTACTCGAGGACATTTCTGGTTCTGTTCCTCTTCTACTTTTATGTGATTTATTAGATCTAAGCTGGGCACGCTTTCAGCAATCTCACCTTTGTGAGGTACTAGTCAAACTGTCCTCATGCATGAAGGGCCAAAGCAAAAGGAAGATGTCTCAGAGTTTTCCTGGGAGAAAATGCTGGAATGCGTTGCTTCTTTGTTCCCAAGGACAGCATTGCAAAACCACCTCATGCACTGAGTGGTATTGCCTAGTGCATTGGCCTGTGAAGCTGTCTTAGATGTAGATGACCCCATATCAACTTCCCAGTGCCTCATTTTTCCATGGTTGTTAAATGTGAGTAGTCATTAATGTTCTTCCATGTCTCTAAGAGAGAGGAGCTGCACAAGAGTAAACACCACTACTGACACAGTATCATGGCTAAGGCATTTCACTGCCATGTGCCACTGAGCTGGTGGACTCTGCTCCCAGTACCTTGGTGGAGACCATGCTCACATCCAACTGGTCTGAAGAGATCCCCTTTCTCACTGTCATGGAATCACAGACTGGCTGAGGTTGGAAGGACCTCTGGAGGTCATCTGGTCCAGCAGAGTCACTTAGAGCCAGTTGCCCAGGACCATGTACAAGTGGCTTTTGAAGATCTCCAAGGATGAAGATCCACCACCTCTCTGGGCAACCTGTGCCAGTGCTCGGTCACCTTCATAGTGAAAAAGGTTTTCCTCATGTTCAGAGGGAGCCTTCTGTGTTTCAGTTTGTGCCCACTGCCTCTGGTCCTGTCACTTGGCATCACTGAAAAGAGACTAGCTCCAACTTACTTGTACCCTCCCTTCAGGTATTTGTATACATTGATGAGATCCATGCTTTTCTCCCCATTTGTGTTTTTCTGTTTTTTTTTTTTTTTTTTTTTATGCAGAAGGGCCTTTCCACCAAACGAGATTTCTTCCTCCAGCTGACATGGTACAAATAAAACAGCTCATGCACACTTACCTGAGCCGCAGCCTTTGATGAGAAGATTGCCTTTCTCATGTAGACATCTATGATCTCATGCAGGGGATGCCTACAGAAGAGGGGATTCATCTGCTAGGCCAGCCAGCTGCTGAATGACTACTCTGCTCCTACCAGGATTAAAAGGCAGTCTGCAAAGCACTTACCCAGACATCACAGTCATACTGGGAAGTTTGAACTACTGTGCTAACAAGCTATCCTTGAGTTGCAGCGGGAAGATCATTAAAGGGGTGATGGCTCTGATTTTAAACTGTGTGGCAGATCCCCTCTGTCAGCTATAATAGCCACAGAGTCCCACAAGGCTGTTAAAACACGCCTTCATCTCTCTCTGTCTCAGAAATGCTGGGGTTTTACCAATACTGCCTGTGCAGAAAGACTCCATTCCCATTGCTCTCAGAGCATCATAAGGAACTAGAGCATGATACGATCTCAGCAGAGGATTTGGTTACTGGCTTTCCAGATGTGGCACATCAACATCAGTCAGAGTCAGAAAAATGTCTGTATAAAGCTGTCACCCTCTAACTTAATACCTGCTACCTCTATCATGCGTGGGTGATCACATCTGCCTGAAGACCTCACAGCAACATATTGCTATCACTTCCCATGGTGATGCAGAAGCAATGTAGAGGTAAGTAAGCGAGACAGATTTTTGCTTTGCGCTCTCAGGCACTGATAGGAGACCTGCTACTGAAGTGAGAATGGCTGAATCCTTCTCTAATTGCCGGAAGGGCAGAGATAAGCCCCAGGTCCAGGCTGACTTTGCAGTCATGAGTGATACAGTGCTTGCTGTGACAGATATATAAAGTCATAAGCCAGGCCTCCTCGCCTTGTGTATCACATTACTAACAAGTCCTCTTCATCATCATCATACATTTCTGCACTTCCAGAGATCACTAAAGAAGGAGCCAGAAGAGTAAGAATATTTTTTATGAAGACTGCAAAAACTGCATGTGCACATGACCCAGGAAAGTGTCATGTAGGAAGCAATGAGGAGTGAGGGTAATCAGCACAAATGCCGTAAGGGATCAGCAAGACAGAAAACATTACTTCAGCTACAAACAACAAACTCTAGTATCACAACTGTGTTTGATTCAATGTGATTTAAAAGCCAAAGGAGAAGACACCCAAAAGTGTTCAAATCTCTGTAACAGAAATGCACCGAAAACCCTCTCCAATATTCCTGCTGAGATCCCAAAGCAGTTTCTGGAAGATTTCATTACATGTTTCGTTTATACTTTTGGTGATGGTAATCACAGATACAGTTATTTTTGCCAGGGACAGCTGCGTTCCCACCTTTTCGAAATGTGGGCTTTCACTCTTCTATCCATATTCAACACCATAACTGCACCATGTAAGAAAAACAACTGCAAAAGCAAGAACAGAGGAATAAAAATGTAGAGCTAAAAAGAAGGAGGAGTGAGGGGGAACAACTCTTACCGTGCTATGTCGTTTCTCTTTTCCTAGTGGTTGGTTACCCAGCCCAATCAAGTGCAAGTCAATCAACTGATACCTGATGTGTTTTGCAGATGGATCAGCAGTGATGCATATGGGACACACAGATGTTTCAACTTGGATTTGCTAGCTGTCTGGCAATCAGACAGAATCCTGATGCTGATCATTCACAGATGTTGCAAAAAGAAAGAAATTACTCAATACACTGCAAATAAATAAATGTATACCTTTTATTCTTGGTCAGCCACAGCAGCAGTCTCCTACGGAAGCAAAGTGGGACTCTGTCGTGGTTTAACCCCAGCTAGCAACTAAGCACCACGCAGCCGCTCACTCACTCCCCCACGGTGGGATGGGGGAGAGAATCGGAAGGGTAAAAGGGAGAGAACTCATGGGTTGAGATAAGAACAGTTTAATAGTTGAAGTAAAATAAAAGAGAACGGTTAAATAGGTAAAGCAAAAGCTGCGCACGCAAACAAGGCAAAGCAAGGAATTAATTCGCTACTTCCCATCGGCAGGCGGGTGTTCGGCCATCCCCAGGAAAACAGGGCTCCATCACGCGTAACGGTTACTTGGGAAGACAAACGCCATCACGCCAGATGTCCCCCCCTTCCTTCTTCTTCCCCCAGCTTATATACTGAGCATGACGTCATGTGGTATGGGATAACTCTTTGGCCAGTCTGGGTCAGCGCCCCTGGCTGTGCTCCCTCCCAGCCCCCCCTCCCCCCCCCCCCCCCCCCCCCCCCCCCCGTGCACCGGGCAGAGCACGGGAAGCTGAAAAGTCCTTGACCAATGTAAGCGCTACTTAGCGACTATTTAGCGGTACTTAGCATCGACATTGTTCTCATCCTAAACCCAAAACACAGCCCCATACCGGCTACCAGGAAGAAAATTAACTCTATCCCAGCTGAAACCAGGACAGACTCTCAGCTAGGATGGTGGGGTTTTGCAGTTGGTTGCATTGTAGGCGTTGCTCCTTTGAAAGGTAAATCCCTAAAGCCATTTCTGAAGCATGCGGAACTTAGTTTTAGATGTTCAAAAGGCATCTTTGACTATCACCAGCAATTAGGGCTGTGTTTGAAATCAGAGTCACAGCTGCTAAACTGGTCTCTTTGTTCAGTGGGGGGACTCAACCAGCCCATTGCAGGGCCTGTCCAAGGGGCTCTATAGTCAAGGGGAATCTACACTCAGGGCTGCAGCTGAGGTGACACACACCACCAGCCTGGTAGCAGTATTAAAAGCATTAAACTCTTTAGCTTAGCATTTGACAATATCTTCACCATCAGTTCTGGTTCCTAAAAAATGATGGGGCAGGCCTGAAAATATCAGTTAGAAAAATAAATAGAGGTGGAATTTGGTTTTGAGTACTTGTTGAATCCAGTTTTCACATTCTTCTTTGTGATCACAGCTGTTATCAGTGCCTGCTTTATGAAAATTGTGGTGTCCTGGTTTCAGCTGGGATAGAGTTAATTTTCTTCTTGGTAGCTGGTAGAGTGCTGTGTTTTGGATTTAGGATGAGAATAATGTTGATAACACAGTGATGTTTTGTTTCTTGCTGAGTAGAGTTTACACTGGTCAAGGACTTTTCAGCTTCCCGTGCTCTGCCAGGTGCATGAGAAGCTGGGAGGGGGCACAGCCAGGACAGCTGACCCAGACTGGCCAAAGGGCTATTCCATACCGTATGACATCATGCTCAGTATATAAGCTGGGGGAAGAAGAAGGAAGTGGGGGACATTCGGCATGATGGCGTTTGGCTTCCCAAGTAACTGTTACGTGTGATGGAGCCCTGCTTTCCTGGACATGGCTGAACACCTGCCTGCCCATGGGAAGTAGTGAATGAATTCCTTGCTTTGCTTTGCTTGTGCACACGGCTTTTGCTTTCCCTATTAAACTGTCTTTATCTCAACCCATGAGTTTTCTCACTTTTACTCCTCCGATTCTCTCCCCCATCCCACCAGGGGGGGAGTGAGCGAGCGGCTGCGTGGTGCTTAGTTGCCGACTGGGGTTAAACCACGACATGTGGTTATCACAAGGACTATGTGATGCTGGGCTTGGGAAGACAATATATAGACTAAGAATGCAAAGTCCTATTTACCTCCATGGAAGCTATCAAATACTGCACCAAAAACCTTCTGAAGGCAGGAAAACCTCATCAAAACCATTTGCCTGTGGCAGGGAACAGTGATACTCACTAGCTGCGGCAATGGTGACTGTCTCAGGAGCCTCAAACCGCATTCCTCCTACACCATTTGTGCGCTCCAACTGGTAGACTGCTGGCTTTCCCTGCACCCACGACACTAACATAGCAGACTCAAAAAGATGTAAATTCAACTCTTGCCCTTCCTGGCTTGTAAGGGTCAAAAGCAGGCAGCACTGGTTCTCACTGAAATAGCCAGTGTGTCATTCAGAGAAGTGATCCATCTTGCCCTTTCTCCTTCAAACATGCAGTACATCCATTTCAGCCAGGTACCTCTCAAAGACAAACCTGCCCTTCCTGACACAAACAGGCATAGCCAAAGGCCACCATCAGCTCACCAAAAGTGAAGCTAATCTTCAGCCCTGCACAACCTGTGTTCATGCTACTATGTGGAAATTAAACCATTTTGGAGAACTGTTGGATAATCTCCTTTTAGCAGGGACAAAGTCATCTGAGCTCTTTTTCCCGAACTTCTCAATAGCATTTGAACACTTGTTGACTATCAGACTTCACCTGTTCATCCCAGAGATGTCCCAGAGGATGAGCTGAAGCACTCAAACTCCTTCCTTATGGAACATACTCAATGCATGGTGATGAGCACCCATGTCTCCACCCCTTGGTCCTTTACATGCAATTCCTGCTTAGTGATTTCCATTTAGAGGCCCCTTTTCAAGTCTGGAGTGTGACAATATACCCACAGAGATAAAGATCACAAAAAGTACATGAGGGAGCAAAGGCGTGTGGGACCAGAGTGAAATAAGAAGGGACTTAAAATAGGAGGGGATTTCTTAGTCCCCCTGGTTTCCAGGGCAGCAGATGAAAACACCAAACCCATGTGCACACTGCATGGTGCTCTCAGCTTGACAAACCTCCAGACAATGCATCCCTGCAGGATTATCCCCACCAGGTCCTTCCAGCCCTTGCCACTTCTGCAGACCTCTGCGGAACTCACATACTAGGGTTTAGTGTCTGAGGGGGTGTCACCTCCACAGTAAGAGTAACAAATCCATTTCCAGATTGTTGTACCTGGTTGCAGACAGGTTGATGGCATGAATCAGTCTGCAAGCATGGAGCTGTCATCCCAGAAGGGAAACAGGCACTCTTTAGCTATCAGATCTGAAAAGCACAGAGAGCCCTTTGGCTTTACCTTTCCTTGGCCCTTGTTCCCTGCAATCCTTAAATATGCAGAGTAGCCACGAGGATTTTCATGTGCTGAAAAGCTAGACATGGGTTCCAATGCTTTGCTGAGGCAAAGTTGGAAGCCTGACCCCATGATACTGCAGTCTCACATCATTGGGTTCCTCAGGACTCCTACAACAAACCTAGGCTGCTAAAGCCCACGTGGGAGGGCAGGGGAACAAGGGCAAGCAGCTGTTTTGCCCTGTTTGAGACACAGACAGGGAACTCTTTCCCAGAAGATGGAGGTGTGCAGGCAGTAGCAGCTGCAGAAAGCAAGCACGGGGTGTGTCAGCGGCCTGGGCCCTTCTCAGTGCCATCAGTACACTGGCAACAGCTGGGTGTGCAGTGACAGGCAGTGCTGCCCTCACTAGTGAAGAAGGAGGATGGAAAAGATCCTTGAAGTCAGAAGAGAAGGAGTTGTTGCATCTTCACAGCTGTGTCTAGCTCCCCCTTTCCCTCAGTGACACTGGAGGGCATGAAGGACCACCAGCTGGCGTGAAGATGGAGGAGGTGGTGGAGACATTGATGCATGGGAAGAGCTACAGGGAGAGAGGACCAAGCACTCACTGGAAGAAGAGAGGCTTCATGTGAAGGTGGAGTTTCATAGCCAGGCATCTTCACAGCCAAAGGAGACCATAAGCCACTGCATCTGAAACAAGGCTTATTTGCCACTTGAACACAATACTTACAAATTGGTCCCATGATGCTGAAACCTGAATTTCAATTTCCAAGGCACCCAGCTGACCCAGTCCTGCCAGAAATCACATCGCAGGGTCTCCAGGGTGCTCTGAGCATGGCCAGCTGGGGAACGGGCAGGACTGCCTGGGGCTCCACCAAAAGATGTCATGTGGAGAAGAAGGGGCAAGGAAGGCTTTAGTTTGGGATGTTCCCACTTCTCTTTAAATTATGCAAATACTTACTGTGCAGAGGTACCAGAAGGCACAGCATAATTTACAGGTACAGCATGGAAACGTTGCTAGTCTGACACAGCTTCACATAGGCTTGCTGAGTGGTGTTTCTGGTTCCAGGAAAGTGTACTTGGGGAAGGACAGAAGATAGATGTCACCAGCCTCCCTTCCCCTCTGTTGTACCATACCCAGTATGTAGAGTTACTCACCATCTGAAGGGGGAACACTTCCGAGGTGTGTATTATATTACCATCAGTCTGCTGCTCCTTTGATCACACAAGTCCTGCATGTCCTTTTCTGTGCAACTCAAATATAGCATTTATGTTGTTGTTGCACTCTGTCTTCATCAGTTTTTCCCCAAAGTGGTGCCGGCAGTGAGCTGGTTCCAGAGAAGCCTTGCCAGTCAGAGAGGGCACAGGTGCCACCCAAAGTCACAAGTGGGAGGGAGTGTGTGCAACCTGTGCTGTCATTTGCCATGACAAAGCATGTTGTTGAAACAGGGGGCCATGCACTCACTCAGCTCTCTGCTTGATATCCCTTGAGTCACCAGATGAGGAGGCTCCTGTGGCAAAAAGCCTGGCCTGTGCATGTGTGAGCAGCATGGTGACCCCCATGCATGGCAAAGTGGAGCTCATTCTCCAACGAGGCCACCTTCAGCAAAAGCCTTCATGAAAGCAGCCACAAAAGTCACATCTCAGGCAGAGTCAGGAGAGGGAAGGGAGATGAATACTGTGCTCCCAGAGCAGGCAGGACCAGCCAGCAAAGGCATATGGTCCACATGGCCTGGGGAGACACAGAGTTAATCATTCATTTGAGTTAGGGTACAAGAGCTTTGTTAGCACATGCTTATAACCAGGCTTCTGCTGAAAAGCACTGTTGCCTGCCACACTGGCAGGTATTCAGCATGCATGCAAAATTCAGCCTGTACTGGGCTGAATTAGGTCCTTGGCCCAAAAGCACTTGAAACCAATACAAGTCTCCCCATTGCTCCTAATACCCTCTGCCATGTTTTTCAGAGCTGATCCACTCCCCTCCAGCAACATTTCGTAAAAGTGATTCCTCCCAGAGGGGAAGGAGGATGTAATATCCCCCTCTGCCTTTAGCAAATCTTCCACGGATACATAGGAACAAACCAATGTCAGCAATTAAGTATTACCACTGCCTCTGTGAGGCAACTCAGACAAGTCCAGCTCTACTCTCCTTGGATCACAAAAAGACGAGAAGAAAAAGAGCCTCAGCTGCTTATTCCGTCTGGTACTAGAGGAAAGTTTGACTTCTCTCCTCCCAAAGCACTATTTCAAGGGCTATTTGTAAAGAAAGCTCCATGGTTATAAATCTCCCTGGAGCCACTTGCATGCACAGCCTTCATGTTAATGTACCATGACAATCTTTTCGCTTTCCTTTTAGCAAATGAATGGTGAAGGTGTATAAACCAGAGTTTCTGAGGTCACTGGCTCATGAGGCAAGGGATATGACACATGCTTTACATTGCTTTAAGCTCCAGCTCTGAAGCCTGTGGGGACATTCTTGTTTGGCACTGGGCTCCCTCCCGCTCCTCCCCTTTAAGTCTTCTTACTGTCATTTGGGTGGCATGCTGGACACTGGTGCAAATCAGGAGCAACTTTGTTAGAGCCAATGAAACTATTTTCACGAATGTGAAAGCTGCGTAAACAAGAATGGGATCAGGCCTCACAGTTCGAAAATAAACCACTTCTGGCAGAAAAAGCCAGTTCTTTTCTGAGACTACTTATCCTCTTGAAAGAAAGCCCACAAATTATTCAAACATGTTTTCACTTAAAATTCTATCTAAAGGGGCTTTGTGACACACAGACTGACATCATGGTTAAGCAGGAAATCATTTTAAGTGTCATGTCCCCACTTGCCCTCCCCAGCCTTCTCACCCCCTTGACTTCCTCTCACCCCTGTCCCCTCTCCCTCTTACACATGATTTTCAGAAGAGCAGTGTATTTCTGCTTCCTAAGGCTGGGAGCATTACATTTCTTCTCCAAATTAAGAATTTTTCCCAGCTTTTCAAGGGGGCACTTAAACCCTCTCAAAGTCAAGGATTAAGAATGGGAAGAACATTAAGGGGGTTTATGCACACCGGAGTATGCATTTGGGTGTTCCTAAGATGGAGGCTACAAGTTTCAGTATTTTTGAGGAAAACCAGTCTTAGGTATAAAAATCTGTGAAGCTCTCAGAACAGCCTGGCAGCAGGAATTGGGATAATATTGCCTTCTTCCCATTAAGCAGCCATTCACATCAAACAGTTGCAAAAGAGATCCAAAGGCAATTTTCCTACAGATGCTTTTGGCTTCTTCCAGAAACAGCAGTATTTCAGGCAGGGATTTTGAGGTAAGAAATTTTGAAAGGGCTTTTTTCCCACCTATACATAAAAAAGTCACAAGACTGAAAGATTTACAGACCAGGAAGCTGCTTAGTTTTTATCTGGGCTGTTGAATGTGTGATGCTTGTCTCAGAATAAAAAAAACCACTTGGAGTCAAAGAAATTTAATGTGGTTTTTAACTTTCTTTTTCCTGCCCAAACACAAAACAGCCCTTTTGACATCAGAGACCTATTTCAGGCACATGTAAGAGCAGTGAGGATAGAGAGCTGGATTTGGCCTAACAAACCCCTCAAAACAGAGAGCAGAAGGATGAATGGTCCATCTTGAAATAAGAGCCCATCAATGCAGAAATCCAGCTTTGAACATGGCAAGAAGCTTGCCCATCGCAGCTCACAGCAGAGCAGCTTGGAAAGGGATGCTCTCAAGTCCCTCCATTAACAGGACTGCATTTCACTTAAACAGAAGTTTGCTAAGACTAGGGTTTGGAGTGCACCTTCATACCTCCATGCTGTACCTGCCTTGAAGATCCAGTCAAGATCCAAACCATATATTAATCTGTTGTTCTGAAAATATCTCAGATTTATTTGGCAGGGCATTTAAGCATTTATATGGCCCTGATGAATTCCTGTGTCTAGGCCAACCTGATTAATTTGCGACTTTTTATAGAGAGCAAAACAGAGGGCTGCAGCTCTAATAAAGCAAATAGCTCATCTAAAATAACTTCTGGAGGCAGCATTTAAAATATTAGGAATTAATTACTTTCTTGCTAGAAAGAGACAAAAGCTGCTAGCAATACATGGAGTCAAGGAGGGAGGCTCCAAACATTACAAAGAGAGAAAGTTATAGTTACAGACATCCAATATCCCAGGTGTTTGGACAGGGGGACTCCAAAAGGTCTCTCCCCAGGCTGCAGAGCTCCCTGCTCCTCAGGTGCTTTAGGCTCTGAGGCAGAGGTTAGTGACAAAATTATACCCTGTTTTGTAAGAGTGTTCTATCAAGCTTTTTGGAAAACACCTTGGGTAAAACCACCGCAGAGAATCTCTCCAAAAGAGAGGAGTGGCTGGAAAGCAGCCTGGCTGAAAAGGACCTGGGGGTGATGGTTGACAGCCGCCTAAACATGAGCCAGCAGTGTGCCCAGGTGGCCAAGAGGGCCAATGGCATCCTGGCTTGTATCAGGAATAGTGTGGCCAGCAGGACCAGGGAGGTGATAGTGCCCCTGTATTCGGCACTGGTGAGGCCGCACCTCGAATACTGTGTCCAGTTTTGGGCCCCTCAATTCAAGAAGGACATGGAGGTGCTGGAGCGTGTCCAGAGAAGGGCAACAAGGTTGGTGAAGGGTCTAGAGAACAAGTCTTATGAGGAGCGGCTGAGGGAGCTGGGGTTGTTTAGTTTGGAGAAGAGGAGGCTGAGGGGAGACCTTATTGCCCTCTACAACTACCTGAAAGGAGGTTGTAGTGAGGTGGGGGTCGGTCTCTTCACCCCAGTAACAAGCAATAGGACAAGAGGAAATGGCCTCAAGCTGCACCAGGGTAAGTTTAAGTTAGATATTAGGAAAAACTTCTTTACTGAAAGAGTAGTCAGGCACTGGAGCAGGTTGCCCAGGGAAGTGCTTGAGTCCCCATCCCTGGAGGTATTTAAAAGACGGGTAGATGCAGTACTTGAGGACATGGTTTAGTGGTGGACTTGGCGGTGGTAGGTTAACGGTTGGACCTGATGATCCTAAGGGTCTTTTCCAACCTTAACAATTGTATGATTCTATGATCTCTGTTACACCTGCAGGGCATTTAATCTCTACTCTGACACAGCAAGATGAATATTTTCTTCCCCTAGGTCAAAAAGCCAGAAGCAGTTCATCCTGGCCCTTTCATGTGCTCTTGCATCAGTAATTTGTGGTGGTGAGATGCCACACCAGAGCCCCACAGAAATTTCTACTCAGGCAGACTGAATTCAGATGCTGACTTGTAATGGTGCCAGTGGGAATGGTTTTTGCCTCCTGCCCATGAACATCTTGCTGCAAAGATGCCAGATAAAGCCTGGAGGGAGTCTGACTGATGGCATTAGATTAGATTCCATGGTCTTGTCTGTAAATCAAACAGAAATAAAAATCTGGATTCCCAGTAGATGGCACCACCTGTTTCACTGAATTTTTTGTGGTTAGTGTGACAGCAGCTCACAGGCAACTGAGCCTGCAGAGCAAGAGCTTAGTGGTCCTAGAAGCCATCAGCTCTGGACTTTACTGGAGACTGGTGTGAGAGCATAGCAAATCAGGATCAACACAGGGATACCACACCTTTGAAAGAATGAAGATGCACTAGCTTTTGAAACAGAATAGCCATAAAGAAGATAACGGCATGTAAGGGCAGCTGTCCTCTGTGTACCACAGGGATGGCTGCATGGGCAGGGCTCTGTCCTGTGCTCTTCAAATCCACCCCTTGCAGATCAGTTACTTGCCTTGGGGCACCATGGGCTGCATTGTGCCTGCCCATGGGAGGATGAGATTAAGGCTCCGGGCAGTGCAAGGCAGCATTGTATTTGTTCTGGTTTGGTTTTACTTTTTGTCCTTAACTACCTGAATGAAGCTATGACTGTATTCTTACAACTTGTCTGTTCATATGAAAATTGGAATAGTCCTATAGTCTCCAGTTGCTAACTTAAACTCAGTAGCCAAAGTAAAGCCCAGAGTCTAACCTCTCCCTGCGTCTCATTTTCATCCAGTGGATGTTACTCGGGCCAGTTATTCACTGGGTTGTCCTTAATTCAGCCCATCTGTCTCAGTAGTAGCTTCATTTTCTTCTTCCTGAAACATACAATTGGATCACCACAAGATTTTAGAATTTCTTTCTGCTCCCTTTCTCATGATGTTGCAACATCCTCTGTTGATGGCAAATTCCATCTTTGTCCTGATCTTTCTTTTCTATTCACATCTTCGCTACTTACCCACAGCTTGATTATCCATATATATAATACTGCAGATGTTCTTTACTTGGCTTCTTGCTTCAGTCACATCACTCCCAAATTGTACATTGCATGTGACATTTTGTGTTTAAAAAAAATTCTCTGTAACTCCTTGCATCTGTAGTCTCCTGCTGACATGCTGTATTTTTACACTTTTTTGTGCTCTTATGTCTGTGTTGCACTCTGGTTGGGGCAGGTGAGTGCTTGTATGGTAGCATCCAGTACAGCTATTACAGTTAACAGTGAAACTGTTTGGTACTGTTGAGGGTGCACCTCAAATACTGTGTTCAGTTTTGGGCCCCTCACTACAAGAAAGACATTGAGGTGCTGGAGTGTGTCCAAAGAAGGGCAAAGAGGCTGGTGAAGGGTCTAGAGAACAAGTCTTATGAGAAGTGGCTGAGGGAACTGGTGTTGTTGAGTCTGGAGAAAAGGAGGCTGATGGGAGACCTTATTGCTCTCTACAACTACCTGAAAAAAGGTTGTAGCGAGGCAGGGGTCAGTCTCTTCTCCCAAGTAACAAGCGATAGGACTAGAGGAAACAGCCTCATGTTGCGCCAGAGGAGGTTTAGATTGAATATTAGGAAAAATTTCTTCACCGAAAGGGTAGTCGGGCACTGGAACAGGCTGCCCAGGGAAGTGCTTGAGTCCCCATCCCTGGAGGTATTTAAAAGATAGGTAGATGTACTGCTTAGGGACATGGCGGACTTGGCAGTGCTAGGTTAACGTGTTGATCTTAAAGGTCTTTTCCAACCTAAACGATTCTATGATTCTACAATTCTATAGCAGAATTTCCTCGCCTGCAACGTGATGGAGAAATGCATGATGCCAGCAAGGCACCAGCAGCCCTGTGTCACCACCTGGAAGTCCAGTGCCTATTCAGGGCTAACAGCTCCCATCTTCCTTGGTGAGGTGTCGAGTTAATAGACACACACACACACATAAAACCTGTAATGGTTATTTTCCATAAGGATTTAAAAATTCAGCATAGTCGTTGTATCAATTTATTCAGGAAACTGACAGTTGTGTAAACACACAGCAGGCTGAGAAAGAGTTTTTCTCTCAGAGAATAAGTTCTTTCTTGCTAATTAATTACAGGACAAATGGGAACATGCTCTAGTGTTTAAGCAGAGAAAAGCCAGGCTAAGGGTAGCAGGAAGGCTGGTATTGTTGAGATGTGGTGTCCCAGGGGACTAGGGCACCATTTCCAGCTCAGACACACATCCTGTGTGACCCTGGGCAATGCACGCAGCCTCTCTGAGGCTTATGTCAGTGCCATTTTACAGCACGGGGGTCAGAGGTGGGGGTAAATGACATGTCACAGCCAGTCTGTGCATGTGCTGATTTGCACATGCTGTGTCTAGTGCCTCCCAAACAATTGCAACAGTCTGGTGTTGGCTCCCCTTTTCCAGAGCAGGCCTGAAATTGTGAATGGTTGCAACCCAGTTCCGAGTCTCTGTCCCTCTATTTAAAAAGCCCCTCAGGAATATTTTTAAGAGTCTAACAAGACCCCTTCATCAGCTGGTTTGATCTATGAAGGGGAAAACCCAATTGTACCACTCAGCAGTGGTAATTTGAGACCGAAGAATGATGTGGCATGGAGGGCAAGAAGGCCCAACTACAAGAAGGGGTTAAACTGGCTGGAAGAAGGAATGCCAGAGACAGAAGGACTCCTTGCAAGGGAGTGAAGTTTCCCTTAGTGATGAGATAAGAAACAGCTTCAGCATTGTCTTCTAGCCATCCTGGAATGGTAGTGGTCAGGGGCCCAAGCTCAGGGGCCACCTTTGAGCAACAGGGCTGGGCTGGGGGATGGACCCAGAGCTGGGCTGAGATGCCCCATGCAGCTGCTTTCGGGATTGGTGCTGGTGCAAGTGTATATAAGGAATCTGCTTGTGATGCATCTTTGTGGACTCCATGTAGCTTGTTGCCATAGGACTCTGCCCAGTGCATTGTTCACTAAATTTTTCTTTTATATTTAAGCACAAAAGTGTGTTTAATTTTCCTTGAGGGGTACCATAAAAATTCCCCAACATCTACCATGATAATTCCTTTTCCAGTGAGCTATCTGATCCTGGCTTATCAGAAATAAAAGGCAAACTCACAAGGCTGATGCCAAGTTCTGGACATAAGCACAAAACATACTATGAACAAATCACATTCAGTGACTGGGAAGGAAGAGAGTTACTTGCTCTTTCTCAAGTGGAAAGAGCTCATGTCTCATGTGACAGTGTGCAGGACCATTGATAACCTCTGTAAGTACAGAGGAGTGTCTTATCAAGTCCAGCTCTTGTCTGACTTTCCCTCTTGCACCTGGAAACTTCAAAGCCTTCTCTAAGGAAGCTTTATGGCATATAACATGAATTAAATTCCCTTTCCTTCCTGTGGTGATCACCAGGCCTCCAAGCACATGGTCAAGACTTGCCGATACCACACTGGGCAGCAGACAGCAGAGACAGTTTGCTCTACCTCCTTGCCTGTTAAACACCCAGAAAAATTTCATCCAGCAATAGCATTTTCCTTAGAGGCTAGATTACAGCTGATTTTTTAAAAAAACTGTCTAATCTCCTTTTAAAGCCCTCGAGTGCTGGTGAGTCCCAAACCTGCTCTGCTGTACTATTCAATTACCCTCACAGCCAGGTGCCTGCTGAGACCTGCGCCTGCTCCCTCTGTGCTGAGGGAAGGCTCCTGGCTGGAGGTAGACTTCTGGCGGAAAATCTCATTTCCAGGGGACAAGAAGTCAATAACATACTTTAGAAAAATAACCTGGCTTCAGCTGCATCATTTTTGCTAACGTCTTTGGAGCAGTTAATGGGATCCCCCACTTTGTTTCTGATGGTGGAAGCCATATTTGCGTTGGCAGCCTGCATTTGGTTTTATTAAATATTTGCAGGATGTCTCTGTTTTACTCTGAATCTCTCCAATGCATCCAGCAGTTAATTCTCTAATTTCACAGCTTGCATGGAGGCAGCTGAATGTTTGCTGGAGCTGAGACTGCAATTTATGCAGTCCTGGTTTCCCAGAAGGTCAGGCTGCTGTACTTTTTCCCCTGCCTTTCTCCCAGTCCACAAACAGTGCTTTTCAGTCCCTTTCCTTCTAGGTTTGGATTTAACTCCACCCAGGGACTTGTGTCTTTTCCATCTAGAGTAGCTTGTGCCAACTCCCACAGTCACTCATATACCTTTTTATAGGTCCCTCCTTCAACTGGCAAGGCAGAATCCATTGTATAGGAAGACACCATTGCTCTCAGTGGAAGCCTGCCCACCTCATCCAGCTACCAGCCCAAGATCAAAACCATCACTTGTATGAACAATGGTAGGCCTGAGCCCAGCTTTCTGCTAGAGGGACACAATGACATCTATCAGCCCCCAGATCCTGCTTGATCTTAGGGTACATTCTGTAAGCAGGATAGCTCTTACTGCTGAGCCCTGACAGGAAAAGATGAGAGGTAGCAGGACAGGGGACAAAACGGCATTACTCCCAGCACCTCTTGCCTTCTAAGTCTGTATATCCTTTCTGCAGTGGCAAGCAGAACCAGAGTTTTCCCAGACCTGTATATCTCAAAAGGCAGATATAACCCCCTTCCACATTATGGGAAGCCTGCAGTAGCCTGTCATTTCCATCCTAGCACACCTCTGCCCCTCTGTGTCACAGCTGTGCCAAACCCATCTTTGCATACAGACACTAGTCATGCTCCCTTTCAGGGTGGTCTACCCTTTTGTGTCTGGGGGGCCTGCATTGCAATACCGACCCAAGGGTTTTCTGATCAATGAACAGCCCTGTGGTAACTGCTGAAGTTTAGCACAGTCATTTTCTGCATCCTAGTTTCAATGGGTATTGCCATTTTTTGCTCCTCAGCTCATCCCTTGCTTTGTTCAGGTTATGTCACTGCTCACGGGCTTCATCCCAGTGGACTGGTTCTTTCCTCACCTCATTTGCATCTTCCCACAGGACAATAAACTCACGCTGTTTGCTTTCTCCTTCTGTGTCCAATGATGTCATTTTCTACTCAATAACAATGAGGATCTTCTCATCTCCATTTTGTATACCTGTATACCTTTCCCTCTGACTGCAGAGTGGCCACATGCTATCACACCCTGCCCTTCCTACTTTTGAAACCCTAATGAAGTTCTGGACCTGAGCTCAGGCCAGCCCCGTCACCACCAGATGAATCCGTACCTTCTCTGTAACTTCAGCAACTCCGAGTGGCCAAGCTTGCTCTCACTAGCAAAGGAGAAGGGAAAGTTCAGGATAGCCAACTGCCTTCTAACCCCTGAAGTACAGCCACGGCAAAACAGAGGGACTGAGCTTCCTGGAACAAGGAAAACTGATCTGATGCTCCTTTCAGTTCCACAAACTTCATAAGCATATAGCTCCACTGGGTTGAGCTGTTGTTTACCCCCGGTGAGAGAAATAAGATTCTTATCCATGCCCATGACTTCATCTCTCCATTTCACCCCAAACAGAATTTATGTTGTGCCACAAGCCTCCCCTCTCCTGACTCTGCTCAGTGGGTATGCACCAGATGACAAGAGAGAGCCAACTCTTTGATTCCTTTTGATCATGTTTGATTAATTTCTCAGAAGATGAGAAAGTTACATGTACTCTGGAGGATAGGTCAGAGCTGAGAATGAATGCAACCTTGCTTCAGTAAGAAGAGGTCACTTCTAGTAAAGCAAAGGAACGTTTTATTTATTGGTTCTAGAATTTGATGGGCCTTCTGCCATGTGATGAGGATGCAGAAGGAAGAACAAACTTCATTCTTTTAAAAAGCTACAGCAACAAAATATCCAAGAGAAGGGGAAAATGGAAAAAAAAACCTATCAAAAGAGTCAGTTCAATCGTGGGAGGGGACAGGCAGGAGTAAAACTGCAATAGGAAAAAGCAAATTCTTACCAGTATAAATAAAAAAACCCAAACAAACAATGAAGCGACACAAAGATAATAAAAAAGCAGTCCAAGTTGAGATCCCCTTACTCATCAATTGGTAGTGAAGGAATCCAGCCCTCCAACCATTGTTTCTTGTATGGGGTAAGGTTCCAGCCAAAGTAGAGTCCAGCACCATGAACGAAAAATAAAAAAGAAGGAAAATATGGAAAAATTCTCTGTCAAGGAGTCTGCCATCTAAAAACACAGGGCCAGTGGAGGATTTTTATCTGTCTTTTGCAGACAAGAAACTGAAGCATCAAACAACAATGTGGTTTGACCAAGATGATGTGGAGAAAACATCCACAGTCATGAAATAAGTAATTTAAAAGTTGGCTCAAAATAACATTTTGAGATAAGGAGAAGGTTTCAGAATCGTGGAGCTATGCCAGTGGACACCATAAGAATAACTACAAAAATCCAGCTTACAACATGTCTTCCTAACACTATTTTCACCTAATGCAGATGTTAAGATCCCATTCTTTCCTAATGCCAAGATAGTGTAGGCTTATACTGACACTTCCTTTCTCTGGAGAGGCTTTGAAATTACTGAGCCATCTGTCTGCTGCCATCTGTTGTTGCCTTGGCAATGAATTTGTCAGGTCAGTTGGAAACAGGTTTCAAATAAACCACTGCTCTGAAAGATAATGCACAGTTGTGGTTAGTGATATGACCCTCCCATTGCAGTGCATCTGCCTCCCAGGAATTCCCAGCTGGTGCCAGCTTTTTCTTTGGGAAAGTGTTCTACTTCTCCAGCAGAACCACTGCTGCTTGTGTACATCTCCCCCTTGGAGTGGGGCTGCTTGGCATGTGGGCGCACTTTGCATCCCACCCACACGCACTTCCCTGTGGCCTTCTCCCCACCGTCCACCTGGAGATTACGCACAAGCACATCTCATATTCAACTCTGTGTGCAAAGGCCAGGCAGGTCCCTCCAGCTCTCCACCAGAGGAGAGGGAGACATGCTGCCAGGGCCAGAATGTGAATCTGCAGCCAGAGTGGCCAGAGGACAGGCCAAGGGTGCTGTGCAATGGGGCACAGAACACTTCTGTGGCAACTGTGAGCCTGTGTGCACAACCACTTTTACTGTGAGCAGCCAGGGGGCAGTTCTGTGGGGCACTTCTGGGGAGTGAAGAGTCGAGCCCTCTGGTGGGACCAGCCATGTCCCTTCCTCCCCAGCCCCTAATTGCAAAGTCATTCTGCAAACCCTCCATTACTATTACACTCAGTGGCTCCTCTTGTGTTGTCTCTGTTCCCCAGGTCTGCAAGCCTTTTTCTTGGGGAAGATGGAAAAAGGGTCATTGAACAGCACATGCAACTGTTCCAGGCAGACACCTTGTCTGGTGCTTGGGCATTGGAGTCTCTCTAGCTGTTGGAGAAAACAAAGGCACGTAGAAAAGCAGGAGGAGGCATGGGACCTGCCTTTTCCTGCAGTTTATATAGCCGTGCACTTAGAGCCGAGTCAGAGTCAGCTCTGTCCATGAGGGTGCTCTCAGGACAGGGACTCAGCCCCTGTGGGATGGTGTAGGGAGCATTGCATCTCTGGCTATCCATGTAAATAAGCAACAGTATATTTAGATAACCTGGGGCTCACAGAGGACAGGAAAATCTGCTTGGGAAGATGTGTAGGCTGGAATGGGTTCCCTCAAGGCTTCATGCTGTCTCAGAGCACTGCCAGCAGCACTCACGCTACCTCAGGTATTACATGTACATAAGCTTGGAGTCAAGCTCTGCACACCCTTGCTGCATAAAACTACCTACACCACTCAAATTCACTTGCTGGTGAGTGGCAGGACCAATTCACATCCACTATGGCATAAGGAATGTAGAATCATGTCCGAGCTAAGCCCTGAGGAAGATGCCCCTTTACTGTATTTGTAGGACCATACCAAATGTTTTTTCTGTATACACATCCTTTGCAAGGGTGAGCTGTCCAATAGCTACTGCATCTCTTCTCATATGATGGTTAGATTCAGAAGAATGATTGGCAGACAGGGAAACTGTCTAGTTTTCTAGCAGAATATTTCCTCTGGGCACAGATCAGACTACACAGAAAGTCTGAATTTGAAGGTAGCTTTGGGTATTGTAATAAACAGACAGCAGCAGGTAGACAGCCACTTCCTGGAAAATGGGTAACTGCTGGTCCTTTCTTACCAGTGGTATTGCTTCACTGTTACCCAACAAAAATCCAGTGCACTGGGGCTCCGCTACCCTGTCTGTGAAGGAAGAGAAAGAGGAGCCACTCTCTGTGCCAGTGCTCCACCTGTTCCTCCCCACCTGCAGCAAGGAGACAGGAATCTTCCCTTAATTGTCTTTGCCTGGATGCACGATCTGAGCACAAAAGGCAGCGGGACTGATCAAGGTGAGGACATACTGTTTTGCACAGAAATCAAGTCCTAGGCACAATCCCACCATGCTGCAAATGCAGAAGGGACATCTGAGGTGTTCATATAAAAATATTAACTGCATACTTCCTGCAGAGGAGTACAGAGTGGAGCAGATGATTCCTAGCAAATAATGTGAGCAGAATATTTTCCAGAGGGCCACACCACCTGACTGGCAGCCCACTTCCCCAACACTGGCAGGCAGGATTCCCAAGCGAGACGCACTTTTCCATAGGAAGGTATGGAAAGGAGGCACTACCTTTTATGCAGAGCTAGAACAACTTAAAGCTGCACATCTATGCCTTAATTTACACTTATAAATCAGAACACTCCACTTTCCTCTCCCAAGCGCACACTGAATAGATGAGCTGGCTATGGGCAGAGCAAGAAGGGGACTGAGCAGTGAATAATGGAGAAAGACATTGCTCAGCCAGGATCCCACTGCACGAGAGGAGCCGTGTCAGTTTACTCCAGTGGAGAGCCTGGGCTACATTCTTCACAAATTGCAAGCAACTTGGAAAACTAAAATCCCAGTTTGAAGATGACAGGGACACCCAAGTCCTTGAAGCTGAGGCCCCAGAAAGCTACGTATGCTGGAGCTGCATGCTCACCTCCAGCCTCTGGTGCCAGAGTCTGCAGATGCAGGTCCCACTGCCTTTGGCAGTGGCTACAGGACAGAGTTGCTCAGCATTGCACAGTGTGGCCAGGCACTGGTGTGCACAGGTGCCAATAGCCCTGGGTAGGATGGAGATCAATTTTCAAACTTGTCACCTATGTTATTTGAAGATGAGGTCAAAACAGCATGGTCATCTCCTGCTCTGTGCAAGTCGGGGCCACTCAGGAGGATGGTCTGCCCATCAGGCCAGAGATCACAAACATGTTTGTTTTGTTCTGTTTCCAAAGGGAAGGACCTAGAGTACTGGCAGAAGGGAGGTGAAAACCAGAGCTGCAAAAAGTGCCCAGGTACCTTTTGCATCAGATTGTAATTCTACCCAGCACCCTCTGCTTGCTGGTTTGCACCCTCTGCTCTGCCTGCCAGCCCCCAAGGATCCCATGCCTGTGTACCTTGCTCTCTCCAGGAATTACATGGGTATTTGGCTCAGTGCTGAAGAGCCACAGGCCACTATACTTCCTCATTGTGTGACTTTGGAGCTTTTGGGAAAGAAAACCTATTTTACTTCTGAAATAGGAGGTATGTGAAGTTAAAGAGGTTCCAGTAGATAGAACAGCTTATGCTGCTGTCACCCAGAAGAGAGTGAGTATTTGTAAAGCAAAATGAGAATGCTATCCAGCTGAAGCCATTTCATCATACAGATGAAGAGCTGCATTGCTCACTTGTGTATACTGATGGGACTCTGTGGGAGTGAAACAACATCAGTTTTACACTTACTGCCAACACAGATGAGCACCTCTCTGCCTCAAATTTTATTACCCATCTCATCCTTTTAAGCAAAATAGTTTCCTCCCCCTTGCAAAACATCCCCATTCTGTTACTGAATTGTTCTGTATCCTCTGTGACTTGCCATGGCTCCTTTTCTTCAACATGCATGACTCTTGCTTCCCTTTCTTACTCCCTTAGCAGCTGACAAACCATATTTAATTTGCTGTTGACACAACATGCCAATATTTCTCAATGCTTTGCTGCTTCCAAAGAAGTGTCCTGCTCTGCTAAGTATCACCGAATGTCTTTCTTTTTACTGGGTCTGATCTTTTGTTTGTATTCTCCCCCGAGATACTTTTTAGAACATCTTCTTTACAAGCCATTTGGAGTGTGGAAAATCCATCTTCCAGAGAAAGGCTTAAGAAGCTCTTGCAGCTTAGCTTACACAAGAGAAGACAGAGTGACTCAGTCACAGTCGCGGGCTATGTACTTTGGGATCAGACTTCCAGAATCTGAGGTCTTGTTAATCCAACCCCCCGAAAAAAACCCCTTCCTCCCACAAACCCCAAACCACAAGCTCTTCCAGCTGCCCCGACCCCGCAAATCAGTAAGCTTGAACCTGAATTCACAGAACAGGGTACAAATATGTAACTGCCGTGCTTAGTGACTGGGACAATGCCTCTGGAATATAGAAGAGTCTGTATGTCTTGAGGATTTTAAGACAAAGCTGGATGTTTCAGAGGTGCCCCAGCTCAGGCAGAAGGTGAGGGCTTCCTGTGGGATTTTCCAGGTGCACTTTTGTAGCCTGAGATGTGCAAGTCCGAGACGCAAAAGGATCAGTCCCTTACGGTGGCCTGGTGAATGACATCTCTACACTTGCCTTCAATGGCATTCGTTTCCCTGACTATGGACACCCAAAGTGCAAACTCCATTGTCCCTACACTCAGAGGTTTCTACCCTGTATCAGACGGTAAGCAAAAAGGCTATTTTTATCATTGACTAGGCGGTAGCTAAAGAGTCCCTCACCCAAATGTGAATGAGGCTGGCTGGCAGCAGCAATAAGGCCAGAGCAAATATCCCAGGTCTCAAAGAGTTACCCGTCTGCAGTGACAAACTTCAGGAGGAATTTCAACTGAGACATGCTTTATGGTAGCTTTTTCTATTCCACAATTTGCAATGTCAATTGAAAGCCAGAGATGACAGGGATGTTGGGCTGAACAGCTCAGAGGTATAATTGGATGTGAAATGAGAATTGGTTTTGATGTAAAAGGATATCTCAGCCGCATGCCCTCATATACTTACCGTGCTCTCACTCTGTCTCCAGATCTCTTTATTGCCTTTTATGGAGGAGCTGAATCAGAGCTCCATCTTCATTATTGTGTCTGGGCACTGATTGCTTTGATCATGTTGAAGTGCAGTATTGCACTAATGATTGCTAAACCCCACCTTTGATGTTGGTTGTGAATGTGCTGCTTTGCCAGCGGAGAGAACTTAAATGCTTTTGTTTTCTGATTACTGTCTGTCATGTTTAGAAACAACAACAGCAAGACAGGGGAAGAAAGTGTGAATACTTAATGGAATGAAAAATTCTGCTGCAGCCTGGCTCCCAGCATCAAATGTCAGGTGGTTTCTGCAGAGGCAAGGCTGAATGCTTGGCTCTGTGCTGAATTGTGGGGAGAGGGCTCAATCAAGCTACATGCAGCATTGCCCCTAGGGAGCATGGCCAGCACACTGGTGTGGAAGACCACTGCAAAGGGAAAGCACAGCAGTTCCACTGGGGAGGGACACACTTAGCTGACTGCACCCTACCCTGGGGCACTGACAGCTGTGGAAAGAGCCGGGAGCTATGGGTCTTGCCCTACTGCTCCCCAACACGGATATGCATTGCCTGGCCATGGTCCAACCCTTTCCAACCCTTTCCAAACTGTCTGTTTTGCTGTAATCTGTCTTGGTGTTTAGACTATGCTTAGTCTCATTGTATCCAACTGCTTTACAGTACAAGAAAGTCCACTCTGTGGCTAGATCTGTCACCAGTGAAAAACAGCAGTGTTAAAAGAGCACCCATTGCTTCCATGTACTTAAATAATCCTGATGGATGGAGCTCCAGAAGGCATAGCAACACAGTCCTTGGGTCTGCCAGGACCAGCAAAGTCTGTGTGCTGTGAATGGCTTACCTGATGTAGCTCTTTCCTTTGGTTGTGAGCCCTGCAGTCTCCTGATCACATTTACAATAACTGAAGTCTGGCCTGAGCCTCTGTTTCTTCCATGCCCTCTGATCCTGGAGCTTTTGTATGTTAGTCCATGGTGGCTAAAAGGAGATATGGTGTTTTGGATGGTGTTTGGTGACTGAGAGCTCATGTTCTGTCTGAGCCTTTCCTACAGCTCTAGCCAGCTAAACAATCTCAACATCTCACCAAACCATAAAGACCCTTGTTTTGGAAAGTAAGGGCCCATCTTCCTACTTATACTGGGAGCCTTCTCCATCATCTCGCTGCTGTAGATTTACTTACGTTGCCAGGATCATTTGAACAGTCACATCCATGTCAGATAGGTCTTTCCAGTTAATTGAGACTCAGCTGTTTCTTGCATCGCAGGAAGAATGTTTGTCACAGAATCCAATGCGGTCAGGATGCAGCAGTCAGTCACCTTAGAGAAAGCAGAGCCTTGTCATATGAAAGTGCAGTGAGGCAACAGTAACAACCAACTGAGAGATCTAGTCTGCCTGACAGCTCCATTATATGCCGCAGTAAATCCTTTCAATAATTTTAAATGTGCTTCGCCTCATTTGGTTATTTCATTTTCCTGAGTCCTGTCATATCACCCCCCCCCCCAACTTTTAGATTTGCCATCTCAAATAACTTCTTTCTAACCCATGAAGGGCAGTACTGGTGTTCCCATATGCCTATAAATATCTAATGCTAGAAAATTGTTAACTTTTTGCTAAAGATATCTTTAGAGAGACATTGGCAATGGCTGGGATTTTTTTCCATCTATTTTAAGGACAGTAGTTTTGCTTCACTAATATATTTACAGCATCAAATATCAGGAATGGTTTCTGTGCTGTCCTTTCCTTGGGATGATATTCAGCATGTACTTCAAACCAATATATACACGTTACATGTCTGATGCTCTCATATTACAGAAGCCCAAACCTTTTAGGCAGAACATTTCCATAACATAATTATACCAGTTATAAAAAAGTAAGTATTTCTAAAAGAAAAACACAGATTTCAGTGACACTATGTCATGCAGAATGACAGACTGGCTGAGGTTGGAAGTGGCCTCTGGAGGTCATCTTGTCCAACTCCCCTGCTCAAGCCGGACCACCTAGATTCAGTCGCCCAGGACCATGTCCAGGTGGCTTTTGAAGATGTCCAAGGAGGGAGACTTCATCACCTCTCCAGGTTACCTGTGCCAGTGCTCGGTTACCCTCACAGTGAAAAAAGCATTTCCTGATGTTCAGGAGGAGCTTCCCATGTTTCAGTTTGTGCCCATTGCCTCTGGTCCTGTCACTGGGCTCCACCAAAAAGAGCCTGGCTCCCATGTCTTTGCAGCCTCCCTTTAGGTCTTCATATACATTGATGAGATCCCCCCTGAGCCTTCTCTTCTCCAGGCTGAACAGTCCTAGCTCTCTCAGCCTTTCCTCACAGGACAAATGCCCCAGTCCCTTAATCATCGTAGTGGCCCTTTGCTGGACTCTCTCCAGTATGTCCATATTTCCCTTGTACTGGGGAGCCCTGAACAGGACCCAGCACTCCAGCTGTGGCCTCTCCACTGCTGAGGGGAAGGATCCTCTCCACTGGTGAGGGGAAGGATCCTCTCCCTCAACCTGCTAGCAACACTCCTTACAGTGCAGCCCAGGACATCATTAGCCTTCTTTGTGGCAAGGAGACATTGATGGCTCATGTTCAACCTGGTGTCCACCAGGACCCCCAGGCTTTTTTCTGCAAATCTGCTTTCCAGCTGGTTGGCCCTCAGCCTGTCCTGGTGCACAGGGTTATTCCCTATATACACGTGAAGCAAGCCAGGCACATGCAATAGCAATATTGCCTTTAAGGCACACTGCACACCCAGCTCCCTGGCAGATATGTGTTAGGAGAGCTAACAGCAGCTGCTAGGCTGTTGGGGAGAGCTTCTGAGTCCACCAGGCTGGGGAAACCACCATGTCTCAATGCACAAATGAACGCTCACAGACTTTCTGCAGAGCAGCACGCTCTTGGGTGTTTGTTGGCATCTTGACTGGGATTTTTTGATCCAGTGTTGAGCTGCACCATACACCTAGACACTTCAGCTGGCTGTCCTGCCTGGGGCCTCTTCAAATAAGAGAACACTATGAACTTATCAGACCCCGCATGGCCAAACTATGGTCTTGACATTGTTTGGCTGTCGTGGAGGTATCCTGAAGACCACCAAGTCCAGTCTCTAGGGAGAAGATGCAGGGAACTGTGCTTTTCAGTTGTTCTTGCAAGACTCAGAGCTGTTTATTCTGTGCAGATACTTACCGCAATGTAAGGTTAATAGGTCTCAGAGCTTGCCAGGGTTGCTTCAGATTCTGCACAAACAACTTTGAATCCTGAGACTGGACAGTAACTTTGGGCAAGGATACTGGTGTCCTTCATTCCAGGAGCCCCCCTCAGAGGCCCACTTGCTCCTCATCTCCTTTATTGCCATGAGCTGGCACCCGTACAAGCATCCTTGCTCTCATGGTCTACAATCATTCCTGGCAGATTGCAAATGTGCTGCACCTCACATCACTAACTGCTACTCTGGGCTGCTAGTTTTATATCACAGGGCAGAGTGGAGGCTAAATGGTAGAAAAGGGAATACCACATCCTAGGAAGAGGTCAGAGATGTTTAGTCTTACTGATGATTCACCTGCAGGGGCTGACACATAGGTCCTTCTCTTTCCATGGGACTGCTGCTGCCCCACGCTGTGTCAATCATATTCCTACAAACCTTGGGCTTCATCATGGAAACTCCAGCTTTCCAGGGTGGCTGGAAGGCCACAAATGGCATATTGATACAAAGATGAACAAGTCAGGCCCAGAGTGATGTTTTACCCTTGGCATGCTGTGTCTCTCTCCCTTGTGTCCTTGTACAACTCACATGCACTCCCCATTTTACTCCCTGAAGTTTTCAGATCTCTGTTACTCCATGCCAGCTGTTCCTAACACAGCACATAGGGCACAGTATCCCTTCATCCTCCTATTCAAGGGTGTCCCTAACAATGCGAGGGGACCACTTTGGAAATGGAGGCCTTTTCAAGGAAAAAGAGCCCAAAAAGGAGAGCTGGAAGGAGGAACATGGCAGACTTTTATTCGGTACAGGAAAGTGGCTCAATACAACTTCTATGTCCATGTTTCTGTTAGTATTACCGTGCACTGAGAGGGCCTGGCACAAACATAAGTACGAGAGGATATGTGATGACTCTGAAGTTAGGAATTCATCTGCAAGTACATGGTAAGAAAACAACCATTTTATGCATGAAACTAGGGACAGAAGAAAGGGTTGTCTATGAAGGAGGCTGGTCACAAGGACCAGGTTTGGAGGTACAGCCTTGAGGCAGGAAAGAATAGGGCTTCAAACAACTGGGGTAGCCCACCACATTTGTGCTGCAGAGACTCAAATTTACCACACTCTGTATAGCATCAGGCACATCAACAAGGCTGAAAGTTGATGGATGCTGTAGAAAAATTATCTGCTGCATGGAAAGGATTGGGATGTGAAAACTACATGAGACAGACACAAATTTAGCATGCTCAAAGCTGGGTAGTGTGCTTAAAAGTTTAAGGCATTTTTGTGTAGACTCAGCCAATGTTATTGTACAAACAGAAGGGGTGGACTACTGGAATTTATTCCAACTTCTGTCCCAAGAGAAAGCATTGCCATTAAAACTCCAGCTACAGGCATGGCTTTTGCTCAGTAGAGATGACAAGTCAGGTGTTTGCACAGTTCTCAGCAACAGATGCATTTTTAGTGAAGTTGCAGCTTAGGGAATATTCCTTTATCTTCATTTCTAGGGGGGCTTAAGTACAAAAGAAGTACTTGTGAAGCATGGAGTATAATGTGAGGGGAAGATTATCTCCCATCTGGCAAAGGCACAGGTAAAATGAGATTTGCCAAAGGTCACAAAAAACTAAATAAAAAGTATAAACAGTATACCAAAGGAAGAAAAGTGATCTTGATTTCCAGAGGCAGTCTTCCCCAGTGAAACCATTGTAAAATTCATATTTCTCTTCCAGTCTGGTAAAAAAAGAACCTGTAACTTCTCTTACCAAGTGCAAAAGGGTACAAGTGAAAAGAATGGGGACCAATTCAGGGAGCACTGTTTCCAGAAGAATGCCATTGAGCTGCAAAGGCTTCTAGAAAGAACTCTGAGAACAATTAGAACTTGAGAAGCATTAAAATAAGAGACTCCTGGGGCATAAAGGGAGGGAGAGGTTGATCAGCAGCCTCAAAGTGCATCCATGGGAAAGGCTCTCTAAGCTGGCAAAAGTGTAGGCGCAGAGGCCTCTTGGGCAGAGTCTGGAAGCTGAATTGAGACAAATTTGAACCAGAAATGTGGTGTACTTTTCAATGGGGAGCAGATATCACAACCACTGGGATGGTCCAGGAAAGAGCATGCTCTTGTTTAAGCAAAGATATTGAACTTCAAGCAGGAGTGAATACAGGTAAATACATAAAATTAGGTGACCACTTTTGACTACTCAAACCAGAGTAGTCTTGCAGCTCTTTTTCTTCCTGAAGGCTGAGGTGTAAAGCTGGTATTCTGACCACAGTTTCTCAGTTCAAGTGTTCCTTGATAACACTGGAGTTCTACTAATGCTTAAGTTTTCCCCATGTTATATTGAACTGGATTCAGACTGGTTATTTATTTGTGGGATGGAGGTAACAATATAATAATAGTTATATTTCCCAGTAAACCACCAGGAAATGAGATCTCTTATTGGCTGCTTCTGGAACAGCCAATCTTATACCAACATCCCTAATGAGTCTTGGTGCATGAAAACTCATTTTATGGGATCTAGATTTCCCACTGAAACATTCCACTAGATCAAATTTTCAACTTTTTTTTTTTCATCTTTTATGCCTTCCCTGCCTCCTCCAATGAATTTCATTAGAATTGCTTAGTTTTGATATACTGGCATTTTCAACTACAGCATCCAGATCCGTCCCGTGGTTTTCTAATGCACTTGCTGCCAAGACTGGGGGAAAAGCAGAAAGCCAAATGGTTCTGGATTTCTTGTTTGTCCCCAATGGTGCCTTTCTAATTTCCGGAGTTTTATCACTATGTGCTGTGTGACATAAAACCATCGCCATTTAGAAAGACAAGAAGTCACCTAAACTAACATGAAGAATGTTGACATCTCCATGGAAGCAGGCCAGAGTCCTTTCTCAGAGATATCTTGCATGTCTGTATGCAATGATACCTAATAAAGCAAGAAGAAATGGACAAAACATCCACAGGCAGAGTGGAAGCTCCAGAATTGCATGGAATGGGACCTCAAATCACTGTGTGTCAGCCTGCCGTGCATCCTTAATCTTATATGTGCAATTGATGTATTGTATTTGACCTAGAAGATGTGACTTGTGATGCATCTGATACTTGTGATGTATCTGACGTACATGTGTACTTGCGAAGATCTGACTTGCGATGTATTCGATACACTGTCTTAGCTCATGGGCTTACTACTCAGCTAATCAGCTGCTGCTAAGTCACATGGGAAAAGGTGGAGGGAAGAAGTGGTACGCATGTATGCATGACACAGCTCAAGTAGCAGTCTACTAAGCATCCCGGTATGTTTCTGTGGTCCTTACCAGCCTCTGCCAGTCAGGCTGAGTGACACCACAAATTTGACAATTCATCACTGCACGGTGACTGCCATCTGGTTTTTGTTGTAAAGAAGTAATTTCCACAAAAAAATCACATCTCACATTGTGCTGCTAAGCCCCTTAAGCATTGCCTGATACTTTTCTGAGGTCTGAAGTAAGGTTTGGAGGAGGAAACATGCACAACTGTATGGATTGCAGCAGTGTCTTCAATCTATTAATACTGGCCAAGGCTCAGGTTTTCATTGCTTCCAGTGCTCCAGACCAGAGCCCTAAAGCCCCTTCAGGCTATTCCTTTCCCCTCCCCTTCCACACATATGCACCTGACTCCAGTGAGACTGAATCTGCCACATCTCCCCAAGTCCCTGGAAGACAGAGATTCCATGCAAAGGCTCCTCAAACATGAGGAAAAAGGAAGAGTTTCAGTGAGGACACAGTCTGAGTGCACTGAGACTAGGAACTGCTGGAGAAGCTGCTCATCTCAGCCCATGGAGTAGCTCAGTGCTGGGGAAAATCAATTCTAATGTCTGAAAAGCAATGTCATACTATCAGCAAAAAGTGTGATGAAATTGCATAAAAAATCTTTGTGCTCAGCAGGAGGAATGATATAATTGCACAGAGTGGGCTGTGTGACATGATGAACTTTCAGAGGAAGGCTCATTCACTGAGCCAGACACCAGGCAAGGCAGCTTCAGCTCCCTGTTCCTTCAAAAGTGTCAACCAGTCCAAACTGTGTTCAGTTCCCGTCCATAAAATGGAAGTGACAGCAGAGACCCACCTCCCTAGAAGAACAGGAGTACAAAAGTATCAAGGTCTCTTTTGATATTACAGAAAGGAAGAGGGAGGACAAATCAAAGAACCTTTGATAAGCAGAACATCAAAATGATCCCCTGTCCCTGCCCTTTGGAGTCAGGAGGAGTCAGTCCGTTGGCTGTATTACACACAAGGTCTGAATCAACGTCTTCTGAGAAATTCAAAACAGCAGAGCCCTGGTTTCTTTTGAAGAACAAAATACCTTAGTTTCCTCCTGTATACCAGTGAAAAAACCACTTGATTTTGGATTCATGCTTCAGTTTTACTGGTGCCACAGGGGTGATGCTCTCATAAACCACATTGCTATTAGCCGATGTTATCCATGTCTATTTTAAAAAATGGCCAAGGCTGAGGAATTGATTCCTTTGCAAAAAACTAAGTTTAGTATTTTCTTGCAAAAGTATCGGAGCTTCTACTTGCACTCGAGGTAAGTTGTATCTAGCGATCTTCCCACTGTTGAAAAGTCCCAAGCCACTAGGAAGGTTGGAAATTCAGCCTTCAAGTTTTAAAGCACAACAGGTCCATTTGACCATATCATTTCTAGTTTGACCTCCAGTTCTGCTTTAAATTTATCAGCTTTATCTATTTTTTTAAACAGCTTCAGGAAGGACTGGAGTGTAAAGTGCTGTTAATAGCTCTAACTTGTTGACATGTTGCTGTTCATATCAACGTCTGATTGATCTGTCATCTGTTAACCCAACAGCAGATGTTGTTCAGCCTAGTTTAGCTGTAGCAGAGATGTAATGTATATGTCTCATCCTGTGGTTCTTGCTGCTCAAAGCTAGTAAGTCACTGATAAATGCAGTAATTACCTCTTCTGTTGCTGGCCTGCTAGAAATATTTTGTTACATCTCCAAGAATAAAACTAAGTAACATGGTGTGCTGGCATAAGGCCAGCCAGATGGTTTCAAACAGAAATCAAGGCTCACCAGAAGTAAAAGAGACAGAAGCAATGTGGAGTCCCTGATACCCAGTAAACATGTTCTAAAGAATGTTTTTTGCCACTTAGTGCTAAGATCACCACCTGCACCTGTGCACAAATAGAAGCATATTTCCAAGCACAGAGAAAATGACTAGGGGATGTGTGTGAGGGGAAAGCCAAGTTACACACATCTGGCTGGAGAGAGCTCATGTTTCAGCAAAAAATGGGTGATGCAGCATTTCCATTAGCCCTCTGACAGTTGAAAACAGATTTCGTATCACAGTTTTTCTTCAGAGCCCACAGAGCCTACTAATGGTGCTGTACTAATTGGAGAAAACTGACAAGTTTTGCCTATGTTATGTCTCATGCCAAGCCAAAGGACTGCAGAGTGGCTGGTCCAGAAGAGATGAGGGCAGTAAGGCCAGGGCTCCCTAGGATTGGGAGCCTGCAGCAGTTAACACCTTTTTAAGGTGCCGAGGTATGTTTAAGGCAAAAGACAATGTAGTTCTGAAGGTGCTCAGGGTCTCCATAGGTTCTGAGTGTCTTCTCAAGGGCCTGTAAAATTTTAGAAAAACCTTATTTCAGTCTGTCATTTTTTCACGCACATTGTCTACCTTATCACATAGCAGCTAGTGAAATTTAGTAAGACTGTTTAGATTGGTTTAAATTGTGCAAGCATGCAGTAATTGCTACTAAGTATTTATTCTGGGATAACATAAACCCAGCATTTTCAAAATCTCCTACTGCTCCTGCACAGGTGTTTTTTGTTATTTGTAAACCTAACTACTTCAAACCCATCAACATTTAAAGTCTTCGAAGATATCCCAGTGCACATAGAGAAGGTTTCATTCCTCCTCATGCAAAGAACTGCCACATCTACCTCCACAAAGGCCAAAAACCAAGATTGAAATGGTAGACTCAAGTAGCAGAGCAGTGGAACATCTTTACTTGGAACAGGCCAAAACTCAGGTTTTGAGAAAAATGAGATTCCCCGAGTCCACATAACATCACTTGAAAATGCATCAAAGCTTGAGGCATCAAAACCAAAAGTCCTGAAGCTCTGCTCTGAAATCCCAGTTTAGATATTCAATGTGAAGTGCCCATAGCAGCTGGAAAGCACAGCAATGGGCCTGATTTGCAACAGCACTTGGCAAGCACTTTCAGCCATAGACACCGTATCTCATGGAAGGGTCCCATACGAGCTGGGTGGGGAGCCTAGGCTGGATCCCAAAAGGGCCAAAAGCTGCATGTCCCAGGGGAGGCCAGGCTCTCGCCGGTGGGATCCAGAGATGGGGCTTGCCAGCGGGGGACCTTCACTGCTGTAAAACTAAACCGAGAGTGCCCTCGAGTGTTGGAAACCAAAATCACATCTCAATTGAGTATGTTCCACCTTTCCATGCTCCCTGCTCCAGATCCCATTTTGGCTGGGTCACGGCAGCACCAGAAAGCACCACCCTCCCACACTCCCCGCCAAAAAAAAAGAAAAAAAGAAAAAAGTAAAAAGATGTAATGGGGAGGAAAAGATGAAGGCCAAGGGAGGACTGAACTCTCACTAGCTTTGCAAGCTAAACTCTTGTTGGCCATAACCTGGTACCACTGTAATCCCTTCCCTTCTCAGGAGCTGATGACCCTGTGCGTGCATAGAAACGAAAGGTCACAGACTTGGCTTCCTGACTATATTTGAAACAAAACCAAATTTGTCTTCCTTAGCCCAAGAAGATGTCCTGTGGTCTTCTCATGGTTTACACACAAGGTGCGTTGTCCCGCACCTTGGGGTCAGTAGAGACCACCCTGACCAGACCTTTATAAACATTGTTAAAATCTTTCTTTGTTTTAATGTTGACTTGCAGTGGCAGTGTGGCAAAGCAGAGCTAAAGAGAACTGCATTGTACAAACCAAGAACAGCACAGGAAATTCATTGTCAAGGTGATATTACCAAGACAAAAGAAAAAAGAGGGGGTTTTATGCAGAAAAATAGAAAAAAAGATCCATCAGAACCCTTGTAAAGAACCCTTTAACCCTCAATCCAAGATGTTACCTGTATGTCCTAGTGACCTTAGGCATAGAATGGGAGATGCCAGGTGAGTAACAAATTACAAGACGGAAGAAATTATTATAAAATATACAAGTTTCTATACACTTTTTTTTTTCTTAAACTAAATTTTAACTACACTGTAGAGCTCTCATACATTTGTTTATCAGCAGTGCAGTGGAGCATTAGTTGGTTGTCTCCAAGCTTACAGAGATGGGCATATGGCAGCTCAGGCTAAGAGTGAGATGGAGCATGTAGGAAAAAGTTACAAGGTCTTTTATACATGCTCATGGCCATTTTTTCTTCTCCCAGAATATGACAGCTAAATATTTTTGCCTTGAGAGTTTTATTTTGATAATGAATAACCTGTGCCGTTCTTGATTTTTACTTTTTTTCTCTTAAACCTTTGTTGTAGTGTACAAGCATGTGCACGCACACACATACACTCTTTCTTTTGGATATTTCCTATAAAATTTTCTTTTGAGATCTCCACTAGCTAAAAAGCATCAGTGTTGCCACTGCATCGTGCATTTTCACACTTATTGTAAGCTTATCTAAGAAGTCATGAGCAGGACTTGACCCATAAAGCATTCAAAGCACAGCTGGAAGGAAAAGATGATTCACACACCTTCTCCCATGAACTAGAGTCCAGGATCAGCTGGACATGGGCTGAGTGTTTAAAGCTTGGAGGCTTATTCCAACATTACCAGCATTAATAAACCTTTCTCCAGGGCAGCTGTTCATCTGTCTGAAAGAGAATCAGAAGTCAGGCACAAAATTTTTTTAAGTCCCTCCTCTATCCACTGAGAGCAAATGAAAGAGCAGAGACATCAGGACACTCTGGGCTTTCTCCACTGAGAAGGAACTTCCTTCTTCTCTTTGCTTTTTAGCTGGAAATGAAACACAGTGACATCCACTGAAGTGGTTGCACATGTGCCAGAGGCAGCCTAAGTGCATGAGTCATGTGTTACAAAAATCAGACTCTCGGATTAGCCCGCAGAAGACAGTGTGCAGAGCTGAGAACAAGATGAGGAAAGAGGAGAAAGGCAGTCTGAACAACACTCAAGTGGCAGCACTATTAAGCAAAAGTCCATGCAGGCAGTGGAAAAATAGCAAAACCCCAACTCAACATGAAGGATCCCAAAACATTAATGAACTAGTGTAAACATGTGACTTTGTACCTTTGACTTTTTCTACTATCAGCAAAACTTCAGGGGGTGGTGACTGTATTACCCTTGACTGTCTTGAGTACTGGATTCTCAAAGGGTGAATGCCATCCATTTTGTTTCATTTCATAACAGAATAATAGGGTATCATTACATTTTCCAACTTGTGTGATGGTTTAGCCTATATTCCTGCAGAAAATAAGCTGAAGAGTTTCACTTACACAGGTGTTTTCTCATTTAATATATAACATGTGCTTCACTTCAGTGTATTTTAAGAAGTAACATCTGCTCTTTCAAATTTATTTTCTGTTGTTATGGGAGCTATGACTGCTCACTTAACCACTGTCTTCATGGGAAAAAAAAGGGCAATTAGTTTGTCTCCATGTTAATCACTAAATAGGACTATTTTTTTCTGTTATCATGCTGCAACACAAAGACAACTTCACAATAGCCAAATTCAGTTACTGCAGATTACCAGCTTTTCCGTAGTCTCTGCTCTGTCAGATTAAAGTTCACTAGAGGCATAGTATCTCACAAGCAATTAAAAGTATCATTCTCAGAGGAAAAACTATCATCTGGGGATGAAATGGCAGGTCAGACAGGCAACTGCAGCACTGGTTGTTCTCTTCAATGCTTTTAAAATTCTGTCTTCTCTGAAGAGCTTTTAGAACACAGTCATCAACATCCTATTTTTCTCTTCATTAAAGAGTGGGATTTTCAAAAGAGCTGAGTATGGGCCTAATTCTCCTCCTACTGATCACAATGGTAAAACACACTGATTTCAGTGGCAGAAGGGTAAAGCAAATGCCTGTGCTTCTTAAATCCCACTTGCTGATATTCTCTCAAGAGAAAAACTGGAAACTCCAGGGATAAGAAGTCTCCATTGATTGGTAGTGAAACAACACAGGCTGCAGCAGTGCAAGGATCTTCATGCTGCTCCCCCAGGGACACAGCCCAGGCCATGTCTGGAACATCCATGCACTGGAGCAAAGCATCTGCTCTGCCCTGTCCCAGTTGTCTATGACTGGCTGTAGTCCCTTCTGCCGAGAGTTTCCAACAAAGCGCAGGTCAGATTTTCCCAAGCCCTAACAGATTTAAGAGCACAAATTCCCCATGAATCTGTAGGTGAGATTTAAAAGACATCTGTAGCAAATTTGCAGGGCTAAGCTAACTAACTTTTTAAGGTGCCAGTGCAAAGGAAAATCCAAAAAAGTAACGAGGTAGAAATCTTAATAATGGATTGTGTGCATCTCTGGAGACGTAACCTACTCTACCTTTCTGGCAGAAACACAGACCTCATCCACAGCTTTGCTGATACCAAGCCACTTGTATCTCAGCTGCCTAGGTAATATAATTTACATGAATATGCTGCACTGTTCTCTGCTGGACTAGGCAGAGGACTGTGGAGATAACCTGATGAATATATGCAGGCATGTAAGAGGAGCCCAAGGTGGGAGGAATGAGGAGCTGAGATCATTGAATAGGTGAGAGGCACCTGAAAATCTCATCAAAGCATAGCAGTAAATATGTGCATAACCATTGCAGAGACCTTGCCCGTAGGACATGGAGAAGGGAAGGCCATGGCGTCAGCTACAGAGCCGGGGATATGAGGAGGGAACGTGCAGCCATTGGGATGAAGAGGTTAGGTCCTTCTAGCACAGCTGAGGAACTGTGCAAGCAGAAAAAGAGAATGCTGCTGAGCAAGTCAGGAGGCAGTGTGGGAGATAGGTTAGCTGTGGGGGTACTTCAATTGAAGAAAAGACAGTCAGTAGAGTCTTCCCACACTGTAGCAGAAGGCGCTGATGTTTGGGGAAGTCGTTCCAAGAAGAAGAAGAGAACACAGATGAGTTGAGACCCTTAAGACCCATAGTCAATCCAGACTAACATAGTGTCTCTCCCAGGGTGGTCAGCACTGACACTTCACAGAAGAGCCAGTGCAGAGGAATAAAGGAGTAACCTACACTGTGGGGAAATTTCTGGTCCATGTCTGGAGTATCAAGTGCTAGACAGACCTAAGCTGCTCTAGATGCACCTCCACTGACACAGAGCACTGATGACAGACATTAGCCAACATGTTCTTCACCCACATAGAGATTTTAATCTGCAATAGGCTGTAGGACTCTGAGGATCCTTAAAAGCACATGAAAGATCAGTAGAAACCACAAGTTCAGCTTTGTGACATAACCCAAACTGTAGCGAATCCTGTATCTCATATCCATATGCTTACTGCCCAAAATACATAGAAGCCCTCACACCTATTTTAAGAGAAGCCCTGGCTGGCACTGAAGAGTCCTAGGGCACCTCATACTCCTGAAAATCTCTGTTATTCAAAGTGTTTCCTCATCAAGGTAGAAGTGATCAAATGGTAGCAATTATAGTGAAAGCCAGTGTTGATAAGGTAGCCACATCTTCTTCCCCTCCCTTGGTTGTCTTCCCACTTTGCATAACAGCACCATCTTCCCTGCCTTTACAGACACAAAGTGCAGAAGCAGCTAGACTTGGACATCCAAAGCCATCTAACACTTTTCTGGCCACTGCCTCTGATGGTTTGGCAGCTGGTATCACATTCCTGCCTGCAGTGCTGTTGTGCTGACCTCCTCATTTTCTAAAGTAATCCCAATACTACTGGTCACATCCACCCCTTTTCAAACCAAATTCCTTTTTAAACCTTTTTTTTCCCCTGTGTTTCTAATGTTTACAATCTAGTGCAAGGATTTCTAAAAGCAGAAGCATTAAGCCCAAACTCAGAACTGTGAGACCTTTCGGGTTCAGTTTAGGACAAGATTTAGTAACTTATGCTGACAAAATAGGTCAGAAAAATTACTTTGAAGTTCCAGTTAGCAGCAAGTATCAAAAGAATGCCCTTGGGTCCATGTTGCACAAATTCAAAGGAAAGCACAAAGACACAACATGTGTGGCATATCTACAAGTTTACTGGGACTGGGTCATCAGTCATCTCATCATGTGTTCTGCTACGAAGACATGACCAATGAATGGATGAAACCAGCCAATCTTTCTTGCCATCCTAAATCAAACAACTCTCATTCAAAGACAAAACTTTTGAAGTTTGACATGTAAATCAAAAGCTTAACAACTGGGAAAGTCATCTATTCATTTATTGCTGTGAATGCTAAAACATGTCTTCCAGAATAAGTCAACTGAAGGCTGCAAAGCCTCCCACAACTGCTGAAAGTTTCTTGTTCCCTGCAATGAGAAGCACAATAACAGTAACACTGGAATAAAGAGTAGTCACAAAACTTGATCTAATACATGTTTCGGAATTGAAGAAGTAGTTGAAGATATTCAAAGGATGATATACTTCAGTGCATTGCTTCCTACAGGAAGATAATACAAACAAGTCCAGGATTTGCACGGCTAGTGTAACTGGGAAAAAAACACTGGGGAAAAGAGCTTTGGGGGCACATTGGGAAGTGAGTTAGGGAAGGCATCAGTATGTTGGTGCAACTCATACACAGTAATTATTAAGGTTTACTGTTTTAGACACTGCTTTGTAAATGCCTGACTATATTAAAGCCCACACAGTATAGGCATACATGTATTTATCTTTGGACAATGAAAAAGGGAGCAAACAAGTGAAGTTAGTTTATTCCTACTGAGGGGCAGTGGATGTTGGGCAGAAAAATACCGTTTTCCTCAGCTGCAATCAGAAAGTTTTAGAGCAGCATGGTTTGGTTTGGTTTGGTTTTATTTTATCGAACACTCTAAAAACAGTGTGTCACCTGGAAATGCAGGTGCAGAACTACCTTCTATCCTGAGATTTCCCATGACTTAATGGTCTGGAATGAACATAACAGCTTTCAGCGAGCATGCCAAAACTCAGGCTTTCCCCAACATCCTCCAGCTCTGTGTTTCTCAGGTGAGAGACATACTGGAAACCTAGGACCAATTTGTGGCTGAAGATGAGCTGTCAGATCCTGAACCTTGCAACAGGGGAAATAAAGGGATGCTTGTCAGAGCTCAAATGTCAGTTTCACCACCACTTTCCTGAAATAAGCGATGATAAGCTACTTATGAAAACCATTAATGGAGATGACAATTCTGGCTCCAACTTGCCAGCTGAGCAATTACTTCAGTGATCCAGTGATGGGGGATTAAATCTTGAATTCACAATTCACACATGCTTCTCTGAATGTTAACTTTCAGACACAGTATCTCAATGGAGAAGAAATATTGTCCTATCCTGGATCCTGAAGACAACCTGTCATTGAAACAGCCTTTGAGGCAACTCAAAGAATTTCAGAAGAGCAATCCCATCCATTTTGTTGGAAGTAATGAACCAAATCCCAAAATACTGGGCTGTAACAGCCCTTTATCATAGAATGCTTTGGGATGGAAGGGACCTTTAAAGGTCATCTAGTCCATCCCCCCTGCAATTGGCAGGGACATCTACAACTAGATCAGGTTGCTCAGAGCCCCATCCAGCCTGTCCTTGAATGTTTCCAAGGATGAGGCATCTACCACCTCTCTGGGCAACCCATTCCAGTGTTTCACCACCCTCATTGTAAAAAATTCCTTCCTTATATCTAGTCTGAATCTACCCTCTTTTAGTTTAAAATCATTACCCCTTGTCCTATCGCTATTGGGCCTGCTAAAAAGTCTGTCCCCATCTTTCCTATAAGCCCCCTTTAAGTATTGAAAGGCCTCAATAAGGTCTCCCTGCAGCTGTCTCTTCTCCAAGCTGAACAACCCCAGCTCTTTCAGCCTTTCTTCATAGCAGAGGTGTTCCATCCCTCTGGTCATTTTTGTGGCCCTCCTCTGGACCCTCTCCAACAGGTCTATGTCCTTCTTGCACTGAGGACCCCAGAGCTGGACACAGTACTCCAGGTGGGGTCTCACCAGGGCAGAGTAGAGAGGCAGAATCACCTCCCTCGACCTGCTGGCCCCGCTTCTTCTGATGCAGCCCAGGATGCGGTTAGCTTTCTGGGCTGCGAGAGCACATTGCTGGCTCATGTCCAGCTTTTTGTCTATCAGTACCCCCAAGAAGATAAAGGTGATGCCGAAGTTATGAAGAGCAGAAGCTAACAGGAGGTTTACTGTTGAGAAAGGTGACAAGGGAGTTTGTGTTTATGTCTTCTCTGTTTGGCCCATGCCTTTGAGATGTTTCTGGTGGATCAGATATTTCACAATTTCCTTCCCATTCCTCATGGCCAGATTGCAGGAAGCAAGGGGGATGGAGAATTGTGTCCCCAAAACTTTCTCCATGTTTGAAATGCACTAAGAGGAGGTGAGATCCACACTGGCAACCCAAGGAAGCCAAGACAAAAGTATGAAGGCAGCTGGTGGAGTCTGCACCTCTGTCAACAGTAGGTCATGTAACATACGCTCTCCACTACTCCTGTCTGGCCCCCTCCCCATTTGTACTACTTGGAAAGTATTGCCACTGTCTCTACTTTAGCTCCTTCTCAATGTACCAGAATGATTTTTCCAAAACCTTTTCTCACCAGTCAGGTTTTTCATTCCACTTTTCTTTTTACTTTCTGAATTTTGTCAATTTGTGCTTCTGAGCCTTCAGCTCAGCCTATTACAAGGAGACAATCAATGGAACAAATAGTTTAGCTGGTAGACATCAGTCTGTCTTCTGATTTGTACCTCCTGGAGACCAAAGTACCATGTAGTGTTTTGGATTCACTTCCATTATTTCATATTGCTAATATAAAATTTTCTTTATTAAATAAAGAAACTTTAAATATTTCAGAACTGATGAAGAATTACATGGGGCTTAGCTGCACAGTTAAATCACTATGTTGATTCAAAAAGGCCATTAAAAGCCTACAAGAAGATTAACTGAACTCTTTTAAGCTTTTGCAAAATAAAGTATTCATCTCCCCACAGCTCAATTCATCCAGATATAAGCCATGGAAAAACACTTTGGAGGGGGAAAATCCCTGAAATCCCGGTATGCAAATAACCTATGCATGATGGAGTGAAAGAGTGAACACACTTTTATAAGCACACATGTTTATGAAGACATAATTGCAGAGCATGACTAATGAAACCATCTATAGCAAGGGCCAAAGAGGTCAAAAGAAGTGGGGAGGGAAAAAAAGCTTCACCTCTCACTTTTGTTACTTAGAGGGGAAAAAAAGTGAGTCAGCACCATCTTTAGGCAGCAGGATACTTCACCGGAGCAGAAAGCAGAGTCTGACACTCAGCAGGCCACCTGAAAATGTACAAGGTCTGACAGGCTACCCTTTTGTCACAGTATTGTGCTGTTCTGATAAATAATGATCATCCAGCAGCACTCCAGATGATTAGCCCAACACTCAGATAGCTGCCTCGCTTATGTCAGACAAATGTTTCTACCCACAGCTCCCCTCACCTGGGAAGCACCGTTTGTTTTATCAGACTGCATCTACAATTGACATAAACTGAAGTCAGTGCTTTTGTTGCGCCAGTTCTCACTGTTGTGATTCATTGTCTGGGCTTTGCTGTGAGAAAAACAGCCCAGCTCACTGAGGTGTGTGGTGGGGGGACAGACGGGACTATTTAGGGAGAACTGGGGCTTTTCAAAACATTCAAGGGAGGAAGAGGGGAAAATGGGAGAGTGCACTTCAAAAATGTCCATTGCAAAATATCCTGTGATTTTTGGCCAGGAATAACAGATAGGAACAATGTCAGCAAAGCCAGAGCTGCAGTGGAGAGTGTAATAATGAGAGAAATTAAATATTGATCATGCCTTGTGTCAAGGAGAGAAACAAAGAATGAGAGGAAAGAAATCAAGTGAAGAGGAGACATTTTCTATGTAGCTAAAATCCTCCTGTAGCTGCAATGGGAGGCTCAAAAGCAGCTTCTCACTTAGAGCAGGGATGCAGGTGGGATTGCCTGTCAATCTCACGCTGTTCAGAGCCAGGAGCACAAGACCTCTGCTGGACTGGAATTAGACCAGCCGCCCCATCCTCCCTGCTTTCGACTGTGGACACATTTGCCATCTTACTGTGAGAGGACAGAGGCCTTGAATGGGTCATGCCAAGAGCATATGAGGAAAACTTCCCTTCTGACCCCAAAAATGGTACACGGTGCACAGTGAGTTTACTTCCTTGGCTTCTGCGTATAGCTGTTGGACTGCATGTGCCCCAAAGTCCACCTTAGCAAATACAGTCCTGCTCATTCCTGTGGACAGTGACAGTCTGCCAGAAGGCTTCAGTGGCAGCAAGATTAGGGAGATGAAAGGCGAAAAACTAGCAAATTCTGTGTGCGCTTCCCAGAGACTGAAACATTTTGGAAAATTCCCCTTCTTCCCAGAGGGACACTAATGAGCAGAAGGGGCTGCTGAACCTGTAACAAAGCTTCAGAGCTATCAGCTTTTTAAGATACATACTTCAAGCAGTAAAGAGAGGGGACAAAACTTGGTAAAAGCATATTCTACGTGTCACAAGACCCATGGTCTCTGGCTTATCTCCACATTGAGATACATTTTGCTGTGCTATGGGAAGAGAGAGTGCTCTGGGCCATGTGCCCAGCTGATGTAAACTGACGCAGCTCCGCTCACTTCAGCAGTGCTGCCCTGGCACTGGCAGCAGACCTGGTCCATAGCCAGCACCACCAGTGTGGGCCTGGGACCAGGTTCAAGGAGGGTTTACACCATTGCTTCTCCACAGCTGCTCAGCTGACTGCAGGGGAATGCGACTGATATAGCTGAGGACATGACCCCCTCCTTAAGGGAGCTCCTTAAAGCACAGAGTCTTGTCAGGCAGTTTACTGCCTCTGCCCACTCTGTACCCTAGCTATGGATATAAACACGTATTTGTATATGGGTAGACAGACAGACAGATCGGAAATTTTAAGAAATAACACATCTGCTAAAATACAATTTCACCCTAGCTTGAGCTTATGAGAGCTGGCAAGGAGCTGAACTCAAACTGATGTGGTCTTGAATCCCATGTGAAGACCATGGCATCACACAAAACTTGTGTCTCATCGATCTGACTAACGTTACTACTGTTTGGACTGAGCAGGGATTTCTGATAATCCTTGGTGAATGTCTCTATTGATTAAGCACAAGAAGTGAAAGAGACATTCAGGCAGTAAAACTTGACACTGTGTAACTCTGTAAAACACTCTGTGATGTTCTTATACTGTGTTCTTTGCAAAAGCAAGCAGTTCTTTCTCAAGGATTTTATCTCACTGGCTTCAGCATATTAATAACATTTCAAATAAATAAACAATGTCCACAACAACCTTCTTGCAGGAGCCCGTCTTAAATGTAGCAATCTGAAAGGACTAAATTAGGGTAGGTTTCCAGCCTTCTTGCTTCCAATCACCTGAGACAAGTGCTTCTGAACCCTGCTGGATTTAGTGCTTCCTTCCAAGACAAGAGACAATGCCAGTCTTCCTACCGCTTGGCCACGGTTTCCCAAACCATAAGCACTTTGAGCAGCTTGAAGAAACAAACCAGTTTGGGAAGAAGGAAAGCCAGAACTTTACCCCGCTCCTGGTGCAGGCATAGAGTCACAGAAGGTGTTACGATCTCCAGGGAATGGGATTGGAGAGCAAACTGGTACAGACAGTAAGCATAACTATCTGTTACGTGACAGGAGAGACAGTCCAGTCTGATGCTCACAGCCTGACTTCTAGTTGCCCCAGAGCATCGTGCTGCTGCTGCTGAACATTGCGCTGGCAGGATGCTTCAGCTCTGCTCCCAGAAATGCACACTGAGAGTCATACCTGCTCAATGAGATGCAGACATCAGTTTCACAGAGGGGCTCGATGTCACTCTGTCAATGCCAGCCTCTCATGTGGATCCAGACTCCATCCCTCATCTGTGCTGCTGCTTGCCTCCTCTCAAGCAGGGGCTGCTTGTGCTTGGTGTCTAGCAGGGATGGGGCAACCTAAGCTGTGGGAAGAAGAGCCGTGCTCAGCATGCAGAAGGCTCACAGTTGTATTTAAATCAGAGCTAGGAGACTTGGCCTGTCAGACAGCTCTCTGTCATCTATCTCCAGACAATGACAAGCTGCATTTCTTTTCTTTTTTCCAGTCTCACAGGGTGGGGCCCAGGAAGAAAGGATAGTGTTTCTCTGGTCTTTGGTTCATGGTTGGTTATTTCCACCCTCCCTTCCTGGGTCACTGCAATTTCACACTCCCTCCTGCAAAGTCATAAAATCATAGAATCATAAAATCATTTAGGTTGGAATAGACCCTTAAGACCACCGAGTCCAACCATAAATGTAACACTGCCAAGTCCACCACTAAACTATGTTCCTATGTGCCATGTCTACACATCTTTTAAATACCTCCAGGGATGGTAATGGTGACTCAACCACTTCCCTGGGCAGCCTGTTCCAATGCTTGATAAACCTTTCAGTGAAGAAATTTTTTCTAATATCCAATCTAAACCTCCCCTGGCACAACTTGAGGCCAATTCCTATCATCCTATCACTTGTTACTTGGGAGAAGAGACCAACACCCACCTCGCTACAATCTCCTTTCAGGTAGCTGTAGAGAGCAATAAGGTCTCCCCTCAGCCTCCTTTTCTCCAGGCTAAACAAGCCCAGTTCCCTCAGCCACTCCTCATAAGACTTGTTCTCTAGACCTTTCACCAGCTTCATTGCCTTTCTTTGGACACACAGCAGCACCTCAATGTCTTGTAGTGGGGGGCCCAAAACTGTACACAGTATTCAAGGTGTGGCCTCACCAGTGCTGAGTACAGGGGGACAATCACTTTCCTAGTCCTGCTGGCCATATTATTTCTGATACAAGCCAGGATACTATTGGCCTTCTTGGCCACCTGGGCACAATGCTGGCTCATATTCAGCTGGCTGTTGACCAACACCCCCAGGTCCTTTTCCGCCAGGCAGCTTTCAAGCCACTATTCCCCAAGCCTATAGTGTTGCACAGGGTTATTGTGACCCAAGTGCAGGACCCAGTACTTAGCCTTGTTGAACCTCATAGAATTGGCCTCGGCCCACTGATCCAGCCTGCTCAGATCCCTCTGTAGAGCCTCCCTACCCTCCAGCAGATCAACACTCCCACCCAACTTGGTGTTGTCTGCAAACTTACTGAGGGTGCATTCAATCCCCTCATCCAGATCATTGATAAAGACATTAAACAGAACTGGGCCCAATACTGAGCCCTCGGGAACACCACTTGTGACTGGCCACCGACAGGATTTAACCCCATTCACCACAACTGTTTAGGCCTGGCTGCTCAGACAGTTTTTTACCCAGCGAAGAGGACAACTGTCCAAGCCATGAGCAGCCAGTTTCTCCAGCAGAATGCTGTGGAAAACGGTGTCAAAGGCTTTACTGAAGTCCAGGTCGACAACATCCACAGCCTTTCCCTCATCCACTGAGTGGGTCACCTTGTCATAGATCAGGTTGGTCAAGCAGGACCTCCCTTTCATAAACCCATGCTGACTGGGTCCAATCCCCTGGTTGTCCTGAACGTACCATGTGATGGCACTCAGGATGATCTGCTCCATAACCTTCCTCAGGACCAAGGTCAGACTGACAGGCCTGTAGTTCCCCGGATCCTCCTTCTGGCCCTTCTTGTAGATGGGCATCACATTTGCTAACCTTAAGTCAACTGAGACCTCCCCGGTTAGCCAGGGCTGCTGATAAATGATGGAAAGTGGCTTGGTGAGCGCTTCTGCCAGCTCCCTCAGTTCCCTTGGGTGGATCCCATCTCGTCCCATAGACTTATGTGAATCTAAGCGGTGTTAGCAGGCCACGAACCATTTCCCCCTTTATTATGGGGGCTTCATTCTGCTCCCCATCCCTGTCTTCCAGCTCAGAGGGCTGGGTACCCCAAGATCAACTGGCCTTACTATTAAAGACTGAGGCAAAGAAGTCATTAAGTACCTCAGCCTTATCCTCGTCCTTTGTCACTATGTTTCCCCCCGCATCCAATAAAGGATGGAGATTCTCCTTAGCCCTCCTTTTGTTGCTAGTGTGTTTATAGAAACATTTTTTATTGTCTTTTACAGCAGTAGCCAGATTAAGTTCTATTTGGACTTTGGCCCTTCTAGTTTTCTCTCTACATAACCTCACAACATCCTTGTAGTCCTCCTGAGTTGCCTGCCCCTTCTTCCAAAGGTCATAAACTGTCTTTTTTTTCCTGAGTTTCAGACAAAGCTCTCTGTTCAGCCAGGCCAGTTGTCTTCCCTGCCAGCTCGTCTTTCAGCACATGGGGATGGCCTGCTCCTGCATCTTTAAGATTTCCTTCTTGAGGAATGTCTGGCCTTCTTGGACTCCTTTGCCCCTCAGGACTGCCTCCAAAGGGACTCTGTCAATCAAGCTCCTCTCCAGTCCCTTCTGTATGAGCTGGAAAGGATTTTGCTACCTGCTATTCCTCTAGGCCAGTCCTTCCAAGGCTCTTTCCAAAGATTCACTCCACCCTGTAGTTCCCTCTTCTGGAGCTGGTAGATCTTACAGTCCAAACAGCTTCAACAACCCACTGACATCCACTGTTCACCATATTCCTTGTGAAGTTTCTCCTCCTTCTGACCACAATGACTTTCTCTGCTGGCAGCAGGATTTCAGTTACTGTACGGATGTGCCCTTGTGGTAGTGTTTCTCCTCAGCTGTTTCACTGCTGATCAATCAACTGGGCTGCCCTATGGATGTACCACTGATGGACTAACTGGTGGCCACATTCTCAGTGCTGTGAACATTCCTTTGTCTGGGGCTATGTTTCCAGGGAGAGTGGTTGGGAATATGTCTTTCCACACAGAGAATTTGCTTCCCAGGAGCTGCCAGGGTTACCTGTACCATGTGGCAGTCTTTCTCCTTGAAGGTAATTGACTTCATTACAGACTTTTCCTGGGAGTAGAAAGCAAGCTTTTTACAAAGTCCATTTTGATTTCTGGGCACAGTAGTAACGGCTGGCTGTTGCATCTGTCTTTGGAGCTGTTCCACAAGTCAAATCCTCAGGAGTTTTCAAAGATGCTTTGATGTTCCTTCTAGTCTTTAAAAAGCTTCTAAAAATGCACTCTCAGTCCCTATAAAGGTTATTTCATTTTTACTGCACTGTATTATCTTTGCAGTGACATTGTTAATCTGACAGTTCACCTTCTGCCCCAAGTCTCAAAGAAAGAGGTGCAAAATCTGGTCTTTGTCTGGTGACTTAAAAACCCTTTCTGACTACGGAGTACAATGTCTCCTGCAGTTCCCCCATTAGAAGAAAGGACAGTTGTCCAATAGTGTTCTTGATTCAGTGTCACTGACACAAGGTATCCCAGCGTTACAGCTTTCAGGCATGGACAATTTTTGCTTGGATCAACATCAATACCAGCACTGGATACAGAGAAACGAATCATAGCTCAAAAACATGACTGGCAGCTTCAGCTAAGTTAACTCATGGAGGGCGAGGAAGATCTCCAGGACATCTTGCACAGGGTCTGACTGCCAGTCAGCTCTTAGTAGGTGATCTCTCTCTATTGGCTGGGATGAGATGCCTAAGAGTGGATATGCTCCACCATTGCTCTAGCCCAGGAAGTACCAAATACTATAGAGCAAAGCAGCTTCCTAGTTAACATTCAGACACATTTCCCCTGCTCAGAAAAACAAGCCAAACACTATAAGAAAGAAGTCATCAAATTGGATACAGCTTCCTATTGATGGAAGCTTTGTATGACACCATGAAACCTGAATGTCCTGCAGATATTCCAAAAGGGCTCCCAAGGGTACTTGGTACGGTATCAAGATAGTAAGCTGTACATCTGGGATGTGAAGAAAGAATACTTTGAAACACATAACATCATTTGCCACTATTTTAAAAGATGATGTCTTTATCTTTCTAAAGCACTTTTTAATGTTTTCTTTTCAGGACATACTATACAGAGCATTCATTCTTCTCTGTACAGATAAATTCATACACATAAAAACATAATTCTGTATGATTAATTTCTATGCAACAGTGACAGATAGCAAATTTCAAAATGTTTGGATGAAGAACAGCATAAAGATGTCATTACTGGTACTGAGCATTGCCAATAGAAGTAAATTGTATGTAATTTTATCATCTGTAGTTGTTCCAGCTAATGACTGTGAAAGAGAGGTGAAAGAAGAGGGATACTAAATGCCATGCTTTAAGACTTAAACCAATCTCACCATAAGTGGTTAGGATGAACCTTGTGCTAGGCAGATTATCCGAGAGTGACACAGTGCAAAGTCCTTGCACTTTTCTTCACAGCTTACAGCAGTGACAGCTGTCACAATGAAAATCCAAGGCAAGCTGGACTGTCTGTTGACAGTAAGCACGGAAATTTCTACTTTCCAGAGCCCTGACAGTGCACTGCAGCAGTCTCATATGACTGTTCTTCAGTTCTCAGCACAAAGCACTGACAAAGCAGCTATCTGCCATACCTGTAACTGCAGTTTCTGAGATGTGTGTGCAAATGGGAGAACACCACCATTTTCCCAGTCCTGCAACTGCACCATGATGCCTTCCAGTCTACTCACAGAACGAAATATCATATCCGAAGATAAGCTGTAGGTATGGTACATATGTCATGGTTTCCATGAGCATGACAGGAAAAGGCACCAGGAGCCCCTTTGGATTTCTCCTTAGACTTTTCCATCCACACAGGGGGCATGGGTGGGGGCTTACCTAAGTAGCCCTCTGTAAAGATCAACATCTTCCCTTCTGTCATTCAAACTATTCAGTAGATTCCTTTCTGGAAACAAGGCAGGAAGCTTATGGAATTGCTCTGGGACGCTGCATGGGCTCTTAATTCCTGTCCCTCACCATTTTACCCTCGTTGAAATGATATGCTAAACTCAGCTTGAAGATGTGAGTGTTGAGCTTTTGTTCCTAAAAATATCAGAGTTCCATTGACTTTTCTATTTGCAAACATAAAAAGACACACACTTATAATGGATCACTTCTAGGTAGAAGAAAGTTATTTTTATATGTTTACAGACAGTCCGTAGACTTGTTGCACCTGCCTTTATAGTGAATTGTTTTGGCATGCATCACTCAGTTAAAAATACTACCAAATATTCCTTTAGAAAAAGGTATGAATATATGAAATAATTAGGATGGAATCATGTAAGGCTGAAGTATATATAGGGAAGGGATGGTAAATAATTCTTGCACCTTCTCCTCCCATCACGTATTGCATCACCTGTATGATTTTTGGTCTCCCCAGTTGGCTTGGAATAAGCCAATTATTGTGGTGTTGATAAAGTGCTGGTATATCCCTTACTTTGTAAATATACGCTGGAGGAATTTTGCAAATTGAAGAAGAGACCCAGAAAGAATGGGCTGCAGTGAGTACAGTACCAGTGTAATGTTTGGGGCTGACCCACTCCAAGGAAGGGGAGGTGCTCCTGTTGCTCTCGTTCCTGCTGTTGACAGAAATCAGTCTGCTAACAACAGCAAAGCAAGGCAGAAACACTGAATTTGCACCCAAAACCAGTGTGCTGCCCTCAGGAGTCAGAAAAGTGCACCTTTGTTTTATTGGGTGAATTTTAAGTACAAAGAAATGAGGGAACATAAACTGCAACATTCATTTTACTCTCCTGCCTCTATAAATAAAGAGCTGTGAGCAAAGCTGGGATCTGAGTCCTTGCACTCTCACTTGCACAGGGAAGTGTCCGCTAGGACATCACATAGACGCTGGGTGACACTGCAGGGGGACTCTGAACTAACAGCCATGGATGGTGCCAGATGTCAGGCAGGGCATTGTGATCCATGTTAGACAGGCATCATCCTTAACTTCTGTCACCTGGTATTCAAGGGGATTCCTGGACACCTGCATGCTTACACTGGGCTGCCAGCAGCAGCAGAGGGACTGGTGAGGCTAAGTGCTCACAGAGGAGCAGGAAGTCCTTCCAGGCAGCCTCAGCAGTGCCCATATAACAGCAACAGAAACGGAATGATGGCTATTCACAAATGATGTGCAACCATAGGAAAGTTGGGTCAAGCAAATACATTTTGTATTTAGCTCTGCATGGTGGGGTTGATATCCAGCTCTCACTGCTTCTCTTGTCTGCTATCTCTGATCCCTGGAAGGAGTGCCTGCCCCTTCAGCAAAGGTTTTCTTATACTTTGCAAGACATTTTCCCTCAGGGAGCTTGACCAGCCTCACAGAGTCCTTTGACAATAAGGAAGTAGACATTAGACAATGCACGCATGGGGCTGTTGGTACATCAAGACAATGGCATCATATTATTCGCATACAGGTCAGTTTGGCCATGGGTAGTATTTACACTCACTGCTTTTGCTCCATCCCTTAGCAAGGATCAGCCCACACAACCTTAAGGCTAGAGTTTTGCTGCAGCTGCCCCCTCTAAGCAACTGCCCCCTCAGACTGAAACTTGCTTCCCTGCTAATTAGTCCTTGGGAAAATGTAGAATGCTACCACCCTTTTGGGGGGCTGCAAGCGACAAGGGGGTGTTTGCATCTTTCCCTCCTTAGAAGGAGAGGAAGCTGGGCTGTGCTGTGTGTTAAAACTGTGTGTGTCTGGACAGCACACTGTTTATAATTAGAAGGGAAGGTGAACAAATGCCAGCTTCCCAGTCAACGGCTCAGTCTGTGCAGAGAGATCCCATCCAAGAATTCTTCCCCAGGTGTGTGAGGAATACTACATTTGTTTAGCAGGAACCTCTGCAATACATTGCAAGCCCTGGGGAGAGGATGCAATGCCAAGCAGAGAGATGGATTTGTGGGCCTCTGGCTCCACCTTTCCATTTCAAATTTCTCAGTTATCATGAGATCTTAGTAAATGTATTTCACCCAAAAAAAAGCTGGCTCCAGTTTTTTCTTGACAAAGCCTTTTAACTTTTTAATAGCAGTTAGAGAGCTAGTTGCCCAAAAGTTCTTTAAGGGCCTAAGTTCAAGAATTACTGCTTTCTGCAGGTGGTATCTCATTAACTGCAGGAGCACCACTGTGGCTGCCATTCTAGCACCTCAAAACATTTTACAAAGACAAGAAATTGAATGAACTGGCAACTGTGCTTTGCATTTCTGGGGAAGGTTTGGCTAGAATTGGCAGTTCAGTGCACTTAGCTGAACTGGTTGAGCTAATATAACTTATGTCATGGGTGTATTGGGAGGCTGTAAACATACACAAAACAAGACAAAGCACCAAGCTGCTCCCTGACCCGTCTGTCCATGAAGATCAGCCAGTCAGCAGGGAGAATCTGTGGTTAGGGGATGATCATTGGGTCTCTCAGCAGCTTGCAATATAAATATGTAAAAGGCACAGCAGGCGGCAAAGATGTGGAGAGGCATATGAAATAACTAAAATCATTTAACAAAAGAGTGTCAGTGTCAAGAGCAAAAGTCATAACCCCCATGCCTCATTCAACCAGACTGCCAAATCCTATAAATCCTCATGCTGCTCATCAGTCTTTCTTGTGTCTATCTGAATGCAGAAGTAGTATGAACTGCAATATATCTTTCAGTTTAAGGGTATCTTGATAGAAATCTCCTTCTAGAAATATGTGAACGAGTTTTATTTTTACTTTCAAGTACCAACACCTAGTTAGAAACATATGTTGTTTGCTTAATATGTATGGTTTCTGCTACATGCATTTTGACTGGAGAGTTGTTGTTTATGTAAGAGCTGTTCCATGGCTAGTCTGCAGGCAGCTACCTCCCAGACAGGTGCAATCTGCTCAAGCAAGTTCTAGGAGTTTTCTCTTTTCTAATTTTCCTGAGAAATAAGGCAAATTGCCACAATCATTTAAATTCTCTTCAACACTGGATTTGACTTGAAATCAGAGAGTCCTCCTTTTCAAGGGAAGCTGTTTTTGACTCAGGCTTATGATTCTCTCGCTCTCTGCAGGTCTGACCTACCTATTCTTAAAATATGCAATTAGCTCTTTGAGGCAAACCACTTATATCACCACGAAAGCCTTTTATTGCTGTGAAAATAAAGATGTGCCTGTTGTGACTGTTGATTGAAATGGCAAGATTTCATTTTTATAATTTATTAACATCTATTATTTAGCTCACATTAGAGTTTTCTCTTTCAGTGCAAAAATTGTGCTGTTGATCAAACTCACAATTTCTGTTTGAAAATTAAAAATATGTCATCTTTTATAGTTGTGAGTGTTAGCATAGTCAACACAGATGGCTGTACAGGAGCCTTGCTCACCCTGACCCTGGGGGACTCCCCCAGCCTTAGGGAGTACTCACCCAGTGCTTCTCTTGGTCTCCTCATGCACTGAAGTTCCCTTGAAAACTGTATTTTCTCTGCACTTCAGAAGTGCAGTCTGACTTTCTATATGTTCCAGCGCTGCTGAGAGCTTGCTATGACTGAACGGTTAGGAAACTAAGGGAGGGAAGTCCCTGACCTCCTCCTTCTGCCTGCCTCACACTGAAGCATGGACTGTATGTTCCTTGAATGAAATGACTAATGGCTCTTATGAAGTCCTCCACTGTTTTGGATATAACACACAAAAATCTGGGTGAAAGGCTGATGAAAGTTTAACATGATCACATGTTCAACTCTTAAAAAGAAGATCACAGAGGTGTTGACAGTTTTTTTTTAAAACAAACACCTTTATTCATTTTTTCCCTCCTGTTTCCTAGTTGCTGCCTCTCTTTGCAGTCTCCAGATACTGCTGTGTCTTTGTAGACCAGCTGGATGGATTCTCCTTTCAATAAACTGATCTCTAGTTGAAGTACACAAAATCGAAATCTCACAGCAAATATTTCAGAAGCATTTTATCTTCCTCTGTGTCATTCTTCGAAAAATCTGTGCTTATGATTGACTGTAGTAGTAGCCATTATAATATGAATTAAAAAAAAAACCCTGTAGTATTTGCTAATCTTTAAGTGCCTGGGCAATCTTATTGCATAGTTCAAATTCAGCACACATGTATGTTTATGAACTGCAACATCCACACAAGGGATTAATGCAGCCCTTCTCTGGTAATAGTAGAAACTGCTGTGAGTATCTTTCCTTGCACCAGAAAAGCAGAATTTGAAATGCATGTACATGACACTATACAGACAAAAAGGGAAAAAACTAAAAAATGGATTATATTCACTGCTATTGCCAAATAATCCATAAACATTTTCTCCTGATAAAAGATTAAGCAGAAAACCTAACAATTTGGACAAATCTGATGTAAAAATGCAAAACAATTTCCCCCTCCTATACATCAATACGTGCTTAGAGCTGGCATTTTATGTGTAGTAAAAAAGATATGCAGTGGTGTCAGATCTTCCTATTATAAATGCTAGTGGCACCTTTACCAGCCATTTGAAAACTACAATTGTAGTACTGGATGTTGGACTTTTCTCTGATTCTGAAGGTTTGTTGTGGGTTTCACAGTTTCCATTTTCTGTGATTCTGTAGTTTTGTTAGAGACTTCCTAGAGCCATAAAAACCTCTGTAAGTGCTAGACTGTTCCTTTGCAGATGTAAAAAGACCCAGATACAGCAGGCTTGATTCTTAATTCATTTCCACAGCATTTAAATAGGAATAATTGCACTGACTTCCTTGGAATTCCTCCTGATTTGCACAGCTGTGAGTGTGAGAAGGACCAGGCCCTACATTTTAATTACTATTTCAATTATCTATCCAATTTGCTCATGTAATCAATCATTTGACGTTGTCCTGGGGAGGCTTTGAGATGAGAGTCACAATGAAGATCAAAGGAAGAGGCATGTGCTTATCATAAAGTAGTGCCTTCAAATTGTGGTCTGCCAGCATTTACAGTGCCATCTCCTGGACCTTCCTGATGCAGCATCCTCTCCAGGAAACCTGCCAGAAGAGATGAGAAACAGTATCTAAACATAGTTCTGAGAGAGAAAACACACAGCATCTAAGGCGAAAACTCTGCTTGCTTCACTACCTGTCCACAAACAGGTCCCCTACACAGAAATTTCTGCTCCGTACCTGGGCCCAGATGTAGCATGCTGGTGGTGGGACTGCATGACCCAGTACTGCCTGTCTCTTTGTGATGTGATGGATGGCCTCATCCATCTGAGCCAAAGCACTGGCTACACAAGGAGTTTGGATGAGCTGTCAGTTGCAGCAGGTACACTGTCTGCAGGAAAGCGGATACAAAGAAGGAGAGAGACAATTACTTGGATGGGAGCAAAATCTAATATTTGACTTCTGCTTTCATTAAAGCAGAGAACAAGTGCCCTGAAGTTAGGTCATGTCTGAAGATTAGCCTTTGTTATTCTAGGTGTTTGTCCTTCTGTGACAAGGAGGAGAGTCTGGTGCTGAGACAGTCTTTGAGAGTTGCATTTAAATATTGACCCAGATAACCTGCTCCCACAGAGGCTCTGCAAGGATGGAGTTTTCAATGAAAGTGTATTAAGTTCTACAGGAAATCTAAAGCTTGAAGTTCTCTCTGGAGGTCATTTAATTTATTTTCCAGGGAATATCAATTAAACTTCAACATGTGTTTGTCTAACCCTTTTCTAGAAACCTTTGGCCAGCATTCTCCCCCCCCAAACTAAGAATCCCAAGTCCCTTGTATTTTCTGTATCACTTATCTCCCTGGTACCTCTTCTGTAGACTCAATCCATTTCTTCATCCTTCATGATGTGCAGAGCCCAAACCTTGAAATTATAATCCAGGTAAAACGGAGTAGAAAGGACAATCCTACCTCCTCTGTCTTACACACAACACTCCATCTTCTTCTATTGCTGGCAAGGGAGCTTGGTACTTCTACCAGAACAACATCTGACTGCTATATTTTTTTGTTCTGTGTGGTAACTTTGAAAATCCTGTCTACAGTCCTGCTCAAGACCTAGCTGTTCTTCATTTTCTATGTGCGCATACACTCCTTCTTCCTTTGTGTAGGAGTGTTGCTATTAGGAATGCAGGAACAAAGCACTGAAAGAAAGGTAACCCACCCCATGAAATTGGCTCTGCCTCAGATAGAGGAAATATGTCACTGCTATGCACATGCCTCTGCCTTGAAGGCAGAGACTCCTCTATCCACCACACCACCCCCCTATTCTCACGTAACCTTCAGAGAGTAACTCAATGAGTGGTGAATGCCCCTCTGCTGGTGGGTGCTGATTTCACTGCTTCCCAAATTATCTTTGCTTGGGCTGTCCAAAGAAAATGGAGGCAAACTGCACATTCTCTCTGAAGGCCTGGAAGAGCCACACATTCAAAATGATAACAAATCTTGAGATGATTACCAAGCACATGACAAATTAGTTGCTAGATGACACATCCATTACATTTGGGTTCTCCATCATGCTCTGCAGCGAAAATATACTTGAACTGTTAATGCAAAGTAACACTTTCCCTTTAGTCTGTTTCCTAGAAATTAATGCAACCAACTGATGAATCAGGTGCTACTTAACATGGCTAGAGATAACATAGTCTATGCAATAATAAGAATTCCTAAAGCAGGATCAGAGTTGTAATAGTACTGAAGTAGCCACACTGCTGTTACGTTATTATGGTAATTGACTGCTTTGGGTAACTATCAAATGTACCTTGCTCTTTCCTAGTTGCTTCCAAAACAGTAATTGAGTTCTTACTAGCAGTTTTCAGGAATGGTGGAAAACCGGTCTCTGAGCTTGCATGTCACTTCATTGACATGTAATCCTAATTTCTGAAATAGAAAGAGATGAAGCACTTACTTTCTTCAATTAATTATTTTCAGGCCAACTGGAAAACTGAATATTTGAACTGAGATTTATAAGAAGGAGTGGCACAGGGACAAAGCCCAGCATCTGCAATGCAGAAGAATACTCACTATTGAACAGGTATTTTCTATACCTTTTTTGTGGTCCCTAAGGAGATGTTGTTGAGAAGTGGGTTAACCTAAATCTGAAGAAAGCACTCTTTGGAGAAGTCTCCATGCAGAAGCTGATGATCAGAAACATAAAGTTGCAACCCTTTGGTTACTTACAATAACATGAATCACTATTACTTGTCCTAAACAGGAGGTAGTTAATCTCAGTTTCAAACTCTGGAAGTCAAAGCTGTACTTTGTGTGCACAAAGAACAACTATGGGAGGAAACAGACTGGAGAGCCTGATGCAAACCATTTTCCTCCTACAGAAAATCCAAGCCCTTTGTCTGGAATGACAGAGTCTTTATGGGGAATTATTATGCTGTAGCAGCTCATTCTAAGCTATATTTGGCAATTCTTGTAGAGGTATTGAACAACCTGAAAGGAATTGCACAGACCTGTTGCCTTGGAGAAAAATGACAATGCAAGTTTAATATTAACATTTATCCAAAATATAAGTTCTGTTAAAATAGTGCAATGAGTATCTTGCATAGTTTTCTAAAGAAATAATTACACAGAAAAAACATAGAAACCAAAAATTTTCATACCAGTAAAGTTTTCAGAATGTCACTGTGACTCATATCATCTTCTACAGCATGAATGGAGGGCTGGCCACCCCCTGCTGATAGTGGAACAGAAAGACCGTACAAATCACATAAAAGCATAAGACTCTTTTGCAAAGAGAAAGAGAAAAAGCTGCTGTTCTTATCCATGGTGGATAGAACAAAAAGTCACAGGTTTAATATTTCAGCAGGAAAACTTTTATTAGTCACTAGAAGAAAATTCTTATTAGGAGCTGATGTAGGGACCTTGAGAACAGGTTATACATAAATTTACATCCTCACTTTTATCAGCATAAATGTAACTAGATTTGGTCCTGACCTATTGCATGGGGTGATCTAGGTGACTACTCAGGGCCCATCCAGCCATCTAGTTCTACGACATGAAAGGACGCTTGTCTATGATTCACCCCCAGGAAACTTCTGAGCTTCTTGGCAATTGTTGCTGTGTTTGCTGCTCATCCCCACCTCTCTCCAGGGAATAATGTTGTGACAAGTGACGGCAGTGCGAGGAAACAAAATGCACCACCTTTTTTCACACACTGTCTCGTGACAGGAAGCATAAACCTTCCAGAGCTATGTGGCACTGTGCTCCTGTGGTACTTGCTGTGCTACACTGCTCTTCCTTGTATTAGCTGTAGTTCTGCCTCAGCAGGATTTCCGTGGGGTTGGCAAGGGGGAAGGCAGGCAGCATTTGGCATTGAGGAGCCCTGCAGTGAGGCAGTGGTGCCTAGAGAGGTGTCCGGATGGTGCTTGAGCTTAATCGCATGCTGCTAGCTGGTAGTGGCAGAGGTCCACAGAGCCTTTTCACATGCACAGCAAAACCAAGCATCTTGAGGAGCTGTTGGTGCAGTAGTTGAGTGTCAGATAGGTGCTGCAGTGTGGTGAGAAATGGACAGCCAGTAGCATGGTGTCACAGCGGGCAAATAGTTGGGTGTATGTGTGTAAGTGTGTGTGTGTGAAAGCCTGTAATTGGTCTTTTGAACACTCAGGCAGAAGTCTGAGAGTTGCTAGCCGCCACCAGGACAAACTTGTTGTAAATTTGGTAGCAGCTGGAATAAAGAGGCACATTCCAAGTCATCCAATGAATAAAGGAATATCAGACAGGACCACCAATTAGGAGGCTTATCATATGTTGTGCTCCTGCAGGTACACAATTTGAATTGGGAAAATCAAGTGCTAGGGTCTCCAGAAAGGAGATCTGTTGCCAGAAAGAAATGCTCACAAAAAGAGGTGGTCTTGGAAAGAAGATGGGGACTGGGAAAGGAGGAAGGTAAAGATCCTGGCTGGAGGAAAGATCCTGAAAGTGGTGGAGAATCCTGGAGATCAGGGAGGAAGTTGGAGACAAATGTAGGGAAATCACCAGAGACCGTGGCTGCTGATGCCCAAGCTGGGCAGCAGCACAGCACAAACCAACATGACTTTCTGCCCAAGCAGAAAGTAGCGACCTTGCTGCAGGGAGGGAACTTGAGACCTCACAAAAGTAATGCCAGGAGAGCAAGCAACGAGTGTGTGAGATATCAAGAAGGGTAAAAGCTCTAATCTCCAATGGTTTTTAAATAAACCCCAGCATCCAGATCCACTACAGGTTGTCATTCACTGTGTCTCGTCTGTGACACATGACCACAGCAGACCCACTGCACCTTCTCTGAGGGCAATTCCCGGTTGCAATAAAGAAGGCCTGAAGTTATGTACCACAGTCAAAGGCTTGACACTGGAGTAGGTGCCTTACTGGCTGCCCACCGCTCCCCTGCAGTTCAAGCTCTGCAGTGATAAATTCCAGACTTCTCCTTTTTAAATCTTCCTGGTGGAATACAAGTATCACCATGTAAGAAATGGAGGAGTGTTTTGTGTGCTTCCAGAGGTCTTGCTAAACTGAAGAAGTACAACCACAGGAGTATATTCCTATCTCATACAGGGAAGAATGTGCTTTGCTTCTGTAAACATTTTTGGATATTATCAGTGTAGTTCCTCACACAGTAGGAAGATAACCACATATGCCTCAAAGTGCTTGAAACCATCACTCAGAGGAAAGACAATAAATAGCTATTCTCTGCCCTGTGATTGGGAGTGAAGCAGTTTGCTGTTTGCTTTTCCAGCTTCACATCCTCTTGTGTTTGGCAGAATATGACACATGCTTGCTGCACTAAATGGCCACAAGGTAATTCAGACAGAAACTCAATAGGCACAATTGCTTTACAACCTTATAACACACTTGGTAAAAGCTGCAGCATTATGGAGTCTGACAGGCTACCTACAAAGCAACAGATATTAACAGGACACTGTATAGGATTTTGACTTTATGATTTATATTATTTACAGTCTACCTAAAACGAGAGTCTTCACGTCCTTCAAGCCACTGCATTTCATGGGAGTGTGACATAAACTTTGAAATAAACACAGGAGGGTGTGATTGGTGGTTTTAAGGACTATACTGGTACTCATTTCTTGACTGGGTGCTGAGGAGAGGAGAGGAGAGGAGAGGAGAGGAGAGGAGAGGAGAGGAGAGGAGAGGAGAGGAGAGGAGAGGAGAGGAGAGGAGAGGAGAGGAGAGGAGAGGAGAGGAGAGGAGAGGAGAGGAGAGGAGAGGAGAGGAGAGGAGAGGAGAGGAGAGGAGAGGAGAGGAGAGGAGAGGAGAGGAGAGGAGAGGAGAGGAGAGGAGAGGAGAGGAGAAAGATGGATAGCAAGTTAATATGGTATGTGAAAGCTTAATGTTAATGCATTTCTTATCACATACAGGATGCTCATGTCTATATCTGATTGTACTGCATTGTAGTAAGATGTGGTCAACAGAGTGTCTCAAATGTACAATAAGATCCCATACTCAGAAGCAATTACTAAGGCTTCCTCATCAAAAATGAAAGACCTACATTAATGCTCTACTTTGAAACCAAAGTACAACATATGCAACATTCTGAAGGGGTATTTGTTTATATTTCCTAGCAGCCAAATGCCTCTTCAGACAGTAAGAATAATCTATCCGTCCCTTTGGGAGAAATGTTACACTAGGACAAAGTTGAGACACTAAGGTGAGAATAAAAGAGCCCTGCAGAAAAGAGAATCAAAGGCAGTATAACACTCCCATCCACAATTTTCGAAGTAAGGACTGCTTTTAAGCCATAGAGGCAATAATAGCTCTATGGACAACAAGAACATAAACCAGGTAGCATTAAATACAAAACTGCATCTGTGCTTACCTGGGAATGTTTCTGATGAGGGTAACACCACTTGCCTACAGCACACCTGCCATTTAAGGGCAGTGCTGCTGAGGAGGGGTCTGCCAGACTTCTTACAGCACTCTGACTGGTAAAGAGCTTTGACATTTCTGCTTTGATACTCCTACATATGCATGCAAAGCCTCTCTAGAGGACCTCATGTCTGTGTCTCGCTTCATGATATAAGCATCATTGAAAATAGAAAGATCTGGTGTACGTGTTTGATGTCCTCAGAAATATTGGAATAGCCTGCCTTTGCATCCTCTGCCCTTAAAGTGCGTCCTTTGGGAAGGGCTTTCTTAGAGGCAGCAGGACAGAGGAAGTTTTGCCACTTGCTGATGCTGAATACTTTGGTCTGGAGCACAAACACATCTGCATGGGACAGCACAGAAAGCATATCAGCTTTTCAAGCACAAAACTGCTTTCACTTTTTGCTTATGCAGCTGAGTTTAGCAGAAGGCTCAGAAACCACCATTTAAATTTTTAAAAAATCTTCTATGTAAGACAGTTATTCTTTAAACACAGTGGAAGATTTCTGTGGAGCTGCTACTGCGGGGGGGAGCGGTACAGCCTATAATAAACATAGTCTCCCAATCACTGCGTGCATGAAAACCTTGATTATCCAAACCCTGGCTAACTGGAGCTCCCAGGCTGCTGAGGAAAAACACAAACAAATCCTAAAATAAAGAAAAACCCAAACCCTTTTCACTGTGGTTCCAAGACTATCTGAACTTTCTCTTGGAGTGTTTGCAGACTCAGCAGGCTCATGTTCATCTGAGTCATGAGAATCTGAAACAAATTTTGTATTCAGATAATTAAGGTTACATTGTATAACTGAACCAGTTATAGACCAAAGAAGGGGGAAAAGGGAAAATTGCTTCAACACAGTAATGATGAGAGAAAATTCCTCACCTATTCACCTTTTGTAGTCCTTTTTAAAAATGAAGCCACTTTCGAGCAGGTTGCAGAGAAGCACAAGCAACTGTATTATTTGTATACCTGTCTAAATATAGAATTGATACACCTTTCTCCTGAACATTTTATTTGAGGATAACAGCACACATTTGCTAAGAAGTAAACGAACCAATTTCTCATGCAATGACCTTGTGCGGAATGCTCAGCTACAGCAAGGATCTGGTTCTAATAACCAAGTTAAATCACTTTAAGGTATGAACACAGCATGCGAAATGCAGCTCAGGCTCAAGTTTTCACAAGGCTCTTCCTTGCTCTCAGTGTCACACACAAAAAAAAAAACCCAAATCAAACACCAAGAAAATCCAGAAGAAGGCTTTCAAAGCTTCCAAATGGGCAAGACGCTGCTGAGAAAGGGAGATGTTTTCTGGAAGCAATACAGAGAGGACTTGCATTGTAGCAACCTTCTGGTGCCATCAGGCAGAGGGGAGGGTGGCTGCTCCAGAATGGACCTGGCTGCAGATGGACAGCATTGCAAACAGTGCAAGACTCTTCAGGCAGGCCTTGCTCTGAGGACACCCTCAGACCCACTCATGCTCTTCTCTGCTATCACCTATCACACAGGCCATCCTGCTGACCTCAACGGTGCTTCCTGCAGGAGCTGAGGACATGTAGAAGGAGACAGCATTGTCCTCCAATGGCAGTGACATTCTCTGTTTAAAAGACTGATGAGGAGAAATGCAGGTCTTCAACCACCTACAATTCTTCCACCATCACCAAAGTAAGCTGGTGTGGCCAAATGTCCCTTGAAACTGAAAGGAAATTATTGGGAGTATCTGAAAACTGTACAGCTTTGAAAGCTTTGCTGGCATTTTTTAGTGGCAGTGGCTGCCTGGAATGGCACTGCTTACATGTAGGTTGATACTGAAGCGCTGGAGCACCCAACATGCAAGGAGAGGCTGCAGAGCTGGAATATTTAGCCTGGAGAGAGAAGGTTCAGGAGAATCTTGTGAATATGTGTGCAACACCTGATGCAGAGAGTAAAGAAAACAGAGACAGAATCTGTACTAGTGTGACAGAACAGGGCTGTGTTTAGACATGATGAGTCCTGCTTTGCTTTGCAAGTCCTCTTCTATTTCTGTTGAAATGCCAGACTGACCTGAGCCAGACAACTTACTGCAGATGCTATTCTGTAAGTGAAGGGATGTGGGGAATCCAGAGCCATTGAGCCTGAAGGCCACTTAGAGGCTGGTCTCACTCATAAGGCAGTAATCATGATGCAGCTCGTGGGTGGCCAAGCTCTTCCCCATGCCATGTTAATGGACAAAGAGACCCCAGAAGAACATTTCAGGAAGAAGATCTACATCCTCAAGGTGGAGCGAGAGAGAATATATAGGGGATATTTTTCAGCCTGAAATTATATCCTAGATTTAGATTCACAGGAGTGTAAGATTGAGCGAAGGAAATGGAGACTGAAGAAGGATTTAGTACCTTGCACAGACCCATACCTGCCTAATGCCCTTTTGGAGAATTTAAGAAAAAACAGATGTAAGCTACATTCTTTGTTTGCTAAGACTGTTGCCAAAGAGGTGGAAAATTTGAGGAAATATATTTCAGTGTCTGTAGGGGACAGGAGAGAGGTTGCCTTTCTGGACTTGCAGTGTGGTGAAAGAGGGTGACCAGATTGGGGTGTACAGTGCTGGGTGCACACCAGCACTTGCACACTTGGGCTGTACACTGCTGACTAGGCCCTTACAAGGCCCTGCACAAGCACACGATCTGATAGATCCCTCCTAGCAACAGGTAGGAAAAAAACACTGGCAAGAAAATGGCTTCTGTCCAGAGAGGGACCAAACATTGACTGTGGCATTCAGATTGCAGACCAGCACTGAAATAACTTCAGAGCAAATGAGAGCTACGATGAGCCAGCACACTGTGCCATTTTGGGTTTTGCAGGGCTCTGGTTTACTTTTGCTTTCTGTGGACAAGAAATTTCATTAATGTCTCTGCCAGCCTTCCCTTTCATACTCTTTACTCTGAAGTCTGTAATATCCAGCAGAGCCAGCACTGGCATGCTATTCCCCAGGCAATACATGCCTCCAGACACAGCTCTCAGCTGGTGGAGAGCAGTTCACCAGCCTCAGGCAGGGAGAGAGATCTGCTGCTGCCACATTTACACTGGCAGGAGGTGCAGCAGGTCTCAGCAGAGCCTCTGCAGACCAGATCCCTCTTCTAGGCAGGGACAGGCACGTGGGGCAACAAGGACACTGGGGTGAAAAATCCTGGCTTTGCTGAAACCAGCTGGGTCCTGGGAATTATCTTATCTATCTGACCAGCATGCAACCCCTCTATCATTCTTTGACTGTTCAAGCAAACTACTACAGGCAAATCTACTTGATTGTTTTTCAGAGACAAGTACCAGCTTGTGTCATCTCCCCAGATGCTAAATTGCCAAGCTATTGCAAATGAAATTCAGTCAAGCAAGACTCCTTTTCCTCAGAAGACCTGGCAAAGGAGCTCTTCATCCCTAGGTCAAATGCTCCAATTACTTCTCATTGCAAGCTCTGTGCAGGCAATATGTATGTACTGAAGTCAGAAAAGAGTCATGCCACCCTCTCACATCCTTCACCTGACATTCATTGATGAGGCTCTTCACACACCCTCCTTGACTTCAGAGACACTGGGCAAAGACAGAGGAAACTGCTAAGGGTTTGAGGCTGTGACCTTTGCAGTGGACACCAGATAGAGCTTGTATCCCATCCCAATCCCAACCAAGCCAGTAAGGGCTTACATTTTGGACATTGCCCAAGGAAGGTACTCACTGGACCACTGAGAAGATTCTGTCTCTGTTTTCTTTACTCTCTGCATCAGGTGTTGCACACATATTCACAAGATTCTCCTGAACCTTCTCTCTCCAGGCTAAATATTCCAGCTCTGCAGCCTCTCCTTGCATGTTGGGTGCTCCAGCGCTTCAGTCATTTTTGTGGCTCCTCAGAGGACTCACTCCAGTATGTCCATGTCTCTCTTCTATCAGGTAGCCAAACAGTGGACACAGCACTCCAAATGTGTCTCACCAGAAGAGAGGAGCGATCATCTCCCATGACCTGCTGACAGCACTATGTTTAATGGAGCCCAGGATGTCGCTGGCCACCTTTCCTGCAAGGGCACACTGTTGTTGAACATGTGATGCTCACCAGGATTCCCAGATACCTCTTTGCCGAGCCACTTTCCAGTCAGCCAGCTCCCGGTCTGTCCTAGGGCATGTGGTTATTCCTTCCAAGGTGCAAGACTTGGATCTTCCTCTTGTTGACCTTTATGAGGTACCTGTCAACCCATTTCTCCAGTCTCTTGAGGTCCCTCTGAATGGCAGCACAGCCCTCTGGTGTACCAGCCACTCCTCCCAGTTTCTGATGTTTCAACCACACCTCCCACTTCTTGCAGACAGCGTACTCTGTACCATTCTCTCTACCATTCTTCAGGTCATTAATGAACATGTTAAACCGTATTAGCCTCAGTATCAATCCCTGGGATCAGCCACTAGTGCCTAGCCTCCAGCTGGACTTTGAGTCACTGATCACAATCCTTGGAGCCTGGCAGCTCAGCCAGTTTTCAGTCCACCTCACTGACCACTTACCTAGTCCATCCTTTATCAGTTTGTCAATGAAGATATTATGGGAGATGGTGCAGAAAGCCTTTCAAACTCAATAGAAACAACATCCCCTACTTTGCCCTCATTAACCACCTAATTAACCTTTTTAATCACAGAAGGCTATGATGTGGGTGAGGTATGATTTCACCTTTGTAAATCCATGCTGATCACACCCAATCACTTTCTTGTCCCTCATATGTTTGGTAATGGTTTCCAAGATTAGACAGAACCATAGAATCATAGAATCATTTAGGTTGGAAGAGACCTTTAAGATCATCAAATTAACCTAGCACTGCCAAGTCCACCACTAAACCATGTCCCTAAGCACCACATCTACCCATCTTTTAAATACCTCCAGGGATGAAGACTCAACCACTTCCCTGGGCAGCCTGTTCCAGTGCCTGACTGCCCTTTCTGTGAAGAAATTTTTCCTAATATCCAATCTAAACCTCCCCTGGTACAACTTGAGGCTATTTCCTCTAGTCCTATGCTCCATCATCTTCCCAGCAATAAATGTGAGGCTGATTGGCCTGTAGTTCACTGGTCCTACTTCTTGTCCTTGAAAACAGGAGTGAATAATAAATTGGCATTATTCCAGTCCTCTGGAACCTCCCCCAGTCCCCATGGCCTTTCAGAGGTAATCAACAGTGAGCTTACATGACACCATCTAGCTCCCTCAGCACCTGTGGTGCATCTCATCAGGGCCAATGGACTTGTGCATTTCCAGTGTGTTTACATATTCCCTAACCTGATCCTTCCCCACCAAGGATAAATCATTCTTGCACTACATATACCCACTGGTTTCAGGGACCTGGAACTGCTGAAGGCCAGTTATACCAGTCAAGACCAAGGTGTTCAGTATCTCAGTCTTCTTCATGTCCATTAAGACCATGTCCCCATTCCAGCTCACCGGTGTGTCCAAATCTTTCATAGTTATTCCTTTGCTGCTGATGCACTTGTAAAATTTTTCCTTTTGACTTTCATCTCCCTTGCCAGATTCAACTCCATGTGGACTTAGAATCATAGAATCATAGAATCATAGAATTGTTAAGGTTGGAAAAGACCCTTAAGATCATCAGGTCCAACCGTTAACCGCCAAGTCCGCCACTAAACCATGTCCTCAAGCACCACATCTACCCGTCTTTTAAATAACTCCAGGGATGGGGACTCAAGCACTTCCCTGAGCAGCCTGTTCCAGTGCCTGACGACCCTTTCAGTGAAGAAGTTTTTCCTAATATCCAACCTAAACTTGCCCTGGCGCAGCTTGAGGCCATTTCCTCTTGTCCTGTCACTTGTTACTGGGGAGAAGAAACTGACCCCCACCTCACTACAACCTCCTTTCAGGTAGTTGTAGAGAGCAATAAGGTCTCCCCTCAGCCTCTTCTTCTACAAACTAAAAAACACCAGCTCCCTCAGCCGATCCTCGTAAGACTTATTCTCTAGACCCTTCACCAGCTTCGTTGCCCTTCTTTGGACGCGCTCCAGCACCTCGATGTCCTTCTTGTGGTGAGGGGCCCAAAACTGGACATAGTACTCGAGGTGCAGCCTCACCAGTGCCGAATACAGGGGCACTATCACCTCCCTGGTCCTGCTGGCCACACTATTCCTGATACAAGCCAGGATGCCATTGGCCCTCTTGGCCACCTGGGCACACTGCTGGCTCATGTTTAGGCGGCTGTCAACCAACACCCCCAGGTCCTTTTCAGCCAGGCCGCTTTCCAGCCGCTCCTCCCCAAGCCCGTAGCATTGCCTGGGGTTGTTGTGACCAAAGTGCAGGACCTGGCACTTGGCTTTGTTGAACCTCATACAGTTGGCCCCGGCCCAACAATCCAGCCTGTCCAGGTCCCTCTGCAGGGCCTTCCTACCCTCCAGCAGATCGACACTCCCACCCAACTTGGTGTCATCTGCAAACTTACTGAGGGTGCATTCACTCCCCTCATCCAGATCATTGATAAAGATATTACACAGGACTGGTCCCAACACTGAGCCCTGGGGAACACCACTCATGACCGGTCGCCAACTGGATTTGTCTCCATTCACCACCACTCTCTGGGCTCGGCCATCCAGCCAGTTTTTAAGCCAGTGCAGAGTGCACTTGTCCAAGCCGTGAGCAGCCAGCTTCTGCAGGAGAATGCTGTGGGAGACGGTGTCAAAGGCCTTACTGAAGTCCAAGTAGACAATATCCACAGCCTTCCCCTCATCCACTAAGCGGGTCACCTTGTTATAGAAGGAGACCAGGTTAGTGAAGCAGGACCTCCCTTTCATAAACCCATGTTGGCTGAGTCTTATCCCCCGGTTGTCTTGCACATGCTGCATAATGGCACTCAGGATGATCTGTTCCATGACTTTGGCTTTCCTATCCCCATTCTACATGCTCCCACAGTGTCCCAGGTCACTTGCCCCTGCTTCCACCTCCTGAGTGCTTCCTTTTTATGGTTAAGCTTTGCAAGTAGCTCTTTGTTCATCCATGCAGGTGTCCTGTCATCTTTGTTTGTTTTCCTGCTTATCAGTTGGAGTCTTGAGTTTCTTCAGTTTGGAGGAGGTGATCCTTGATATTCAGCAGCTCTCCTGGACCCTTCTGCTCTTCAGGACAATGTATTATGAGATTTTCCCAGGCAGTTCCCTGAACACGCCAAAGTCTGCTCTCCTGAAGTCCAGGGTTGTGATCCTTTGATTGGGTTTTTTGTCTCCTCCCAGGATCCTGGATGCCAGCATGTTGTGGTCATGTAATCACGACTGCCTAGCCCTCACATCCCCTACCACCTGTTCCTTATTTATAAGAATTAAGTCCAGTAGTGTTCCTCTCCCTTCCTCAGGTACCTGTCTCAGGAAGTTATCATCAATGCACACCAGCAGCCTCTTGGATTGCTTGTGCCTGCTGGGTTGTCCCTCTAGCAGATATCAGAGTGGTTCAAGTTCCCCATGGAGACCAGGGCCTGTGGAGGAGAGCCTTCTTGCAGGTGTCTGAAGAAGGCCTCATCTCTCTTCCGATCTGGCAGGTAGCAGACACCTACCACAACCTCACCCATGTTGTTCTGCTCACTTATCCTGACCCATCAGCTCTTCGCTGGCTCCTCACCCAGGAGCCATCTTCAGGCAAAGCTCTATGCATGCCAGCTGCTGCCTCATATACAGGGCAACTCCCTTTCCTCATCTTTCCTGCGTGTCCTTTCTGTATCGTGTATAAAAAAGCCTGTACTCATCTATGGCAGCACTCTATTGTGTGAGCTATTCTGCTACATCTCCGTGATCCTAGTGAGATCATAGCCCTGCAACAGCATGCTGACTCATTGCTCCTGTTTGTTCCCCATATGCACGCACAGAGATGCATCCAGCTGTGCTGATTTCTCAGAAGAGGTGGGAGAGCTTTCCCCATCATGCTGCTTGGTAGGCACTTCATTATCTGTATGCATATGCTTGGGGTGACCCCAGTTCCATCCTATTTTGCTGATCAGAAGGTCTCTCCTGTCCACATCACCCTGGACCATTTGCTGGCCACCGTAGTGCACCACTTCCTCACTTAATTGGAGGGTCATCCTTTCCCTCCCCTGTTGTTTAAAGCTCTCCTCACTGGGTTGGCCAGCTTGTTGGCAAAGATACTTCTGACCCTCTTAGTCAGGCAGATCCCATCTCTTCCAAGCAGTCCTCAGTCCTAATCATAACCTGTTGCTGACACCAGCTTCACAAGCAGTTTTGACCTACATGATCCATCCAACCCTCCTCAAGGCCTTCCTTCTCACTGGAAGGATAGAGGAGGCACTGCCTCAGCCCCCATGCCCTTGACCATCACCTCCAGAGCCATGTAGTCGTGCTTGATCCTGGCAGCCATACTGTCAGGACTCCCCTGGCAGTGTGATTATGCTGCATTCATTACTGGTATAACAGCTCCTTACGCCTCAAGACCAAAGTAGGTACAGTTGGTGATTATGTGTGGAGCAAGGATAAAATAAATTTGATTTTTTGGACAAGGGATTAGTTTTGCAGCATTGGTAGTTAAAGTAATCTAGTTTTGATTAGCAAATCAGCACAACTGAGGTATAAATTGCTGGCAGAATCAGGATTAGGAAAAAGATGTTCATCTTCATTGATGCTGTTTTTTAAGAAGTACCATTCAGGCTCACACGTCTACATGTTTAGGCCTCATGTGTATGCTCCCAAGGAAATACATTCACTTGCCCTTTCTCTGTATGGATTCCTCTTTTAACCCTCAAACCCAGATCTAAATAGCTGTGTCATACATTCCCCTCCTTCCTTCTCCCTGGTCAAATCCTTCCTGAAGGTGCTACATCGTCAGGGGTGGGTCCTCTGTCCAAGAGAAGAGATGGGGAATAAGGAGCCCATCATGCCATTCAGGGTCTTCCTGTCAGCAATACCAGTGTTCCTAGAAAGGGATTAAAGCTCCCAAAGTGAACCAAGTCCCAGGACCAAAATTAAAACTCTGAATAGACTTGTCTGTGCTAACCAGTATTGTGTTGTTTTGTTTTGCTTTTAACACAGCTTGCTTTGCAAGCAAGAAAAGCGTGAGGTTACTATGTAGTTTTGTGTTGTACCTGTCATGTAACACAGTGCTGGGTTTGACCTCTGTCAGCTGGGGTGAGCAGGGAATCCTCCCTCTGAGCTGGTATCTCAACCAAAGGAGCCCCTGCCATGCCAGAGCACATCCTCCACACAGGGTTGTTAAATACCAAATGACAAACAAACTACCAGGTATTTCTAGCGTAATTCCTTTGGAACAAGAGAAAGCAAATGAACCAGTAGGCTCTGAGGCCTTTAGCTGAGGACAAACGACTCCCTCTTTTAAGCTTCCAAAACAGTGTTTATCTGCACTTGAACTCTGCAACTCCAAATGGCACAGCAGGCAGGAAGGGAAAAAAGAAGCACAAATAACCCTCAGTCAGCGGAGAAGCCACCTTCCTACAGTGCATTTATCATTCTCCCAGCAGTTCCTTTATTTTTTTCCAGGGAGAACAGAGCTTCACTTACAAGGGACTCACCCTCAAAGATTAAACAACAAAAGCACTACATCCACTTGATTAGCAACCTGTGTACAAACTGATAAAGAAATTCCTAGCTCATCTGGCTTGCATTTTGTCATTGGTTATTTAACATGTTAGAGAGGCAGTGTCTCAGCCATCAGCGATTTTCTCTAGTGATGGCTGACTCCCATATCTTCAGCACTGCAGTTCTGGGAGAGTCAAGTCATTTGCTGGTCGCAGTGAAAGGCTTTTTTTCTGCCCTTCTATGACCTGTTCAATGAGGTAAAAAACCATGCTATATTCTGGAGACAGTCACTGCCACCCAAACCAGAGATCAGCATTATAATTGCCTGTCAGTACTATAACTATCTGATTTTAATACTTATTAACTAAAATGTCCTCTGCTGTAAAGTTAGTGTTTTGCTATGCTGCAACCAGTGCTGATAGTGGCTTACTCCTTCATGGTATAGCTCATTTGCTATGCACTTTCTGTAGCACCACCAAAAGGGCTGCTTGCATTTAATTAGTTCAGAGAAAGTGGCAAGAAAGGATAAGGAACGGAGCTGCTGAACTGAAATGTACGCTGTGAAGTAGGAACAAACTAGAAAGTAAGTTGTGGCAAATTCACATCTCTTGGCCATTTTCTTTTCCCAAATGCTACAGAACTGACGTCTGGACTCAGATGCAGTAAGATGGTGCAACCGCTTGGCAGAAACCCATGGCTCTATGTACAAAAGCCCACAGACAGAAATCTACACAAGCGATAGCCAGCCCTGCCTCGCTGCAGAAGGTGCAGCTAATAGCATGTATTGAAACGAAGAGCTCTGCCCTCTCTGCTCTTACTTGCACCTGTACTTCCCCAAATGCATGGAGCCAAGCACCTGATGACTGCAGCCAGTGAGGAGAAGGGGGCACCACTGTTGGATGCTGTATCATCACCAGTTATTGATCTTTATCAAAACCAACCCATTCCTTCTTTACCCTTCACTTCCTTCCATCCTTTTTATTTTACCTATAATCCTGGGATCTCTGTGAGATGTGGCCATGGAGAACTGGGCCCAAATCAAAACCTTCAAAGAATGTGAAGGAATATTGAAAAAGAGCAAGATCCAATCTCAAGAAAAATGCTGCTTCCCAGGGACAAAGGGCAGCAGCAGGATGCGTGAATGCAGCTCACATCCACAAGTGTGCAGCTGCTGAGGTGAAGATCAATAATAGATCTAAAGGCACAGCTCAGACCAGCACTGTGATGGGCTTTAAAAAAGAGCAGGTTCTTCCTAAGAATAGTCTAGGTTGGAGGTCTGGAAAGCCATGGAGTTACAGTGAGCCCATGTCACAAAGAGCTGAGCATCATACAGATTTTTGTACAGGAAAGATGGCTAAGGGCTCACTGAGGCTGACAAAAAGCAAATCCATTGCTTTCAGTGATCTCTCAAATCCAAGTCCTATGTGTCTGAGACAGTGAGGCCTTTGCCCAAGATGATTGCAGCAGGGGACAGACACTGTTTCTGCAGATGAACCTGCCAGATCTTTCAGGCTCTTTATGATTTGCTGCTGCACTGTCTAAATGAAGTGGGAGTGATGCTGAGTGTCTAATGCCATTGATATATGTCTTGCCGATGGGCCCCTGCGTGTGATCCCTCTCAGGGCTCCTGTCAAAAGTCCGTGCCTCACCACAGAGGCCAGGAGTAGTCCCCAGGAGTTTAGCGTGGGTGGAAAAGGCAAGAGGTGGCCAGACTAGGAGCAAGGCAGAAGCAGCCAGCTCAAATGATAGCAGTGAAGGAAGGGAGGGAGATGAACAGAGCCTGTTATAAGCAATTCACTCTACTCCTTAATCCTGCATTAAATGCAGAGGGGGAGAGGCAGAGAGACTGAGCAGGTGCAGTGGTCAGACAGGTCAGTACGGTTAGCTTCAAGCTGGCTGCGTGTGACAAGCTTGCACTCATCCCACATCTGCTACAACTTTCAAAGAAATATTGGGTATTGCATTAAAGAGACAAATTTCCATTGGGAGGCCAGGGCCACAGTCAGCAGCATAAGTGAGGAAGAGGGATCAGCCAGAGCAGAGCAAGCCCCACACCACAGGCAGAAAGAGTCAGGCTCACAGCAGAGCTGGGGGGATGTTTTCTCAGCCCACAAAGTTCATCATGTCAGGAGCATATGTCTGGGACAGTGGCATAACTCAGTTTTCTGGAAAACCTGTCCTAAAGACACTCTGCAGGAGATGATCTCTGTCTTGGGATTTACACCCTTTTTATGAATCCGTTGATGTTCGGTCTGATTTTTGCAGGTAGGACACTGTTACAGTCCCCTCTACACATCCAACAGAATAAAAGCATTCATGTCAAAATGAAAAGCTGGGGCTGAGGTAGAGTCCACATCTGATTTATACTCCAGAAGCCACTCCATGGGGGTGGATGGGGGCAGGATGTTGGGGTTGGTGTCATCTCTCTCCATGTCCTCTCTCAGAATGCATTGTGAGCCAAAATGAAGTCATGGCTCTTGCATCAGCAACTATGATGAGAAATTGTTAGTGCAGTTAAGTGGTAGTGAAAAACCTCTGGGATGTGTTTGATGCAAAGATGAGCTGCTTTTCTTTCCCATATTTTACTTGGTTGGCTTTTCCTTCTTATGGCAAAGCACAGCTGTTTCCTGCACTACAGAAAAAAATAAAAACAGACAATCAATTTAAAAATAGAAACTGCTCTCCTGCTCTTTAGGGGAACTTTGCCCGGAATGTACTATTTTAGTATTGATTTTTTTATATTTTTGACAGGTTAGAATATATGATTTTGAAGCTTTTTATTTTTGTCTCATATATTCAGCAGTGAGGGTAGAGATGAATCATGCTACCCATTGGTAATTCTTTGTCTTCAATCACAGAAGCATTTAGTACCTGTGATGGTTACTACTTTCTTGTACAAGAATCAGAACTCAGAACTCAGAACCTGCTAAATGTACGAAGTGCTGAGAGATTGCCTTGTATGACCCAGAACAAAGCAAAAACCTCTCCCAATTCCTGTGTTTCTTTAGAGGAAGACAAATTTAATTCTAAAGTGTTTGTTCAGTGTTTCGATAACACTGAGAACAGTACAGCTGATCAGACCTTCTAGAAAGAAAAATCAGAATATAAACAGCAATGAGCCAAGTTTCACAACAGGCTATAAAGAAACACAAGTACCTGATGCTTGACAGAAGCATAAAAGAACTACAAGGTGAGGCTGCTGTTTCAAACAATCAGTTTGTCAGGCCAGAAAAGGCAGTGTGTGGAATTGGTCCCATACCGCTAGGCTTCTGCCAGGGTCAAGGTCAGTTTGGGGCGCAGGGAATTAACTGGGATCAGATCACTTAGCAAAGTGGCAGGGGAGGACCTGCAGAGTATGCCACGTTCCTCACATAGACCACATCCCCAGCTTCCCCAGTAGGGACGGGACGGGGAGCATGGCTGTCCAGCACCCCTGTCCTGGATGGTAAATTGTCTCCTGACATTTGTGCTCAAATAGTGTTAGTCCCATCACAGTGATACACCCAGCCACTTTTGAAAACAAAGTCCTTTTTAGTATTTAACTGAATTTGTCTTGTTACTTTCTCTCTCCCTCCTTCTGTTTTTGCTTTTCACCAAAAGTAACTTTTATCATTAGAATCCATGTAACAACAGAACCCTGCCACCAAACCTTCATGTAGTGAGCATCACACCTTGTGCAACAAAACGACGTACAACAGACCTCCCGCCTGATTGTCTGCTTGCCATTACAAGCCTCCACACACACAGAGCTTCCTGGTCAACCACCCATTTCATACAGTTACCAAGTTTGGGCGGGGAGGAATTGTCAATGGAAAATAAACAGCAGAAAATAAGCAGAGAGCAGAGCTGTGGATACCCAGCATGACAGTGCACTGAGTGCAGACTGCGGTCATACCACATCATTAAGACAAGCCCCCAGGCTGCCATCTGCAGTCTCCTCTGCAGTGATGTAGCCAAGACAACCCAAGACAACATATCCACAGCATAAATTCTGTATCAGTCCATTGCATCCCCATAGAGGATTCAGCTCTTCATGGACCAACGGGACAAGGAGGAAAGTAGAACATCATTCATCTGCTCATACAGTACAACACTTATGCTGTCCATAAAACACCTTCATTGTCATGCCTAGGGATCCTAATAATACACTTGAAATACTTTGAGCATATTTAATAAGTGAATTGAACTTAATTAGGATTATTTAACACTAGAAAATATAAAACAACTGAAATCTTTACCTCAAGCCTTTTATGTAGCTCTGAAAGGCAATACCCAGCTGAGACGATGTTACTTCATTGAGATGGACTATCTTTGTGGTTACCATGGAGGAGGGAACCCAGTGATGTGCCTGGTCTGTGGGCTGAACCAGAAAGTCCCCAGTTTGAACCACAGGGGAAGAAGTGAGGAGGCAGCTTTCCTGCTTTACATGAACCAAAGCTGCTTGGACTCCCGTCACCACCAATGAGGCCCAAGGAAACTCCTTGAGGAACCCTATAACCATCTCAGACCATCCATACCTGTCAGACTGCTTCCACTGTCCACTGTAAATGGACCAATGAGGGCACCTCAGCAACAACACAGCTCTGAATGTGCTATTTAACAAGGTGTAGAAAGGTGTCAATAAGGAGAAAACTGCTTACTTGTCTTGTTCAGGACTGTGAAAAGCCCAGACAAGAGGATGCAGTGAGTGACCCCAGGGCCCAGACTACACAGTTTTAATGATTCAGTCCATCCAGGTCAGGCAGAGGCAAGGGATTTTGCAAAGAGGGACTCCAAATGGCATCTTTATGTAAGATGAAACTAGCCTTTTCTAAGTGAATGCCAGCTTGTTGGGGAGAAGCAGCTACTTGGCTGAATTGTTTCTTGGGGCATGCAGGTGCTCTGGAAAGGCAGTGCAAAGCAGCAGGGGTGCTGACACCTGAAGGGTAAGAGAACTGCAGCTGTGGTCCTGCAGACAAGCCCTCAACTGGTGAGTGCTGCCCTGAAGCTCTACAAAGGTGAGCTCAGTCTTGCTGTGGAAGATGGGTGGTAAGGCACCCTGGGCAGCAGTCATGGCCACCTTCCCCAGGTCAGGTAAGATGGTGATGCAGTTTTGAACCCTTCTGGCCAGGCAAAATCAACCCAAGAGACTGCTTGACCAGGTCTCTCTGGTGCTCCTGATGTCTGTAGTTTTACCCTATACTTCTATTTTATTTACCGTACATTTATCACAGGGAGAAGAGGAGATTTTCTTACAGCCCTCAATCTTAAAATCTCTTGTAGAAGGCAATCCTCCTTCTCCTTCCTCCTGTGTCTGTCATGTTTGCTACCTTCCTTACCTGCACTCCGCCCCTTTATGGCTTTAGCAAGACAAAGTGACCAGACCCCAATGAAGGCTTCAAGATGAAGATGGCCCTATGGGTTTTGTGTCTGAATTTTCAGATTGTTTATTATTCTGTTCCTGACACGCCTGACACAGATCATTCATTTTTTCCCGTTTCTGTAACATGGACTGTCTACAGTAAAAATTATTTTATTTTCCCTTCTCTCCCTTGGCAGGAGTAGTGGTTGTGACTAACTCAGAACCCATCAGTATGTTCAGGTTGCTTCAATTGTTCTTTTCATTGTGCACTGCCAATTTGCAATACACTTCCCTAAATTGAATTTCAACTACCAATGGGTTGCCCAGTAATCAGTTTTGCTAGGGGCTTTCTGATATTTCATATAATGCTCTCCAGGCCTCACTAATCTAAATCATTCTGTACCATCCATAAATTTGCCACGTAACTACTCCCCCACTATTCTAGGTCATTACTAAACATGCTGAGGCACACCTGCCCTAGTGCTTCTCCTTAGGGCACCTCACTATCAACTGCTTTCAGTGCTGAAAACTGGCCAGTCTTGCCTGCTCTTTGCTTCTTACCTTTTAACCACTTTTTAATCTATATCTAAGACACCTGCACCTCACCTCTACTCCTCTAATAGCCCTGATCAAAGCCTTCTGAAATCCTGAGTAATCATCAGCACTGCTTCTCCTTTCCCCCATGGTGTGTTACCTACTCCAAAGGACCCCAGCGGGCCACCAGCCCCTTCCTGCCCAGCTCTCACATGCACTTCTAGATACTTTCTAATTCTGCCTTTAGTGTTTTTTCTTCCCTTCCTCCTGGTATGAAATGCAGCGCACACTGGTCAATGCTGGGCATCCTTTTTAACAAGCTCTTGCCTTTTTTAAGGGTAGTGGAGCACTGGAACAAGCTCCCCTGGGAGGTGGTCATGGCGCCAAGCCTGACAACATTCAAGAAGCATTTGGACAATGCCCTCAGACATATGGTATGATTTTTGGCATTGTCTTACTCAGGGACAGGAGTTGGACCCGATGATCCTTGTGCGTCCCTTCCAACTCAGGATATTCTATGATTCTATGATACTAAGCATGTGCACTGTTCATTACCACTGTGTTTTGAGACAGAAAAGACCACGCTTTTGTCAACGGCTTGATGTGACAAGATGTTATATGTGGATGTATGATTTATGAGGCTGTAAAGCATGAAAAAGGTAACAACTAAAAGCGCCCCTTACATCTAATAATTTAATTACCCCAAGTAATTCTGCAGCCTTGTATGTCCAAGAACTCCCAAGACTTGGTTTATATCAGAACTGGTCAAGCATTCAAAGAATCAGTATTTCCACATTTAAAAGCCTCAAATCTGAGTTGTCAGGATTTGTGGGGCTCTTTAGGAGCACTCAGGTAAGCGGGAGGGGAAAGGGAAGGGTTTTTTTGGAAGTGTTTTTTAGTTCTGGGGAATGAGCAGGTGGAGTTTCAGGGAGAAGAGGGTCTGCCATCCCAAATCACAGCACAGGGAGGTGGTGGCAGTGCTGGGTGTGCAGGGGATGAGGCAGACCCAAAGCTCCTGCAGTAGCAGGGCTGTGCAAGAGGCCCAGGAGTCTTCCCTCCCACATCTTCTGCCTGCTGCTGACTTCCCACAGGGGCAAGCAGCTTTCTCTCTCTCTCTCTCTCTGCTTTGGTTCCCCAGATGGAAAGTGAAGATCACAACATTTCTTCTGTCTTGCCTGCTTGGATTGTATAATTCTGATCTCTTCCAACACCTTCTGGTATTGCTACAGCTACAGGTGGGCCACAGCCAGCTACCTTTTCTTTTTTAGTATGTATAACTCCTGCCTCAATGGTCTCATTTTAGTAATTTATTACTGTGGAATATCTTGAGTTTTTTGAGAACTTGGCCTCTATAGTTCATACTTACTAGCTGTAAGAGAAAATAAACTCAGAATACATATTTTCCAATGGCATTTGCCTTTAAGGCCAAAGCAAAAGTATCATTTAGCATCCCTGTAATGTGACTGACCATTTCACACTCTAATGGTCTAGTACAGACACTGACTGTCTTGCAAACTTCATATTTCTGATATGCTTCAGATAATTTGTTATTGCCCTTGGTATCCCTGGCTACTTGCTCTTCAAATTTCCTTTTGTCCTGCTTCCACGCTGGCAGGTAAGATATAAGATTAGTTTCCACTCCATTAACATTACGAAAGCTGGATTTCCATTTCTTAAACAATAGTTTTGGTATGAATGTATTCCTACTCTTTGCCATTTAACCAGAGTACTTTCTGTTTCCTCTTTTCTCTTCTGAAGGCTGTTACCGCTGCAGATGTGTGCTGTAGCGTAATGTGTATATATCAATGCAGGTTACACATAATATTAAAAACTATGTTACCTGCAAAATCCATTTTCTCAAATCTCAAAAGCTATTCTAGAATACTGTGGGAAAAAGTGCTGCATTGCATATTCAGAAGGCAATTTCAGATATGCTGAATTTCCTGAAACATTTCCTCACCCAGTGCAGACAAGTGCTTTTAAATACCTTTCCCCTTGAGAAATCTCAGCTACATAGGATCCCAGACAAAATCCTTATGCATCAGGCTATGTGCTGGCAGAACTGTCTCATCACATAATGATGAGCCCCAAATCTAGGCATGCATCCAGGACTAGTCATGCAGCTCCTGTGTGTTCGACACAAGGAAGCATGCCTTGCTACCTATGCACGAACAGTATGCTGTGGCATATGAGCAGGGCAGAAAGGCTGAAGCAGATAGCATGACTGCATTTACCAGTCGTCACACTAGAAGTTCCTGCAGATTCAGTGTCCAGCCCAAATTCTCCCATGCCAAGTCACCTTTTTTCCCACAGAGATTTTTATGTAGGCAGAGTGAGGAATTATTGGGCAAGTAAACAAGCCAAGGTCCTGTGATGTCACCAGCGGTAGCCAGATTAAATGAGAGGCCTACTCATAGGGCTGCCAGGGTCAGTGAGTATAGTTTCCAGCATAGATCCTGGGAAGAGCTTCTCAAACTAACTCACCTCAAGAAATGAAATACTTGCCTTTCTCCAAAAAGAGTCTTCAACAAACTGAGGGCTGTTAATAAGGCATCATCAGACACAGCAATCTAGCAGAGAAAGAAATAGGAGGGACCAGGGACTTCTTCCACTTCTGGCTTGCGTGAACTGTGTTCACCTCAGCTATAGTTCAGGCCCAATCTGTAGGCACTTGCAGAAAACATAGGCATAGATATCGTGATTTTACCAGGACCATTTTTTTAGATTCAAATGTACATTTATAGGCTTTTGTAGGGCCTAAAGAAACATGGCCTTCAAAAAAAAATGAGTTACTTTCTTATCTTAGCAAAGTAGCTCTCCCAGTGATCTGCTTCCTTGATGGGTATGGCAGCAAACACCACCATTTAGTTTTAACTGTAGTTCACTACCATTCTCTTAATGTCCTTCAGAGAGCTATGTTCCACTAAAAAAGGATGCAAAAAATTACATGATTGACTCTTTTTGATCTTAAAAAATAGAGCTAAGAGTTTAAAACAACTTTATTTTCCTGGCACTCAACGACTAAGAATCAGAGAATTTTTGTCTGTTTTTTGAGACCAATCTGCATCACAAATGCTAAGTTTGTGGTAGACCCCCCAGTTTACATCACATGCAGAGAAGTCCAGGTGGGTAACCAAATTGCAGAAATTCACCTTCATAAATAATTTCTTAGGCATCCAAGAGAGTTTGCTATGAATTCAGTGTCAGCCCTGAATGCTACTGTTTCTCAACAGGGCAAGTAATTTAACTAGCCATCCTCATGAATTTCTATTTGTGAGGGAGAGATTACCTGTGCCTTACAAATATGTCCCTGTACCAACTATTGTGTGCATTCCACAAGGTCTTCATGCCTTTCTGAAGTCTTTGAGCACAGCAAATTTTCTCTTCCTTTAGCTCACCATAATGCTGCTTTTGCCTTCAGATTCAGTACATTGCCCTGTCTTGAAAGCCACTGGAAGCTGCTGGATCATCTTAACCTTAGTAACAGCACTTTGCAGGAGCAAATAGCTAATTTTAAATAGAAACTGTAATGTCAAATATATTTTTCTGTTTATAAATGGCAAGGAATTGCTTTTTGCCATTTTGTAGTCCCGAGTGCAGGCTGAGAAAAATATCCCTGGGACTCCAATGTCAGAAGCAATGGAGGTCTAAGTGAGGGGTGGGAGGTGATGGTATCTGATTGCAGATCAAGCCTTATGAACCTCGCATCCTCCATTAAAATCATATACTTCAAGGTGTCTTCCCCACGTTGGGCTATCATGTTCTACCAGTCAACACTGGCAGCCTGTTCTTAGGCCCTAAAGCTAAGTGAGGCAAAGACTTGTTTGTTGGTGATGCAAGGCCATGAGAGTGAAAAGAGTGAGCTTTCCCCTTTGGCTGTCAAAGGAAAGCAGAGGAAAGTGAAGAGGGACAGCTGCAGTTGCCTTTCTGAGAAGGCAGAGGAACAAAAAGAACAAAGATGAAGCAGCCAAGCCCACCTGGGATTATGTGCTTGGACTGCACACCCCTGCATTTTGTGTACCCAAGCACAGCAAATTTTCAGGAGGTGCTCAACGCTCCCATCATCCAAACATTGCTCTGTAAATCAGGCCTCTGGGAGGTTATGCTGAATGCTACAGGTTTGTGGATGCCTCTGGATGTTCGGGTGTGCACTGCTGCGGCTCCATCTCCCATCACGGGCTGCACAGCCCAGGCCAGGCCGTAGAGCTGGCCCCACATCCCTTTCCATGCTGCAGGAGTGGAGAGGATGCCTAAGCCTCCTTCAAAGGGTCTGAGCAATGCCAGTGATCTGCACCCTGTGCCTCACTACAGTCTTGTAGTGCTAAAATTATCCAACTGGGTTTCAGGTAAGCGTTTTTTCCTTCATTTCCCCGTGGTTCCTATGGAAACCAATCCCACAGCCCTTCCCGAGTGAATGCAGAAACCACAGCAGGGTTCAGAAGCAGGAGATATGCCCATTTTCCGTATTGGCCAAACATTTACTCCATTTACGTTACAATAGCTTAAAGAGACGCAGTCAAAGTGCTATGTGCTTTGGGAGATCCTGCCCCTTATTCCAGTGGGGTTGTCTCTGCTTTATCAGGCTGCATTCTTAAAGCAATAGTTTGTCACACCTGACAAATTTTGCTTGTGAAACTAATTTATGTACATGTCAATGTTCAACTGAGCTCTGTAGTTCAGCAGCATATGGTGACAGAGATCTGGCACAAGATCCCTATAGTTCCCACATGCATTAATTTAGTCATAGGAAATTCAAAGATGGAATTTTGGTAAGAATAAAAAGTCATTCCCAAGTATTTAGTCATTGTTGAATACTTATAACTGATGAAAAAACCTTCATTAAAAAGGTAGGTTGCAACCTTTAATGATGACAGGCTAGGAATGTCAGAAATCTCTAATCATGAGCAGAGATTTTCTCTGAAATATTGCTTGCACAACATGCCTGACAAAGGAGTCAGCAAACTGCAGGAAGGGGAATGATGCCTGGGGCACTCTGTTCCTCACAGGGCTTTGGGAACAGCCTTGTCACATTCCTCTGCACCCACACCTGACTGCATGCCTCACACCCACCCGGCTTGCTCTGTCGTGTGTGGCTTTGAACTTGGCTGCAGCAGAACATCTTTGCTGTTGGGACAGACAGAGTAAAACGTACCTAGTACTCTCTGAACAGGAAGTGCTCGGTGTAGCTTTCCACGAAAAGAGCGTTCAAGCCAGAGAGGGAAGTACTTTGTAACAGTCAGCTTGCTTTGTCAGGCTCCAGCCAGCGCAGGCAGCAAAAGGTTTCCTGCCCTGTTATTCAGCAAGCACACTCAGGCAGCAACTGATCCAGCAGCTGTTTGAACTTGCTGAAAAGGCTCCTGCTGACTTCATGCAACAGCTGACTCATGCCTGAGTAAGACTGGTGGAAAATGGTCAGCTGCAGGGGATCCTGCCCCTTAAACAGAAGGATTTTCTGCATGGAGAATGGGAGAAATCAGTGAGTCAAGCCCTTTCCTTCCCAAGGAGTGCTTTTGGTCAACACAGTTATAATTAGCTAGCAATAAACTGGAATATAAAGGGGACTGTAGCTTCAACAAATGAAAAATATTTTTATCCCTGTTCTGTAAGAAAAAGGGGACCTTATAACTGGAACAAACCAGATGATCTTAGAAACATTTTAGTGTAACAAGGCCTGTAGCTCAGGACAATATCTTTCCTATAAACACCAACACAGTGACAGAGAATTGAAGACATCGTTCTCCTATTTCCAGCAACATGGTCAGTCTACCAAAGAGTATGCCGGGTGTTTTGTGGACAGCAGAGCAGTTGCAAAGCTGACAGTACCCCCAAAATGTGAGAGAAGAAAAGGGCTTCTCAAAGCCTAAGGAGGGCAGAATTTTCTGCACAGCCTCTGCTTTGTAATGTGCTGCTGAGGTACATGCCATTTACCAGGGCAGGTGCTCTTTAGAGCAGAAAGAAGGACAGTGAAACACAGAGCTCAGAGTACTGGGAGCACTCTACAAACCACAGTGCACAGGCGTAACAGCACTGGAGAGACAGAGACAAAATTTCTGCTCATAAATTGCTGAGACGCATTCTGGAGAAGAGTTTAGGAATATAATGTCCCAAAGTGACAGACCCAGTCACAAAATATCTGCCTGAAAAGACAATACATCTGCCATTTGTCTGTTAGTCCCCAAAGTGAGGTGAGGCTGGGACCCATCTACTAGGTTGTTCCCAAAAGATCTGTGAGATACTGACAGCTGCTCATACCCTTCATGTGGGTACTGCAACCATGTCTTCTGAAATGTTCAAGAAGTAAATACAAATGTGTAGTTCACTTGACATAAAGGGCATCCAGCAGCAAAGGCAGAATGGCCTCCAAATGGAAAGCAATTATAAAACCTGATGCTTTCTCATTCAGCAATGAGGTCTCCAGGGAATTTGAACTCCTGTGAGGAGCTCATGACACTTGAATGCCAAGAGGCTGTTCCAGTCACTTCAGCCAACCTTCCATCTCACACCAATCAGGGAATCTTACTGCTGCAACATGTCACCTGGACTACCTCAGGTGACAGTCACTGGCTGAGACAGACCTGTAAGCTAAAACGCCTTTGTTTCCTGTCTGCATCTGTTGTGCAGCCTCTGCTAAGCTAACGGCACCACAGGTGGAGCTGAAAGTGAGACTAGAAGTTGTCTTGCTGAACTACTGTTGGGTATCCAACTCATCCACTTATCATCCACTCGGCCACAGGTAACAGCTGGATTTGGGGCTTCAGCTTTTTGGAAGGAGTCACTAGGCAACTAATGTCTCTGGAAATTACACCCTTTGCTAGTACTTTCTCTCTTGATGACAACCTCATTAAATCTTCCTTCAGTGACCAACATATCCTATTTTTGGTTTCTCCCGCTCCAACCTCCCCTTCTTGTCTGCTGGCCTGTGCCCAAAGCAATCACCTTCGCACATGCATTCCCTTGGCTGCCTCCCTAATTACCACCTCACTCCTTGTTCCTGGAGCCACCTCCAGAGCCCCTTGTCAACCTTCATTTACTTACCTGACATCTCTGAGTCTCCATTGCCTAACCCTGCCTTACCCACCTATTTACAGCGCAGGGCTTCTTTTGTCCAGGCTTACCTGCAAAGAGTCTACTGTCTCTCACTTCACAGTCCTCCTAAATAGTAACAGCAGCACTATTTCTTACAATGACTCAACATGACTCGTGTATAAATCACCTCTTGTCCTCTTCTGCTAATGTGTGTTGACATATCCACCTGCTCTTTCTTGTGGGGACAATCCTTCTTGAAGATCTTCAAGTGCTTTGCACAGGCTAAGCATGAACAGAAATAAATGTGTTTTTTTAAAACAATCATAATCTAAGGTGAAGATTGACATTTCCAGATTTCCCTAAACCAGGAAGGACCCTGAGCTGTGGATTTCAAAGCTCCCAGAAGCCGTGTCTCTCTACCTGCCAGGCTACTTATGCTATTTTATTACACCGTTTGTGCAACTAGCAGGGAAAATATGATTTCCATTCTCACTACCTGAATAATGTTACAATTCTAGCTGCTTTTTTATTCCAACAGTAAAGATTTTTTTCCCCTAAAACAGAATATACCTACCTTTGTAGAATGCCATGGTAAGCTTCCCTATTGTTTGTTTGCTCATTTCCTTGGGGACTGAGCTGTGCCTAATGTTTCAATTACTTTTCTTCTGCTGCAGAGATGATTGGATTTGGAGTTTCAAGGGACTGTGAAAATACCAGATATCTAGACAGAAAACCAATACCTCAGGAGCCAACAATTTGCTGGGCATATCTTATAGCACTTAAACAACTTAACTCTTGGCAGTTAATAGCCCTAATGGTATATTTATTAGACAAGTAAGACAAAGAAAAGAAAATGGCATTAATATTTAATGAAGACACTAATAGAAGCCACATGAAAATGCTGAATTCTCTTTTCTGCTCAGGAAATACTAAATGGCTCTTGTCAACCACATGTATATCTGATAAGTGAGTTCAGTTAATCAATAGATTTTATTGCATTTCCTAGCATAAAGAAGTTCTTACTCTAAAATAAGCAGGATCTAATTAATTTAAACATACCAAGTGTAAGAGTGCAATGCATTTGTTTGCTGAAATAATCCATCTAGCTCAAAGCCTAATTTATAACTGAATGTTGAAATGATAGTGCCTGCACTTAAAAAATGGATTTTTTTTTTCTTCTTATGTGAATAGTGAAATACAAAGAAGACTTCAATTGCGAAGAACGATTCCTGTTCCCCGCCGATTGACTCACCGGGACTGTTGCCTCTAGTGGTAGTAATGTGAATTTCAGCTCCGGAAAGCAACGTCCTTGCTGTAAACTGATTTCTTATGCTTTCTGTGATACCTGGCTGATTTTCCCGAGCCAGAACACATGGTATCAGCTCACTTTAGCTGCAGAAGGAGAGAACCAAGAAGACTTCTGGCACAAAAACCAACCTAGCAAAATGTTTGGGATAAACTTGAATCATCAGAGTGACTTTACATGCTTTGTGTCATGTGGCTGTGACATCTTTTAATCTGATAGCAGAAAAAACCTTCACATTTGACCAAGAGGAAGGTAAGAAATATGAGATGTGCTTTGCACAGAGCCCTGATCAACCTCAGAAGGGCTGAGTTTATCAGGTGTTTTTCAGGCTTTGCAGCTCCGCCCCAAGATCAAGGAAGCACAGAAAAAAACATCAGCATTTCACCTTTCACCACAGGGCAGCCTTATTTATCACAGCCCCTTCCCAAAGCTGGGGACAGCTGCAAAGCTGTCAGGCAGCAGCTAATGAGTGGAGGGTATATGAGTGGCTGGCTAATGAATCCTGAGGATCAGAGCCTCAGCTACACAATTCAAATCCATACCACAGGCAAAAGTTATTGTTACGTGTACTAACTCAGTTTATATGATATAAGCTATATTCAGCTCCATGAATGACAGCAATATCTGGCAATACTGCTGTGCTACTTAGAAGATTTTACCCCATCTTTCATGGAAATATTGATGAGTAAACAAATCTTTTATTCTTACTTCTGCTTTTGGAAGCTAGGATTTTAAAGTACACTGAACAACACAATTCGCACACACCCCAAGCAGACAGATGGCTTAATAAAATATGGGCAGTTCAATTGCCTGTGATGGGAAAAATACCTAGCTTCTGAAAACATATGTACCTGCATGACTCACTTATCAGCTGCAAGAAAAGGGGCTCTCTGGCTCTCTACTAAAGTTAACGAGCCTTTCTCCATATTAATATCTTCTTCACTGACTACAGTCCAAGAAACTACCTGCTATGGTAACTAACTTAATCTGGTTTTTTGTATTTTTTTATATAACATGCTGTATTAAAGAATTAAAAATAGCACAGTCTAATAGGCTTACAAGCAAACAGGATCACTTTGAAAAATGGTTATCAATTCAACAGTTCAGCAAACATGCTAAAGCAACCCTCCCAGCAGCCAAGGAAGAGGGACACAGTACCTCCATGGAGCTCCTCAGTTATGCAAATGAGGCTGAAGGGGATGATTTGCATAACGACTGGGGGAGCTTCTCCATAAGGGCTGAGTCCTCCCCTCGCCTTGCTTAGCGGCTCGGGATATAGGTAAGGGGCCGCCTATTCTACTAAGACCTCATCTCCCCACCCTGGGCTTTACTTAGCTGGGGCTCGCAGGCACCTCTGTGCAGGCTCTCATTTTTCACGCTCAGTTCTGTTCCATGGTAAATTTTTTATGAAAGTTTGAGCTGAAGCAGTGCAGACATTTTGCATACAAGACAAGTGGATAAAATACACTTTCTCATGATAAAAAATGAATGTTACCTGATCTGAAAAGCCTCCATTCAAAACATATGGCACCAGGAAGGTGAAATTTAACAGCAAAAGAAGGCTGATTTTGATAAAATACCTTGCTGAGGCAGAGGGTGTGCATGCTGTACTCATCAGAGTTGGGAAGGACATTGCTAAGGGCTGGTGGGAGATGTGCGGAACTGGGCATAGCTGTGGGCTAAACCACCAGCTGTCCTTGGCCTCGCAGGCATCCCTTTGAGGGGTGGCTCTTGTCTGGACAGTGATCCCTCCCGCATGAAGAAATGCCCTTACCAAGCTGGTGGAGACAAGCAACTTTAATGGATGCTCCCTCAATCATTTCTCACTGTGAAATTAACATGCCTTGTTGTTTTGACAAAACAAGGTCCCCAAAATCTCAAATGTTTAAACATGGAAATTATTTTGATTTCTTTCCCCTGTTTCTCAAAAATGGCACTTCAGAGCTTTGCCTCTGCCTTCTCCTCTCAGTCCCTGCCTGATTATTTAGACTGCAAAACCTCTGGAGAAGGGACTGTCTCTTACAACAGGTGTCAGCAGTGCCTAACATAATGGAGCTTTTATCTTAGATACTTCTGGGCACTAATGAAAATAATTAATAATAGTACAGTTAGGCAAGTCCATGGGATATGTCTGTTGTGCTAAAATTTCTAAGCTGCAAAAGAACTCAAAGCCAGGAAAGAACCATGTTGGTGCTAGATGTAAAACTTGAACTGTGTTCCCATGCAATGCTATTATGAACTGTTCTGCTGCTTATTCAGCTAGCATTTTTGAACTGCAAAATATATGCATTCCCAAGCACTCAGTAATCAGATCAGACCTTCTTCTCCCTCACCCAGCCAATCCCACCTGGCTTAAGCTCCCAGGATTTGTTAACACATTAGTTTTGAAGGTGCTGCCACCATTCAAAGTACATGCATTTGGAGACAGATAAATGGGGTCCTAGTCAAATTTAAAAATTTCCTCCCAGGAAAGAGTTCATTTCAGCATCAGTTTTTTATTTTCTGGTTGACTGATTGACAGCAAAAATTGCACATCCCATCAACATGTGAAGAGCCAATAGAAATCTGTATAAAAAACACTGATAATGTGCTTCATACAAGTGGTTCCACCCGCAGGAGAATGAATGTAGCTTGGCTCCTATCAGTGTTGTTTGCAGCATAGATCTACTAGCACTGAGCAGAGGCTGATCTCACAGCGCTACTGCCTTTCCCTCACTTGGCACACAAACAGAGACCCTCTCTCCTCTCTCTTCTACCCAGATTTTCCATAATTTTTTTGCACTTAACATCCTCCAAAACCCTGGTCCTCTGCCAAATCTAGGAGAAAGTAGCTGGTTCAAACAAGGATGCTGGGGAGGGGTTGTGCTTTCATGTTTGTTTTAGATTGAGAGCATGGCTGACTACTACCCTGACTGATACCCTACTAGCGCTTATACATCCACTGATCTCATCAGTATTCTAGTGTTGCCAAATCACCATACTTACAAGTTTTATAATATTTGGCATAGAGGTTTTTTTTTTTTTTTTACCTCTGTTCTAGCCCCAGATACTGGATTCAGGGTGAAAACTATGTTTTCATGAAGGAAAAGATGCCTTTTAAGTTCCAGGGAGAGAAACTTCAAAAAGTGAGGTTACTACAGAAACAGTTACTAGAAAGCAAATCACAGAAACATAAACCATATTGATTTTTTAAAAATCCCATTATTTTAAAGCTGATCTCCTGAATTTTTAGCACGTAACTCATGATCTTTGAAATACTCATCAATCAAGGTTGGCAGTACCAGGGGTTCACTTCCTTATTAATAAGATGCTGATGGATGTGGAGAGGGAACACTGAAGGAATGGAAAAGTAACAGATCAGCAATAGAGAGCAAATGCATGCTCTGCCTTCTGGGACTACATATTCTCCTGAGCTCTCCAAGTGCTTCCATCTTCTGCTGAAGTCCTCTCCTCAAGGTTTCTGCAGGTCCCTTGCAAAATTATTTCAGAGGTTTTCTGCAACAGCCTCACAGGATAAAGAGCCTAGATACACAAAGTGATGAAGGAGGCAAGATGCACTATTATTCTTGACACTATTGACTCCTGACATCTAACCCTGTCCTTCAGCCTCCAACCAGGGAAGAGACTGTTTTTGCTTCCTATTTGGCCATGACTGAAGGAAACAGATGGTCTCCTCCTCCCATACAGACATGAGACAGCTATTCTGTTCCCTAGGTTCAGCTCTTGCCTTGATGCATCTTTAGACACAGGGTCAGAGTTGATGCCACAGGGAGGGAGTTGCCTTCCCATCCAGGCAGGAGGCTGCTATGTGGAAAAGCCACAGCGAAGCCATGGTGTCCTGACATCAGGGCAAGGTAGGGTCAGGAGCTGGACGATCACTGTGCTAAGCCTGAAAGACTTTGCTGTGTCAGAGGAGCCATTAGAAGTTTGCTCAAGTCAGGAGCACACATGGAACAGGAACAGGAACAGGATTCAGGGCAAATCCATATTCACATCTAGGCTTGATGCCACTGTGTATTTAGAGCACTTTGCAGGATTAATCCCTTGGTGTCTGAGCCAGAACCAAGGCTTTTGTTCTCTCAGGGCCCCAGTCCTACAGGGTGCTAAGGCCAGTGAGAGCTGTGGGTATAGGTTCCATAAATCATTGCCATGCACACAGAAGAATCACCCTCTGCCCTCCAGTGTGGCCTGTCTGTGCAGTGGTCTGCGTGCACACACAACCAAGAGGCTCCTTTGCTCTGACGAGCTTCAAGAATATACAATTTCTTCCTGGCTCCTGGGGCTGGAATGAGGTGAACACCATGTTTCTTTCTCCACAGACCTTGATAGCTCTGAAGCTATGGCTGATCTTTATTTCCTGATTGTGTATTTTTGAGATTGAAGCTTGATGACAGACAACAAGGAGCCAGGCTTCAGGGAGAGATAATGATGTGGTTGTAAAGGTGTTCAAAACAGGACAGGCATTTACAGAGAGAGCTGAGCCACAGTTACATGTTTGGGGATTTAGGTGTATTGTATGCTGCCACGAATTATACAACAAACGTAAACACGGGGCTTGTTCCAGTCTCTGTTACAGAGGTATACCATGATTCTAATCAACTTTCAAATAAACAGCAACAAAAAACCTTATCATTTCCTGTGGGTGGCTATGTACCCAGAAAACATACTCCTCTGCTGCAATCATGGTTGTGTTTTTAGAAATGCTAGAGCCCACTCATTATCCTTCAAAATAGCTTGGGGCAGGGGGAAGGAGAGAGCTGGCAGTGGTGTGTCAGCAGAATTAATGTCTACACTGATGTCTACACAATGATGGTACCTCCTAGTCTCCTCCCTGCTCCCCAGGTAAAATGAGAAGTTGCTAAAAGCCCAGACAAACCTCCAAAAGCATGCCTCATCCAGGTGTTGAAAAGGATTTAGAACCTGGTCAGAAACAAAACCTTTCCCTTCTTGCACTGGTCAGGAGAAGACAGCAAGGAAAGCTGAAGATGGATGCACCAAGAGACCAACAGCACTTCTGAAGGAAAGTCTTACAAGGCATTGCTCTCCTAAGGAAAACTTCCACCCTGAAAGAGATTCTCCACTGCCCCCCCAGAGCGATGGTGTGTCTGAAGGGAAGTTGAGACCCATGAAGGCTTTCAGCACTCTCACACTCTTCTTGAAGGCAATCTTTTCCTCTCCCTCTCCTGGTTGCCTTTCTATCTTTTATTTCCTTCCTGTAAGTCTTTAATAATAAAAGGGTGGCATAAGAAGGTCTTTTGGTTGCTGCCTTCTTTAATGATGTGTGACATCCAGCTACAGATGTCAGAGGATGTTAGAAGGAGGATGGAGGACAGTGGAGGGAAAAGCAGAATGGAGACCAGAAAGGAAAAGCAATGGAGAGAGGCAAATCCCAGGGAGAAGTATTAGAAGAAAGGTGATGCCGAAGTACCACTAGCAATGATGCTATGGAAGTCAAAGAGCTCATGAACTGAAGGCTACACACACAAGAAACCTCAGTGTTCTGGGACAGCGATTAAGAATGCCCTCAGAGCAGTGAGATCTTTGAGGGACACCTAAGAAAAGGAGAGTGCAGAGGCAGTGGGATACAATATTTACTAGTGCCAAATCTCTCACTGGACACTGCTCCTCTGTAGTGGAAGGGACATGTATCCACTGGCATGATCTGTGCCCTTCCCAATCATCTGCATGGAGAGGAAACTTTACTCATAAAGAGCCATGTGCTCTAAGCAGAGGAATGCAGCAGAAGCTTTTGGGAGAGGAAACAGGAGAATAAAGTTCTGTCTTCCAGGGGCCTTTGGAAATCAGGCCATGTGCAAACAAGTCTGGGGATATAAGCATGGCTTTCACCTTAAACAAGCTCCTGTTTCACAGGAGAACAGGACAAGACAGTGGAAGTAGGCTGAAGTACTGGGCACCACTGGTTAACATATTCAGGGTTCCTGTTCCTCCATCCTTGTACATTCCAGCCTCTCACATGGCTGTAAAGGGAAGACAGGCACAATCCTGGAAGGGCCAGGAGACACAGAGGTTTTGGAGCCACTGTGCAAGGCACCTGCTGGCACCCTGTGAGGCACACACTGGTGGAGCAGCCACTGGTGCTATCTACATAGCATAACAGGGGCTGCTGAACCCAGCAGGTGGGCATGGAGAAGCAGCTCCTTCCTCCACTCATGGTAGTTTTTTCAGGGCCAGCACTTCCCTGACAGGTGTGGGAAACTATCACATGAAGAAACAGAGCCAAGTGGTTTAGTCAGACTCATGCTTCGGTTAGGGTTGTCTATTTTTTTCCTCCTTTGACTTATGTCCATTTTGCCTGAACACAAATCACATATTGTGAATCATCAGACAGCCTCTGTGCCTCCTTTTGGGGGATAAGAATATTCCAAGAAACAAGGAGAGAGGATTGAGATATGAGGGGAGAATCACTACCTCCAGCACAAGGAGAGAGATTCTTGTTTACACTTGGGTTCAGAAAATGCCAATATTTTTCCAGGATTTCATTACAAAAGTCTTGGCCATGACATTCATTCTGCAGGCTTTGAGGATTAAATGACTGGAATAACAATCATGACCACTAGTGCTCTCACTACATGCATCATCGACATTAGAATGGACACATTCAGAGCCAGTATCACTCTTCTTGTCGTCCAAAGCCCTATCCTAATGCTAGGTGATATTTCAATATCTCTGCAAGATTTCCAAGCTCTCAGCTTGCAAAAAAAATCATCTCTCAGAAAGAAAAGCAATCCAGTCTGTTACATAGCATTTCCATGTCTTCACTCTCTTCTCAAAACCTTAAAGACATTTTTTTAAATATTATTCCAAGATGAGCCTATTGTGTCCCTTGCCTACCCTCCCATCATGTTCCAGCACCGTGTCCAGACTGGATGAAATAAGAAGAACTTCTTTTTGCAAAAGGCTCCCAGGAAGGTTTTACGGATTTAGCCAGAATGAGATGGAGATAATGCTTATCTGAAAGAGAGCATTTCCCCTTGACTTTTCCCCACAGCCGCAGGATTAATGACTAGATACTGCTACGCCCCCATTGCAGTTTCGGTATTGCCAGTGTGCTGCCTGGCCTCTCCCTGACCCAGCACATCTTTGCTGGAGATCAGACTCCATCTAGAGGGTCTGTCATGATTTAATGAGGGGATCCAAACCTCTGTTCAAAAGTCCCTGAGCTACAAAACTCTGGAAGCTGGAAACCTGTGCCAAGAAAGTACCATTACCCTACACTTGTGCTGTGCTTCTTTTTCCTAAGCATCAGTTATGTGCTCTGCATGAGAGAGGACAGAGGATTGAGGGGCTCTGTGTGTCACCCAGTGCAGCTGTTCTCATCACATTTGCATGCACTATAATGTCTGGATATCTCTAATTTACAATAGTATTATGGATATCAGTTGCACCACATATATTTGTTGGGCACTAATGACTTGAGTTTAGCTGAAATATAAATAATATGGTGATTCTGACCCAGATGCATCAGGAGTGTGAAAGACTCCTGTAATCGCAGTTAGTAAATGTAAATGTTGACTTAAGCCATAGCTCTGCTTTCAGAATCTGGGTTTGCAAAAATCTCAACTTTGACTTCTAGCAACATTGAGAAAACTTACACTAAGGTTCTTTGTATTTTATACACCCACTCATCCACTTTCCTGATAAACAAGCACTACAGACAGATCAAGGAAGAGTATGTGCAGGGCAAGCAGGCCTACATGTTGCATTGTGATGAGAATATGGTATTAAACTCCAGTGTAGATTGTAAGATGAATCTAAAATATTTTGACACTTGGAAAACCAATGAGAGTAGGGAGGATAAGTGTTACCTGCCATGAGGCCTCCTTGCTATACTTTCTAAGCAGAACACCAAATAACATTGTCATTTCAATAACCACTTTCTTTAAACCTATAAGATGTCCCATTTTTGGGCTATATTTGCATATTATAAATCACAGCTAGATGTATCAGTTCTCAGCCTTTCCTGTCTGGCAGCAGGAAAACTCCGGTTATCAGACAACATCTGCAAGTTTATGGGTTATTTCAGAACCTGAGTACTGTTTTGCCATTAACAAAAACCTTCATGGGCATGAAGAGTGGAGAGCGACCACACTGGAGCCAAGGCGACGAGATATGTCATTCAAAACACCATTGTTGCTGTTGGTAAAGAAAAGGAAACACAAGCTCATGATTGTCAGAGTGGGAGAGTTCGGACCCGGAGTAACGATGTAACCTCGATGCGAGTATGATCGTTCTCCTTTATTTCAGACAATTACAAGGCTTATATAGACAATCAGCAGAGCACGCAGTAGCAATATCTACACGATTGGCTCATTACATGTGTTCACGTGCTTAAGACAGTTATATGATTGGTACAGGGTTGCTGTTCACGCGAAGAGGTTCGTTAGCACATTCTGGACTTAGTTGTTGTCTCTTACGTTGTTTGCCAAGTAGTCCGTTGCTGTTCAAGGTCAGTTTATAGTATCCTCTGTGCTTCTTGATACACTAAAAGCAGGATTGCTCACACTGAAAAGATCATGTCCCTTCTCATTTAGCCATCCTTCCACAATTCCCCCTTTTTGTTTTTGAGCAATCCAGGCGTGATTTACCACTTTTAACAAAGCTCATTTAACACAGCTAAATGCTACACAAAAACATAATCCTAAAATAGAAAGAGTGATTAAAATTCGAATTCCTTCGGTAAGCAAACTTATCAGGTAACGTTCAGGCTATTAATAAGCGTGGCACTATAATTACTAACAGAAATAGACAAACTACAATTTTGCGTGGCAAAGCTATGAAATTCCCCTACGTTGAAGCCAGATATCCCTATTAAACATGTTCGAAAAGGCTCTGTTGCAGAAGCAAGCGATAGACAAAAGCTTGTTGTCCTGTCTTGTTTGCCCATGTAACCCACATGTTTTCTCTGGGCTCAGTCTTGTGGAGAGTCATTACCATTGGGAATAGCATCTCTAGAATCAGGAGCTTGACCATTTTACTCGCGGGGTGAGTCATGATGAGCTAAAACAGGCTTTACGCTCTTGCTCGGCACCCACACTGGACCACGATCTGTGGAAACACATATATATCCTCGACCGTTAAATATAACCGGGACAGGTCCTAACCACATTCCTGAGAAAGAATACCTTTTTCCGAAGATGGTCTTTGTCTGCTCCCGCAGTGATCCGATTGAGGCAAGGAGTCCCTCCGGAAATTTTCCGGGGGTACCCTAGGGAGTCCTGTTCTCAATGGGTCCTGCAGCCGAACAGAGAGGGTCCCATCTGGGGTGCCAAAACTGATACAAAAAATCCACAGATGCTTCTCCTCACAGTCCGAATCTCCCCAAGGGAGAAACGGAGTACTCAGGGAGTCCCTGAAATGAAACTCAATAGCAATGAAGTTACTATTAAGCAGGTATTCTTTATTGCAGCACTGGGCAGCACTGGGGATTCTCCACCATAAGTGCTCCAACGAATTACTGAACTTTTAGAGAATATATACTATACAATCATACATATTCATAGGATTTCCGAGAATTGCTATGCATAAACATGAGATTTCGAGGAACTTATTAACATATGTAAATATCTGATTCACATGCGCAGTCATCTCTTGTGGTGGTCTTTGGGGGTCTTCAGATGAAGGCTCGTAGTCTTCCTCACTGTGTTCGCTGATTGACCTTTGCTTCTGCGCAAACTCAGTCCTAGGATCACGTAGACGTTGTCCTTCAAGACTATTGTTGCCATTCTTCTGTTTCTTCCTATCTTCCTAGTTCCGTGCATCTGTTCTCCCAAGGCCGAGTTGTCTGTAAAGAAATTATCCCAGAGCCCCCCTTATTTTATAACTGTTCTTCTAGCTACCCCCTAAATCACATCAGACCGCCCTCAAGTCTAACAAGGTATTCACAACATCCTTAAATCACAACAGGGTGTCTTCTGATCTAATTGAGTGACTAAGGTATTTACAACATCTTTCTTGCTCTTGTGGTTTTTAACCCTTTTATTCCCCCCTTACTTATTGAGCTCTTTAGAGCTCAAGCCTCAAACCACTTATGTTTGCAATGTCTAGAGAGATTGGAAATACAAGAGCAGCATTGTATCATAACACAGGCTAGGGTGCATACACAAATCACCATTACCCCTATTACAAACAGATTCCTTAGCCATGTCCAATTTGGTAGCCATGAGGTAAGACATGCCATAATTTTCCTTGAGGCTGCTGCTAGTGTATTCTGCCATTATAGCCTAATAAGGCATTCTGTATGGCAACAGCATTACGGAGCCACAGTTCTATATCTATGGCGTTAACAGGTATACTGATATTCCCTGGCTCCTGACCACTGATTTCTATAATTCGCGACCTTCCTTTACGTATTAATTCTCCTATTGCCTCAGTTCGCGTTTGAATACTTGTTTTTGGCTGCACGCTTAAAAACACCCATTCTAGTACATTAAACATATCTTCTGGACTTTTGTTCTTGACAGTGGATTTGGCAGTGGCATCCAATGAGAGAGGAGAGGTAGACTCCCCTTTCTTGTTTTGCCACTGACAAATGACAGCATATGGTGAGTCTTTCCCGTTATATATGATTAAGGAGATTGGTAATTGCAAAATTCGGCAGAAAGACCATGATGAAAATTTTGCAATCGTGAGGTTCCCATTTTCCTTGATTGTTCTCTTGTATGACCGGGAATGCCAATGTTGCAGGACTCCCCGTGGTTTTTTTGTTTGTTTGTTTGTTTTGTTTTTGTTTTTTTTTCTCTTTCCTTTTTTTTCTTTTTTTTCTTTTTTTTCTCTTTTTTTTTTCTTTTTTTTTTTTCAAGCAGGTTTCCATGGTCCTTCTAAAATTGCATCCCTAATAATACCACTCCAGCGCGTGATTCTAGGATGTGTCTACCACTCCAGCGCGTGATTCTAGGATGTGCTGATGGTGTCATTAAACATGAAGGTACGCTTTCTTCTTTCGTAGTTGTTTGTGTTTCCAATTTCTCAAATCGTTTTAGAACCGTTTGTAACATCTCTGTAGTAACATCTGGGGGTTGCTGCAGTTCTTTCTCGGAAGGTTGGGTTACGGTCCCTGATGACTCCCCCGAGGAAGGCAGTAGTGTGTACAGCGGAGATGAAGGCGCTGAAGGTGCTGACGGCACCTCCCTTCTTCCCGTTGCAGGGGAAGGTCGGCAGGGCGCTCCGCCTAAGTCAATGAGGTCAGCAACTGACGTTGCTCCCGCCCCTTTTGGAGTTTCTGGTGGAGACACTTCCGCCTCTGCCTCAGATCCTATTCCGGCTCTGCTAAGAGAAACTTCCGCTCCCCCGGGTGCCCGCACCGGGGTCGGCGGCACACCCTCCACTTCGCCCGGTGAGTTAAGACTTTCCTTTTCCTGCAGTTGACCCACGTTTTTACAAATAGTCCCAGACATTCCTCTTATGGCAGGCAGTCCGAAGAAGCGCGCGATAGGTCCTGGTTTACTTTGAGGTTTTTCAATAACTTTTCCTGGACCCAGCATTTGAGCAGCAGCGCATGCCACTTCTCTTTCTGCTTTCATCGCTTTTAAAGTCTCTAACACGGTGTTCCAAAGTATACGAACCACCTTTATCTCCTTTTCATCTTTTTCATCTCCCTCAATCGTTTTTTGCCACATTGTCCCTCCAAAGTCCCGCCATTCCGATACGGAAAATAACAGATGAGTGTCAGTAAAATGACCCCAACGCTGTCCAAGTGTAATTAATTTACACAATTTCTGCGCTGGTGCCTCTATCCCTCTCTTAGAGAGTATTCCAGCTAGCAGTGTGGCTGCACCCTCTGTTTCCATTGCTGTGCCTAGTGAGGAACGACCTCACACCAGCGTCTGCTCTGCCCTTTTGACCCGAACAGCGCCCGTTTTCCTGAGAGGTGAGGAGCGACCTCACGCCGGCGTCTACTCTGCCTTCTTGACCCGAGCAGCGCTTCTCTCAGCCGAAACTTCCCACTCCCCTCCTCTAGCTGCTTACCGCAGTCACGGAGAACACGAGTGATGTCACCCTCCTCTGCTGCTCACCGCAGTCTCGGAGATCGCGAGCGACGTTACCCTCCTCTGCTGCTCACCGCAGTCTCGGAAATCGCAGGCGAAGTAACCATCCTCTGCTACCAGATGTCAGACTGGGAGAGTTCGGACCCGGAGTAACGATGTAACCTCGATGCGAGTATGATCGTTCTCCTTTATTTCAGACAATTACAAGGCTTATATAGACAATCAGCAGAGCACGCAGTAGCAATATCTACACGATTGGCTCATTACATGTGTTCACATGCTTAAGACAGTTATATGATTGGTACAGGGTTGCTGTTCACGCGAAGAGGTTCATTAGCACATTCCGGACTTAGTTGTTGTCTCTTATGTTGTTTGCCAAGTAGTCTGTTGCTGTTCAAGGTCAGTTTATAGTATCCTCTGTGCTTCTTGATACACTAAAAGCAGGATTGCTCACACTGAAAAGATCATGTCCCTTCTCACTTAGCCATCCTTCCACACATGATGGTAAGCAATGGGATGCAGCCCGCAGAGATATTAACTACAGAAAGGATGTGCTTGTACCAAAATGGCTCCTTACACCTTTCTGTGCAAAACCCATGCCTGACAGCACATACCCGCTGTTTCCTTGTGTGTCAACTTTGTTTGGTTTGCACATTGTGAAGTACTGCAAGGAGGTGATACCTAGTGCAAAGGACAATCCAAAGCTCAGGATCATAAGAAATCAGTCATTAACAGTCAAGCAGGCAACATGCACTAGCCCATTTTGTGCAAGCTATGGCTAAACAAAATGTTTTGTTGTTTTGTTCTGGGTGGTTATTTTTTTTTTTAATAGAGTTAAATCTTGAGGGCTAAATCTGTTTTAATTTAATTACAGTTAAAATTTAATACAATTAAATCTTTTCTCATGGGGTTCTAAACAGAATACAGACTTACAACAGAGAGATGTAATCAACACTGGAAGTGCCAAACTGCCTGGCCAGATCATCTGCAGGGAAAAGCAACAACCTTCACAGTGTATGCTCTGCCTGGAATAGCTTTCACACCAGCACAGAGGAATTCCCAGCTTCTGCAAAGCCCTAAAGAATGCACAATGAGTCCTTCCAGCTCCTAAGCTGACAAAATAATTAGGGGTGCAACTCATTTTTAAATGAGCTTATCCACCTAATTACAACAGTCAAGCAGACCTGTGTTACCAGTTGCTGATGCCTGCCTAAGAAGCAAAAATGCTGTGAGGGCCAGAGCAAAGTTAACATAGTGGCAAGGCTTGTCCAAAGCTGAAGATATCTGTATAGGTTAGAACGTCACCAGCTGCCCCAGATCGTGCTATTTGCTACACTCCCTCCAGAATATGTGTGCATAGAAGTTTTTCTAGCCCCAGATCATGGAGTGGGCTCCTCTAAAAGCTCATAACGGGAACTAACAGTACCCCCAGGCCTCCTCAGCTTGCAGTCCCACCAGCAATCACAGAACCACATACCCCCATGAAAGAAGTGAAACACAGTAGCTTGTTGGGAGTACCGTGCTACATGAAGCATTTTCCGCAGGGATGATAGAAAAGAGTGGAAAACAGCACAGTGCTGAGACAGCTTAGGCAGACATAACCTGTGCTGCTTGGTGCAATACAATAACGTGCTTGAATTCTGCAGGGAGGATGGAAGGGAGGGGAAAGGAAAGCAGAGAATCTCACTTCTGAAGTACTCCTGGAAATGATAATTATGGCCATGTAATTTGTTTAAATAAATGTTTTAGAAAAATACAGCAGCCTTTCAGTTATATTGGTGGTTATATTCCTTTCGCGGAAGGTGTCTGGAGGCATTGCAAAAAAGTGAAACTTGCAGAGCACGTGCAGTGAAGACATCAGAGCAGCATAATTTTCATGGGGATTCTGACATCAGCCTCCATCTGCATGGAAAGAGAATGAGGGCACCCCACTGATGCACCACAATCCGATGAGGGGAGGAGGCAATCACCTCCCAAAAAGCCAAGCCTAAGTCTAAGCAACAGCCCTGCTGCAATGGACTTCCAGCACCACTCAGAGGGTTTGAACAAGAGGAAAATTTGAAATACAACAGTGGATATTAGTTTTAATCTGGGACTATCATATACTCCCAGTTTTTCTAATTAAAAATCTCTGCCTCCAAGTCCTTTTTGCTACATTTGAAGATTGTGGTGGATAATGCAGCTACCACTTAGAGTACTTATACTGATAATGGTAGTACTTAGAGATGTCAGCTGAATAAACAAAATGGAGTGCATGAGTCTCCTAACATTCTCAACAGCTAAGCCTTTGGTCAGGGCAAGCCGGAATGAGTTTAGTAATAGCACATCGCTGTTATTGCCAGCACTATATCACTGAAGTCCTGTAATTGCAACACAAAGATTTTGTCCCAAATGAGATTGCTGTTAGAAAACAAGGAGAGAAAAACAGCTCGTTCTGGCCATATCTGTTGCCCCTGGGCAACTGGGGCACAGTGTGTCCCCAAGTGTGAAGAGCAGTACATTAGCTGCCCATGCCACTGTGTAGCTAACCACATGCTGGTATTCCTGGCATTAGCAGATGGCAGAGAAGAGCTCAGGAGAGGAATCCTGGGAATACTGCCTCTCAGCCTCTGTGGAACAGGTTCCGCAGCCTTACTGACTCCTCAATGTTAGGAGCTATCTTTAGTTCAAAACTAGTTTTGCAAGAACTGGAGTTTTCATGGTAGTTAATCACCTATCCTGACAAACCCTGCAACCTGTGCCCATGTGCATCTCCCTTCCCCACTTCTGACCCATCCATGCTACACAGGCAGCAGGGCCAGGGACCACAAGAAACTTCCCTGGCTCCCAGGCAGCCTGTGGGCCATCCCTGATCTTGCAGACCATCTGGAGGGAATGGGAGAGGGAGAGGGAATGGTATGGGTAAACAAAGGAAAAAACAACTGGTTGGCTCTTGGGCATCACCACTGTGATGGGCTCCAGAAAGAAACTGCTGTCTAGCAGCAGCATAGTAGCCCCACACTTGGGACCAAAGAGAAGGATAGAGGAGAGAAAGGGGGTTGATGCCATTGGGACACAGGGGGGATATGCAGCCTTTGCCCCATTGCCTATTACTTCATGCAGGGCAGGAAGTTTACTATGAACACATAGCCCAGCTGGCATCAGTAATCAGCATCTAATGCCCACAATAGTGGACTCCACCTCTATGTCCCCAGCAGAGCACTTAAGCTCAATCCCTGATAAAGACTAAAACACCCACAAGCACTCCCCAGCACTTCCTCGGACAGCAGAGTGTTGCCCTCCTGGAAGCAGTGCCACCTCTCAGAAGACACAATCTAGAGCCAAATAATTACAGTAAGCAGGGTAGACACAAAAGATAATTAGGGGGAGGGAATGAGCTAAATCAAGAGGTAACTACATCAAATGGCCAGAATACATTTGCAGAATATACGGTAGCATAGTGTAACATTTGAATAATAGAGCGTTATTATAGACTAAATCATAATCCATGTGCATCAGGGGACAGAGTTAAGGTTACTGCAAATTCACCTGCTTAATACTTTATTACAGGTTAAAATGATAAATTATCCATTTCTCAGCAGCAATCAGTCCTCCTGTCAACCTTGAAATTGTTATACAAAGAAAGAATTCACTTTTACAGAAAATGTAAATGTTACTGAGTTATTTCATAGTACAAGAGTTTCTCAGCCTTACCAATAAGCTCATCAGGATGAAAACAAATTGTTTCTGCAGAGATTACTCTTAAAACAGCAAGGGTCGGGCCAGATACTCGGCCCTTCTCCATCTTCTTTGTGTAGCTCAGTTGTGCGTGATAGTTGAAAGCAGTAAAGACTGCCCTGCCAAGGCATACCTCCAGCTTGGGGTCTGCCTTTCCCAAACTGCCTTTCTCCATCCTTCTCCTGCTCTGTGTCAGGGTCATAAGGAACAACCAGGATGTCCCCAGAAAACCACTGTGTTGCAAAGCTTAAGATGATGTTGCAAATTCATCCTTCAGTATCTTTTTAGTGGTTTGTTGTCACTAAAAGCTGCCCCACTGTGCTTGGCTGGTCCATTCATGTTGCAACACCTCTCTTCTGCTAACAGCCCCACCAGCTCTGTTCTGGGTGCTGGAGGAGTCTCCATCCCACTGCAGAGAAGGACGAGCAGGCAGCACAAGAGTAAGGCAACACAACCACTGAGCAGCCTTCCAGCTCCAGGTGTGCCTCTGCAGGGCCCATCTTCCCCGGAGGGCAAACAGGGCACAGGCTCCCAGATATTCAGGGTTGTTGCATGAGTTCCTCTGGCATTGTGCCCCCTCCCTTGCCCTAAGCTGGTAGGCATCATGTCAATAACCACAAATAACAACCATGACAGTGTTCAAATGCAAATCTAGCATCTTTCCTCCATTTCTGAGACGACAGTCACCTGAGGGCTGGATCAATTCAAAGAAGAGATCTCATCATAGCTAAAACATTTCCATCAGCTGTGTTGAAGAATTTTCACCAGAAAGTGGGTATCTCTAGGTTTGCTTTATTAACAACTCAGAGTTGGGCCATCACCCCAGTGAGTGGCAGCCAAGTTTTACAATTGTCACCTTATATATGCTCCTATAACAATTACATGATTATACAATTATATGATTATCAAAGTCCACCTGAATTCCCACTGCATTAACAATTCTTCATTTTTCTGGTCAGCAGACAGTTCTTGATTTCCCATCAGTAAACCGATTCTTTGCGTTCCGTTTCAGTTCCTGTGTATCGACCACGTAGACCACTTCAAACACTGGTCCAATGCAAGATCATAAAAGTCATTTATTTCCCTCCAAGTTTTACAATGCTCTATTTAAAACCGTCTTTAAATTCTAAGAATCAGACCGCTTAACTTATATTATGAATGCTTACCTTACTCTTATTCTCATCTAAGGTCTACATCAATTAAAATGTCATAATCAAATGTTTAATTATTCATCTTTCCTTACTACATTTATCTACTGATTAACTCCGCTGGTGATTAATCCAGTCATGGGATAGGACTCCAGCCATGGGATAGGACTACACAGGGACAAAATGAGCAGTGTAGCATGGACGTAGATTAATATAGAACTCCTGTAGTTATACATTTCATGTAATTTATCTTTTTCTGAATAACTATTCTTAAATACACAATAATATTCAAAGCCTTGATTAACTATTTGTTAACAAGCTGTTTAAACCCTTCCAGAGAGGTGCTTCCAGCTCTACTGGCAGAGGTGGAGCTGATGACACTGAGCCATCCCACTAGTGTTCCCTGGAGCATGCAGCCCTGGCACAGCTCCCAGAGCAACTCCCACTCCAGCCATGGCAAGGCTGCTCTCCGCTTCACAGTGAACTGGAGCTCACCAGTGGAGAACCCACCCAGAGCAGCGAGGGCATCTGGGCTGCAGAAAGCAACCTGTACACTGCAGCTCCCACTGCAGCTCCCACCCAGGACTTGTGCAACCTCTTCTCCTTGATTTTCATTTGCTGCATTTTACGTTGCTGCATATCATAAAAACAACCGACATTTCTGAATAACTAAAAAATGAAAGAAGAGAAATGCTGGTTTTCCAAAGGGACAGCACAGCCTGCAAGGCACTGCTGAACTCTGCTGTCTGAAGAAAGAGTGATTTAAAACACAGTACTTCCCTTTGATGCTTACTGACTTAGACGTCAAATTAATCAGAGCTTTGTGAATGGTCGATGTGCAACCATATGCACTTTTACTTAAAAGCAGAGAAATCAAGGACATTTAACAGCTCCTGATAAGGTCTTTTTAAACTTCAAAATGGATAAACTATTTATAAAGTGCCACTGAGGGGAGTATCCAGCTTAATTCTATATTTATTTGAATAGTTTGCTTTACAAAAATGTGCCAATGATTTGTCTTAGGTGCAGATGAAATTTACTGCAATGCTAATGTGCATGCAGACCTCAGAGTCAGTGGCCATGTCAGCTTCCTTTGCAGCCAATGACAGTAAAAGCACATTTTCATTCACCCTACAGAGAATAAGAAAAAAACCCAAACCATCAAAAAACTCATGTAACCCGAAGCAGGCAAATTCCACCTGCCATTTCCATGGCTGGGAGAATTTCCAAAACCTGTGGAGAACACAACCTGCCACACAGCTCCTCTGGTCAGTCTGAGCTCAGGTGCCACTGTAGCCATAGCTACCAAGGAAGAAAAGACATTATCTGAGAAGCTGACCCGTTTTGCTCAAGGGAATGTCCAGGCTAGGAAAATACTGCTCAAGCTTTCACCAGAGGTTCTCTAACATAAGGTAGCTGTAAGAACAGAGGTAGCACCTTTTTACACAATAAAGAGTTAAAATGTGTTTGCTACAAAATTGCATTTTCCCACCAATCCAGACAAATGTCATATGTCTAAGGAATAAACTGGGATTGAGATGCTTTGGCAAATGGCACTCTCTGTCTAAGGAAGCAAGGTCCCAAAATAGTACTGCACACAGCGGCAGCTGTTTCTGGCTGCTGCAACTCTGAACATGAACATTGGCTTGCCCAGCTGTGCGGACCTTTAGCAATTCATATTCTGTAACCAACTGGTGCTTTTCAGTTTTCTGTGCAGTTCTTGCAGTTTTCTTTCCCTGGAAATGGCCATTGTGTCCTAACTGATGCTCTTCTCTCTGCCTTTTCAGATACTGAACATCTCGACTGTTCCCTTCCTCTTCCATCTTCAAGAAAACTTGCATTGCTGCTGGCTCTTTTCTAGTTCACCTTTTTGAAGCAGAATGACAATGCCAAGTCTTATAAAATTTGCTGCCTTTCTTTCTATTAAAAAAAAATTTCTTGCAGTATAAAAGTAACTTTTTTTAAATGGAAGAGACAAAAAACCCTCTTTTGTGCAAATATGGACCTCTAGTAAGTATGATATCCTAAGTGTGAATCTTTGTAATATAGTAGCACAATTACTTTCAAGAGGAAAAGACGAGTCTGTTTCAGGTGGGTTATTTGAGAAAGAAAGGAAAAAACAAGGTGAAACCAACTAGAACAGTTTATCTATTTAAAATAAAGTGACTTAGAGTTTCAGCAATTTTTTTCAGCAACTAGAAGATAATTAATTTTAAAAAAGCAAATGTGTCCATGAATAAAAGAGAACTGAATGAGTTTAAAATAGTATGAAAAGTCATTGTCAAAGGACACTAAAACCAGGGGTATTCAGGATGCTTCACACAGCATTGCTATAAGCAAATGAAGGAAACAGATTTCTGTCACAAAAGGAATACCCATATTGTTTCTTTTAATGAGGTTGTCTGGAACCATATTGATAAATGAGAAAATTGTCAAACAGAAGTGTGGCCGGGTGCCTGAACTGTACAGCCTTCACAGGCACAGGGCCCCAGATGTTATTTCTGCTTTTGAAAGATAGATAGAAATAGCAAGTAGTTATTCTCTGTAACTACCTATCACCCTAGAATAAAAATGCAGCATAGAGGTGCACAGACATGGCAAGAGAGCAGAGGACTTGAAAATACCATCATAGGAAGATAACTAGAGCTATACCAGGGCTACTAAAACTCACCAATGTCAACTACTAGTCAGTAAATGAATGCAACCTAAGGGTCTGAGTAAAGTCAGCTTCAGATGTAGCGAAGAGAGCAAGGAACAGGCATTCAGTATATAAAAGGCACCATAAATGGTCAAAGCAGACATAAATTGTAAAAAATTAACATGTATATAATTTGAAATATAAGTGTTAGTTATCATTTAATGGACTAATAATCATTATTTGACTAGACTTTAAGACTTAAAATAAATTTTTGTTCTCTGTTCCTTTGGCCCACATAAACACCACAAGTTAGTGCAATAAATTGGTGGATAATTCAGCAACTTTGTGTGCAATTTGGATGGAAAAATTTGGTGGAAAATTTGTGCAAATTACACTGTTTAAATGTAATTTAACACCCTGGATCCACTGAAAACTTCAGCTTCAGTGAGAGTGTGGGTGAGATCCATGCAGCTCCAGTAAGAGTTTCACTCAGCTCAGAGACCCTGAAATTTCACTGTGAGCAGCAAGGCTCAGTGCAACTTTGGTAAGCACACCTAGGATAGCAGCCATGCTGGTCGCCTCACAAGCATTCTGGGAACAACACTGAAAGATCCTCCAACAATTCCCTTGGTCTTACAGCTAACTACAGCAAATAGGAAACTAGCTGAATTGCAAGGGTCTTCCTCAACTTCACATCCATTCCACACAAACATGGGCATTGTGCAAAGGACACAGAGTCATGGGTTGTGCCCTGTACACATAAGGTTTCCCAGCACCATAGACCAGTCAGTAGACCTACAGAACAAGGCTTAAAGCCTTGAGTGGTGACTCTTTTCTCTTCCTTCTCAAACATCCTGCAGGAGTCAAACAGAACCTGAAAAACCCAGATGTGGAGAATAAGAGCTCTTCCACCCAGAACGTATCACCACTTAGAAACCTGACAGTTCCCTCCATACATCCAGAGCTAGGAAGTCTAGCAAATGAAGCCCTAGAGGAAAGAAACAGCGCAGGTAATTAGAGTAAAGTCATTTAATGACTTTTTAATAGAGTAGGAACAGAAGCAACACTAGAGTAATATGATGGAGGAACACAGAATTTGGGGAGTTTAGACCTGTAGGCTTGAGGTTCACAAAGTAAAAAGAAAATGTCTTGTTTCTAAGCAACAGGCTTATTTGAAAGAAGGGAACTGAACAGAAACCAGAGCAATTTAAACAATTCGAATGTGTTCAGCATCAGTGTCCTACACTGTTGACCAGTAGCAGATAATGCCAGATGCAATGCCATGTAACAGTGAACAGGAGGTTGATCATTAGTATGCGGCTTCCTGCTGAACATCACAGCAAGAAATCCTCTGATGGAGCAAGCTGCTACCGACACTCGTGGTGAGCTCGGCTATGGCGTGCCTTGACCACTTGTCATTCCAACCAACTGAAGTCTGTAGGGTGGCCCACAGGCAGGACTCAGGGAGGAATTCAACTGCAGACAGTCAACACAGTGAGCGGTCTCTGCAAGCTGACCTATGACTTGGGTTCCTGTATGAGGTTGGATCTTCCTTGCACTTGAACACTGCAAAGAACAGAAGACATATTTATCAGAGAGGTGGGCAAAGGAACTGAAGATGAAGCATTCCAGTAAAATAGTTTCTTCCAGCTGAACCAGTTCTGCTGCTGAAGGTGTTTCTTCTCCGTGCTCAAGGACCTGAAGTATCTGACCATCTCACTTGTACATCTGCCATCCTTCCCATCTGCCTGTCCTCTAGGTGCCCACAGCTATTTCCAGCATCCTCAGAGCTGACTATTTGCCCTATCTTATCTAGAGTCACTTCTGAAGGACCACTTAGAGCAATGCCAGAGCTGATCTGAATTTCACCCATGCAGTTTGAGATGACATGCTGGTGTTTGCTGCTTCTTTCAGGAAAAAACATCATGATACAGAAGACTCTCGTTGTCTGTTCCTGGGGACACCTAAATGCTGCAGCTACTATTCTTCCTGCATGGAGGATCCCAGAACATCAGGTTCTCCTGACCCATTCAGACAGCTGAAGCTATGTTTTAAATGACTAATGTATGTGCATTCCAAATGCGCGCTGTGACTAATCTGGTAATACTATAAAGCCTTATTCCACTTCAGCTGTACAGGTGTTAGGGGACTTAGAAGTGGAATGGTAATGCCAGACTTCAGCAGGTAACCACTAGCAATGCCAATGCAGAGCAAGGTTATATAACGTGTACCCTCACACTACCCTCCCCCAGCATCAACTTCTTCACTAGGAGGGAAGGCATGTGGGGATGGGAACAGGGCAGCAGAGACAACCCCGAGGATGAGAGTTTGTCTGAGATCTCAGCCAGTCTGGGTTTGTAGTATGGGAACTAGGTGTCTATCATGCGGAGCAAAAACTAGAAACAATGCTCTGCAATGTACTTGGCAGAGGTAACTGATGCCTGTCTGCACCCTGAGATGTCTGGTTAAGAGCCAACTCTGAGCCCAAAGCCTTGCTGCTGTATTAGCATCACCATGAATCTAGGCTACCTGTTTCTGTGCCTTCCTGAGAGGTCTGAACTCTGGGAGAGAGAGCTATCATCTGCTGCCTGTGTAAACAGATCCCAAGTTATCTCATGGCCCTCTCACCTCATGTTACATGAATGCTTTCACCCTGGGTGCTGTTTAAATACTTCTGTTCAAGGATAGCTCCAGTTAAGCTGTTTTCTCCTTCTTTATTTTTTTCTCCACCAGTTCAGAAAGAAGGGAAAGGCTTAGTTATGTTTAAGATCAATAAAAAATTAAAAGCAAATATGTACAGGATAGACTAGAAAACAGGAGCTGAGTTGCAAGCAGAAAAAAAAGAGCAGATCTGTACATACAGGCCATAAACCTCATACTAATTTTCATTTCCTCAAATGATCACTAAGGTCACTCTTAAATAATATGTCATTGTTGGAAATTGCATCAATAAGCCTTCCTTAGAGATCTAAACCGCTTGAAAGGTATTCTCCCAACATCTCTCTGTGCAGTCAACACCCACCTTTATTTCTGCAGATAACCTCTGTAACGTCAGAGTAATAGGCTATCTGTGCACATGGTATATATTTTTTGTAGCAGTGAGGCTGCTAAGGAGGACGACCATGACCACAGAGGAACAGCACCAGCCACTCTGGTGCCAGCCTGGCCATGCCGAGAGCATTGCACTGCGCTCCCCACACTGCCACCGGCCTCAGCAGGAGCTCTCACAGGCATCAGGGCACAAAGGCAAACCACTAGGAAAGCAGGACTGCCCCCTACACAAGGGCTTCTCCCAAAATGAGCACGTGCACCTCTGCCTACCACAACTTCTATTCTTCACTATTCAGCTGAAGCAACTAAATTTCTTCAAAATACAACCAGATCCAGTATCGAACGAGGATTCTGTTACTGCCCTTGGCTGTTTTTCTTATGTCTACACCTGAGATCATTGACGATACAGAAGCAGGACATGATCTGTGGTTTGCTATCAGCAAAGCATGTGTGCAGAGCTGTACACTGGCACCACTTTTGCTTCACAGCTGCCATATGCACAGAGCTGTACAGAGGTGACAGCATCAGCTCATTGTTTCTTCTTAGTTTGTAGGCAAATACTAAGCAGGGAGTGGGAAGAAGAGGGGGGATTATGACCAGAGTCAAAAGAGGGATATTACATTTCAGCCACAAACTGAAGAACCATTAGTAAAAGCTTAGCACAGTAATAGACCCAAATTTAATTATTATTTTATTATCATACTGACAATATTCATACTGTATGCCATGGGATTCCAACATTTCGTTTAAAAAGAAGACAGAGGGAGAGAGGGCACAAGGCACAAAATCAGTTGTGTACCCCAAAGGTAAAGCGGTGCAACCCAGACTTATTCAGGCAGGCACTACAGTTCTTGGGTGGCAGCAGAGAACTGGAGAAAGTGGATCAATGATTTTAGCTGTGTGATAAAAGCCTGAAAGTTAAGTAAAACAGAAGACAATTTTTGAGCAGTGGGTTTTTTTCCCCCACACACAGTGGGTGAGGAAGCTTTTGAAGTTCATCAACACACACTATCAGCACAGCAGCTAGAAGACAAATGTATTTTGCTGGACACTTTAAGAATATTTAGGAAACCCTGTAGCCCTAAAATGAACATTGTATTTGAGCAGCACCCATTTTGCCCTCATCAAGTTGGAACAAATAGGATTGACGAGTATATAGACAAACTGAGACAGAACGAGCAGCAGCAAGAGTCTGAGATTACTGAAAATGATATGCTTAGAGACAAAATTGTGTTCTATGTGACTGACAAAAGGCTGGGAGAGAGGTTATTAAGGGAGACGGATTTGTGCTTGCAAAAAAGCAATAGACATCTGCCAGATCTTGGAAGCCACACAATGCTAAAAGTGATAGTCTGGGCAAAGTATTGAAAAGTCTGTATAAACTGTCAGCCGAAGCAGCATGAAAAATAGCAGATCTAGAGCTCAGCCATGAACAAGACATGCAAATCAGCAATAGAGACAGAGATGAGAGTGGCCTTCATGCTGCTGAAAATTACTCTGCATGGACACCACAGGATATGTTAAGGCTGGAGCTATCTTCCCCCAACAAACAACTTTGCCAAAAATCATGAGGACGCAATGTCTCTGCCAAGGCCATAACTTCCAAAAGGGGAAGCGAGAAGATGTGTCAGGCCAAGCTTTCGAAAGCAAGAAACCTCTTCTGGTGCTGGAGTCGACAGTAAGTAACACCTTATTTTGTAAAAAGAGCCAAGGAACTGGCCAATGACAGTCAGATCCTAATTCATCCAGAAATGAGGAAACAGAGACAACCATAGCACTAATTCTTGCAGAAAGCCATTGCCCAGAATCATAAAGAAAAATAGACCTGCACCACATACCATCTGCAATCACAGGAAAAGGCATAGTGATGAGACTACAGGGAACAAAAGTCATTGTATCTGTAATCTGACAGAATAACTGGAATATTCATGCAGGAACATTACTGTTTTATGAACCCTGTGCATTGTGCAAAGATCCATATGTAACTTTTCCAGAAGTTGGGAGACTGGGGACAGAGGAGACACAGCTGCTGTGACACCAGGTGCCAAGGAAGCCCTTTTTTTTTCATTTCTTTAATGATGACTCCTACCTTCTCTTCTGCTGCTGCTGTTCCCATGTGCACAGAATTAGCCTTACTTGGGGGGCTAGTCAAAGTGATGGCTGGCAATACAAAACACCCCTCAAGTGCAACACAATACCACCCTTCGTGGTGTTGCTCAGGCACAGCAGAAGGCCAAGCTCTGCCACTCAGCCTGTGGCTAGGCAGGAAGAGGGAATGAAAACCTTGAGAAGGAATCAAATCCCAAGGAATAACCTGCTACCTGTAGGCCCCTTTGCCCCAGCAGAGGAACACAGGATGAGTGGTACAGGTAAGCCCTAAGGGCAGTGACCTGGACAAGAGATTGACAGTCATAGTCCAGTTCTACCAGGCAGCATGGATTCACTGCCTGTTTAACCTGCCACTTTTGTTTGCCTTCTCATAGCTGCTCATCCCAGCTCCTCTGCAAGGAGTTTTATATATGTATACTATAGCAAAAAGGTGTTAGAGATTTCTGAGCCAGGCAGCGTTGCATCATGGGCCAGCCCATTTAAGGGTCCAAGGTCAGGTGGACTTGAGGAACTGGTGCACAGCTCAGGAAATATTGGTGGCACTGTGCCTAAGGCATCCACCTAAGGAAACATAGTTTCTCTTGGGACTGAGGATGCTGAGCCGCACTCTGAAGTTTGGCTTTGCTCATCTGGTTAAAATCAATAGCCTTTGCATTAGCAGTTTTCTCTAAGCAGTGAACTGCCTGGATGCTGCTGGAAAGTTGCAGAACTCTGCTGGGTGGTTTAACTACAATCTTCTGCATTTGTAACTGTGAAGACAGGAGATCTCAGGGAGGAGGTTTCTGCTGTGATCAGATGGCACAAACATGCCAGTGTACAGCACAGGCATAAGGAATCAAGTTCTACTACAGACACAAACCAGCCCTGTGGCCCTTGGCTGCACAGCCACTGCCAGCCTTCAGCCAAAAGCTGCTGCATTGATTGCCATGCTTCTGCTTCCTGAGAAACACACTGAAAGAGACTGACAGGAGTCTTATCTTGTTTTGAACCCAGTCCTATTCACCTAGGTAATGGAGGAAGGGGTAGTACATGAATTCATTCTCCAGTCCTGCCAGGTATCCTGTCATCCTGCCTGGTATGCCTGCTTCACAGCCCAGACTCTTTCTTAATCCTTCATCCTTGGCACTGCAGTCAATTAACAGCCTGGAATTGCAACGGGCTGTGGAAACACCATCTCCAGTGGCAGATTACAAAACCTTGATCCACAAACAGACAGGTGTATGAGCATGAGAATCAGGGTGTATTTTTAAAACTCTATCATCTCTAATGAATGGATTTTCTCAGGCTTAAAACATATCCGTCCTAAACCTTCCTCTGGCAAGTAGTCGGTGCTACTTTCACACACATTTGCTCTCTGAACAGAATTTTTATTTCAAGGAGGATTTTTCCATCCTTATTTTTAATTGTTCCCAATTTACAACTGACACTTCCCCCCCAAATCTGTTAGATTTGTCTGCCACATCTGTATCATACACAAAAATGGTCCAGAAAGCTACAGTCTAAACTATGCCAAATGGGTGTTATTTAGATGCATTTAAGATTTTCTACATCAGGCTGAGCAAGTACAATTTAGCCTGGAGAGTACTATGTTTGGCAAATCTATTGCACATTGTTATTAAGGAGTGAAATTAAATCTAAAATAGAAACCTCAACACCCCACTTTATATATAGCTACCACAATATTTTCCAAAGAGCTGTTCACCATGAAACTGGTACCAGGCAATGAGGCATTGTTTGCTATCTGCAAGGCCAGATAACAACCATCTAGTTTAACCTCTCCCCGCGAGGCTGGGACAGCTTTCCCAGGCAGCATAGCCCTACTCCAAGCATGTAGTGTACAGCATCTCTTCTGGAAACTGTCCATTTCAGCTGAAAGCTCCAGCTGAGAAAGAAGACATTATTCTGGGTAAGGTGCTGCCACAAAAGTACATGAGGATCATGTGATGCTTCAGACCACCTGGATGGGATCAAAGAGAGTGACTGTGAGCTGCCAGTCCACTTCCTCAACCAGAAAGGACAGACACTACCTGCCTCCATGAGGTGTTGTCTTGGTCTTATCTTGCCTCTAGCTAGCTCAGCAGCCCCTTCATCTTCACAGGGAGCCTTCTCTCTGTACGGCTGATCATAACACCCTGGATGTCGCTGGGTGGGGGAGGACCACTCCCTGCCACCCATCTGTGGTGCCCACTGCCTCTGCTATGTCGCCCAGATGGGGCTCAGCCCTTGCTGCAGCTCTGGATATGGTCTCACAGGTCCTTCTGGGGGCCAGCAGCTCTTGGGTGAACCCGGTCATGTAAATCATGGCTGAGACATGCACTCACAGAAAGGTTCATTAAAGCTAGCAGATGTCTTCAGAAAGGCAGGGTGTAAAGGCACCAGTCTGTCCCTGCATGTGTATAACTGACACAAACACACAGCATAAATGTGAAAAGAAAATTCCTCTGCTGCTATAGCTGATCAGTCCTTCAGCTGTCACTCATAAGAGGAATGTTCTTTGCTTCCTATCCACACCTTTTCTTGGCACTTGAACTGTCAAGAAATTAATTCTCCTCCGTTGTCACAGTGTCCCTCGCGGACTGGTATTCACAAGTACCCTACGCATTTTCATCAGCACTGGAAATATGTCTATCCTGCAAGTGTATTCAGCAAAGAGGTAAAAGGTACCACAGTCTCTTTAATATGACCTTGTCTTCCTATACACAAAAACATTTCTATTTATTTCCTCTGCTGTTACAGAAGCACAAACATATTTTATTAACCACCTATTGATACATATTTAGCAAACATTGAACAATATATGGCGTCTTGAGAAAAATCCATTCTCAAAAGCTTTTAGATTCTGAACTCATCTCCTGTTTGCCAGTCTGTATAATCAATAGGCATATTTGGTAGGAAACAGGGAAGTATTGACTTGCTAGTGAGTGTATGAAGCAATTATGCTTACATATCATTTAGTAATTGTTACAGGAGCCTCTCTGCTTGGAGGCAGCACATATCCAAGTTTTGTGTGATGATTTTCTTTTTTTTTGGTAGGATGATTTTTGTAAGGGAAAAAAAATCAACAATACGGTGTTTGTGTAATATCATATAACTCATTTTATTTCTGTCGGGATACTAGTATATTCTTCACACAGTAGGAACACTTTTCACAAATCACAACCCAAAACTACAGTGCTCGATTCCCCAGAATTGATGCTGAACACAGAAAAAAGCACAGAGAGAACTAGAACAAGTAAAACTGCAGATATATTTCAGAGATGTTGCTACATGAAAAATTTAAGAATAAAATGTTCCTTTGAGGGCTGTACCCTGCTTCCGCACTAAGAAGAACTTAAGCCTATATATAACAGAATCTCCTGGGAAGTTTCACAATAACTGTAAATCCTCTTCTGTAAACCTAATGGGTTGACTGCCGTGAATTTACTGCAAACTCCAGAGACACTGTGCTGCTTGGCAATGTATCTAGAACATCCCTCACATAAACATAAGACTAAAGGACCAAGCTTGCACCAGGTTTGTTTCGACTTTCTTTCTCCTTCTCTCTAGTTGTAGGGAACACAGACGTCCAGTGACATGCAGAGTAGCCTCTCATCCATGCTCTGTGAGGTGGTGGGTTGCAAATGTGCCACCACTCTACCCTGACACCATTGCAGCACTTCTGTCTCCAGCCTTACTCCTTTCCTTTCTTTGGGATAGCAGCAAATAGGGCGTTGGTTTACCTAGTAACACCTGCTTGGACACAGGGTGCCCAGTGCTTTATGTGACATGTATCAGACATCCCTGGAAAGGCATGCACAAGCATGGTCTCAAAACAGGGATCCACGTGTCTGACAGGGAGAGCTGTGGCTCTGACTGCACCAGGCTAAGACATTCCCACAACCACTGCCCACTGGAAGCTGCCATGGAGTTGGCAGAAGATGATGTTGCTCGTGTTTCAGTGTCCAGTTTGCCGTCCTGTATATTAAACTGCCCATGAGCGGTGGGTTGATGCTAAAAAACACCATCCCATAGTGGAGCGGGAAAGGCAATAACCACTGACAGCTATCAGAGCAGTGAGATCTGAAAGCACTGCAGGGGTTTGCTGTGTCATTATGATTCTCGGCCCATAAGTGGACACGTGCAAAATATACACTGTGCCATGTGCTTGCAAGCAGAGCAAAGATGAAGGTTGGTGAAGCAACAAAACTTGTTGGCTGGCTTGGAGCTGGATGCCCAATGATACAGAGGAGAAGCTGGACCTTGTGGCAGCATTTATGCTCAGCTCCATGGGTGCTCTGTTGTCTCATGAATTAGCATTTTGCTTGACCTCCTGGCAGTAGGACACAACTGCATGCAGACTTATTTATGTAGCCCTGAAGTCAGCTCTGTACCCAACAGCACAGCCTGCAAGGAAGGCATAGTCTGAAAGAGGCTGCAGCGAAGGCCCTGGGTGACAAATATGCTCCGGTCGGCTTCATACATGCACATGCATGTATGTGTACATGCACATTCACACACATCCAAATTTTTTCCAGCTCTTCTCCCATTCAGATTCTAAACTCTGCTCCAAAGAGTCCCCATTATTACTGTTTTTATGACTATTAAATATCTTTGTTTCTTCTTGTCATAACATCAGTTTTCATATGAACAGAAGGATTGCTGCCAGCAAATGAAGCCAACACCGATTAGTCCAGTATCTTGTTCAGACAGTTTCCAGCAGGATAACATTAAGCCCACCTGGGAGATGCAAGGAAAAAATTGTTTATCTATCTCACAAGTCTGATCCTCACCTTCAAACCTCCATCTGCAGTAACCATCAGGTCAGGTATTTTGCAATTCATCCCAGAGATCCAGGAAGGAAAGGGTTATTTTCCTTCTGAAGAAGTTTACTGACAAATTGAGCCTCCCCATACTGCCCCTTGCAAGCTGCAGACATACAGAGTGATGTAGGAAGGGTGGACAGAGGCAGCCCTCAGCAGCCCACTTCTCTGCTGCAGCAGCTGTGCACTGGACCCCATTTCCACCAGGGCACCCAGGCCCCCTCTGCACCTACAGCTGAGGTCACATGCCCTGCTGGGCACCCGTCATTCATCTTCTGACAGTCAGGTGGTTAAACAAAGCCTAGTATGAGGCAGCCAAATCCAATTTCCGCCCTCAGCTAGGGCTCTGTTCAGGGGTGCAGGAGGGAGAGATGAGTGTCTTTAGTTATCTGTTCCACTCAGCTCCCCAACATCCTCAAGGGTGTCGGAGGTGTCCATGTGTCTCCCCCCAGTGGAGCTCGAGAGCAATTTGCAGTGGATTGCTCTGTTCCACCCCTGTTGGTGTACAGCTGCCAGCTGACACATGGAAGACACAGATGACTTGAGAAATCAGCTTCTCTCCTGACTCACATGGAGGAAAGATGCCATAGTGACAGTCAGTCGCAGATATGAGAAACTGAAAATTAAAAAAAAAAAAAAAAAAAAGGAAAGAAAAATACATCCTAGCACTGTAGGGTGATATTCTAATGATATGAAATGGATGTGTCAAAAATAGAATACACCCACTTAAAATGAATATCTTTTAAAGAAATAAATGTTCTTTGCAGAAGATGAAAGGCTGCACAGAGTAACACATGGGAAGGCAAATAAATGAGTAATGGTTCCAGGGAAAGTAACCACTCCAGCATGAAGAGCATTTCCAGTTCCCCGCACTGCAGTTGTACAACTCCTCAGTGTATTATGCACATTTTAATTGCTTTGCCAGGCCTTGCATTTTCTAGGGACACCAAGTCTTTGGAGCCAGACTGTGCCAGGCAGCACCTGGTCACCCAGACTCAGTACCACACTTACACACAAGAGCAGTTCTGTGGGCATGTCCCACATCCAGACACCCATAATTCCTTGTAAAACTCGCAAATGATTGAGGCTTGGTTGGCAAAAATTAAATCTGCAAGTTAAAAGATGTAAGTTATTGTCTGATGCAAACAGGTAGCACCAACAAGTTTAAAGACCCTAAGCCACATCAGCAGAACTGTATGCTGAAGGGAGGTAAAAAAAGGTTTAGGACTCACAACAGACAAAATTACACATAAGCCCTTAGTGCAACATGATGATATTAAACAAGTAAATGGGTATCCAGGTGTATGAATGGGGGAACAGGATTTAGCACTGAGGTCTTTCCAGCTGTCTAAACAGAACTGATGAGTTCCATATCAGAATCCCATAAATTGTTCAAATGCCTATGCTTTTAAAGGGATGTTAAAAATAGATTGCCCTATACTTTTAAAGGGGTATTAAAAATAAACTGAAGAGATTGTAATGAGAGAAGAAATTGAGGTTTGAGGACAGCCTTATTGTGTAAGTGATTCAAGGAGCCTGAGCTCCTTATCTTATCATGAAAAACAAAAAAAAATCCAGAAGATAGAGGGGTGACTTGATTACAGAGTACAAGCAGATTCACAGAGAGAAAATCACAAATATTAAAGGAATTTTTAACATGGATAAAAAAGACATGCATAAACTCACTGGCTGGGAGTTAATACCAGACAAATTAGAAACAAGTGGCAATTAGGACAAGGTATTACTGAAGCAGTGGATTCTTTTTTTTGCTTCAAATTCAGAAAGAATATTTTCTTGGGAGGGAAGCTTATTCCTTAAGGTTATGGTCCTATGTACAGCAGTAATAGATGAAAGCATATCATCTCCACTGCAGCAGGTTGAGCTGGATGTCTCTTCTGGCCTTCATATCTGGCCTTCTCTGAAATGAATTGAAAAATACCTGACCCAATGGTTACTGCAAATAGAGTTTTGAAGGCAAGGATCAGACTTGAGAGATAATTTTTGTCTCACAATGGCCTTTAATCTCGCTATTAATGAAAATCCAGCATATTAAGACCATATCTCCAAATTAAAAATTAATTCCTTTTTTTTATTCCTAAAGAAATGCAATTGGATCAACATGAAATTGATACAATGCCCCAGTTGAAGGCAGTGTTAGCTGGAGTGGGTATCATTTCTCAAGCCCTTCTCCAGTGACCTGCTGTGCCAGGAACATTATTCTTAGCATTTGTCTAAAGAGCAGAATAACTGCAATCAAAAATGTGCATCTTCTAGATAGAATCAACAAATATCAGTGACAGAAACCTTGTAAACAAAAGCATAGGAAATGTCATATATTTATAGCCACAAAACAGACCAACTTTTCTGCTAGCTATCTTTAATTTATAAAGCAATTTCTATAAAGATTGGTAAGACATTAAGTCAAAACTTATTTTTTCTGACACCTGAATGAACTCCATTTCTGACAATGTTGTGCACTACAGTGTATTCCCTAAACTATCCAACTTGAAATTCACATCAGCCAACTGGCTGCTTCCCAAATTCAGGCTGGTTTTGTACCAAGCCACAAGACAATCTGATCAGTTATACCAGCTACAGAGGGAGAGCTTCTTGTAGTGGCAAACACAACTCATCTAAGCAGATTATTTGCTTGGTTATCCAAAAGCATCTGCAGTAACAATAATGGAGCAGCTGCCCCCAGATTCTGGAGAGAACAAGCATATGTCTCTGAGAAATGCTTATGCTATGCATATTGGACGCCCTTCACAACAGTGCATGTATGTTGTGCGTGCATACAAGGCAATGGTACCTGCTCTCACAGCCTACCAAGGATGGCACCAAACTGCAATGATAGGGCAATCTCTGATTGCACAGAAATCAGCATTCATTCCTTGGAGCACTAATTACTAACCATATTACACCACCAATGTTTTCTGGGTGGCAATGTATGGTGTCTTTGGTTTGGTAATCCCACCCTTCAGCCAGCAAAGCTCCTTGGGATGTCCTACAATTAGCACACTGCATCTGTGAAAGGATCATCGTTAGCTGCTCTGCCACTTCCAGACTCTCTGCAACTGACCATCTGAGCACCAAACTGGAAAGAAACATGTTATTCCTGAATGTGTTATTCCATTTGGTGAGTTTGGCTGGACAACAGTAACATCGTTTCTGGCAATCCAGTGTACATGTTTCTGTGGAAACAGGAACCAGCAGAATGCATGCTCATAGCCACTGGTTTGCTCCAGTCTCCATGGAAACAATCGCATGGGTGGAAAAAAGAATGATTGCAAAGTAATGACTTACTGGAAGCTTCCCCTCTGCCTTAGTTTTCCTTTTGTGGTCCTTACTGCATGAAAAAAAAGAGGGCATATATGATGATCTCTCAAATCCTTGACATGATAAAGGTCAGGGTCAGAAATCATGGGATGAAGCTACCAAGAGCTCAGGCAGCTCAGCAGCAGCCCCCTGAGAAACATCTGGATCGCAAAGGGTGGGTTTGCATTCTGTAGAGGAAGGTGAGACAAAGACCCATCCAGCTTGCACAGGTAGGCTTGTTACCTCCAAACACAACCCATCCCAGACTCCCAGGCTACCAGGACAAAGGAAAGTAATGCACCCTGGGGAACTGACAGTCACTTGCATGCCTGGTGAGGCAGCCCCGCGGTGGTAGGTGTCTTGGCAGAGGGAGCAGACCCCCATGTGGTAATGCTAAGGCACATATACCACTTTCCCAATCTCCTCAGCCTCCTAAGGTTTCTCCCCAGAGCAAACAAGCTTTTTTGTCCTTCCTCTACTTTTTATCTCTGACAGAGGTGCAGCAGTCCCACAATATTACTCCCACACAACTGCCTCACTTTCCATGACATGACCTCCAAAGCAATACCATCACTGCAACACCACAGAGATCCATCCTGTGAAAATAATCTGAGGATTTTCACACACTCTGCATGTAGCCTGAAGTTTTCATATATTTCTCCCTCTTCCTCTGAGGACCTTCACAGTGACCTTTTGCATTTGCTTTCACCCACACCCTTTTCTTTGCTCCCTGGGGTCACTAGCATCTTTGGCCCATGCACGTTTTTGCAAGAAAAATTCACATGGGCATTTCTTTTTGTCAGCAACCACTGTTCAGGATTGCTGGTTATTGTTTCACCTCAGCTTGCCTTCTGCAGACATCCTCACCTCCCACTTCCTTCTGGTAACACAGAGAGAGATATCCCATCAAGTAGTGGTGCGCTGTCCAGAACAAGGCCTGCACTGCACTGATGTTGCTCTCCAGTGTGTCTCACCAAGCAGATGGAGTCATGCTACCATGTCCTCAGGATGTCAAAGCCCATCCAGTCCCTGTCTTTGGGGTTGCAATGGCGTCACCTTTTAGCCACTATGTCCTTGTGCAAAAAGGTTGGAAATGGTGTCATTGGCAATACAAGGGAACAGACAATCGGGGCAAGATGCAATGCAACCGAGGAAGACTGAGAGTATGGTGAGGGGTCTGTAGCCTAGTAGAGATGAGATCTTGTGCCCACATAGGCAAAGTAGTACATAGAGGCTGGTTAAACCCTGGAAAGTTGAATACATGGTTCGTGTCCTTATTCCTTTACCTGACCTTGACCTGTAAAAGTTCATCCCAGGAAGCATCCTTCCTGGAGCACCCCTTGCCCCACTTTCCCCATTTGCTCCTTTGCCTTCAGGGCAATGGATTAGGAATGGCCCTGGTGTGGTTGCTGTTACTGCAGGCATAAGTGCTTCTCACTTTGGTGGCTATTTAAGACCAGCAATCCTCCAAAGTGCTCCACTGCGTAGTCCTGCCACAGAGTCGTGCGGTGAGACATTCCCTCCTGGCTCGTGCAGGCCCTTACCTCTTCCGGGGCAAAGAATTTTTATGCTCAAGTTGACTGCCTGAGAGTATTCAGGTGGCTGTTTCATCTCCCCACAACAATCATGTGAACAAGGCTCCTTTCTGCTCAGGCAATCTAGATAAATAAAACTCACTGCTAATAATTACCTGACTATAAATACATGGCAGGAAATAATTGAGCCATTTACATGAGGAGCTCAAAATGCCTTTGGAGTCTCAGACGAGCACAGTGAAAGGTCCTAACATTCATACTGCTTTCTAATTGTTCCATAACTGCCAGAAAATCAGACCTAGCCCTTTTCAATGGAGTTTAGGGACTTGGGGCAGGCAGATATCTAGTGTTGGCAGTGGTGGTGGAACTCTGGAAGTTGTCATTTTTTTATTGCACTGCAGTAACGCCTAGAAGCCCAAGAGTTAAATAGTGGCAATTATTACCGTCACCTTCTTGCCCCACACCCAAGCATAGTGCTCTATGCACAAAGTGGATCCTTCCCTAGAGAGCTCACATTCTGATTAGGAGTTATGGGACAGAAATGAGAAAATACTGGTGCTAAACATTTGTTAAGGGAGGAAATAAAAGCAAGTGCAACAATAAAATTGCATGTCAGAAACATGACCTTTCAGGGGTAAGTTGTATTTTATCCTCTGGTTAAAAATCTATTCTGTACTTCCAGAATGGAAAGCCAGGGTAAAGGTGGCAAAAGGAGTTTTAAGTATACAATCATAATTAAATGCTGAGATATTGATTTTTCCTTCCTTTTAGTAGACCAAAAGGCACACCTGTCTCACTCCAGCTGTCATAAAAGAAAAACATAACAATTCAAAGTCCAATAGATGAATGGGCATGAATCCAGGAAGTGCCAACAGCATCGTGGTCATAAAAACAATGACTTAACAAATACTTCACAGGCCTTTCAGGTTGTTCTTGTCAATTTTTCTGTGACTATCTCTTCTGTTTAATATCAAACAACTGTCCCTCCTTCTCTGGGAGACACCCAGAGTTGCAAAGAACTTCATCCAAGAAAAGGTTTATTTTTTAACTCAGTATTATGGCTGTTAAAAATGTTCTGCTATGAAAACCAGCTTCAGAAACAGGGATTCTGTAATATCCAAATCAACGTTAATGTAAAACCAAGATCAAAATAGGTCAAGACATAATAAACTCATTTACAGAACAGCTGGAAAAGGAATGAGAAAGTTAAGATGAATGAAAATATGGCTATCCAGACACAAAGACACTGATCAATTGCCCAGCCAAAGCAGCTTGCTTTTATAGTACAAATATATAAGAAATATCAAGAACTTCACAAATCCCTGTTAGTAGACTTCAGGTTAGCTGCTACATCCTGGCCTTACATCTAACACTGCAACAAAGTTAAATGGAATTGGGAAGAGGGATCTTCAGGATGACAGCATGTACAGGGTAGTAACTCTACATGCTGATATTTCCACTTACAGTGCGTGTATTCTTTGTACAAATGACAAGTGAACTATGATAGTAACAAGGTTTAAATAGCATATGGAAATTTATCTCCAAATCACATGTCACATCAGAGGTTTGGCAAGTCACTCCACTCTCAAAAGAAAAATCTATGAAAACACAATCTGCATAACACTGGCAATGTCAGAGTTTTGCTGTCTCCTTTACCCTGACTGAACAGAGATAATGAAAGATGCTCAGGTGGAAGATTCACATGGCCCAGATTCTGCACTACATGCAAAGCTGTGTTCAAATCTCACTTTTCTAATGTGTCTGTCCATCACAGAAGAGCTTGGATGCTGTGAGGAGGCTGGACTGCACAAGTACCTAGATGAGTGCTACCTCATTTGCTTTTCATGGAGCCTGTAGGTTCATTTTACGCAGGTCCACACAATAGGAATCAGCATGCCTGCTCCTATTGGCAACTACACGCTGCCACTGGTGGGCAACTGGTAATCCTCTCCAAAAGGCAGGAGGAAACACAGGCTCTCCTGCAGGAGCATGGAAGGTACTGTGGTCCAGACACAGGGTGATGCCTGCCCCTCAAGCAAGGGAGAAGGGTATGCATGTCCAACCTCTGCAAGGATCCAGAAACACTGTCCTCACGTTGTGGCATCCTCAGTATTGCCAACTACCCAGATCGCCCTCCACCACAAGAAAAGATGTCATGAAACATTATCCTCACTGTGGGATTGAAAGGAGGAGAAAAGAAAACACAAATCACAGTCCTCAGCCTAGCTTCTAAAATCGTTATGATTCCTTATGCCTCTGCCAAAATGTGTGTAATACTTTCAGTTGCAAAGTCAGCTGTAAGTGATATGCAAGTAGCTGCGACTCCGTCTGGCTGGCTGGTTATGGCATTTGCTTCCCTTCCACTTACCTCCCAAGCCACAGGAAAAAGCATCCTATCCTTTTTACAGTACCCATTTCTTCCCCATTTCTTCAAATTTCCCTCTAGTACAAAGAGAACAGAAAGAAAATTAACAGCCATAACTACCATAAGAAATATCTGTCCTTATGTATCAAGTTACTGACTCATTTTTCTGCTAGGACTTCTGTGAACTGCACAGCTCTTCACAGGTAAGACTAGAACAATGTTTTTACAACAGCTACCACTTTTCTACCTGTTGGAAACACATTAATCTGAGCAGAGGGCAAGAGTTATAATTACAGTCTGTGGGTAATTTTAATCTTCTATTCCTATACTTTCAAAGCACATAATTTCTATTTATCTGAACTTCCAAATGATTGCTTCAATCTTTGAATTATGATTTCCCAAACAGAATAAAAGATATTTTGTTTCTCTTTACCTTTCCCCTTGCATTGCTGTGAGAGCCAGCATCTCTCCTACATCCTTCAGGCTTCCCGTCTCGCCTGGGTCCCCGCCACAGAGGGAGGCCCAGCTCCTGAGGAAGGCATGCCTTGCTGCTGTGTCCATGTGAATGCTTTCCCACAGAGTTCTGCCCCTTTCTTAAAAATTTGATCACCAAAGGGTTTCCTCACATCACTATAACAGCTCTTATAGCTCTCACCAAATCCCCTCTGAGCCTCAGTTAGCTAATGAGGATGGCAATGCCACCTTTCTGTCCTTCCTTTCTGAGCAGGAACCCAATAACCTGCCCTGCTGCACTCAGCTGGTCTTCAAAATTCAACTCTTCTCTTTCTGTTATGCCTCTCCCCTCCAGTATTACTTGCACCCTCTCACTTTTCCATGCCAGGCTCTCTACAGCACCTCACCCTCCCCAAAGCTGGAGCAGCTGCCTTTTTGCCTGTGGGCATCCCTTCGACACAGTTGAAAATGGATGCTTCACTTCAGGATACAAGTGGAGAGGAACAGCCATTCGGCTTGGCTCTGTTTTACAGCCAGCTACAGGAGGCGACAGATTTTGAATGAGGGCAGATTTGTGCCTTTCATCCTGTCCTTCCTGAGGAAGCTTCAAAAACACACCCCCAAACTGCACAGGCTGCAATGAAATTATTCAGACTGGCAGTACTGGTCTGACCCAGTTCCCACCGAAATCAGGCAAGGGTGAGCTTATCCAGCATGATGCAGCAGGATACGGGGAAACATGAGACAGCAGAAGTATGGGCAACACCTTAGTTTGGTGCTTCATATTGGTTAATCCATCCTACTTTTTGGCTGAACTAGTTAGCCTTAAATAGATTGCTGTACTAACACACCTGCATAACATTTCTGGACCTGAGATAATGTTGATGCCTCTTCATTGCACAGGGTAGGCAAACTCCAAAATGCTTCCAGTGGGGCCTGAAAATACAGGAAAGTCTCCCAAAAGGAAAAGCACAGTTTACAGAAGAAAACCTTAGTTTAATAAAAATTTCCATGAAGAGACACAGGCATCTTAATTATGCACTGATCTGGTAAGCAAAGGTAGGATGAAGGAGATAAAAGACAGATGGAAGGCACACAGATGCAATATATAGTCCTCATTAAGCTGACACCAAATAGCTCTCACGTAATCACTGCTTTCTGGCAGATCCTACAAAAAAAGTGCACTTTCAAAATAAATGGAGTGCACACATGAGTGTGTGGAAACTCTGGCTACACATGATGCCTACTTTTAGCCCAAGAGTGTGCTAAAAAGACAACTCGCTCAGGTATACCTCTACTGAGTCAGGAAGAGTGACATGCTTCCCATAACTTAGGAACATCATGGGAGTAAAAACTCATCAGTGACCCATGAGCAGAGAGGCTGAATGCTGGACCCACGGGTGGAGGAAAGGCTAGATAGTGGTATCCAAGTTTGCATGACAAGAACTCATTTTAAGGTCCTCATGGTGCTAATTGCAAGCTGCTGCCTCTGAGATCCTGATATATGTTCTTGACAAACTCCTTGTGTGCACAGAGCAGCTGGTGCCATTAGCATGAACAACAGCTCACAGTTCATGCTTGACGGCCTGCCTGGCTGTGTTATTGCCAGTTACCAACCAGAGATCCAACTGCAAAGCTCCACCTCCAAAGGCAACCATGGAACACTGGCCTACTCAGTCTTCTTGCCCTGTGGCATGCTGGCAAAGTTGTTGCCCTTGTGGAAAGCAGCAGCAGAAGTACCTTTCAGTGTCCCACACGCTGTGGCAGATACAGCTGCATTGCATGTTGTTTGGACTGAATCCCTCTTCAACCTCTTCACATTGAAAAGGCTCTCGTGCCCTCCTTTTTGCATACCTTATCATTACTTATTACCTAGTACTTGTTTCTTTACTTCTAAGATTGTAAAGCACTATGTTTCATGGTACCCTTTTGTAAAACATCGTGTAGTTTCCCCATGGGCAGCATCTGTTTCAGATGTTGTTTTCAGTAAATACACAAATTGTTTGGAAAATGACTTCTGATTTCGGTATAACACCAGGAATGGGCAAGAGACCTCCCTTCTTTCTCTATTTTCTTCCAGGTTGAGATGTAAAAGGGATTTTACTGTAGGAGAAATTTCAGAAAAAGCCTCTCCATCCCTGATCGAATGAGGCTTCTCACCCGCCACACTCATTCTTTCACTGATAGCTGACATATTTCTGAAAAGGCAGGACTAAATGTGCTGATATTGCCAAGCCACTCGAAACACTACACAATTTCTGCACCTCTATTTCTGTCTCAGGGTTATGACTGTGAGATATTTTTCAGGGTTTTGTGCCTAATAAAATGTTGCTGTCTCTCACTGGATTCTGTCACTTTAAATTACTCAGAAAGACTACAGAATGTGTCTTTTCTTTCCTCAAAGAAGTCGCTAAAAATCACTTAGTTCAGGTTTAAAATAAGCTCTCTCTTGCTCACCCTCCCTCCCACAGCCAGCAGAAGAAAAGAATCTCCACACATCCTTCCAAAACTCACATGTTGCTAAATTACTCTTATTTCTGAACCCCGGGGTCTCACCCTTGGATGATCATGAGCAACACCCCTGTAAGCAGCACGTCCTGGTGAGCAGCTCTGCCTGGGATACCCCTGCATGACTCTGCTCCCAGCAAGTCAGGGAAGACATTCCAGGAGAGCTCCTGGTGCTCAGCCAGCATGCATGAGTGGGACACATGGCTCGGGACAGGCTGCCGAGCAGAATAAGAGTGAGATGGAAGAAGTTGTTTGGACCTCTGCTCTGCTGTCCAGCAAAACTGATCATACTCACCACATATAATGGACAAAATCCACTGCAAGGCTCTCTCTCACTGTTGGTGGAGTGATAAAGTAGAAGATAAGTCTTGGTCCATCTGACTCTCCTGCTGGGTGCACCTATACCCCTCTGCCTAATGCCACAGGCATGCAGCTGTGCAGCAAACAGCTGCCACTTGCTGGCACTCTTCCTGCTGCATTACATGAGTGGGCACCTCTGCACTCATTGCCCCTTTCCCTTTCTAGAATGGCACCAGTCTTTCCAGTACTCGAAAAAGCTACAGCCCAGCCTAGACTATTCGTCTGCTCCAGCTGTTTTGGAGGTCACTGCCATGCTTTCCTTTATCCTGTTCCTGTCACACCTGCCCTTGAAATGCCATATATGCCAGGGTCATTTTTCACTCTGTTAGCACTTGTAGCCAGCATGGCATTTCCCAACGCATTCAATTTTCACTTATGTTTGTAAAGTACGGGGTCCAACATGCCCCAAAATCTCAGCATCCAGAAACTGTTGGGCCTCTGAGTTCACTGGTGAAATTTCTCTCTCGAGATGCAAACATGATCTGGAATATGTCATTAGGATAATGTCCTGGAAAGGTCATTAGTTTTTGTATGAGGATATCAGCCTGCAATTAATAAATTTTGAAAGCTATTAACAGGAGGACTGTGCAGCCATCACCATACCTGCACACCTCGATCTCAGAAATGATGGATGAAAGCTGTACCACACCATGATGCTAGACCATCTCTCTCATTATCCAACAATTCTTTTTGCTTGTAACTTTGAAGCCTGAAATGGGGTTAAGTAGGAGAGATGTGCAGGAAGGAGGAAGCAGAAGCACAGCATCCAGTAAACCATGCCTTGAAAGGAAGACATGAGCAACTGAAATATGAGCAGGGATCTGATGCCATGAATGGCATGGCCTGCAGATGGTGGGGTGGGGATATGACTAACAATTAGGTGGGCTTGGGTAGGTGGATCCTACAGTAGCTGACATTAGAAATGAACAAGGAATTTAGTGGGAGAGACTGAGAAGAAAGACTGGATTTTAAAAGTCTATAGAGGAAGAAGAAGAAAAAATACTTAGGAAAAAGTTGTCATAGGAAAAATAAATATGATAATAAAAGAAAACAAATCATACATCAAAAAAGCAAGCTAGTATTTCAGCTAACTTCATCAGATGAGGGGTTTACAGCATTAAATTAAATTAAATTAAATTAAATTAAATTAAATTAAAGCAATGCCTTGTGTTGCAAGCAGGGCTAATTTGAACAGGTCAAGCTCTTAGCACAAGAAAAATACACCTTACTTAAGGGAACAAGGACAATTCACTGTTATAATTTATAACTCCTGCCTTTCTACTCTTCAGGTCTTGGTTGCACCCACACTTTGCTGTCTATAAATCCATTGAAATTGTGTGGTCAAGCTGTGTGTCAGTCCTGACACTCCAGAAGGTGTTGGAAAAGTTTTTTTTGTGTAAATACAAGCTCAGCCAGGCTGGAATTTCTATGTTTCTTCACTCTTTTTGCTAATCCACTAACGACTGTCATCTTCCCAGCTCTTTTCTACACTTAACATGACTTCTTCTGTTCTTCTGTTATGGGTTAACATCAAACGGGAAAACAGATTTGGATCAGAAACTATACTTGCTGCTAGCAATTTTGATTTGCCTAAATCCACAACATTGGTCTTAGGAAGAGGTTGAGGGGCAGTCCCACTACTACAGGACTACCTTCAGAAGATTGTGATGTGCTTGAGTAATACACACAGCAACACAGCCACAAGAAGACCAAGCCCAATGGCAGAACAACCAACATCTAAACCATGCCTGACAAATATTCCTCCAGTTCACTCGTACAGAGCATCCAGTAAGTCAGGGTCTACCATCTCCTCAGGACACCCGTTTAATGACTGCTTCAATTACAGTGTGTAGTGATGGCAAAAATATGTAAAGGTTTTCAACACCTACCTGTATTTCTCTCCCTACAAATTAAACCAACTACTTTTTGTCCTGCTCTGCTTGGATACAAAGGACAATTGATGATCCTCCTCTTCAAAACAATCCTTTTATATTTCTGAAGATTTACCAAGTCCTGTTCAACCACTCCTTTTTCTAGATCAAAGCCAAGTACTTCAGCCTTTCTTGAGAGCTCATGTTTTCTAAGTCTTTTATCATTCTCCTCTTTGCTCTCTCCAATTTGTCTGTATCGTCTTAAAGCCTGGTATACAACTTCAAAAGTTACTGTAATACAGCCTTATCAACCTTAAACTCAGAAGAATTGTCTCTTGTCTCACAGACTATGGTCCTAGTAATAAATTCAAGCACAAAATTTGGCTTTTTCACAACAATATCTTCTAATGAATTCAATCCAAGGCCCTCCTTATGCTTTTCTGCAGTGCTTTTGTGTGACCTCTTATTCTTCTGTTGTAGTTGTGCATTTGATTTCTCATTCATTACTGAATTTCACCTTTCTGATTCAGACCACTTTTCCAGTTCATTAAGAGCAGCATGATGCATATGAGAAAGAAATAAAGACATTGACATAACAGTGGGGTTTTTTACCAAAATTTGAATCTGTTCTTGAACAACAAGTTCCTTACCTGAACTAGGGAAGCAAACAAAAGAAAAAATCAAGATAGTTAAAGAATTTTTTTTAAGGTAAACATGCTTCCAGCTTCCTTTCCTACTACATCTTATCTCAGAGAAAGTTCAAGTGTTTGTTCCAAAACCACACAACATTTCAAAACAGCCAGTCTGAGGAAGGAAAACAAGCATGGAAAAATCTCACAACTAGGTCCTCATTGTTCTCCCACCAGGAAAAGAAAGATGCAAACAAATTAAAACAGGTGCTCATAGAGGAATATGCTGACCAACCTTACTACCACATCATGGCCTGCTCTTGCAGCAGCTTAAAACATCTCCAAATAGTGAGATTTCACAGAAGTGGTGAGAGGCATATCTCACCCTGCTAAATTTAGACCCATATACCAGAAGACAGAGATGTTAAGTGCAGCAAATGAAATATCACCGGGATCTATTGGATTTTGAGATGGTTGGAGTGTCTTTTCCCTCTAAGCATCATTTGTAGATACAGCAGCCTGAGTCTAAGTGACATTTTAAAAATAATTGAACCACCTAAGACTAACACCCAACATGGAAAACTTCAAACAGTTAGATTTTTTAGCAGAGTTCAGATCAATAAGAAACTGGTTTCTGGAATAGAAAATGCCATTTAGTAATAACAGTAATAAGTGCTATTGGTCCTACGGGAAGAACGTACTTCTGTCCACTTGCAGAAGGCAGAAAATACCTTGAAAAGGCTGGGGAGGTCCAACTCATCAAGTGTTGAGAGGAGACTTTCCTATCGTGACTCTAATATGTGAAGTTGGATCACACTTGGAGGCAATTCCTCATCCATGTAAGTGGTTTCATTGTCTGGGCTATGATCATCTGCATAGGATTTATTTATACTAGTGCTGGAGAAGCAGAACCATGCCAGTAGTGACACTGGAACTTCTGTAACCCTACAGATGGAATAATAAATACCGCTGTTATATTGCACCATGTGGCAGCTGAGCTCCAGCCTTAGGGAGGGAGATGAAGAGAGGAAAGCCAGGTTAGCCACTGCCATTTGCCAGCTGAAGAACTGCAGCATGGAGATCAGTGGTCTCCTCTGGGCTATCCCATGAGCTGGTGAAAGAACAGATCTGATTCCCAGGTCATGAGTTCTGATGTTCCCAGCAGCAGCAAACCCCGTGGGTCTCAATCTGGATTGAGAAGGGACAGTGCATTTCAAAAATCAGCACCTTTTTCTTTCAGGAAATGAATGCTAAATCTTCATCTTGTGCAAATCAGAATAGCTCTCCAGGGAAAATGGCTTTAGTCTATGTCAGCTGAGGATCTAGCACTATGTTTCTTCTAGATCATTAATTTCATTGCATCATTTAACAGTAGTCCATTTTTTCTGCCATACTGCAGTGTCGTGAGATGGTTGTCTTAGCAACTGAAATCACTCTTAACTAAAGCTCCCTTTTCTTAATATTAAAGTCATCAGTTGACCCCAAGTCTTATCAAATCAAAGTACAGTGGTGTTACAGTATAGTGTGGGAGAAAGCTTTCCTGCAAGCTCATTCCAAAACCTATGCAGTTCAGAATACATTGCCTCTTTTAACAAATCCAACATAATGCTCATTCTCTTTTCACATATTTTTCTAATGATTCTCAGCAGCCTGAAAGACCTTTTGCTGAACCAACCAAAGTTTGCGCAACATGTGAAAGCACAGCATATAATGTTTAATATCAAATCTCTATCTCCAATTACCAGGACACCAGTATTGCCAATACAGAGCAAGTAAATAACTTCAGTACAAATTAACTTGTATTCTGCATACTTGCTTTCTCTGCATATTCTAAACAAACAATTTATTGGCAGGAATGTAAAAGGAGTCAGCCAGATCTACGTGAAAACTGAAGAACATACACTGAGATTTCAGGGTGAATGGCAAGTGTTTGTTCCTCATTTCCAATTTAGAAAATAAAAAGGAACAAGAATATGTGGTGTCCCACATGTGACCACTCTCAATTAACCAGTACACATCAAATTTAATCTTTAACATCAAATACTTGCAATGAGCAATTTATAACTCGAAAAGCATTTCAGAAACATGGCAAGTGACCATAAACAATAAAACCTAAATAAAAGAATTGCATCTTTTATAAACAATCAAATGAAAAAAAAAAAGTGTTGCTAAAAATTGCTTGCCCAGTTTTCTTTCTCCACCCTTTCTTCTCTGAGAAGGCCTGACACATTTTCCTGTAGCAATTTGCCACTTTCAGTAAATATCTATAAAAAATGAAGATGACAAAAACCTCAAAGAAATATTTGGTTTAGAAACTGGTTCACATTCTCTCAATTTTAGAGACTAAATTTCTGCATAAAGGGACAAGCATACACATAGATATTGCCAGCGAGTTATTGTAGTGCCTGTTCAGGGAATAAGAGATGAGTTATACCTTCATCAAGTTCTGCAGAAAGAAGTCGATTTGCAGCTTTTGTGCTGACTGGAAGCCCGAAACTGCATTGTGATGGTGCTGGGGCTAAGTTAATGTCCTGTGCCTATGTGGTGACTCTTCCCTAGGTAGATGTTTATCTAGCCACAGTAATACAGCTTCTACACTGGATTTGGCTCAGAGCATGGAATGAGTGACCACGTATCTAATTCCAGAATACCATGTAGAGTTACCTTCAGAAATGAATCAATGACAATTTTTAAAAAAAATTATTTTAAACAGCAAAAATGTTTTATGCGAATACATTTCAGGCATAGTTGGATCCCCAGTAAAAAATCATGTCAAACCATCATGTGTCTAGGGGCTTTTTCAGGAGTTAGGTAACCTCTTAGGATTTGTTTTTCTTCATTTTGGAAGGATGACCTACAGACAGCATTTTGCTAACTGTGATTACTCCTTGTCACTCTGCAAGCCTGCTGATGCTGTACAAAAGTCTCTTCCAGCACCTGCTTATGCACATAGCAGGAGTGCCATCAGAGGACACACGGGCTGTGTAGAAGACACATTAAGAAATGCTACATGTCAAATCCTCAGAGAATCACAGAATAATTTATGTTGGAAGAGACCTCTGGAGGTCTTCAGTGCAACACCCTGGTAAAAGGACAGCCATTTTCAGTGTCAGATCAGTCTGCTCAGCACCCTGTCCAGATGTTTTGAAAACTGTAGTTGGATTGTCCTCATCCCTCTGGTCCCTGTCCCAGGGCAATACTGCTTTCAGGTGAATAATTTTTTTTCACTGTTCAGTCAGAAATTTCCCTTGCTGCAACTTGTTCCCATTGTTTCTTGTCTCTCCAGTCTACACCTCTGAGAAGAGCTTGTCTCTTTCTCCTCTGTAACCTTCCAATGGACAGTTTAAGACAGGAATTAGAGTCACAGAATCACAGAATCATGGAATTGTGTAGGTTGGAAAAGACCCTTAAGATCATCAAGTCCAACCACAAACCTAAAAGTGCCAAGTCCACCACTAAACTATGTCCCTAAGCGCATGTCTACACATCTTTCAAATACCTCCAGGGATGGGGACTCAAGCACTTCCCTGGGCAGCCTGTTCCAGTGCTTGATAAACCTTTCAGTAAAGAAATATTTCCTAATATCCATCTAAACCTCCTCTGGTGCAACTTAAGGCCATTTCCTCCCATCCTATCACTTGTTATTTGGGAAAAGAGACCAACACCCACCAGGCTGCAGCCTCCTTTCAGGCAGTTGTTGTAGAGAGCGATAAGGTCTCCACTTAGTCTCCTCTTCTGCAGGCTAAACAACCCCACTTCCCTCAGCCACTCCTCTAAGACTTGTGCTCTAGACCCTTCACCAGCTTTATTGCTCTTCTTTGTACATGCTCCAGCACCTCAATGTCTTTCTTGTAGCAAGGGGCCCAAAACTGAACACAGTATTCGAGGTGCGGCCTCACCAGTGCCAATCACTTCCCTAGTCCTCCTGGCCACACTATTTCTGATACGAGCCAGGATGCTATTGGCCTTCTTGGCCAGCTGGGCACACTGCTGGCTCATATTCAGCTGGCTATTGACCAACACCCCCAAAATTAGACCCCTTCTTAGCATTTTCTCTTCTGGGCTAAACAAACCTATCTTCTCCCAATAGATATGTTCCCCGCCAACGTCCCCAATCTAATCCCTAGCTTCTGCTGGACTCACTCCAGTTTCTTAATATTTCACTTGCAGTGAAGAGCCCAAAATTTTACACAATATTCCAGATGAGGCCTCAAATCTGCTGGGCGGAGGGGAATAATTACTTTCCTCCATTTGCTGACTACACTTTTCATAATGCAGCCCAATATGTGGTTATCCCTAATTGCTACAAGGGCACACATGTTCAGCTTGCTGTCCACCGCTGGATTCCTTTTTGCAAAGGTGCTCCCTATCCAGTTGGCCCCCAGCCTGTGTTGTTGCTCGTGGTTATTCCATCCCATGGGCAGGACTTCGCATTCCCATTTGCTGAACTTCTTGAGGTCCTGTCAGCTCATTCCTCCAGATAATGAAGTTCTCTGAATGGTAACCCTGCCCTCCAGTGTATCAATGATGTGCTGTCATCACCAATTTGTCACCCACAAAACACATAAAGTGCACTTCATCCCGTCATCCACATCATTGATGAAAACGTCGGCTCTGGTATTGACTCTGGACGAACACCACTCCCTCTCTCATAAGTGCATCTGCAAATAGACCCACAGAGTCATTCCTCTTCATCTCCACCAGGATAGGCAGATAGAAGATGTAAAGACACCAACCCTGTTGTCAGATCTCTCCAGGTCAGTGAAGGGAATCAACAGATTTCAGTTACATGAAATATGACAGGCTGTTTGTGTACTGAGAACCAAAGGCTGTTAGTGCCAGGATCTGGCTTTGGCATTACTTTAGTTCATGAGTCTTGCCTCAAATTACACACATTTATCCCATGCTGATTCACGCTGCTCTGTATGTCTATCTAAGAACAGTAGGTGGTTTCGCATGAACCTCGTGCAGTTAATCTCTGTGAGCATGCAAAGTACAAAAGGATGCATTCAAAGGATATGTTGCTTCATTTTCAGTAGGACAGATATTTGGGTTTTTGCTGTGCCCTGAAAGAGAAAGGTAAGGCCAACGTGCAAAAGCATTATCTGGCATTCTATAGGCATTTTAAGAGTACTTTAGTGTGTCTGTTTTCTCTGCTGAAATATTCATTACTTGGGCACCATGCTTGTGATAGCTTAACTAAATAGGTGAAAAAAGATGCTGTTAGAACAGTTGCTCTGGGTTTTCTGGGACTTTCACATGACTTAGCATTTACTGACATCAGCACTGTGCTGCTGCCTTTGGTGGCTGCTTTATCAAAAATTGTAACATTGGGAAAAAAAGTTATATATTCATTATTTCACAGATAGCCCCCCATAACCTGATTACAACAAAGAGATGCAACAAGATTACAACAAGAGAATTGGTGATGGATTTGCTTGGAATGCCTGGCGATAAACAACCACTTAGACTTTGGTCTCCAAGGTGTGGAAGAATAACCCCATGGCAGTATTTTTGCTAACCTGCTCCACAATAGGCAGCCCATGACCACAGGCTTATCACTTGGGCACTCTGTGCCCCTGTCCCATACAGAGCCCAGGAGGCAGAGGGGTGCACAGGATGGCACTTGTGACAATAACAACTGTTGAGGGTAGCCAAATCCAGCAGAAAGCGCCTGGGGATTTCTCCTCCCCATTTTTTTTTCCTGCTGCTGTCGTTTGTAGCCCCATCCAGTAGCAAGGCTGAGCATGCAGTCCCATTAGGCACACGTACACACAGTTCACACATGGGTGGCCACACGGAAAGCAATGCCAGGCATAGCACCAGGCCTGGTATTCCTCTCCAGGAGGTGAGGACTGACCTTCACTAGCAGACTAACCCATACCCTCACTCTCACTGTTCACAGCCAACCTCACATTCACAGGTCCCTCAAACCCTGGATGAGACCTTAAGACCATACAGAGCCAAAGGGCTTCTTACCCATTCATTGTCTCCAACATGGGTCTCTCCCAGTGCAGGTCTTCTGCTCGTAGGCAAGTCCAGCCTGGAATTCACTGATTATTGGCCCAGCTCTGCCACAGCTCCCTAAGGATCATGTTCACAGATTGCTCACGCACACACCATAGGCGCATACACACACACACAGAACTGAAGTCCCATAGGGAAGGTAGCACACACGCTGCTTGCTCCCAGATGCTTACACTTCAGACACATGTGCCCCTATGACCTGCAGTCCAGTCCCTTCTCTGTTTGCTGGCACTTAGATCCCCACAATCACACACTGAATAGAGAGTGAGATGGTGGAAGAAAATAGGAAGAGCCAGTTTAGTACCAAGGCAGGACAGCCTGCAGTGACCAGGTGCAGGACTCAGCCATGCAAGGACAGTGGCCAACAATCTGTTTTACACTGTGACCAGCTTCTTGTACCCTTCCCACCCCACCCATTCCCCACACTTGTTCCTCCAGGATCCACCATAATCTCCCCCTTCCTTTCTTTGGCCCTTCCCTTGAAGATCCCATGATAAATAACATGCATTCCCACGGTCACCTTGAAAAGTATCATAGTAAGTTTCACACAATCCTACAACACCCAAAAACATCCCACAGCAAGTTATCTCTTTCCCTTGAGACCCACGGTAACCTCATTTCTTCCCTTCCTATCTCTCCTGGCTGACCTTCTCCAAGGCTTTGAGTTGCTCCTGCCCACCAACTAGTGGGCGACCTGCTCTCTGGACTTCAGTATTGTCTCTGTTACTTCTGCTTGTTAGGGTCTGTATATGTAGGTGTGGTTGATTACTTTTCCCATCTCTTGTCTTTGATTTTATGCTGAATAGCCATTAACAGGATATGCTCACAAACCAGATGCCCTTATATAACCCTCCACATATTCTTACACTGACATTTTTTACATAACACTACAATAGCTCAGGTTATGTAAAGGGTGAGAAACAAAAAAATACAAAGAGGAAACACTTCACAGATGTCTACACACACAGCACCATACAATGACTTCCACACATCTTTCCAGGCCTGCAACGTTTCTTTGGAGCGTGCAGGCAACATTTAAGGAAAGCAATATAGAAAATGCTTCCAGACATCAACAACCATAGAACAGAATTGTTAAGGTTGGAAAAGACCCTTAAGATCATCAGGTCCAACCATTAACCTAACACTGCCAAGTTTACCACTAAAACATGTCCCTAAGCAGTACATCTACCTATCGTTTAAATACCTCCAGGGATGGAGACTCAACCACTTCCCTGGGCAGCCTGTTCCAGTGCCTGACTACTCTTTCAGTGAAGAAGTTTTTCCTAATATCCAACTTAAACCTCCCCTGGTGCAGCTTGTCCTATCACTTGTTACTTGGGAGAAGAGACCGACCCCCACCTCTCTACAACCTCCTTTCAGGTAGTTGTAGAGAGCAATAAGGTCTCGCCTCAGCCTCCTCTTCTCCAAGCTAAACAACCCCAGCTCCCTCAGCCAATCCTCATAAGACCTGTGCTCTAGACCCTTCACCAGCTTCATTGCCCTTCTTTGGACACGCTCTAGTACCTCAACATCCTTCTTGCAGTGAGGGGCCCAAAACTGAACACAGTGCTCAAGGTGCAGCCTCACCAGTGCCGAGTACAGGGGCACACAACAGGGTGTTAGTAGAATGATCTCATTCTTATGAACCCTTTATCTAACCCAAGACACCACAGGGTCTGTAACCATAAAACCATGAACAGTCTCAGAGCATGCACCCTGCTGAGTCAGCCCTTTCATTACAGCTCCAGCTTGAATGACCATGGGAAGCAGGACTCAACAGTCAGTGAGGTTCAGGGCCATTCAAGGAGGAGGATGGGCACATATCTGGATGCAAGGTCAGCATGTCCCTGACTCAGCAAGCACCTCCAGTACGACTAAAAAGGTAGCTCTCTCAGCTCTTACATGATCCTTAGGGAGCTGTGGTGGAGCTGGGCTCAGGTGTTCATGCTCTGATGTCCCATCACAGTATAAATGTGCAACTGGAGACAGGGAAGAGCAGACGCCCAGGTAGCCCAAGTATATTTCAGTGAATGTAGGGTTGAGGCACACACTGACCAGAAAGCTCACTGCTTTGAAGAGATACTGACATGTGGCCTTGCAAAAGGAGGCTGAGTGCTTCAAGGGAATGTGAGAAGCCACTCAGTGGTTGACAGGAAAATGAAGAGCTAGAAACAGGTCTTGCTGCTTTGTGAAACAAAATTTTTGTCAAAATTTTTACCCAAAGTGCTCTATTTATCAGAATGAAGATTATAATAAAGTGAAAAGTTGTTGATACCAATTTTGATGCAGACTGAGTTAGAAAAAAATAGCAAAGAAACCTGATCTTTCACAGATTCTTCTTACACTATAGCTATTTGTTTCAAAAAATCATCATTTTCATACAAGCATCATTAAATATTCTTCCTGGCAACTAGGAAAAATCTCTGCTATTCAGAGAGGCTCTACTGACAAATTCCAGCACTCTTTCCAAAAGAAACACAGCACAAACACTGAACCCAATCCAACTCTGCATTACTTCTTCACTCCTTTCCAGTGTTATTGACTACCTCTGCCCTAAGATAAAGGAAAAGTAACAATGCAAAAGTATTAAAAGGACAGACATTTCCTTCACCTCTAACAGCATTTTAGCTATTCTGAAAAAGTAGCATGATAATATACCATCACATCTTCCAGGAAAAGACAAAAAACATATAAAAGCAAGCACGAAGTCCTCAAAGGAAGCATTGCAGCAGTTTTCCTGGGTAATGGATGACATGACTTTTTATCCCAGCGTAAAGTGTAGACACTTCACAATAAAGCTGGAAGCACAAAACATCTGTAACTGAAGACATCTCCTTGAAAATCACACTACAGAGGTTAAAACTCCCATTGCAAATTCAGCTCTATATTTATCTTCTCCAAATGAGCTGGAACACTAGTGATTCTTATGAAGCATGTTGCAGACACAAGCTGCTTAACCCTCACGGCCTTGTCCTGCATGGTGCATTCACATTTGTGCTGTTCATAGAAGAGGTAAACAAAGTAGAAAAGGTGTTCATTGAATAAAGATTCACAGAGTAAAAATCATGATGCTTTTCTCCAGGGATCTCTGTGCAGTGGCAGCTAACATCAACAGGCTTGTACTGTCTATTGCTAAACATGCAACTTTGTGAAGCTTTGAGGTGCTTTGGAGAGCTGAATGACTGTGATGTGAATCTGGTTTAAGAAGAGTAGTGCTGGTTTTATACTCTTGACCAGTTCCAAGCAACAGAATCCAAAGAAAATTATCTACAGCACTGGGACAACCCAAGTTTCCCACTCAGAATGAAGGTGAGGAGCATTCAGTAGCTATTTTTCTCTTTATACTAATTCTTGTGCCAAACTAATGACTCTTACAAGAGCCCAGGACAAATGGAAGAGAACGGATCAGAAAACCAGTGAGAGCCTTACAGAGGGGAGGGACTGTGTTATCTGAGCATGCCTGGCCATTTGCATATATTTAGGGATTGTAAAGACATTCATTACAGCAGGGAAGAGGTACTCTGGAAAGTATAATCACCAAGGCACATCGAGGTCATTACTTGGCAAGATTGGAGATGCACCTTGTACATTTCCTCCCAGCCCCAAAGGAGATCACCAGCCTAAAATGTGGACCAGCTCTAAAGCCAGCTGATGCAACTATGCTGCAAAAAGACTATGGCAGGGATATTCGGCAAAAGGTATGATTTGCACATGGTTTGTTTTCTCAGGAAAACCACACTCCCTGTTACACCCAAGAATATTATTCCAAGCACTGGTAAACCAACGCAAACCAGCTAAGACAGCAAGGCTGGCAGAAGACAGGCACACAGGGACCTGTCATTAGTAGTCCAGCCTCTTTGGAAAATAAAGGTTTTTCTGACACAGCATGCTAGATATATCAAACACCACGCCCAGCATCCCAAAAAGTCGGTGTCAGATTCCTCTGGCATTGCCCTGAGCTTTTGCAACTACTGCTGAATCATTGATGCTCCTACAAGCATTGTTTCCCTGTCAGTCTGGAAAAATACTTGGTGGTAGGATAAGAACAGACAAAATGGGAAGAAAACTTTCCTTTCCATCTCTCACAACAAGTCTGGATGTTCTCCAAATCATACAGCCATGCTATAAACTGCCGAATGGCTGAAATTATCATCCTTGATCTCCACCCATGTCCAATAGCCAGGAAATTAGTCTCTAAAGGCTGCTGCTGCCTAGAGAGCACACTCTTCCATTAGGTGGTAGAGATCACTTCTCTCCCATTGCACTCTCTTACATACCTTTGTGTGCGATCTAAGAGATGGGCAGAGAGCCACAGTAGGAAACATAAATTTTACCCTAACACACAGAAATAGCCAAAACATTTGTTTCCCAGTCCCCATCACATTTGCGTAGCACAGACAGTTGTGTGACAGAGAGCTTCTCTCACCTTTAGCTCATCTTCTGGGACTGGCAGCCTCTGCCTTGGCTACCCCACTGCCATAGCCAAGCAGAGATACTGTCCTTATCACAACAGGAGAAGCTGTGCTTCAAGCAGGACAGTGCATCCAGCATAGACAGAAAAGACAACCGGCAAATACAGACAATCTGGCTCCACCAGGAACTCAGTCACAGATTCTTCAGCAGTACAAACTACACAGATTTAGGGAGGCTTGTTCACATCCACTTCTTCACCCGTTTTCTTAATTTAACCTCACATAGCTGTCCTTGACCAGGAAAGGGAAGTGGTGAACACAATGGGCAGTGCAAAGTTTGCATCTGCTTTTACCATCCAAGTTTGTGAGAGTTACACTTCTTTCCAGTATAGCAGGGGGAAGGGGAAAAGGGGAAGGGAACTGGGGAGGAAGATGAAGCTGGGAATAGAAAGAGGCGGGGGGGAGGATTCCAGTGAGGTTGCTTGTTCAGCACTTAAAAGCTAGGTGGAGTCCTTCCAGCAGTATGATTTAAAGTATCACTCATTAGAAAGCAGCATATCTGAGTACTTACTACATAATAATTTGGCCCTCTGTTGCGGCTGTTCACTAACAGCATTCTGATAAAGAAAAAATATTTCTAAACTTGAAATTAATACCAGCCATGAACAATCCCAATACAGCTGCTGAAACTGTACACTGAAGCAAGGTGAATTGTGTTGGATCCCATCTGCTCAGCTACCAGAAATGTGTCCTTCAAGGTGTAAGCCATACACACACAGCAGCAGACACAGACTGGCAGTAGAAAAGCATGCTGCCAGCCCAGCAAGGGAAGCCATTGCCCTCTGACTGAAGTGAGGACAGGTACCTGCCCTCTCTTTTTTCACCTGTGTAATCCCTTGGGTCCCCAGGAGGTGAGTCCTCCTGCCTGTAGGAAAGTGCCACAGTCATGCTGGGAGACCCAAAGCCAACTCACTGCCTCAATGACTGTCCCTGGAGTCCTCACACACTACCAGGGGAAAGCTGGAGCATGAGCACAGCTTCAAGCTGCTGCAGTAAAGGATATTTTATGAGAAAGCAAAAATTGCCACAAACATCATGACCTTCAATATTCAGCACAGCTGAGCCTTCCATTTGATGGAGGATGGCTAAAGTTCCTGACAAATGCACACTCTTAGTTCAGTCATGAGCAACTTGACATTGGTGAATACAAAATGATCCATTTCCTGCAAATGAATTGTTAGATGTAAGACATAGAGGAGGAGAAGGAGGAATTCCAACCACTTCAGAAACGTGCGTAGGCCCATCATTGTAGGATAACATTGCTAGGTCATCAGACTTAGGTTTCATCCTTCAGAGGTCTGCATACCCATGCCAGATCCTTTCAAGAGCCAATGGCACACATCCTCCTGGCCTTCTGCCAGACCTGGATTCAACCTCCAATGCTCACTGGACTTCGTGTTGGATGTTCATGTCCTGTGTGAACGTGGCATTCATTTTCAGGACGAGCAGTGTAAAGCATGTTGTTCACTCACCCACCAGGTTCCTCAGAGTGACTGGCAGAAATGTCATTGAGAAAAATATGCCAGAGAGGGGCAGTTCCTTTTCATGCCTTTCAGGGCTTGCAAAACATCGTTATGCAGTTGTTCAGCAGGAGGAGAGAGGCCACAGTGTAGCTATTCAGTTAGAATGATGGCTGCATCCTTAGAACATTTGCTCTCAAAACCCACTTTCACCCCTCAGATGTTAATTATATATAAAAGGACAATGACTCTATATGTCTGCTATGTGTTGTTGATGGTATTTCTTCCCCTGCTTGTCTCCTTAGCAGACAAAGGCAGAGAGAAGGAGGAAGCAAAAGCAAAATTCTCCCAGGGCACCTGGTGCTCCCAGCAGCTGGAAGACAGTAAAGGACATGTTTCAGCAGAATAACAGCAGTTTGAGTGCTGCCCTGCAGCACAGCCACTGGGAAGGTGGGAGAGGGTGGTGTCACTCTTATGGCTCTAAATGCAGCAGTTTTCCTTGCAGAAAAGCTGTGCTATTGGGTGGAGGAGTCCTATCCAACACACTCCAACCAAATTTTCCTGTACATTGCTGAAACACAATGTAAGATGGTTGCTGGTGTTGAGAAATGTCTTCTGAACCACAGAACCACACATGCAAACACGGTGGCTTATGAGTAATTATTCCCAGAAGTTCCCGTGAGAAACTCTGAGTGCAGCTGAGAACTCATAATATTTCTTCTTAGGGACAAAGGCATGTGCTGCTTCCCCACTGTCACCAATACACACACAAAGACATCATATTAACAGTGGCTTTTCCACATGAAAGAGAGCTGAGATTGTTTATGGTTGTGCATCGCTCAACATCTTGCTTATTAGCAAACATACTCTCTCTAATTTGTCTTTTTGTTTTGCAATAATGTACACAGCTCCTAGCCCCTCCTTTTTTTCTTCACTTCTAAACAAACAATAGCTTTTGTAGACAGGAAGAGAATAACAGCAGTTAAGTGCTTACTTTTAATTATACAGAGGCTATATTCTTACTTAATGTAAAAGTATGAGCCATTGTTCTCAAAATCTGTTTCAATTCCCCAAATACCTTAATTATAGTTTACCGCATTCATACCAGGAACAGTCATTACTTCTCAGAGGTACTTTTGAAAGCTAATCCTTTAACCTGTGTCTCTTATGAGCAAAGGAAAATGCCTGCTGTTTTCTTGTACTTGCCTTTAATTATGTATGATGAGAACATATGAAATCATATGGAAACATTTACCAGCCTTTTTACACAGAAGTTGTCTGCATTCTAAGATTTACGCTCTTTTTGCCATCAACGAAGGAGGATTTTATCAAACAAACTCCCCTCCTGCAAGATGCAATAGGATCCATAAGGAGAGGAAAAAAAAAAGAGTTCACAAATCCCTCCATACTGTGTCCGTACTATCTGGGAGAAGGTAGAGGATAAAAGACTGGACCCTCTGGCCAAGACAGATTGGGCAACTTGACCTTGGATGCAGTGAATCCTCATTGTATGTGTAAGGTCGGTTTCAGCATCCCTCCTGCTGAAATCTAAAAATGGAGTTAATTTTACCAGGAATACTGCTGGCCTAGAGAGGTCATTGTTCTTTCTCTGTTACTTTTACTTGCAGGAGTGATCTGAGTTAGGCAGGGTGCAACCAAACAATCCTATATGGCTAGCATGGGGCCATGCACCAGCCACACCATGATCATCAACAACTCTTTCAACCTTACTGTTAATAAATAAGGCAGGTCAGTGTGCTCTCTCCCTCTCTTTCTCTGTCTCAGATTTTAATGCTCCTTCCCTTTGCAAGGAGTTAAGTAGCAGGGCTTCACTTCAGTGTATGGTATAACGTGACATCTGTGACAGTGACATTTGCTCTGCACACAGCAGGAAGTGCTCAGGGCTCTGGAGTTGCAGAAATAAGCAAGCAGAGCTGAGTAGGACTATTTCTTGCTGATAGTACAGCAGGCTAGAAGCAGTCCCTAGGTTCACCACAACTGTAGAGGAATTGATGGTGAAGCAAACTACATACACAGGACATCTTCAAGACCTGTGCATGCCCATGCTCAAATGAGCCTTAACGATTTCACCAGAAAGATTAACTGGCTGTGGGCAGCATGTGATTTCTGAAAGTTCATAACCCCATCCAATTAAAAACAGCACTTCTGCAGAAAGTCTCCAAAGGCAGGGCTCCTCAGTGAAGCTGATTTCCAGCCTCCTACCCTGGCTGCTTATTCTGGGGACCTGTTAACAAGCACAGGAGGATTCTTTCTGCAGTTGCAGAAAACAGATTTCATCATTCTCATTGGAGTCAGAGAAGGGCAAGCTGTGCTGAGACTTCAAAAAGAGTCACCCAGACAAATCACAAAAGTTTGTTTGGGAAGGTGATGAAGGAGCAGGCGAGCAGCAGATAGTAAGTGTGAGGTCAGGGAATCTTTATTAGACTAGGCCAGTGTCAGCCCTGTCAAAATACTGCCTCTACTTTCATGATATGAAACACTGGAGCTATACCTTAATCACAAAACAGGCACTGTTTCAAATAGGAGGCTTTCTCCAAATAAACTGAAGGATAAGGTGTAGTCACTAAATTTGCAGGTGAGTGGAAATCCAAAAGTTTTGCCACTTTGTATGACAGAATCCAGCCCATGTGATCCAGACATGGTCAGCAAACAATCCTACCTTGCCATGACCTTCTTGGATGCTCAAGCCCACCAACAGCCTCTGTGGCACTGTCAAGATGGCAAGCTCCCACAGCATGATGGAAAGGTGTTGCTCCTCTGTCAGGCTTGGTTACAGCTTGCCCAAGGATGGATATTGCTGGGCTGCACCTATTATTTTTGTGCTTGCTCATTGTTGACGGGACAAAAACTTGACCTGTTCTGCAGCAAATGTGTCTCCAAGACACTCCTGCTGCAAATAGATGTCCTTCTGCAATACTAGCTTGTGGGGCAGCTCTGACCCCACTGCAACTGTCACAAGCACAGTGGTGATGAGGAAGGTGAGGGCAGCTCTCCCTCGCTGCCTGCCTCACCCTCCCAGGGCCTGGGAACAATTATTCACTGACCTCTTCAGAAATATGTTTTAATGCAGTGGAAGATATGTTAAAGACATGTTATCTCATCCTTTCCTTTTCTCTTGCTCAGGAAATTGTGTTTTTTCAATATTTTCTGATTGCAGACTTTCTCACCTTTAATTGCTCTTTTTTCCTCCTGTGGATTCTCCAGTTTGTTTCTGATTTCCTAAAAGGATACCTCATCAGTGCTGAGTACAGGACAATAATTGCCTTCACTGCAGACAGAGAACTGATCTGCTGTTAACTGCACTAAGTTAACTACTGCTGGCACACTGATGAGGAATCAGCCCCTGTGCTTTGCCACCAGCCTTATTGTCATCAGGTGTGAGCCCACAGAGGCGGAATCAGAGGAGAAACACGACAGACAGTAAAAGGAGCAGCTATAGAGAATGGGTGCAGTGCTTTGTGAAATGATTAAAAGGCAATGAGAGCATTAAAATGGCAGACAGACAAGACCAGCCCCAGAATAGGTGTGCCTGCCAGAACAGAGGGCAGTGAGAAGATGTCCTGCTTAGTATACTGGAGAGGCAGAAGGAAAAGACAGATAAAACCACATTCCTCGGTTTTAAGGGATTCTCCATTTATCAAGATCTCACACCTGCCTGTTTTGGTGCTTGGGGCTTGGAGTTTGGGGCCTTTTGTTTAACATTTTTCTCTGAGGCCACTGAATTAGACACCACACTGCTGCCATCCCCAACATCCATATGGAAAGGGAATCATTCTGGTGGGAAATATCTGAAATTCCATTTTGGTCATGCTGCATTTGACAATGCAAGGAGATGTCAGAAAGAAAAAACAAAATGTGTGCCTGCATGGAGAGGTACTTGGGGGGCAGCAGAATACAAAACAACTGATTCAAAGTGGAGAGGTAGGAGAGAGTTATCAGCAAAACGAAACCCCACATCTTGCTTAAAGATAAATCTATGCTGACAGAGGGGAGAGAGAGAGGTGAAAGTCCAATGAACATTCAGAGGAAGAAGGACAGAAGAGGACAACAAGACAAAGAAAGCACTTCTGCTGTGTGTGTCTACATGGAAAATTAACTTCTCTGAGAGTCTGGGCACTTGAGTGTTAAACCATACATTCCCTGCTCCCACAAGCAAAAGACTGCTAGTACTGAGAAGCTCCAACTCATGTCATTAACCTCTGTCAAAAAAACATTTCCTTTCCTTGGGGATGTAATCTGTGTGCAGCAAGGTTGAGGAGAGTTTAACTGAGTCCTACCTGTGAATCTTTTCTACTCTTGGTTTGTGTGGGAGTCTCACAATCACGTCAGTTCCATTTTTAGGGTTTCTATATCTTCTGCATTTCATGCTGTTGTTCAATAATTGTCAGTGTGCAGTTTTGTCAGGAAATAATACTGTTTATTCTCTGAGAGACTTTGCATGTTCTTCTCCATATTTTATAAGCTTCTGTTCTGAGTCACTAGTACCTAAGGGACAAAGGCAAAGGGAATAACGTGAGGAAAAAATACAGACAGTTGCTTGACACTACATTTAGTTAGCAGAAGGAATTACTCTCAGCAATTTAAGGCTACATTCTTTATTTTGTGAACCTTGTTGAAAGTTTTTTTCAGGGCTGCTGAGAAAAATAGAAAAGGATATTTTCAAACATATACCTAACATCCCTTCTGTAACAGGGAACAGTTCAATGCCAAACAGAAACAACAGAGCAGGTGTTGGAGAAGCAGTGTAATGACTTGAGAATATTTATGCACACTTAACCACACTAGGCCATAAACTAGCAACTATAAACACTCGTGCAGAATGACAGGTGTCATGGGAGGACAAGGACTGGACAGTTTCTGTGGTATTTCAGATAAGGCTTCCCACAATCCTGCTTTTGATAAGGTTCAGGCATGGACAAGTAGGCAAAAACCTTTCTTTGCACACTAGGTGGAAGTGAAGCCCTCCCAGGAGGTTGATATACCCAAACCCTATGGTGGGTCTCTGAGCCATGGTCAATGTTGCATGCCGAAATGTGATTGAGCAGAAGTAACACAGCCAAACGGCCTTGCTTAACCCCATTCTCCCTGATGTAAGCAAACACATGGCTTTACCTGTTATGGCATCTCTTTCACCACTACCTCTGATTGGGACTCTTAGTGTTCCTGCTTCTTACATGCTTCAGTGGCCAATGAGCTTCTTTTTAGTTACCACATTTAAGACTAAACATGGTCAGATGCTGTATCAGGATCTCCTGCATATCTCAAGTTGCTTACTATTTCACACTTAACCTCATACTGAGCCCCCCAGACTATTTCAACTCTTATCACTTCTTCCAGAAAAGCCTCCCATCTTCTCTCAAAGACATAACAAGAAAGACACCATTTCTTTCACGGGTTTGTTCCAACATGGTTAAAAACACATATACATCTCTTCTAGCCTGAAATTCCAGTCTGACTTCCATCTGTTAGTTCCCTGTATGCCTTTCTTTTCTACACCAAAAGCACCCTTCTGGTACTTGTGCTCTAATATCACTTGTGGGGAGGGGACAAATGAGATCTCTTGAATGCTTTCCAAGCTTGCCTGCACAGGGACTATGAGGCAAGATTATCTGAATTCATGCTTAAAGTGATGTTCCTTTTGGAAATCAGCAGCCAGAGTGAAAGCTATTTCAATTAAGTCTTGCTTCCTTTTCTGGAGGAAGGAACTATTCTATAAGGAACTAAGGTCGCACTTTCTGAATGAGGACCTGTAAAAAGCAACCCAGCAGAGCTCAGCCTTTCTAAAATTCATACCTGCAGCTAATTCAAACAACAGTTCCAAACACTGCAACAAAGGAAAGGACCAATTTCTGTATTTCAAGACAGTTTTTGCCTCTCTCTCCCCCTGCCCCTCCTCCAACTCACACACCATTATCTCTTTTCTGCAGTATTTCCTATGGTCATGGACAAATGCTGTATTCCTGTATCGAATTTTCAGCATCACGTTTCTAGTCTTCATTTCTCAACTGCATATATCTCCAAAGAAAACATTAGATCCACCTGCTGTGGCATCAACTGTGTGTTCATATATCAGCTGTTTTATCCACTCTGATCCCCAAACTACTTTCCAGGCTGCAATCCCACACTCTGCAGGTCAGGCCACTGTTCCCTGTCTATACATGCACAGCCTTGCCCTGAACAGAATCAACCCATTTGTCTTCAAATGGCCTGCTGATTGCTCCTTTTGTACAGCAGTTTTTGCCCCTGGTTTTGCAGCCATTGTGCCTGACACTGTGTCAACTGTAATTTTCAGTGAGTTTGTATTTTCTTTCAGATATTGGGAAAGATACAGAATAGGCTGAATAGCAAATTTTATAGAACACAGTGAAACGACCTGTTTTTATGATAACTTCCCTTAGAATATAGTCAGATAGCCAATCCTTAGTGCCCACACATTTCAGTGTCAAATAGCACGTTTCTCTATCAGAAAGATAATGCTATAAGATCAAAATCATTACAAAGAATTTTATACCTCCATAGCTGCCTTCATCAACCAAATTTATAATCTGAAGGAATGAAATAAATTCTGTATGACAAGTCTTATTTTGCATAAAACTACATTGACTGACATTAATTATATTCCTGCCCTTTATTTCTCTACTAATGGAATCCTGTACCAAATTTTCCATTATTTTGCTCAGGAGTGACGTCAGGTCAACTGGTCTATAATTTTCTGGGCCATCTTGTTTATCTACTAATAGCCAGCTTCCAGTCTTCAAATATTTCGTCAAAGTTCCAAATATTATAATAGAATTTTTTTATACTACCAATAAAATATTTTCTTTTTCAATGAGGGAGGGGGAGTTGCTTCTTCCTTTCTTTTGAGATCATGGGAGCAAATTACTTAGACTGCTGAGTGAAAATTCCAGTTGATTTATCCTTGGTTTCCAACAGAGTAGGCAGCATTTCATGCTGCTTCTTCCAAGCACAGAAGATAGAAATAACTGGAATACTTTCACCTCTCCTGTGTTATCAACATCTTTACCACTCCCATTTAAGAACTTATTGGCTTTATATGCCCCAAACTGCCTTGGTCCAGCTAAGCACGAAATTTCTTCTGATGACGCTGGTCTTCCTCATTAATTTTTTTATCCCTCAAAATAACCCACTTACACAGTGTTGCCTGTCTTCCTCCCTCTCCCATCCATTTTTTGTCTTCTGTTCTATCTTCATCTGCAGCCCTCACACATTGACATTAAAAAAGACTCTTTTACAAACCATCCTGGATTCATAGCTTTCAGGACGAGCTACTGCGATCAGCACACACTCATTAACAGGTTTCTTCCCACTCTTGTGCTGATTACCAGTCCTGGATGGTTCTTAAATTTGCTTTGCTCTTTCCCCTCTTATCCACTAGCAGGAATATACTTTCCATGCAGAATTATTGCCTGTGCTTTTCTATGTTTTTCTCCCCTCACTCCATAAAAAGCCACACTCTCCCCTGACACACACACAGCTGCAGCACCCTCTCCCTTATGTCTGTTCTGGCATTTCCTTGCTGTATCTCCTTCTCCATTCCCAGACTCAGTATCATCAGCCCTACATATGATTTCAGACTCTCTCTCACCCTCTCTGTTATTTCAGTCACACTCTCTGCTGCCCCACAGAGATGCTGTGACGCAGGGAGATATTATTTCTACATGCAGCAAATCCCAAGCATGGTGTGCTCCTCTCATCATCTCACAGAAGACAATAAGGCTGGCAACTTAGTGTCTTTGCAAGTGCTTTGCAGATGATGTGAAAGAGCTATCCCAAAAGCATCTTTGAGGAAGCACAAGATGGCTCAACTTAATTTTACTGGCATTGATGTTATTGCTCTACGAAATGAATGAAAACTATTTTAGGAGCTTTCCATGTTTTCCCAAGGTTTAAGAATGAGGTGTGGAATACTGCTGTTTCAGAAAGAGGAGGTTTGGGAGGGACTGTGCAAGAACATGACAAATGGCACCTAAAGATAGTCTGTGAAGATATAAATACCACATTTGGAGGCCTTTTCTTTAAATGATTCCCAACATTGACTTACAGATATATCTCCCAAGGCTTTGATTACTGCTGTGGAGACACATTTTGGTGATGAAATCAGTATAAAATATGTATGTATAATTTTTAAATCTAGATTTTAAACTTCCTAGTATAGAAAATTCATGTTCTCAGAGGATTCCGCACAGGGCCTTATGACTTCATTGAAGTAACTCATCTGAACTCTTGGCTGACTTTGAGCCTGGCTCTCAGTTCTGTAAGGGCTATAGAGATCTTTCATGAAAGTTCACGCTGGAGTACATAATGAAAGCATGCTGGCACATCAGATTTTTTGAGAGATCATGTAAGTAATTAAAAATCATAACCATTTCTTTCTGCTTTTCTTGGAAATTACTAACCTTCCAGCAGCTTTGGCTCACCACTAACATTCACACTCCCAAGATCCCATTCCTAGCAACTGGGTTTTACTGATTTCTTATCTCTGGACCTTCTCATCTCTGCATACATGAGCCTTCCTGGTTCTGGTAAGAGCCAAATGTGATTAATATCTCAGTGCAGTTCTTACAGACTCTGCATGGTAGCTCTTGTGCCATGGGACAGAAAGGTAGTTTATGCAGAGTAAAGCAGGGAGAAGTGGTTCAGTCCGCCACAGAAACCCTGTTCAAGTGCCTCGAGGAACTGGCCTGTTGTGTTGGTTGATACTGTCAGAGCTTGTTCTCAGTGATACTTCTGCTTGCAAAGGGAAGAACATAAACTATTTTGCCCCATCAGAGACATGCAGGTCACCACTACTGACAGATCTCTGTTCCAGGCCTGTGTCAGCAAAAAATTAGAGGCTACAGCTTGCAGCAAGAGCCCAAAGGCTTTCACCTGGGACCACCAGAGCACGTAGAGCTGGAACATGAAGGAGAGTAAAATGGTAACCCTGGCACTGACTTGCAAGTGCATACTGCAGTATTTAATCCTCTGACATAATGTCTGAAGCTTGTCCTAAAAGGTGACATTCATCTCCACACAAACCACCTTTCCAGAGGTTACAGGTTGCAGGGCCTGTGGCTTACATGATGGTGGTGCCTTGCGATGGGATGCCACACAGCGACGGGCTGACCTGCTTGCCCTGAGCCAGCTGCAGAAACAGGCACAGATGTTGCTGTGCCAGTGACCCTCTTGCCCTAAGGAGACCTTCTCAGCAAATCCTAATTATCTTGGGTGTATGCTGTGCCAATGTGACTATTTCTCTTCCAGAAGCCAAGGAACCTCCCACCACACAGAAGGACAAGCAGCATGCTGCCTGCAGATGACCTCTCTTGGAGACCTCTGTGCAAGGCAGCACTGCACAGCCTGCGCTGATCAGCAGGCTTTGTCTGGAGGGTTTCAGCAGAGACCAAACAATGTGAAGGGCGGGCCCTTGTGTTAGAGGATAGCAGGTCTTTTATCAATAAATACTCCTGGCAGATGGTACTTCTGACTGCCTTGCTAACAGCTCAGGGAGGCACATCCTGGTCTGGAATAGGGGGAAGAAATTGTGAAGATCCTGGTTCAGTGTTTGTAAAAGGCAAGTAGCAGTACCAAAAGGCTCTGGATCTGCTGCAGAACAAGCAATGAAGTCCCCTTCTGTTACTGGAGTCATGCTATGGTAAATCCAGGCCCAGGACCTTGGGCATATCTGCAGGCTCCAGTCTGTTTGGGGACCTCCACAGAGTCTCAGATCCCCATTTCTCTGATTACAAGAACCTCTTCAGCAAGAATCTTTCAGGTCATTTTTCAAATAAATGTCATTCTGGTTAGATCCTGTGACAGAAACTGAGCGAAAAGGTGACCCCACCCCTAGCAGTTCTTAGCTTCATTTTAGCTGAGAAGCTGTTATATCTCAGCCTCCCTCACTGGCTAGCTGCTATTTCTAACCTGTCCAGTGCTGCATTATGTCAAAGGCCGTTATTAATTCAGAAGAACTAGAGGGTGAGATAGCATCCCAGTTCTGTGACAGGGATCAATAGGTGCCTTTTCTATAATGAGAGCAACTTTTTTTCTTTTTAAGGCCTCAATTCTGAGCACTTAGAGGATCATTTCTAATGCTGCACCATTAGGGATTGCTAAAAACATCAAAGCACTACTAAATGATCTATTAAAAAACACTATTGTTGCAATTGCTATTATGCTAATCTATGTATGAACTTGTTATTTTACATAGTCACAAACTCCCAAAGCTAAAGAAAGCTAACTGCATTAAGACAAGGAAAACAAGAGTTTCATGGAAAATTAGTTACCTGTTAGTGTAGATAGTTTTATTTTCTTTATCTTAACTTTGCAGGCCAATGGCTTCTTTCTCTTAGCTGCTTCTGAGAAACAAAAAACCAAGATACAACACAGTCAATTACACACAGCTGCAGGTCTCACTTTCCACTCAAAAACAGCAACCACCACAAAAATCACCCCACACAAACCAGCCACCTTGTTCCTTAGCCAAGTAAAGCAAAACATTTACAACTACTCCTCCTCTTCATCTAATAAAAAGTGCATTATAGTGGTGGAATCAGGCAAGAGAGCGTAAAGTGCAGTTTATTTTAGAAAAAAAACGAAAACAAAACAAAACCCACATAAGAAGACCAAAGGGAGAAGGACTAATGTTGCATTTTTGGAATCTGGTGCAATACAAATCTAATCAAACCATTCGGCAAACCTGGGAAAACAAGGGGCATCCTCAGATCTCCTCGAAAATCATAAGGGTTCTCAAAAATGAGTGAACAAGCTCAGAAGTCAGACCAGCATCAGCTACACAAAAGTACAGACATATACTTTCACTATCCTTTCTTTAAAGAGAATAACAGAAAGAAAACAATGCGAAAAAAACAATTGCATCAGATTAAGTTCTGTATTTAATGGAGAGAAGAGATGGTCACCACAAGGGCAAGGGAGTAAGTGTTAACCCTTTGCTAATTGATTCTTTTCTATTAGATATTTTCCAGTAGAATATATATTAAAAATCCCTACGAACCGCACAATAATGAGGATGGCTTTTTTTAGTGCCAGGGGTATGGAAACACCCCAGAGGAAGCTCAGCTCTTCCTTAGACGGGCTGCTATCTATACTCATAAGAGAGAGAGACTGCCAATACATATTGTGAAGGCAGAAAATCCAGAGTACACAATTTCTCTTGTACCAGGCAGAGCTGGCAGCAGAACCTAGGAATAAGGCAGCAAATAAGAGAAGCTTCAGGCTAGTGTCTGCTTTTCTTTGGGTCTGTGAAAGGATTCTGCATGTAACTGAGAGTGAATTAAAGCTGTCCCATCATTACTGCTCCCATTGGTATATGAACCTGCAAGCCAAAGAGGGCAAGAGTTGTTTTGTCTCCAACACACAATGAAAATAAGGAGAAACTCAAACGTGAATGTGCATGAGATAGCACTCTGAGGGGGTGGAAGAAGGAAGGAAATAGGCACTGATTTGTGTTAGAAAGTTGCCTGTAGCATTGCTCAGACAGTGAGAAGATTGGTTCCCCCGGGAACTCCATTCAGAAAGGGCCAGGATGGAGGGGCAATATCCTATACCGTACAATAACAAAACCAACTAGAACTGCTCTCAGGAGAAAAAGAAGAAAAACAAGAAAACAAGAAAGCTCTCAAGAAAACAAGAAAGCACACAAAACCCCAGGTTCTTCCAGAACTGCAAACCCTGCCAGGTTAAAAAAGAGCCAATACAAGTCTCTGGGGAAATATCCTGAGGTGCCTGTGTGCATGCCTGGGAGAATGGCAGCTCTTGCCCAGGAAGCAGAGCCACACACCCACAGCTTTGTCAGCAGGGTGCAGGGTAACCAGGCTTCATGAGCAGCAACCCCAAGCAAGGATGTTGATGTTAGATGTGCTGCCTGGGTGTAGGCAGAAATGTGAGGCTGTTGCCTGGTCTTCCACGACAGCCCGCAGGGAGATGTGGCTCTCCCCACCACAGGGAGGAAGCAAACTGCCTGCCACTACCCACTGGCTGCAAAGACAGCCTGAACAGGTAGCTCAGAGTCTGTGGTGCTGTAGTCAAGTACAGGTGAGATGAACCCCAAACCTGCACTCTCCCTGCTGCCCCCCCTACAACTCTGCCTCTCTAGAGTGAAGGACAGCAGGGAGAAATAGTGACTGTTTCCTTCTTGGCCCCATAACAGCATCCCAGTCCTGGCCCACTACAAATAGGTAAATACCTTGTGCTGTCATCTATCAGTCTGGGTTTAACGCTTCAAAAAGACACAAATCGGGAATTAAAGGCTGAGATTATTATCACCATTACCTGGGATGCAACCTATGATCTCTTAACTAAAGGAAGAGTTACTGTCAGGGGTTTACAGGAGATGGTTGTTATAGATCAGACTTAATCTTTGCTTCACCTGTTTCTCAGCACTTAGCAATAAGATTGCATTAGTGTATTTTGGTATTTAATTGCAGAACTTATTTTATTTCTATACTAATTATACTATATTTTTATTAATTTATCTTACAATGAAATGCCATCATTTTCTGTAATATTCCTACCACTACTTAACCTACTTAACAAATTTCAACTCCCTGCAACATAATGCATATAAAATTGATTTTAATTTCAAAAGCAGTGAATGCATTTTTATTCTTTGCATTTTTATTGCAGACATTTTAGATATTTTTCATATACTGGATATCAATAATGCATGGTCTGAGATCAAACACAAAGCTATGATCCTCCAGACTGAGCAGTTTTGCTTTTAAATTCTTAAAATGTAATATCACAGGAGATAATCAGTTTAAACAAAGATACAGAGAGTATTTTGTTTCTAATGTGTTATTTGATCCAAATCTTAATTTAAAAAATAAATTGGCCAGGTGCAGTACATACTCTTAAGCATTAAGCAGCCAAATGTCCAGTGATTTCTAATGCTTAAGAATATGTACTGCACCTGCAATATGCAGATTTTTAGGGGATAAAAAAAATGAAGTGCTTTATCCTACAGCTGAGGATAAATATTGCAGTACTCTATAGCTCAAATGCAGGAGCCAACACTGCAATTGTAATAGCTGTAGGTTGAATAGGGAATAGGATCTACCATGACAGCTGCAATATGCACTCACACATTTCTGCAACAAATATATGGACCAGACAGAAGGTGAGAAAAAAAAGATGAAGTATTTAAGAACAACTGCTGACTGGCAGCAAAGTAAAGTAAAATGTTTAGGTTGCTGAAAAACCCTGACCTGTGTCTAGTCTACTAAATGACATCAGCAATAAAATATGTGTGTATGGATACAGGCTGGAGTACAAGGGAAAAGAGCCAGGAAAAATATTTTGCAGTTTTTATCTGCATACCTGTGCACTTGTCACTCATGCACTTGCTATGCATAAAGCTGCTATTAGCAGAAGTGCTCAGTGCAGTCCTGCTCCTGATTCTTTTCTTATTTTAATTAAATCAGCATACTAAGAAAGGACAGGACATGCAACCTTCAAAGAAGGAAGGACATGCAACCTCCAGCAACAAGTGTGGGAAACACCCAGCAGGTGCACTTGTCTACAAGTGACACCTACCACCATCTTGCCTTGGGCAATAATTCAGCCTAACATCCTCGGGCATATACAAAGGGCTCAGAAAACAAAAAAATATCATCTGGATCACCGGTAGGTTTTTGAGACCACAGCTGAGATGAGGTTTCTTATTGTGGACTCTCTGTCTGCCTCTGAAAAAACAGAGCAGACCCACTCAAAATTTTGCTCTGCTGGACGTACTTTTTTTAATTTTAAATGTGTTCTGACAAACGAAATTCTGGACCTGCACTTGGGATTGTTTCAGGAAATTTCACTTGTTTGCTTGTTTCAGCCAAGTGAGTTAGTACTTGGTTTATGCTCTTTTGTTTTCCCACTTCACAAGTTTTTTCAAGTGCACACTTTCCTTGTTTACTGCTGAAGGGAGAGCTCCCTGCTCTGCCTTCCAGGGAAAGGAGTCCCTCGATGGGAAAGCAAGCCGCAAAATTGTCACAGATGAACAGAGAACAAGGTGGGCACAGGGCATGTTGTCCTTCATATGGGGAATTCACTTTGGTAGCCTGACCTGATAGTTTAAGTGGACTCTCAAGCCCAGCTGGACATTCTCTGGGAGTTGCCTCCAAATTACCACTTTAGTATTGCTGGTTTCATCACATTCAGAAATAAATATTATTTAGTGCTCATCTAGGATTATCATATTTCTTTTCTTCAGTTTTACAACTTGCCAACTGGGAAAGAAAAGGAAAGTCATGATGACAATTCTTAACTCTAAACCTGACCAGTTTCATCACAGATGTGGGGACTTTTCACATTGCAGCCACACAGAAAGTATCCTTAGCAGTGATCGGAGAAGAGGTGGGTGCTCTCTAGGGTCCAGCTAGGCAGGGTCTTCTCTCTCCCTGCTGACAAGGCAGAAAATCCCTGTGCAGGATCACGCCTCTTCTTCTGATAGATGCCATTTACTGAACAGGAAGCAGCAGAAATCTCACAAAAAGGGCCATCAGGTCAAGCCCAAGAGCAGGCTAAAGTTTTGAAAGCAGTAGTGTTTGCTGCATTAGGTTCTTTGGATGGACTGCCTGGAGATGAACTTGCACCTTGCACCTTGATGATTGGAGCTGCAGCCTGAAGTATTGGCATATCCTTGTAACAGTACCAGGATAAAACCTAACTGAGAGCAGTAACATGAGGAGGTTACCTGTTGTGCATGACACCAGAGTAATGCACCCCAGCCACTAACCCATGGTGTTCCCATGGGCTTGGCAGTGCTCTCAGCAGCACCAGTTCCTGAAGACTGTGCAGTGAAGAGGAAACCTCCAGTGCTTTACATTACTAAAGCAAAGTGAGGAAAAACAGAGAAGTGTGAGTGCTTAGGAGAGAAATCCCCTTCCCCTCCAGCCCCAAGCCCATGACTTTTAACAGAGTCTTACAAATCTGGAGAGACACAGCCATGACTTTTGCACAATAGGGATGTGTAACTGATAACCTTCATCCCCCCAGTCTCAGAATAGGGGCCCAAAGAGCTAAATAAGTGATTATTGAGTCATTAGGATGTTTCTCTGTAGGCCTGTTTTCTCATTTTTTCCTAAAGTTTCCAGTTTTTGATTTACAGTTTACTTGGCATTCTGTAAAAAAATGATCCTCTTTCACCAAAAGCTAGCAAGAAGGAGCTTCTAGCAATGAGGATTTAGCAATTAATTATATGACCACCGTCCAAAGGCTTTCACAAGATCAACCTAATATTCTCTATTATTGTCTTTTTGTAAATCCTTACCTTGATTCTAATTTATTTCTTCAATAATGTTTTTATTAGTTCTGTGTTTGACTTCCTACAGCAAAACCATAAAGAATACAATCCTACAAGGACTTACTATAGGTTGGTTTCTAAGAAAATATGTCTTTACTGGTCATTTCAGTTAGTCATAAGCAAGTGCCTTAGTGAGCTGGAGAAAGTATTGCACAAAAAGGTCATAAAACAACTTGTGTGCAAGGGGTTGGGGGGGATTTCGTTTTTAGAGATGTGTAGGGGTTTTTTATAACAAAGAAAGAAACAAATACTATGAAACATCTTATTAAGTGCCTTGAACTTTTTTCCAACAAATCATGTCATTTCTGCAAGTTTATTGTGCACTGTATTTGATGAAAATTAGGCTTTGGTGAATAATACTGTAATGGCAGATATTTTTTCCTAATACATTTCTGAAAGCTAGCAGCTGTATGAAAACAAAACCCGCCTAATTGGAAGTGTTCATGTAACAGCAGTGAAAGCCTTTCCCAAGTCCCTGAGCCACACACTGACAGTAAGAAAAGAAAAACTGCATTTTCCCTGCAAGGTTTTACAGTCCCACTAAGGGGCTGGTACCTAAGGGGCCTGTATACTGTGTGCAGCTGCCCGAGGCTTCATAAAGGCAGCTCTCTGGCAGGCAGGGGCTTGTGTCCCCACTGCCCACACGGACCTGGTGGCACACCCCGAGCCTGGCCCACCCTTCCTCTGCATAGAGGCATCTGCACCACCACCACCCTCACCTGCCCCATCCATCCCACATAGGAGAGACACCAGCCCCTTCCCTCTCCCGCATCCCTCTTCCCATCCACCTGCCCTCCGGAATGTCTCACAGCTGAAGAGCTCAGGCAGGGTCGTTAATAAAGCCAGCTGAAAATTACTTTTGGGTGGGAATCTCTAAAGCTTGGGGTTTAATAGTTTTCATTATTTACTTTTTAAAAAATTAAAACTCCAAATCTTAAATAAATTAGTAAAATGTCAGTGGAAACCATTCCTGCAAAGGGCTTCAGTACTCCCTTGACATTTTTAATATCCAAAACTGGAGTATTTTTAAAATAATTTATCTTTTTTTTGAACCAAAACTGCTTACCCTACATTGGAAGGGACTTCTGTTTCATAAGAAATGAAGATACCATGGCAACCATAACAGTTGTTTGCATTTTGGCTAAGAAACCAATTTTCCACTGAACAAAGCAAGTCCTGGCAGAGAGTTTTCACCTCATTTTGAAAAGGAAAAGCCTTCCTACCTAGGGCCACGTGAAGCACATTGCACACACAATCATGTGTCTCAGCCAGCTACATGGACAAATAACCATTATAACTAGAGAACAGTAAAACTTACACAAAAATAAGTGTAGGATTTCTCTGCCCCCTGGATGTTGGAGGATGAAAGAGTGAGGTGCCTACTAAACTATAGCTGTTACTCAGCCTCTTCTCTAAACAGCAGTCCCTTCTCATGTTTTGTATTATGAATGGAAAATAATAAAAAATGTCTTGCTGTATGCAACTGCTGGGTGGTATTTATTTATAGCTCTACTGGGGATAGTGTGACTGGCTGGGCAATGCAGTATTAGTCATCTTTACAGCAAGAAGCAGGAAAGTATTCTCAGAATAAGAATTAGGCATTAAGAACCGTATTGTATCTATTTGAGAAAATCATACAGGGTGGGGTGGAGCAGGGGGAGGACTGTGCCCAGCACATCCTAGAGGGAGCATGTGCTGCAGAGGAGGATACAACACGCTCCTCTCAGCTAGCCAGCTCTGAGGGGTGCTGCAGAGAGCACAGCAGCACAGGAAGAACTGAGCATTGCTTTCTTCCCATGCCCTGCCTTCCTCTGCTGGAAATGGCCATGGAGCAAAGGCGAAGCGGCATCCCTGCCTTCCAGGAAACAGAGGAGACCCCTGCTCCAACAGAAAGGCCAGGTGTGGTGGTGGCTGAGGCACTGGTGTCGCATGGTCACCTGGGGCTAGAAGACGTTACAGCCATGAAATGGGAGCGAAAGCACTGAATAAACCCACAAAAGGATCTTGAAGCACTTGGAACTCTGCAGCACAAAAATAAATAAAAGAAGTCATCACATAAACCTAAACAGGAAAAGGAGCCGTCGAGGTACAGCTGAAACTTAGAAGACCTGGCCAGGGAAAAGCAGCAGGTCAAAGTGCAGCCTGAGGAGTCCAGTGCTCTGCAACCACAAAGCTCAGAGCCAGAAAAAAACAGCAATGCAGCAGGGATATCTGAAATCAGGTGCACAAAGCAGTGACACAGCCAGAAGGTGAGGTGCAGCCAGAGCAGGAAGAGAAAAAGGCCACAGCTCCCACCAGGAAACCCTGCCCCTCCTGAAAGCAAGGATGCTGGCTGGGGCTGGTGGCTCTACACAGCTCTGCGAGGATGGGGACCTAGGGGTACTAAGCAATTCTGAAAACCACAGGGTGTGGTATTCCAGCAGCACCCAGCTGTGCTACAGGATGTCCGCTAACACTGCAAGAACGCCCTTATTACCACTACAGGCTGATGAAACTAGCAAGACCAAAGAGAGAGGGTAGATATGGAGGTCAGGCACGTACAACAGATCAGAACTGCAATGTTCGATATCCTATTCCCTGGCTATTGTCCCTGTAAATAGAAGTGCTAGTATTTAGCTGCCAAAATGTTAATTAAACTGACTAACTTTCAAACTCTGCAAGAGCATATTTTGGGCTGGTATTTCTTTGAAGTGAGTATATTTCCAGGCTAGCTTTTCATCACTGTATCTTATCACCACTGAAAGAAACGCCCATTGTGCGTGTCTCATTTTTCTTTAGGAACTACAAAGCAAATAGGGTGCTGGCTGAGTGTACCTCCACAAAGTAAACCAACATTACATCTCAGCTCTTCCTCACATCAAGCCAGCCCCAGTGCCAGATTTCCAAAAACAGATACTGCTCAGTCTCACACAAGACATTCCCCTGTGTGAAAACAGAATTATGATTTAACCAATATTATGTACTCACAGTAGAGTGAGACGTGCCTGGAATACAAAGAGATGGCAGATGCCACTTCCATAGAAGCAAGGAGGGACAACACATAGGGTTTACATATCAAAACTGCACATAAGCACGGCTCCTTTAAACATCCTGGGAGAAATATTGCATGCAGAAATGCAGAGCAGCCACTGCACGTCCCAGTCACTGTTTTGTACCACTATGGCTATAGGAACTAGTTTACATCAGCACACAAGTGCTGATGTGCAAATAGCTGCTGGACAGACTCTGCAAGTGTGACAATCTGTCCCAAAATTTTGCAAGTGAACAGTATCTGTTATAGAAACAGGGTTGTGTTCTTAATTGATCAAATGGGCTTATAGTGTGGATACCTAGGCCATCAACTTGAAATGAAATCCAAAGAAGAGAGAGTTCAAAGAACAGAAATGGGTTACAACATACAGACAGGCTGAGTCAGTAATGAGGGCACTGAGAAACTGGAGAGGTCACCAATAAGGTGCCCCTGCAACTTTCACACCACATAAAACAGATTATAATTGCACTCCACAGGCACCTCACTCCTGCTGTATGGAGCTGTGTGTTTCAGCTCCGCAGCTGGGAGGTCTGAAGGAAGACACGAGAACAGCTCCCAGCCGTTTTAGGCTCCTGACATGCTTGGTGTCCCTCTGAGAGCTTCAACCCAATTACCTTGTGGGCAGAGAGGGAAGCTGAGGACCAAGTCTACCTGGTCAGGCCTCCAACTCCATGACTGTCCAGCCCTGGTTTCTTAATTTGATATTTAATCTTGATCAGCAGGTCTTCGGGCACACTTGTGTCAAGCCTTCAAAGACTGCAGCTCTGCCCTGCTCCTCATTCCACACACATGGTTGTCTTCTTGGGGGGCACTGGGGAAGAGCCAGCTCCCACCCCAGCAAAAAAAGCAGTGTGTCTGCAGAAAATGCAGCATAAGCCTGAAGCCCAAAATCCCTCTGTCAAATCCTCACCTCATTTACCAAGTGCTGGCCTACCTTGGCTCGCCCCCATCCTTGCCCCCACTATTACAGGAGACTGCAGTATAACCACAGCCCTGCCACCTACCATTGCCCTTGAAAGTCAGCTTTCCCCTGGTTCATGCTTCCCTGTGCACAGTTGGAAAGTCAGGCAAACTATTCTCTTGCCTCAGACACCCATTCAAAGCCACAGTGTGGCCAGGAGCCTGAAGCAGGGCTCAATTTTTCAAGGCAAATTACAGGATAGTGTAACTGCAAAGCTGTGCTGAGCCTGCCCTCTAGGACCATAACGCAGGCTGGAGGCTCTCATGTGTCCCCTAGACTGCTGCTGAAGGTCTTCCCTGGGGTTAATGAACCACAGCAAAGAACCAAGCCCCACATGTTAGGCTTGATTGGCAAGTGAGCACGAAACGAGCTGAAAGGGAGAGCCAACGGAAGGATACAAGCAATAGGAATATAATTATGTAGTGATTCATCTTGGGCATGCTTGCACACTGGGAGGAGGGGGGGCAGGAAAATAGGGGGAACTGAACCTTTTCTCTTTTTTTTTTGGACAGGAGTTAAATGGTGCAGAAGAAAATTTGGAGGAGTGATTCAAAGGAGACATAGGTGGATATACTGCAAGGAGCAAGGAAAGTGAAACAACCCTTTGATTCTGCATAAGCGATACAGAACTGTGCTCCTACAGTGTGCAGTGAACGCATTACTGAGATCACAGATTAAGGGGGTTAGCAGGCATTTACAATCCTATCCTGAGCAGCTGCTTCTCTCTCTTTGTAGCATTAACCTTCATGAAACATAGAAGCATTCACCAACCTGAAGGAAAAACTGTGGGATGAGAATTTTCATAGGCAGCCCACCAGTAGCCTATAAATATATTTGAGTAGTGGCAGAGGCAGATTTTAAGCACATACAAAAGATTGCATTTGGGAGATCTTTAAAGCATTGCAGAGCAGGTGAACTGCTTTGAAACCTTAAATCGTCATTTTGAATTAAATTCTCATACCTACTGTATTTATCAAGGCAAATTACAGGCAGTTGTTACTGACAGCTGGGGAAAGTGATACAGAGAACACTCCCTGTGAACTGTGTTTGATCAGCCCAGTGGAGTATGAGTGATCAGGACTCAGGAGCAGTATGGTTATTCCAGAAGTCCATCACTCAGCTCCAGCAATAGGACTGCCAATGGGCAAAGCAACAGGCTTGCCTTCTCTCCAAGAGCCCCAAGCTGACTTTTCTGGGCATCCTTCTCTCATGACTTCCTGCCCCACCCAGTGCAGATCACCCTCAAGAGCTTGCAAGGGACACAGAGATGCCCTCAAAACAACAGCCTTCCCCCTTCAGTTCCATCCAGCACTGGGGGAAGTCACACCGACAAACACTTCGGCAGCCCTGTGCAGACACTCACCAGGATGGCTGGTGGTCCTCACATCTGTACAGGTGGCCTAAGAGTACACCCCCTTTTTGGAAAATGCAGATAAATTTACAGCCAGATCTGATGGCAACATGTCTGGAACCATGTGCATGTTGGTCAGTTGCCTAGTGCATGGCTCTTCTATTTTTAAGCCTTCTGAAAAACAATCATGGTGAATAGATGGTAAATGAATAAAGGTTGATTTTTTTATGCCTGTGCCAAATTAATTATAAATGAGCAGAGAAATAAATCCAAAGGGCTATCATCCCATCTACTAATCAATAAGTTGAAAGTATAAATATACTAGAATGATATAAAGTGCCTGTGGCACACACACAAACCCAGTGAGCTAAAAAAGGAAGGAAAACATTTCCAGTCTTCATCTGGAGAGATGCCACAGATTTCATCAGGCTAAGCTGAAGAGTTTTTGTAACTACATGATTTTTACAGAGCCCCTGTCTTGTGTTTTGTCAGCAATTTACCTAGGGGGAAGTATTTTCTCACAGCCAATAACCAACATTGCCAGTCATGTGTATGCATACATATATCAAAACTAATGACCCAAGCAGTCTTAATGACTTCAGCAAGGGCAGGAGGCTTATCTTCAAACACATAGTAAAGTGTTTGCTTGGATTAGAGCCTAACTTAACAGAGACAGGCAAGCCCAAAAATGAGATGTTGCATACATCAGTTTACAGCAAAATCCTAATGCAAGGTGGTTAAAATGGGTTGTACAGAAAGACACAAACAGGTAAACATCTTTTGCACAGTGATACAGCAAGAGCTGCAGTCTGCAAACACATTTTGTATCTCATAATCCAGTCCAAGAAACATTTGAGAGGTGTGAAAGAAATGGTACCAAGACAGCAACACCATTCCCACTCAGTGCCAAACTACCACACTTCTCTCTTGGTAGAAGAGAATGCTAGATCAGGAACAATCTCCACCTGTTGCAGAAGCAATCCCTGTGCCACCCAGAGTTGACTTCACCTCCCTCTGAAATAAGTGGGCAGCTCTCAAATGCACTCCCACATGCAGGTCAGTGCAACTGCTGGACTCCCCACTGAGTCCATGCTGCTCAGGCCAGTCTCCTTGAGACCCAGTGGCTGGCAGGTCCTCATAAAATCTTCTGATAATTTACCACCATCCTTGTTTCCCAGATGGAAACAACCAGCAGAGATTTCATATTGTGCCTATATTTGCTAATGACCTATACAGATTAAGTAAAGACAGACATACCACATCATCCACTGCAGTCCCTTGCAAAACACAAGGCTTGAGGATATTTTCAATAGTCCCAGAAGGCTCAGCTTTGCTTTGTTTTAATTTTTTGTCTCTTTATTCTATACTCCACCTCCAAGGAGTTCTCTTTATTTATGGATCAGTTTTCCTTTCTGAAAGTCCATCAGGGCTTTAGCAGACCAAGTGTGAATACACATTTTTAGTGTTCTCCATAATAAATGCAGAAAATTCATGAGCTGAGAGCTGCCTGTGGTAAACCTGAAGTCTATAACTCAGCCACAGGCTCCTCCACCTCTTCCTTGCTGCAATCGTATCCCTGTACTTAGCCAGTCTCTCAGCCTTCACAATTTTCTAGGTTCCACATCAGCCTCACGGACCCTCATCACTTGGCTGTTACCTCCAGCCTCTTAATATGTTTTTAGAAGTTTGTTGCCAAGCTCTGAATGCAGCAGCTGAACTCGAGTAGGTACAGACAGTGCCTACTTTGTCCTCTTTCCAAGACACAGCACTTTTGCCCAGGCAGTGCAGGGAATACAGCATAGTCATTGCTAATTCAGCATTGACAACAGTGCCTTGCTCACTCCTCCAGCTCGATGCTTCCCACATTGTTCTCACCCACAGAGAACGTGTGTGTGCCCATTTCAGATTAGTTTATATTTTCCCTGTTTCAATGTTACTCTGTAAATTTTTGATCCTTTTTTTTTCAGATATTGCAATACCCACATGATGCTATTTCCCTGTCCTCGTTACTCTTCACATCCTCACTCTACACTGGACCAGCCATAAACATCATCCACATAAAGAGCTGTGCTCCCTTTCCAGGTCATCAGGAAGGACAGCAGTGTCAGCCATCAAACACATGAGGTAGCCCCATCATATACACTTGAACTACTCATTTAAGAGCTACAGGTTGGTGAATGCTGCATCACACAGAAAGGCATTTGTCTAAGGGAACCCAAAGCGACCTTCCTCCCTTCCTCCCTCCCTCCCTTTCTCCTTGTCTCCTCTCTTCCTTCCTCCTTCTCACTCCTTCCTCCCCTCTCTCCATATCCACACTATATTTTTAAGTCTTGCTTCTTACATCATTGCATGGCTGCTGCAGGATCACATTTGTACTTCCCTTCCTACACAGAGCTTGAAGGTCATTTGTTACACTTCTATCATCTGTGTCAGTCTATTGGTATGTCCCAGGAACAGGGCTTTCATCTTAGTGGTGACAAACAAACAAACAAATAAATAACAGTCCAGAGCTTCAGTACAGAAGTCCTTTAACTTCACTGGAGCTGTGCTGATTTGTGGCAGCTGAAAGTCTGACTTACTGCTACTCATTTCATGGAGGCATTCTTTGTCACTCCACAGCAACTGCCTGGATCAACCTCGCTGACAGACTGCTATCACCACAGAACTAGCTGATCATACCAATTAACCTGCGTTCATCTTAGTGGGTCAGAAATCCCAAACAGACACACTGTCTTTGAGATTCTTCATGGGTTGTAGCCCAGCCACTTCCAGCCACCTTCTTCAGCACCTCTGTGAAGGAAGGAAGCTGGACCTGGCTGGGCCCTTTAAATCCATGTGAAAGGGCAATATGACCATTACATAACTATAACACTAAAAAGCAAAAGCAGAAATAATATATCAGTTGGAGAAAACATTCTCATATATAAAATTTTATGCTGCAGAAGGAAAAAAAAATATTTCTCAGGTGTGTGTGTGCTTGCATGTGTGTACATGTGTATTCCCATAAACATCCTTGTGCGCTCCCTGGAGTTTAAAATTCACCAACTTTGCCCAAGAAAGGCACCCAGCAAGATCAGTTCCATAAAAATTTCTCTTTCACATGAAACAGTGATTTATGAAGTTAGACACCCAATAGGATGCATAAGAAATAAGTGGTAATACAGAAAAAAAGCATCTATCAATTGTCCTTGGCCGGACACTGGGGTCAATCAGGTGTCACACCATCTTCCCGAGGACACTGAAAGAATAAAAAGAAAGATACAAGACACTGACAAGATTAGATTCCCTTAGTAAAGTGGGAGGGGGGCAAAAAAAGCTTGTTAAAAATGAACAGGGAAAATAAGTCAGCAGTATGCCGTCCTGCTTCTCTCAGGGCAGAAGATCAAAAGGGCGTTCAATGAAATTAAGTTTGAAATTCAAAACCAAATAGGATAAAATATTTGTTCGCTCCCTGTGCAATTGTGGGTTGGAACTCAGGGTGAAGGAGCACTTCTCAGGCTAGCTAGGCTAGTCTGATTTAGCATAATTAAGGTAACACCTTAATTGGGGGAAGGCAGAGAAAAACATCTTTATTAGTGAGCTGGAGGAGGTAATGGAGCAGACTTTTACCAAGTTTTCAGCTGACACCAAGTTGCAGGGAGCAGTCAATACACCACAGCCTAATAGAACCCCAGTACCTATGGGGAAGGGATCAAAGAGATGGGTCCAGGCGCTGCTCATCTTGGGGGAATGAGGGACAATGGGCAAGAGCTGAACAAGAACGCTTCAGACCAGGTATGAGCAGAAGCTTTTCCCTGTGTGGACAGCCCAGCAGCGGAGGTGGGACCCAAAGAGGATGTGCAGTCTCAATCCTTGGAGCTTTTCAAGACCTGACTGGACAAAGGTTGGGTCTCTTCCAAACTCAAGTATCCTTCAGTCCTATTATTCTTAAGGATCTTAAGTCATGTGTGCAAAGAAGACTGAGCCTGGTTACAGGGAGGCTCAAGAGCTGGACATCTACAGGGCCAGTGGCATCCTAGCCTCTCTGCTGCTGAGGACAGAATCCAAAGGCAAGCACCCTGACAGACTTCACTCATCGGCACCTCTTCTCCTATTATAATATTGGGTATTATTGGACCCTTAGGGTAGGAAGGCCGTTAGCACCATGCTGCACCCTGGAGCAAGACATACACGAAAGCGTTTTGAACACTGCAGTCACATTCTTGAATTCGGGAAGAAAGTGCTGTGTTTCTTCATGCCCTAATTAAGCCACAGTCATATGTTGTATTGCCTGGTAATTGACAGAAATTGTGGCTGCTGAGCTGAAAGCTGAGAAGAACAATGGATGACAAGGTCAAATTCCAGGTAAGAGACCTCATCACATACATGAACAAAAAAAAGTCACCCTTGCTTTTACAGTCTGTTTGTTCATTGTGGGTGAGAGTAGGCAATTTAAAATAATAGCTGTGTTCCAAAGCACATCAGTGTTCTGAGAGAGCAAATGCGCCTGAAATGAGAAAATAGCAGTCAAAAGACAAACAGGAATACAGCAAGCACCTGCAAACACAAAGGATCACTGGCTAGGTAGAGAACTGATGGGCTGCAGCAGTCAAAAAGTTTTCTCACAACATCATAATCCTATAAGTCCTAACACTCCTTGCCATTGCCACAGAACATTCAGATTCTTTTTTTTTTTCCCTTTAAACATAGCTAGTATGTTGCAATGGAAGTGGGTTTGCATAGATAGTATAGTGTTTTAAAGCAGCTGCTTTAGTAAAGCCTTGCTGCCCCCTCACACTGGAGCTTCTCAAAAGTTTAGGGATCACTTACATAGATCTAAAACATTAGAATAGCATGGAGTGCTTTTCTTCCACCCAGGAAGACTTCAAAAGCTCTCTGCAATGCCTTTGCCAGGTAACAAACACTGCCCTGAGGTTCAGGCAAACTTGTGTTCCCAAACCACAGAGCAGCCTTGGCTAAACTCCTTGGGATTACAGTGTCTAGCTGGATGCTTCAGGCTGTCTTCCACTACACATGTCACAGGCTGGATCTGGGACTCCTGTTCTCGCCAAGTTTGTTCTACCCATATTTGCCTTTTGGAGAACAGAAATGCCATCTTATTGGGAAATCAAACCTGTGAAAACTAAATTTAGTCACTATGTTAATCATGTTTCTTACTAATTCCTGGTCCTGCAGAGCTGAAGAAACTGTGGAAGATTTATCCAGGTTCTGTTCAGCTAAACCATAGCCTGAAGCATTGTTAATGAAGTACAAGTTGCAGGGTTAGTCCCAGCAGATGTAACTGCAAAACCACATGAAAACTGTACATGGAATTTAACACACGGGGCCTTTTATAGCAAAATGACGTACAAAACTGAATCATGTTTTGACTTGCAGATCCCACCTTGCATTTGACTGGCTCAGGGGAGCACTTTCTCTTTGCTAGCTAAGTTTATTTGCTCTGACAGTCACTGAGTAACAGTCAGAGCATTGTTCAGCCTTCTCCCCAAATGTTTCTGTAATTCTCAGGGTTACTTACACTTTAGACAATCCTTTGTGCCCTAACAGAATCTGTCACAGTGTTTCCTTGTTATCTGAATTAGTATGAACCATGTTTAGAAGAATGAGAGACTGATGAGCAAAGTTTAGCCAGCACATGAACTGGATTTGCATACAATTAAGGTAAGTTAAAGACCATGGCAGTTCAGTACCCATTGTGCAGCTGGCTGTAACACTAAGACTTTCTTCAATGACAGAAACTCAGAATGGTTGAGGTTGGGAGGGACCTTTGGAGATATCTAGTCCAAACCCCCTGCTCAGAGCAGGGGTTACCTACAGCAAGTTGCTCAGGATATTGTCAGGTCAGGTTTTGAGTATGTCCAAGGATGGAGACTCCACAACCTCTCTGGCCATCCTGTGCCAGTGTTCAACCCTGTAAGAGTAAAAAAAAAAAAAAAACCAAACCAAAACAAAACAAAAAACCCCTGTTTGTGCCCATTGCCACTTGTCCTTTTATTGTTCACCCCTGAAAAGATTTTGGCTCCATCTTCTTTATTCTTTCCCAGCAGGTATTCATACATAGTGAGGAGATTCCCCCAGTCCTTCTCTTCTGCAGACTAAGCAGTCCCATCTGTCTCAACCTCTTCTCTTACATCAGGTGCTCCAACTTCTCCATCCTCTTTGTGGCCCTTTGCTGGACTATTTCCAGTATGTCCATGTCCCTCTTGTACTGGGGAGCCCAGATTTGGACCTAGCACTGTAAATATGTCTCACCAGTGCTGAGCTGAGTGAAAGGATCTCGATCTGCAGGCAACACTCTTCCTAATTCAGCCCAGGATGCTGTTGACCTACTTTGCCACAAGAGCACATTGCTGACTGATGACAGAGGATTAGAGCTCCATTTGGCACTTATTCCAACTTCACATCAGTGTTAACTCCAGTGATTTCAAAGAAACTATGCCAGCCTAATCCTGGAGACATGCACTAGTGAACTGCGACCTTTAAGCTTGACTCTCTGCTTCGTTAAGTTTAGCTTTACAATGCAAATGGTCACTACACTTCAAACTTGTGCCAGACTCCTGGAAAAGGAGCATTCCAGATGGGAACTGGCATGTCTCATGGATGGCTACATCAGTGCCCAAGAAGCTAAAAAACAGGACAGTTCAACTGGTGCTCGTGCATGTTTACACCCATTGCAGAGCTGGCCTTCAACCTTCTTCAGCACCAACACCAGAGAGGCAGACTCACCTCTCTTTCTCCTGGATTGTGGCATGGTAGCTTGGCAAAGTCATCAGTACTTAATATGCGTATTAAATGGATCTGTCAGGTCAGATTTCTTTTGTAGGAGAAAGCTTCAATTTATACCAGTCGTGTAGCTCCTGAGTGGATATTTCTATTTCATTGTAAGATCTTTTTCCATTCAGCTAAATCAATCCACCAAATCTAAATCAGTTTAAATTCACTCCACCAGTTGAAAACAGGGCATTTATACCAAACAGACAAATCTTTCATTAGTGATATAAATTATCCCATGTAAGAAGGAAATAGTGCTTTCTCATTGTCAGTTGATTGAGGGATGCCTAGCATTTATGTGCTGAGATAGAGTATGAGGCTTCTGAAGTGCAACAGTCACAGAAGTGATGGCTCTCAAGCCACAGCAGAGTCACCCTTATGAGTGGTGGTGTGGGAAAAGGTCCCTTCTTTTAACAGCTTCCCACTGCAGCAATATTGCACCTGCTTTTCTCTCTTCAAACAAGTGTAAATCAGAGCTGTACCAGATGTTTTTGTTGAATAAGCTGCAAGAGCTGCACTGACTCAGCAGGCCCAGCACATCCCACCAAAATTTCCCTGAAAGTTTTAGCTGGATGCTCAGCAATAAAACACATGTAACCACCTAGCAGGAAGAAGAACAGGTCATTGGGGATTTGGCTTGACTTCTGTTCCTTCTGTTGAACATGCTTTTCCACTTTCTTCCGCAAATAAGTACAACAAAGTTCTGCCAGAGTGCCCCCCTATGACACACCTATGACTAATCTGGTGACAAGACAACCATTTTCATTCACTTCTCCGCTAAGGCTACCTTTAGCTCTTCTCTTGTGCACAGCTGCTGTCAAGAATGAGACTGACCCACTCATGCGGCTCTGGCACTATCTAGTGTGACTGCAGACCCCTCCATAGCAAGCAGGTGAGCAGCCATATCCAGCAAGCAGTGGCTCCTCACTGCTTGCTCAACAGTGCAAAAGCAGATCAGTCCTGAATTCATGGATGGGGAGGTCCTGCCATTCTCTGTCTTGCAGAACACATTGAGAGTCAGCCCCTGCCCTGAAGTTCCAGCCTAAATAAACAGGAGAAAAAAAACCATATCTGGCTTCCATCTCCATATCAAAGAAACTAAATGCCATCCAAGGTCATACAGACACTCTACAGCAAAGCCAGGAATGAAAGGCAGACCTATTCAGTTCCACTGTAGTTCCTCAGCCATTGGAGTTTTACTAATTTACTTCATGTGTGAGCATTCAGAAGAACAGAGCACTGTCTGCCAGTGCAGAGTAACCATGGTGGGAGGCCCATGGTAGCGCAGCAGTCTGCCTCATAATAGCACAGAGAGGACCAGACCTGTCCTCCTCATGGCTTCATGAACAGGAACAAAAGAACATAAAATTCTTTTAAGTTTCTTTGGGCTTTTTTGTTTGTTTGTTTTTACATCCAGCACATTTTACCCAACTGTGAATGATCAGCAACTTGAACAATTTAGATTAGTGTATTTCAAGAATTCAGACTGACAGTATTCCTTTTGGGACAGCAAGGAGAAAACATCCTGCAGATTATTGGTCTTATACCCATGAGAAAAGAGCTTCTGCGTGACTGCTCAGTAGCTCCAGTAATGCTGCCTGATCTATTGCTCGATCTGTTTGGTTTTGCCAACACCTAAATGGACACAGATGCATTCTGTTGGCTCTTAGAATTGTATCCTTCAGATCTGGCTTCTGCAAATTCTGTGCCATCCAGCAAGAAAGTGAAAGGAAAGCAAGTATTACATCACAGATTAAAATATTTAGTTAAGAACAGTGCCCTGCAAAAAGCTAATGAACAATAATCTTCCACAGTTCCTACCACTACATCTGGGACACATCTCACATACTGATATTATTAAACATCAATAAATCGAGATGTGTATATTGCATTGTCTGCAAGCCCCTATTACCTATAGAAAGAGAATGCCTTAGATTTGCAAACCTGTATGTCTTCCAGATAAATTCCATTTTCTAGTATCAAGTTACATATTATCATTGTGGTAATTTTTTCATTTAAGAGCTTTAATTTACTGCCTTTAATAACTTTTGTATCACCAAAAATCTCCTGCTTCCTAATAAGCCTAATTATTTCTAGAGAATGAAAATTCAGTAAAAAATTCTTTTAGTTGGTGGAAGAAAAGTTGATAATTATCATGTCATTCTGCAAAATGCAGTTCTAATATCTCACTGCCAAGATATTCAACCTGGCCTTTAAACCATGGGAAAGTGTTGATGTTGCCAGTTGAGAGCGCAGAACGTGTTTTGGGGACAGCTGGGTTTTTAGTAAGTAAAGTAGCTTTGTGATTTGCCAAGGCTAAACTCAGAGCAACCATCTATTCCTTTTCTTTTTTTCACTAACAAAAAACCCCCGAACAAACCAACCCAAAATAAACCCAAAACAACAAAACCCCCTTACATTTATTGAATAAAAGATACTTCCCCCATTTCCTTATAACAAAGTTGTCCAAAGTGACTCTTAAAAGGCTGTCAGATCCTGAGAGACTAGCAAATGTAATGAACTTTTTGTGTTTTTAAACCCAGCTGCATTTCTAATGACATCTTAAAATCCAGCATACATTATCACATTTTCCTTGTCTGCTGATGTCCTCCTTCTGCACCTGAAAAACATTCTGCACTCAACCAATTTCAACAACACTTGACAGTAGACAAAAGATGGCAAAAATTATAATTTTTGAGAAGTTTCAGAAATATCAGACAGACGGAAGAGATAGATCCTATCAGTACCTCACTAAAGAGGAAAATACAATATAATCTTGATCATTGTTAGACACTGAAGAATCCAGGAAGGAGAAGTCAGCCCATGCCCCACCAGACACAACAGAGTACCAGCCTCTCTCCAGCTCCTTTGTAATGCAGATTCTGTGATGGTAAATAAAGCAGAAAGGAAAGCTAACCTTTTTCAATATGTGAGGCAGTTAAAATCACCCACTTACATGTGCCTTCCCCGCTCTGTAGTAAGGAGCGAGACTGAGATTATACCTAGTATATTTAGTTTTTTTTAAAAAGTCAACTGACCACCCAACTGTGGTGAACCACATGAACTGCTCATCCTTCACTTTTCCAGTTTTGCTTTTTTTTTCCTTTTTTTAAAATCATATTAGATAACGTCTCAAATGCATGATAAGCATGGTCTTACAATCCATCTGAAAAGGATCAGCCTAAATTAACCCTACAATCACCCCGACAGAAAATAGCAGGGATCCAGGAAGTCAGAGACACACCTGCGAAGCAAATAGGCCATATCATGTGAATGTTGTGGACCACTGCTTTACAACTTATATGGCAAATGAGGTCTCCAGAAAAAAAATGCAATGGAAACACATTGTCTGTTTCTGCAATGGAAACACATTGTCCATTGCAGTGGACAGAATGCACAATGTGTCCATTTCTGCAAGGACCCATGGTCTATTATGCCAGTGAAGACATTTTATTCTCCAGTCTTCTAAGTCTGTGGCAGCCCTAATGTTTTTTAGCTGCTGGAACTCCAAAGAAGAAAATTTTGTAGTAGAAAGAAAGGAAGTGTGTAAGGCAGAATGTGTGGAGGTTCACAAGAGCAATATTTTATGAAGTAAATATAGTAAAAGTTATTCATTGTCAATACTAACAAGAGGACAACAGCCTGATATATACTAGTAAACAGAAAAAATAGCCATGACAATGTAACTTTCTCATACACACCCTCTCTATTGCTCAGTGTGAGTTGCCACATGCCCATCGCTGTGAACTTGAGACAGCCAGTGAAACGCACAGTGCACAGACACACAAATGTATGAAAGGTCTGCAAAGTAGTTAAGCATGAGTAAAAAGCAAATATCTATTGAAACTTGTTAAAAAATATAGCAAGCTCTTACAGAAAATCAGAGCCACTGCATGGCTGCAGCTGGGAGGCACCTCTGCAGACCATCTAGTCCAAACCCTCTCCTCAAAGCAGGGTCAACTAGAGCAGGTTTCTCAGGGCTGCATACAGTTGGGCTCCCTCTGAATAGCAGCACAGCCCTCTGGTGTATCAGCCACTCCTCGCCATTCTGGATAGTCTGCAGCTTGCTGACAATGCCCTCTGTCCCTCATCCAATGCAATCCAAGGCATTAATGGAGAAGTAGAACAGCATTGGCCCCAGTACTGACCCTGGGGTACTGCTCTGGTGACTGGCTTTTAGCTGGACTTTGTGCCACTGATCACAGAATCATAGAATCATAGAATGGTTTGGGTGGGAAGGGACCTTTAAAGGTCATCTAGTCCAAGCCCCCTGCAATGAGCAGGGACATCTTCAACTTGATCAGGTCGCCCAAAGCCCCATCCAACCTCACCTTGAATGTTTCCAGGGATGGGACATCTACCATGTCTCTGGGCAATGTGTTCCAGTGTTTCACCACCCTCATTGTAAAAAATTTCTTCCTTATATCTAGTCTGACTCTACCCTCCTTTAGTTTAAAACCATTACCCCTTGTCCTATTGCTGTCTGTCCCCATCTTTCTCATAAGCCCCCTTTATGTATTGAAAGGCCACAATAAAGTCTCTCTGCAGCCTTCTCTTCTCCATGCTGAATAACCCCCGCTCTCTCAACCTGTCCTCACAGGAGAGATGTTCCATCCCTCTGATCATTTTCATGGCCCTCCTCTGGACCCTCTCCAACAGGTCCATGTCTTTCCTGTACTGAGGACCCCAGAGCTGGACACAGTCCTCCAAGTGGGGTCTCCCCAGAGTAGAGTAGAGGGACAGAATCACCTCCCTTGACCTGCTGGCCACGCTTCTTTTGATGCAGCTCAGGATACGGTTGGCCTTCTGTGCTGCAAGCGCACATTGCCGGTTCATGTCCAGCTTTTCACCCACCAGTACCCTCAAGCCCTTCTCTCTTGCAACCCTTGGAGTCAGTTGCAACAAACTTCAAGAAAAGCTATATGATTAGTCTATTAATTGCTCGGATTTACAGTTTTTTTATTTGGTTGGTTTTTTTCCTGTAGGCAAAGCCTTTTCCAAACCAATGGCTTTGTATTGACTGTGCTTGCCAAGCACCTGGCCATAGGTGTGCTTATGTAGTGACTGCAAACAGTCTCACCTAGTTCTTCCCTGGCTGCAAATTTTCCCTCTAAAATTTCAACACATTCCTCCTGTCCTTGTATCAGCCATGGCTGACAGTGCTCCCTCCCACAGTGAATTTATATCTCTTCTTTCCCCATGTTTCTGAGGAAGAGATGGAAACCTGTCACCTTGCTGATTAGACTCAAGGCCTCAGCAGCAAAGTGGTCACTCCCCCAGAGGGCTGAAGCAGTTATGGACTGCGCTGGCCCAAGTAACACTGCTTCATTTCGGTTGGCAGTGACTATCTGTGGAGGTGGCATGCTGCTGGGACAAGCATCTAAACCCTCACACCCACAGAGCTTGGCTAAGGTGATGTGACACTAGGCAGCAGCAGCCTTTAATAGGAATACATGTTACACTGGTCAAATGGGTGGTGTGCCTGACATAGCAGCTGCTTAGCAGTATTACATAACTTAAACAAATAATGCCCAAGTTACTGTTTTTAAGTTTAGAGTTCAGTCTTCTCCCCTGGCTTCTGGAAGGGCAGATATGGCAGAGAGATGCCTTAATGCATGGACCTGTGCCTTTTTTGCAAGACACGCTACAAGCCACACTGTTGAAGTGGCAGTGCACAGCAAGTAACAGCTTGGCATCCCTGCTGCCATTACACACCGCATCCTTCTGAGTCACAGTAACACAGCCACTGCCTGACTCACGCACTCACAATCGCCTTCGCGCAGCAGCTGGGGAAGGAAAGGGGAGAGAGGTGCGTATGTTTCCTTCCATCCTAAAAACATACCCAGGGACATGGTGATGCTCCTGCTGCATGAGAGGAGAAGAGCTCCAGAAGTAAATACGGCTGCTGTTGTGAGCAGGCAGAGAGCCTCTTCGGGCCCCCCCAGGTACAGATGAGCACACACAATACAAAGATGAAGGCTTTCAACCCTGAAGCACTCACACACAGGTTGCAGTGGCTGAGGTGTCCTTTAAATGTAAGAAAACTCCCAAGAAGTGGGTGCTCTGCAGGAAGTGGTGGGAAGGGAGCTGGATGTGGCTTTTGCAAGCCAACCTCATTGCTTTTGGGGAGCTGGCTCTGAAGCTCTTTCACTACAGATTTAAGGCTACACAGAGGGCAATAAATCCAGATAGAAAGCAGGTTCAGTGACCTTGTCTCCTTCAAGGAGGTGGTTTCTTCTGACCTACAGGCATCAAGGAGAAAGAACAGTTTAAAGTAACTAAGCACCCCCAAACAGGAAAGTTTCCTGGTTAAAAAGTCCAGGATTATGGAAAGGCTAAGAAAACGCAGGATGAGTTTTTTGAGTCTTGCAGAATATTTTAAAGAATTTTCTATTACCTTCTGAACCTAATGAAGTTTTATTACCTTCTGACATTCCTGTGCTGATCTGTCTTGAGTTGTGAAAAGCCCGTTGCCACCCCACAGGCATGTGAAATGGCATGACCCAATGATCTTGGCTTTTCAGAGAACAGGTCAGCAAGATAGACCTGCTCTAGCAATGGGGAGAGGGAAGCAGCTCCTTGCAGAAATCAGTGGGCTGCCTGACACCAGCAGCAATTGTAGCCCATCTCCCCATGGTAAGTGTCCTGAGCTCACCTGGGAAACATGCCCAACCCCAGAAGACAGCAGCTATTTTTAAATAGGCAGTCTTGTGCAGACCACCCTCATGGCTCCTACTCTCCAAGCCCAACCAACATATGCAGCTTGGCACCATTACTGAGTGGCAATGGGGAGGCAAGGCAATTTAATGGAGGGTGCTAAAATATGAGGCTTTGTATTTCAGATGAGCTGACTGCAACTCCCCACACACCTGCACATCCAGAAAGGATGTGCAGTCATGAGGAGAGCTTGGTCAAGTGTCGTCTGAGGCTGCATCCTTCCCCGTGGTGGGACAGGCCCATGTCTCCAAAGGGTAAACTCAGCTGACACTGATTTTCTGGCTTTAAAACAGCTTCTCTTTGAATGGCTATGGTTTTACTGCAGTCAAAGGGCACATAATGCCCACACAACAGCCTAAATTTTATATTTATTAAATATAAAATATTTATATTATTTTAATAATAAAATATAAATATCTTTAATAAAATAAATGATATAAATAATAATTATATTTTATAAATATAAATATATTTTATATAAATATAAAATATTTATATTTATTTTAATTTATATTTCAGGACATAGAATGGCATTACCGAAAGAAAAATAAGAAGTAACTAATCAAGGACTTCTTTGCAATAGTCCCTCAACTTTTTAGACTTTGGTAGATCTTTAAAACCTGACTGTTGGAAAAAACAAGCAATGAAGGCAATGAAGAGATTCTTCTTCATTAAAAAGCATTTCTTGTTCCCAAACAAACTGTGGTGGAGAAGTAAAGGAAAAGTCTTCTTCAAAACAGAAAAATAAAAGTGTTCAGTCAGTCTTTTATTGGAAAAGTGTATAAAAACTGATTTAAAAAGAATAAGTGAAAGAGAGTTGAAGAGTCTTTCAGATACCAATTTTGCATTACACCTGTGACTCCTAATACAAGCTGGGCAAGTCCTTTAAGTTTTAGGATAAACTCCTTCCAAGATAGTCCATCCCAATGAATCCTGTACTTAAAGGATAATGGTTATTTAACTCAAAGAAAGAGCTCTTAAAAAGAAGAAAATTCCATTATCATCTACTTGGGAAAAAATGCAGCTAAAAAAAAAAATTCTGCAACCTCTGAAGTTTGGATTCACAACATGAAGTAGTTCCCTAAAATTGTTCCCTAAAATGCAAGTTTATAGCTGGAGGATCAGAAACACAAAGAAATCAGAGAGAAACCCTTTTTAGCCATGAAAATGTGGTTTTCAAAATGTTTAACTATATGTCAATGTGTGCATAAAATAGCAAAGTATGAGTTAGTGTGTCCAAAAGAACTACCTAAGAATTAGCACTTTAAAAAAATTGAGACAGTGGTCTCAGTAAGATTGCCGAGTAACTGACATAGAAGATTTTGAATTAAACCAAAATTTCTAGTATATAACAGAATGATGTTAGGGCCTAAATCCAGTCATTTTGGAAAAATAGCTAGATGGTGAAATTACAAGACACATTTCAGGGACAGACCATTCAGATTCCAAGTTGTGAAAATTCACACTAATGCACTGAATTTTAAGTAATTTAGTTAAAAGTACTCAATTTGTACAGATTAGAGACACAATTCATGCTAGAACTTTCTGAGAAAAATAGAAGACAAATAGAAATATATTTTAAGGAATCACAGCGTAATAAAATTAATCCAAATCACTACGGACCACTTCTTTAGCTCTGCCTATTTGCAGAGCTACGTGTGTTTCCAAAGCATGTGATTATCTTGCAGAAGGTTTCTGCTAGCTTAGCTTTTCTTAAAGTCACTTTCTAGGGAGGATAAGGGGATATTTTATGGGCATAGTATGGAAAAGTTTATTTGAAGTGAAATCTCACACATAAAATTAGTCACAGGAAAAAAGTCATAGTAAAAAAAAAAAGAAACAGGGAACTACCTATCAATCAGTAAACACAGCATTTTTTTTTCTTTTTGATTATTTTTGTGGTTCAGATTCAAAATTCCAGTGCTTTCAGGAAGCGGAGATTAAAACTGACCTTTGTGCCTCTTCCTCCTACCACTGTGCCCAAAGTAGCTGGATATTTAAAGAAAAGTCACCACACACAATCTCTCTCCATTGTTGCTCCAGCTCTCAGATGCCAACTATTAGTCAGATTACTTGATTCTCAAAGCAGAAGAAAGGTCATTGTCCTTTTTCCAACACTAGTTGCAAAAAATTCTTTTTCAGATCTTTTTAATATGCACAAGGGTTATATATGTTATGTAGTTATATGCATTTACTGTGCAGGTGCAAATCAGGCATGTTCATAACTTCTGCTACCATAGGCCAAATCCCACTGACTGAATGGGAACCTTTCCACCAAACACAGTGGAAGTGGGCTGAGCTTATAGACCATTGAACTATATATATGGGATATGCTGAATTGTATTCTGGAAATGAACTTTGCGAAAATCACTGAAGAATTTCTTATCCCTTCTGTTCTGAACTATATTTTATATCAAAATCATTTTTGGTAAATAAAAATCATTACCTTGTAAAGGTCCATTTGTACATTGCATCTATAGTAGCAACATTTGGAAAGGGAGAAGAGTTCTTTTATGTCAATATCAATTTACTAAGAACCTGAGCTTTCAGATCTAGTAAAAGAGGTAGTTCTTCAAAAAAGTATTTCTTCAGAGAAGTGTTTTCTGTCCCTTTTTCATCAGAAATTTATTAAAACAAAAACCCATAAAAGAAAAAAAAAAAAAAAACCACCCACCATAACCTATTAGACAAGTAGAATTCAGCCTCCATACAGTACCCAGAAGTAAAAATTGCTTACATTTTGCTTATGTTCACTCCCTCCTCTACAGGGAATAGGGGAGACATTTAATTTCATCCCAGAGAAAACACACACTTCTTGACTACAGCAGCTGTCCTTTATAATAGTCTCTAGTTCTCAACACTATAATTTTTCCTCATAGAAAAACAGCAACTAAAAAAAACCAAGAAAAATCCATCAATTCATCTAAAGGCATCCAAAATGTAAGCATATCCTCAAGACAAAATAAAAGTGAGACAATACATTGGGCATTAATAATTTATTTCTTTCTGAATAATTCTAGTTATTTATTTTAGTTTATAGATAAAAAGAAGAGCTAGAATATTTGTCTCCTCTAGGAGAACAAAAAATAATATTGCAGAGAAATGACAGAAGAGCAATGCCTAAATCACTTACATAAAACATTATGTACAAATATTCATTGCTATTAAGGTGACATTGAAATACCAGCCCCATGTCAGTCCAAATAATATAACAGGAAGCAGCACTGAACAATTATGTAGAAATCTGATTGGAACTCCATCATGAAAGACCAAGCTCCTTTCCATACCATGCAGGTGATTACTTACAACAAGCACAAAACAAACAAGAAAGGTAAATCTTTAAATCTTTTTACATCCTTTTGCACAGATTTAAATGACATCATGGGGAGTAAAGCAGAGCAGAATGAGCTCTTATCCAGGCATATAGATTAGTGGCTCTTTTGGGCCAATCAGCTGAGGACATTAAGAAACCCAGGAAAGTATTTCAAAGCTTCTGTTTAGCAAACTCAGCACACCTCATCTGTAAAGGCATATCATGCTATCACACAAAATGCAACACTGCCTAGTAAGACCGTACCTCTGAATGTCTCTGTTGTAAAATCATTTCCTAAAATATGTGCACTCTTCTCAAATGGAATAATTTAGCTTGGTCATCTTTCATAACTTTGCATATTTTATTAAGCCCCTTAAAACTCTCCTCTTCTGCAGGTTTGATAACAATAATGCTCTTCTGAGCATTTCATTTCAATGCCTGTGATCTTGTAGACAGAGCACACTGCAGGCGGACAGCCTGTGTAACACAGTCATTTGGCCAGTAAAGTGTGCAAAACAGAGATTTTTAAAATTTGAAAACTTTGGCTATGGAGTTCTGCATTCATTTCAACACCTAACTGGCACAAGAACTTAATTGGTTTTCAGAAATGTACTTACATGCTTTACAAATATTCTCTATAAGGTTTGAGCAAGTGCTTAATAAAACAGCAGAATCCCATTTCTTCTTCTTCTTTTTTTTAGGGGGAGGGGAGGAATTTTGTACCTATATCATCTTTTCCTCCACACTGGCACCAGCAGCAATATAATCCTTAATCCTTTCTGTGAGCACTGAGAAGGCAGGATTGTAGACCATTGCTACACTGCCAGACTTTGCAGCCCACGCTGTAGTTAGGTAACACAAGAACTGCAAAGGCAGAGAAAGGTTGGCCAGAACCCTCTGTAAAACAACGAAGAGAGAGGTGAGCTTTGGTGTGCAGGCAAAACCTGACTGCTGCCCTCAGTATCCCTGAGAAGAACTGTTCTCTTCTTTCATATTTCACATAGGCTGTTCTTCCAAGTATTAGCCTTGAGTAGCTGACATGAATTATGAATGCAGAACTGCTTACAGATCTCTTTTCTCCAGAGAACTCTTCCATGTAAACTTTCTCCTCCTGTCTACAAACTCTTGATTAACTTTAAGGAAAATATTTAATTTCTTTTTTCAAAGCTTCTCTCATAAACTCCTCCTTTTTGTTGACATCATAAGATTTCTTAATATACTGAGATCTCATATTTTATCTGCTTATCCCTGCAGTAAATGCTCCACTTCGCAGTTGACAATGCAGTTATGAAGGCCCCACTCAGTGATTCACTATTTACCTAGCCAACCAAATGATTTAGTTTAAATTATCATACTTTCTGACCCAAGTGATTCTCCAGGAAATCTTGTGAGCCACCATGAGCCCTGGTCCCCAAAGCACCGATGTCTTCTGGTGAATCATTTCACATACTTCTGCCAAGCCAATGTGACCACAAACTGTGACTTCTTCAACCACAGCTGTTTAAACAAATCTTCTGCCTTCTCATTGATGCTAACAACAGACATACCAAAAAGTCCCAAGACTTTCCTGAGAGGATGCGTTGCAGGCTTTTTATCAATTGAAAGCTAATGAAGGTGGCAGGACCACTTTCAGGTACTGTCTTTAATGAGTTCAAGAGATGTGACTGGAAAAGTCCACAGTTGACCCAAAAATTAAGCACAATGATGCAAATGCAAGTGCTGTGTCACGGAGCTGCCAGGCTCCAAACAACCAGAAGGCTCCAAAAGTGCAGCATGCCAATGCACAGTCACCAGATATTATTTCTCTAAGCATCCATTCCTGATGCCTGTTGGAGTCAAGATACTAACTTAGAAAGATCCCAGATGGACTTATGTGCTTAAAAGTCAGCAGCTAAATAAAAACAATTCTGCCTTTCAGGATTTGTAACTACAACCAACAGAGCTACAAGTCCTTGACATATAACTGAAATTACAACAGCTTCCAGTTAGCCAGCAGTTTTTTAAATATTTGTGTGTGATGTGCCCCTCCTTCTGCTTCATTATAACACAACCTGTCCCTTAGCCTGTCTGGCACAATAGTTGCAGGTCATAACTGGGACATATATGAGGCATTCAGAAGGAGACTGGACAAGAAAAGCAGAGGCAACAGATTTCCTTGCTTAGCATGCTCAGACAGAAGATTAAAAGTTCCTCTTGAGGCTGGATCTACAAGTTTCTTTGGCACACAAGGCTCCAGAAGAAAAACTAACTCACAAAAATGAGAGCAGACAGTGGTCAGCCTCCCGTAACCGTACTGCACCTGGTAAGCACACTGAAAAGACAGCATTCATCTCCAAAACAGGGGGGGAGAAAAGATTGTCTGGAAGAATAGATAAGGGCTATTTTAGAAGGGATTTTTCTGCCACTGGTGCTTGGAGGACATGGGCTATGCCATCAATATACACAGCACACCATCAACAGGGAGCCTCGCTGTTTCTAAGTGACACTGCCAGTCCCCTGGAGTCCCACGCAGCTGGCACTGTCCTGGAAGATTTGCTTTTGCTAGACAATTCTTCGGAGGAGCTTAACTCAAGGTTGCTTCTCCTCATCGTTTTCCATAGTGAGGAGACCAGTGCCACGGACAAGGCAGTGGATGTTGTATACCTTGACTTTATATTGCCTTTGGCACAGTCTCCTATAGTCTTATTACCACCAAACTGGTGAGATATGGACTGGATAAGTGGACAATGCAGTGGGTAGAAACTGGGTGCACAGCTGGTGACTGGTAACCAGCGACATCTCTCAGGGATCAAGACTGGCACAAAGACTGTTTAACGTCTTCATCAATGACCAGGATGATGAGATGGTGTCTTCTCTCAGCAGATTTGTGGATGACACCAAATTGGGACAAGCAGTCAATTCACTGGAGGGAAAGGCTACTCTTCAAAGGGACCTGCAGAAATGGGCTACAGGAACCTCATGAAGTCCAACAGGAGAAAATTCAGTCTTGCTTCTGGGATGGAATAACCCCATGCAACAATACAGGCTGGGGCTGACTGTCAGAGAAGGAGTTCTGCAGGAAAAGATCTCAGGGTCCTTGTGGACAGCAAATCAAACATGAATCAGCAGTGTGTCCTTGCAGCAAAGAGGGCCAGCTGCATCCAGGGTTGTATTGGTACATGTGGAGCTGGCAGGTCCAGTAGAGTGAGCCTTCTCCTCTATTTGGTGCTTGCAATACTGCATCTGGAGTACTGTGTCCAATTCTGGTCTCCCAGTACAAAAAGGACATTGACAGACTCGAGCAAGTCCCCTGGAGGCCACCAGGATTGTCAGGAGTTGGAGCACATGATGTACAAGGAGAAGCTTAGGAAGCAGGAACAGTTCATTTTGGAGAAGAGAAAGGGGACACCTTTTTGTTCATTACAACTTCCTGATCAGAGGATATAGAGAGGATAAAGCCAGATCCTTCTCAGACATGCACAGTGACAGGACAAGAAGCAATAGACACAAGTTAGAACATGGGAAATTCTGATTAGGTATTAGGAAATATTTTTGCCATGAAGGTGGTTAAATACTGATGCAGGTTGTCCAAAGATGTTGTCAGATCTTCATCCTTGGAGGCAGCTGAGATTTAACTGGGCATGGCCTTGAGCAATCTGATCAAATTAGACCTGTTTGACCAGTGGGTTGGACTAGAAGACGTCTGGAGATTGCTTCTAACCTAAACTATTGTATGACTTCGTAGCTCTAATAGAAGTTGTTTCAAAGGTTACAAAGTCCAAACATTCAAAAGGAGGTGAAACTGCTGGATTTAGGCACAGAAGTCAGTTTTTAATTGCAGTTTTGGAAAAAAAATCAGAACAGTCTGCTGCTCCAAATATATCTTCAATTCTGTTTACAGTTTGTACATTAGTCTCTCTAACAGAGGATACAAAACAAAGCAAAGCAAATCTTTTGCACCAATTAGGGGTTCATATTAGAAGTATAAACGGTCTCTCGGACTGTCAGGGGAACTCACATTAGACTGAAGCAGTGCAAATACATTTCTGGATAAAAATTTAAGGAGGTGTTACTACCCACATGCAGTTTCTAATGCATTCAAAATGGCAAACTAAAGCATGTCCTAGAGAGCACAGCTCCTGGGTACAAAGTAAACACATACAAACACTACAGCTCTGTACCAGTCCATCCACCCAGACTGGGACTCCTCTATCTGCACCTGCCCGTATGCATTCTTGGGAAACTTCTCCTAGATGAAGGATCAGGCTTTGATAAGAAAGGTATTAACGGAAACCTTTTGACCTTTAGGATTAATCACTTAAGAGTCCTACCGAAGTCTTGCTCTGGCTCCACCAAGGTAAGGAACATGTGGAGTAGCTCTGCATCCTAAGGCAGTCTTGGACAAATGAAGTACTAGGATGCTCCCACTTACTTGACTGAGTATCCCCTTTGTGCAGAATTCTGTGCACAGGCTCTGACATGAGATAACCAGTATTTGAAACTATATGCTCCTTGGCAGTGCTTTTACCATGGAGCCTCCAAGAGCCAATCTGTTCTGGAGACTTTCTACTGCCCTTGCAAACGCCGCCTTCTGGGTGACCAGGCAGCCCCATTGCTCACTTAGATGATGTCACAGTAACACTCCTCTCTCCACTCAGCTGTCTGAGAGAAGAAATAGTTCAAGAGGTGATCCCTACACTGTTTTGCCTGGGCTACAACCATGAGTCCACTGCTTTGTGTGTCCAGGACTCAGTACCTCCTGAGCCTTTCTGTGGATCTGTGGAGCCACAGGTCTGACACTATTTGCAACCACACAGAGTATGCTGCCTGCCAGCCCTTCCCACCTAACATCCCCTTGATCATTTGAAGCATTAATGTAGTACTGGGCAGTGGGTCTCAAACTCTACTCCCAGGTATTCACTTCTGAGAGCTGTTTATCCACAGTTAAAAGCCAAGGTGCAATGTGTTGACCAGCCCTGCATTGACCAGGCTCCGCTGCCACCTAACTCAGTTCTCCCATGAACTGCAATGGTAACAAAGTTTGACTAAGGAGGGAGCACTGAAACCTATGGCATTTGCCTGTCTGCCATAACCAAACCTGCTTGAATGAGCACAGGTTCATCCTGCACAATGGTACTCCTCTTTCTTTCTGTTGCTTGGCAAGAAAATTTAAAAGTTGTGAATTTTAGCAGTGTCACTGCCATAAGCCTTTACTAAAAATCAGAATAACTGCAAATAATATCTGCAGCCCTGGTTAATCTGAACCTAGGCCTTGTTCATTAAAATGACATAACATACAAATTTTTGTTCCTCCTGAATGGTCATTTAAGATTTATACAATTCTGTCTGCTTGTGTGACCTTCTTAATAAACAGGGAGGTTCTCCTCTTCCATTCATAAATTATCCATCAGATGTTTTAACTATTCAATAACTCTAATATGTGAATGATAAAATAATAATGCTTTGAATAATAATCATAACCATGCCTGCATAATAAAAACCTTATATGAAGATTTTGGAGAGCATTCCCCTCCATAAATACAAACTTTTTCATATTGTGATTTTCAATAACCAACCTTATGAATATAATAATCTTTTACTTAGGTGTCACACAACACAGAGGTGGAAGCAGTGATGGAGGTGAAAGAGACTGATTCCATCAACCACATCCACTTTTGCCAGATTTACTCTACCCTGTTTTGGAACTGAAGAAGAACAATTGTACACATGTAAGACAGAAGAATTACATGGGATACAGTTACTATTAATGCAAAGCTACAGTCTATATCAATAGAAATTATACTGCTTAAGCCTTGTATTTGGGGTCTAATTCAGCCCACAGCTACAGCTGTAACTTCAGTGAAGTTCTGGTGATGTGTCCTGAGGCAAAGATTGGCTCAAATCTTTCTGTTGTCTTTTATTTCCACTTCATGACTCAAGGATATACAAAGTTTTGTTTCCTGTTATGACTTCCATTCATGTAAGAAATGATTTGAAGGTTATTGATTTTTTTTTGTTTTCTCACCAGAAATAAAATTATATTTCATCTTTGTTTTTATACACTAAAGATTTTGTGATTTCATTCCAATAATTTAGGGGTGGCATTTGGATACACCTATTTCAGTATATATAATGACATTTTTAATACTATGCCCATCTCTTTAAAGTATCTGTCAGCCTTCTTTTTCCTCTTTGCAGAGCTCAGATTTAAAATTTCCCCACGTACTGTTCTTAAAACATTTTTATGCTTCAAGAGAATGCATCAGACAGGAAAGTTGAAAGAAAATCTGCAATGCATTTGTTATTTGCCCTCTTCTTAAAAATGCTTCACAGACTTCTGAATTTTGCCCTTGTTTCTTTTGGTCTCAAATGGAATAATTTATTAAAAGAGTCACCGCCATTTTAACATATGCATACCCACTCTGAAAAAAGATGTTGTAGTTTCTGTTGAGAAAAATTAGGTGTTAGAAACCTTTCAGATTTTCATAATTATAGGCAACTACGTCCACACCATTTTCAAAGCTTTTTCAAAATCTTTTTAAGGAAGAAGAATTTGGGAGAAAATAATTCTATTAGGGCTAATTCAATAGTGGCATAGCAGAACTGTCAATATGAGAAAGATGACACAATGTGGGCCTTTGCATGAAAATTATCCTTGCAATACAGGGGAAAATTTATTAATGGACAGAAAATAGGCAGTTTGCAGTAGGCTCAAGCAGCGTTAGCTATTCTTCCAGTATTGTGTGAGGAGTCAGCAGGAAAAATGCTTAGCCTTCTGTGGAAATAGTTTCAGACCTTTTCCAGTGCAGTGGCGTTACTCTGATCTCCTGTGATACAGTGACCCTCCGAGCAAAATTCCTGAGTGCCACTTGGCAGATAGTTCTTGCTGTTCAGCCATGGACAATCCTTACTGGATCCTGTTTCACAGAACACAATCTTCTTTTACTGTTTTCTTCTGAGGGGTTGAGGGGGGCAGCGGTTTGTTTGGTTTTGTCTCTTCACTCTTAAGATTTTTAATTCAGTTTTTCAGCACAGATATGCATGCATGACATTTCAGTATTACCTGGGCCACATGCCTGATGCTATTCAGCACGTCCACAAGCACATCAAGAGGGTGAGTACCACCAGGGTGCCCACGCTAACATGGCTGAAAGCAAGGGCACGCTCCTCCCCTACAGGCGTGCTCTGGGATAGGAAGCTCGAGGATGCTTCATTGCCCCACCATCAAGTAACAACGGAAGAGGCAGTGCTCCTTGCAGGCATGGAGGGACAAACAGACAGGAACATACATATTACCAAATAAACACAGGCAGAGACGTTGGCAAATGCTGTGGAGCTGAGCAGTGCTCCAGTCTTACTCTCAGCCTGCCTGTGCCAGAGACAAAGTGTGACACCAGTTTGGACTAGCAAGAAGGCAGATCTTCTAGGCAAATCAGGAAAATCCATGGAATAAAATCCAGCTTCTAACTCCAGGGATTCCCCAGGCTCAGGAAGACCCTGCGCTGGGAGCTGGGCACTCTGCTGAGTAAGCTCACTGTATATTTGTCTTTCTCCTAGGTGTTCACCAGTGGCCCACTGATGGGTTGGAGGCACTTTCAGTACATTTCAGTGTTGTGTTCCTCTGAGTCTATGTTTTAGGTTTTAGGCAGGAACACCTCCCATTTCCATCCTAAGATGAGTAGTGTAGGACAGAGAACAGAAGATGGTTGCACTGGGGCAAGGAATCTGAAATCTGTTTCCATCCCAATGCACAGCACAGTACCAGAACACCAGCACTCTTAACACAAGGCTCTTCCACATGACACGAGTTTCAGTGCAATGAATATTTTGGGGCAGGATTTGTACTTCTAATGTGAATGAAAAACACCAGCAGGATGGACCTGTTTTGAATAGAAAAATGGACAATAGTGCCTTTTCACCACAGTTCTCATCATGTCAGCACTCTCCATTGGAGGAAAAGCTGACATGATTGCATGAAATGTTTCAGTTTTCACTGCACTGGATGAACTGCAAATATGAGACACCTCTTTACTTGGATTCTTCCCAGAGCTTTTCATTCTTATCTTGCATCAGTTCCTCACAAAAGCTAGCCTGAGAGGTCTACAAGGGACAGAACCAGCTGGAGCAGTACAGAGTACAAAGGCACAAGACTTCTCTCTCAGGCTGCCAATGGAGCTCCAAGAAGACCAACACCATCCCACTTGGTTGTATCTGGAGATGCTAAAGCAGTCAGAAAGGAACATTTTCTCAGTCAGCGAAAAGGGAAAAACAATGCAACCACTCATTTGTACATTCAGCACAAACATTATTTCTAACTGAAGAAAAAACATATGGACCATAACAGAGGTCCCAAGTACCCCGCCATGAGCTGTGACCACAAGCATATGAAGACAGCAAGCATGATGTGATATTCTCCTAGTAGCTTCCCAAGCCAGAGATGGTGAGCTGTTGTATAGTCTTTAGCAGACCTTTCTCCAATTACTTTACCCAGCTGTTTTAAGAGACTGTATAAGACTCCAGTATGCACAACACCTTGTGACAAAGTCTTCCATGGGTGTGAGCTCCTTGGTGAGATATGTTTTCCTGTTTGGTCTGAGCCACTACTAGTTAGTGCCATTGCAAGCCCTCTCATCTTTGGAGCAGAAGAAAGAGTGAGTTTCCTCTTCTCTTTCCTGCATGCTATTTATTGTTTCATAGACCTTCATGTACTTTCCAGGTTTTCAACTCTGAAGAAGCCAAGCTAGTAGAAGCTATTCCTTATTTCATCCTTACCACCACCTTCTGTACCTTTTCGTCTTTGACTGTAACCCTTGTAAGATTTGAGCAATCATCAATGGCATGAAATTTAACAAAAATAAATGCTAGCTTCTGCACCTGGGACAGAATAATGCTGGACACAAGTATAAATTGGGAGAGGAGTGGCTGGAGAGCAGCCCTGCAGAAAGGGACCTGGGGGTGCTGGTCAACAGCAGGCCCAATATGAGTCAGCAGTGTGCCCTAGCAGCCAAGAGAGCAAACTGCATCCTGGGGTGCATCAAACACAGTATAACCAGCCGGTCAAAAGAGGTGATTATCCTGCTGCATTTAGCATTGGTGCAGCCTCACCTTGAATACTGTGTGCAGTTCTGGGCCCCACAATTTAAGAAGTATGTTAAGGCACTTGAATTCATCCAGAGGAAGGCAACAAAGCTGGTGAAAGAGCTAAAAGGCATGTCCTTCCAGCAGCTGAGGACTTTGGGTTTGTCTAGTTTGGAGAAAAGGAGGCTGAAGGGTGACCTCATAGCTCTCTACAGCTTCCTGAGGAGGGGAAGTGGAGAGGGAGGTGCTGATCTCCTCTCCCTGGGATCCAGTAATAGGACGTGTGGGAATGGTTCAAAGTTGCATCAGGGGAGATTCAGGCTTGACATTAGGAAACACTTCTTTACCGAGGGGGGCGGTCAAACACTAGAACAGGCTTTCTAGAGAGGTGGTCAATGCCCCATGCCTGTCAGTGTTTAAGATGCATTTGGACAATGCCCTTAATAGCATGCTTTAACTTTTGGCTAGCCTGGATGTGGTCAGGCAGTTGGACTAGATGATGACTGTAGGTCCCTTCCACTGAACTATTCTATCACTGATCAGGACTGTGCACGGTACGGACTACCCCTGGAGCACCACAGAATTGTGCAGTGGAATAATGGTGTTCTTCATTTGGTTTCCTGCTTCTTTCCTAGTATTACCCAGTGCTATGTTGTTCTGTGCCCTTGCTTGTTTGCTTACTGCTACAGTGCATTGAGCTCACATTTCCATAGCTCCACAGTAACCCCAAGATCTCACACCTCTGTAGAAACAGTCAACTCAGAGCCCTTTATGTGTAAAGCTAAGATTGTCCTCCCCATGTGTGTTCCTTTACATTTGCCTACACAGAATTTCAGCTGCCTGTTTATTCTCCACTCAATCTCATGAGATCCTTCTTTGATACAGTCCTTGTCTTTAAAACTCTGGATAAGGTTAGTCTTATCAATAAACATTTCTCCTCACTATTCACTTCCTTTGCCATAAGAGTTATAAATATGTTTAACAGCACAGACCCTTTTCTGACTCCACTGGTGACCTCTTTCTACACTGAAATCCCAAAATTGACCATTTATTTTTCTCCTCTGTTACCCAGTGTAGTTGCTTACAGATCCATAGAGCACATTAGGAAAAAGTAAAAGTGCTACATTCTTATCACTTATGTTTTAAAATTTACAACTCCCCTACTGACTTACATATCTGTTTTTGCTTCTTACTACAAATTATATTAAAGCAAAGAGATGCCCAGATGTAGTCACTAGCTAAGATAGTGGCTGGGTTAGGATGCATTAACTCAGGTTAAAAACATGGCCAACTTCACAACTTCAGCTCTGGTAGCTGAAGTAAATGTTGTCATTTTATGTTGTTCTCTGGAAAACATTCAGCATTACTAAAGGATTCTTAATGCCTGAGCTGGCAGAACTGCTGCAGTCACTTAAATGAACAGCATGCATTTTTCTGTATAAAAATAACCTGAGTTTTTTTTTCAAAATGAAATGCCAGAGTTGCATACAAATACCTAAATAAAAACCATCAGGCTTCATCTCATGTGCCTCCCACTGTAACGCAGAAAACTCAATCTACATAAAATTGCAGAGGCCTGCTCAAGAAAGTAGAGCAATCACATAAGTACATTTTAAAGTACAGCTTGAAAAATGATTCAGCCACTGAGAAGAATGACTGCTCATGACACTTAGTGACACTTCTGTCACTAATATCTTGTATGTGTACATTCACATAGAGTAGCACTTGCCTGGCATGAACTTACACTCTTGTCTAGGACTAAGACTTCTAGCAAAGATAAACTCAGAAGAAAAAATAGCGAAAAAAACCCCAACACCCCCAAAAAGGCACAGAAGCCAAACAAAAAAGAAATTGCAGAAGAGAGCGGGAACAGTTTCTAGTTGTTACCAAGTAAGTCTGGAAAACATATACTAATATGTAGAGTGGACCTGAAGAAAAGTCATGGGTCTGAAAGCTCGCGTGGTACCCAGCTATGTATTTTGCTTTATCCATTATACTGTCTAATTTAGTAAAACTTAGTATTCACACCCAAAATCTTGCCTTGTATCCTCAGATCATCATAGCTACAACAACACTAGGAAGACAGAAACTTCCCATCCAGTGTTTTTAGCCCAGTGAAGCAGGACGTCGCCAGACAGCCTCGCTTTCCTCAGAAGCAGGACCTGACGAGTCTGTGGCAAGTCCAAAGAATGAAAATTACACTGCTAGAAACAAGCTGAGAGCTTGCTGCTTTAAACTCTTTGTTAAACCAACCAAGACCAGCTTGATTACCAGATAGGCAAATACAGTCTCCAGTAAGCAAGGGAAAACATCCCTCTAGTAAATCTGTGTCACAAGCTGTGCTGAACTCTGGTCAGACTTGCTTTAACTAACAAGGCTTTTTAGAGCATTAGTTTATTATCCAGTCAGTATAAGTCTGTACTGATTCCCCTGATTACTGGCACCAAGAACCTGGCACACCACCTAGTCCTATTAAGAAAACTTGCAAAATGGAGGCAGGTGACCTTTTCTTCTCATAGGACACCACAACACAGCCTCCACCAGTTGTCACCAGTCTGCACCTGACCTCCTCTTGTCTAGCCCCTCCTGGACAACCCCCGTTAGCACTCTAGCACTCTAGCAAGGACCCACACAACCCACAGTCTTCTGACACCAGTGACCTAGCTTTGCAGAACTGATGTTGGGTCCTCAGCAGTTTCAGACAAAGGCACAACTTAATGAAAAACAGCAGAATTGCCAGAGGCTGGCATCAATCCCAAATCCCATGCACCACCTGAGAAATCCCTTTGGCAAACATATTCCACGGTGACCCGGCCCTTCCCCAGAGCATTTTCTTCCCTAATCTTCTCGCACCAGTACAATCTGGCACTTTCCATTGTAATTGCTTTAGTTGGCAAGGGAGTACTCGGGCAGTAAGTCACCAGAGGGATACCACCACAGAGCAGCACCCCTTCTTTCACACACTCTGTGCTTCAGTGTGCTTGTTAGCTGGCAGGTGATTTTCATATCAATGCAGTCCACAGGCATTAATGCAGTGTGAACATCAGCACCACCACCCCCCAGTGATGCCAGGCTGGAGTCCTGGCCTCTCATCTCCAGCCTGTGTTCCCTTGCACAGGGCAGTATTTCAGTCAGGGTGGCCAGACTCAGTACAGTTATTCCCAAGCACTGCATTCAGCATGGAGAAGAGAAAGCTGTGGGGACACCTTACTGAGGCCTTTCAATACTTAAAGGGAGCTTGTAACAAAGATGGGGACAGGCTTTTTAGCAGGGCCTGTAGTGATAGCACAAGGGGTAATGGTTTTAAACTAAAAGAGGGTAGATTTAGACTAGATATAAGGAAGAAATTTTTCACCATGAGGGTGGTGAAACACTGGAACGGGTTGCCCAGAGAGGTGGCAGATGCCCCATCCTTGGAAACATTCAAGGACAGGCTAGATGGGGCTCTGAGCAACCTGATCTAGTTGAAGGTGTCCCTGTCCATTGCAGGGGAGTTGGACTAGATGACCTTTAAAAGTCCCTTCCATCCCAAAGCATTCTATGACTCTATGATCTTCACTTCATCTCTACATCCCTTAACTTCATTGCAAATCTAGAAGCGGCAGGATTTTTCCCATGTGTCTGAAAAAAACTGAGGTCTACAGGCTCAAAATCTACTATGCAGCACAAGTGAAAACGACTGATGTGATACAAGGTTTTATATATGGCTAAACTAAAACAAACACGGTAGAGCCTCACCTATGAGAAATCTAATTGATTATATGGTGCCTTAGTAATTCAAAGACCAGCACATATTTATTCTCCTCCTGCCACTTATTTCCTATGGGTCTTTGGACAAATAACCTTTCTAGCTGTCACACTGGTGAAATGGATGGTATTTACAAGCCCAAGTACTCAAGTTGCTCTAGCATAGAAAGACAAGTTTCTGGTGGTTGTCCATAACGATGACAGTGTTCAGAAACTGTGAAACCAAAGAGCGTGACATTACAGAAATGACCACAATCCACCGGGAAAGGGACCCCAGGTAGTGACAAACCAGTATGTTCCTTAGCCCCTTCTTCCATTAAAGTAAATGAACGAATAGAGAAAGCATAACCTCTCCCCATCACTACACTACAGGGAATTAGATGGGGGGAAAAAAAAGTTACATAAATGCAGCTGTAAGTCTGCACAGAAGCTATCAAAGCACACAAAGTACCAAAAAGCCAGACAGTTAATGTGCTCCTCACTACCTGGGAAGTTCACTCATACCCCTCTTGAAATGTGTAAGAAATGTTCCCTGCCTTGTAGTTCTTGCCCTGGAGACATGGCCCTGCAAGAAAAGTGGCTGGTGTTGGCCACTGCTCTTCCTGTGCCTGCTTCCCTCCACCCACCAGGACCACTGCAACCTTCAGGTGAACTTAGCCAAGGGCTTCCCCTCAGGCACCACATTCCTCCTGGGGCTCCATGTCCCAAAACAGAGTGCTCTCCCATGAACCTCCCTTGAGGTGTTGCAAACAACTGCCTTTATCACCAACTCTGAAAATGCACTTCATACATTTAAGATTGGTCTTAGAACTGTTGCTGGCTTCATCCTCACAATCAGGTTATAACTGGAACGTACCAGGCAAGAAAAATAAGCTGGGTTCATGATGATATGCCCTTATCAGGTCTTCCCAAATGGGTGGGTGAGATTGTCTATTCTCTTGCACCCACTGACCTTGCTTAGAGAGTCATGCATTATCATGCCGTGTAATTCCACTGAAAGCCCTGCTGTCCAAAAGCACACATTCATCTTATGCCCTCAGCTGTGTTTTCCCCTGTGCTTTCATGATCTTGTCCCCCACAGGGAGACAAAACCCAATACAACAGACCCTCCAGAGTAGCACACACACACAACTGGGTGTTACTGGTTTAGGGGCTGTACTGCTAGCAAAGGCTATGAACAGTGCCCTCCTACCCAAATTGAACCAGAAGGCAGCAGGTTGGCACTCCATTGAATTCCCAAAAGCTCATGTCCCCCTGCATTTCCTGCAAGAGTGACTCATAGTGAAGCTGGTGAAACAAACCTGCCTACTCCCCCACTTCATGGCCTTAACGGAGTAGGTGAAGAAAAACTGACTGGAGAGTGTGGACACAAAAATATACACCAGAGAAGCAATGCAGTAAACCAAGGTGGCAGCAAAAAGCATCATGAATAGATACACCAGGAGGACTGCCAGTGAAATACATTCTGATTTCTTTCAGCAGCTCTGACAGTTGTGCTTCATAAAACCCCATGAAACCAAATCTTGCAGTCCCTGTTTAGCTTTTGTGAAAGCAAACTTCCCATTGACGTCAAAGACCACATTACCTCATAAAGGACTGCAGGGCTACTTGCAGACATCACTCATTATTCACTGCAACTGCACACTTTCTGTAGTACTAATGCATCTTCAGTCTCCGCTCATGCTCTTCTGTGGAAATTAAGAACAGGCTCCAGTGATGTAAATCCAACTGCAAAATCAATCCAGAGGTCAGGCTGCTGCACACTGCTACACTAGATTATACAGACACATACAAATAATCACTGCTTACCCTGTGATGTAGGGAGAATATATTTAATTTCCAGTTACTGTGCCAGTTTCTTTTCTATATGCAATAAGGTTTCCTGCAGATTTGGTAAACTATCCTAAAGTGGGCAGCAGGCTCTGCTCACATTACCAGTCCAGACAGCGTGGGATGACAGATGTGGGCTGCAGGCTGCAGGTTTCTGTTCCTTTCCCTCTGCCAGCTGACAAGGGTGGCTGAATGGTTGCATACATGCTCTCCAGCTGCCACAGTTTACAACTAACATTAAGAAAGAAGTACCTACAGGGTGTCTGCAGGAGGCATGCCTTCCATGCAGCATCCTTACGCTGGGGTGAAAACTGCTGCCAGGGAAGGGAGGCAGAAAGCAAGGGGGAAAATAAACTTGGACCAGATGAAAACATGAAGCTTAGTGCTAAAGATTTATTGCATGCCAGATTCGGTGAATTAGTTGTCAGCAGAGTACTGCAAGAGGCCACGCAGGCAAGAAATTTCAAGCACTAGATCAAGTGCTTGATCAAATAAACAAAGACCATATGAAAATTGTCTTATGTATCCAGTTTGACATGTCAGCAGGGCTAACAATATTCAAGAATAAATTACAATGCATGCCAAAAATGAAGATGGGGCCAGACTTAGATATAAGCAAAACTAGACTATAATTTTTCCATGATATTTGGCCAGACCTCTATACAGTAATCTGTCTCTTAGCAAGCAAATGGATTTACATAAGCCAAAAAGTTATAACTGAATATAAGCAAGAATGACAGAAACTAGCTGGAAATTGTACTCATCAGAGATAGGAAATGCATTTTACATCATAGTCCTGGTTTAATATTCCAGCATTTTTGTCATAGACCATTCAGCAGAAGTTACTAAGATAAACAGACAAGGATTGATTGGATCTTTCACTTAGATTTACCACTTACAACTTGCTCTTACGGCTGACTTTCTCTGGTTAGAATTTGTACTCATACAGCTGGAGTCAACCCAGTGTATCCAGAGGTGTTACACCTTGGTTTGGCAACTGAAGTCAATTTGTCTTCAAAAGCTTTGAACCATTATTTTATTGTATTCACGAGAGCATGAGAAGGAAGGAGGTGCACACACAGGACCCTGGAATCCAGTGCTGCAATCCAAGACCTTAATCCACTACCATTCCCCTTCATGCTTTGGCATTTCTGGGGAAGTATAGGCCACGTGAAAATGTGCTGCAGATGACTCCCTTTCCGCACTTCATATTGTTTGACTCATCTGCACTGTACCACAGTGACATGCATAGCGCAAATCCATATAGAGTGACAAGGTGTAGCTACTGCATTTGTAAAACTGGGCTAAAGTACATATTGCCACATTCTCTATTAATTATTATCCAATCACAAAAATAAAAGCAAAGCTGACTTCTCCTTCCCCATTTTAAAGGAGCCCTTCTGTAACTGCAGGAACTGTATGTTTTGCTGGAAAGGCAGGGGCTGAGATTTGGGGCTCTGCCAGGATCTACATGAGAAAAGTATCCCTTCACACAGTGGCATATTTCAGCTCTTCCCTGCAAGCTCTCTAATCTGAAAGGTGGGTCCACTAGCTGTTTCACAACTGGCCCTGGTTGCCAGCTATATTCTTGGTTACACTGTTGATTCCATGCCCACTGAAATCCTTTCCTTCTGCTTCAAGAGACTTGGCAGGTTACAAGTCTCACTGGAGTATTTCAATGATTTTCCTTGCTGGCCCTCAAAATCCATTTTCTCTGAATAGCCTTTGTCAATGACTGAAAATAATTGGTATAACTCTTTTATCTTTGCAGCAGCCTTTTATGTATGGGTAAACACGGTTGTCTTGTCTTTCTCCCCTGACTGAGCACATCTGACTGCCCAAGCTCTTCTCTGACTTCACAAACTCCTCTCATTTTTGCAGCTCCCCTCTGTAGGACCTCCAGTTTGCTCCTCTCTGCAATGAACAGGGACCTGAAAACGGCACTAGGGGTTTGTCCTATAGCAGGTTTGCTTATTCCACTCTTTGCTCTCCTCCAGTGCACCCTGATTTCCCTTTCACCTTCTGGGCAGGGATGTCATGGTACTCCCCCCATTTCTCTTCTGCAGATGCATCTACTGGTGCAGATCCTTACCACAGCCTGTGTTTCCAACCAGCTCTTCAGCTGGTCTCTTCCCATTTCTTGGGCCAGATCTGGAGAATACTGCTGCCTGCCTTCCCCTCCTGCAAGACCCAGTCTGTTTTTGCACACAGAGCAAGGAATCACTAAATGCAGGGTGGAATGGGGGGAGGGGAGGCTTCCACTTTTTTCCAATAGTCTCCAAATTGAAAAAGATCGAACACTATCCACAGCTGAGAACCCAGGACAGCCATCATGGTGCTCTGCCATTACTGACCCTGCAGCACCAGGTCCAGACCCGCTCCTCTCTCTCACCAGCACCAGCTCCTGAGCACCTTCATGAGCCTGCAAAAGCAGACCTAGCAAGCAGCTTATTCTGAATATAAATGGGTGGACAAGCACTGAGCCCAGGTACCTTCCTTTTCCACAAGTACAAAACCAGTCTTCCAGCACCCTATGTTCACCACTAAACACTAAACCAGGTGCCTGTCACTCTCAGTAGCAACATTTCTTAGCTAAACTGCCTGCCTTTTCCCACCTCATCCCCGCTCTGCAACCCCAGCTCCCCTCAGTACAGTTTTTTTCCCTCTTTTTTTCACATCCCTTGTTCACCTCTTATTTCAGTTCCTAATCCTACTTGGATTCCCACTAGGGAACAAAATCTGAGATGGAAAAGGTCATAGTACACCACTCATGCAGATGCCTTTGCCTGGCTGGTGCCCAGCATTGCAGCTCTAAGCTGTGCTGGACACTCCCTGGTCTGTGATATGTGTGACACAAACGTGGGGTGCAGGCAAAAAGGACCAATTGGATCATCGGAAAAAATCCTAGTATTACTCCTCCATATTTGCACTGGCCTCCAAATGGACAGCATTCCCCCTGCAAGTTGAGCACACTCATCAATCAGAAGGTTTAACTCACTGAGTGCTATCACAGTGCCTGTGTGAATGAGTTAAATGAAGAAAAAAAGAAGCGAGCTTCACAGGTCCACTAGTATATCCTTTTACTGAAAGGGAAAGAAAACTGAAAGTGTTCTTGGGGAATGCCTGCTCTGCTCCATAGTGTTGCTCATCTGCCCCAGCTTTTGAGGAGAGGCAGTTCGGGAGATGAGATATCACCGCTCTGAACATCATTGCTACTGTGGCAGGAAGGCTCTTGCAACACACAAGGAGCAAGGTTTTGACATTTGTGTGACTGCAGGATTTCATCTAAAGGAAATAACAGCACATCTGTAGAGCCTGTCAATGCTAAATACTTACAAATGAGCACAGTGTGAGACAAACAACAAGGGAAAAGATGCTATTTCTTTTATGAACTCCATGAACTCTGAACCACCACAGAGATCTCCCCACCAGGGAACAGAGCCAGGCAAGATCCACACATATTAGCCCCGTTCTTTGCTCGTGGCAAACATCTGATGCTGGACACATTAACAGGACAGAAATGGACATCCTGCTGTGTGAACAAACACAAGTCTCAAGAGCTGCACCCAAGCAAAAGCATCAGCAGCACAACAGCCACCCTATAACCTTTTTGAAAGGTAAAAAGAAAATACACAACCAGCCTCTATTTGCCCTGTGGAGCTCATATGCTCCCCTGCAGGAAAACTGTATGCATTCTTCACCCACATGCAGATGCTGCATCTTCAGCTGTCTCTGAACTGCTAGTCTGCATTAGTGGGATGGGAACAAGACAATGACTAATGGGTGATGAGCACCCAAGCTACTCGTGATAGTTTTGCTGGCTCAGTTACTGTGCCACCTTCATCAATGCCACAGAGCACTGGTGGCTATTGCCTTCTTGCCCCATTAATGCCATGATTTGTTTCCCGCCTTTCCAAATGGGTGGATGCATTTCCATCCAAAATTACCCTGAGAGACACACCCCACCTCTGCATCCCCCGCAGCACCAACTGGAAGTATAGCAGGTATTTTCCAGGTGAAGAACACCAACAGAGGAAGCTGTTGACTTCCCCGCATCCTCATCAGAGCTGGGAGCACACAGACCTTCAGCCTGGCAGCAGTGTCTGTTGTCATCCACAAGCACTTCACTGTTAGGAAACCCAGACTCAGAGTTTTACTGACACCAGAGCTCTGCTCAGCCCAGCTGGAGACACAGGGAGCAAAAAGACCACTGCAAGCTCCTTCTTCTTCCAGCCGCCCAAGCTATGGGGGCTTTCCTCGCACAGGAAAGACATGGACCTGTTGGAGCGGGTCCAGAGGAGGGCCACAAAAATGATCAGAAGGATGGAACACCTCTGCTATGAGGAAAGGCTGAAAGAGCTGGGGTTGTTCAGCCTGGAGGAGAGAAGGCTTCAGGGAGACCTTATTGCGGCCTTTCAATACTTAAAGGGGGCCTACAAGAAAGATGGGGATAGTCTTTTTAGCAAGGCCTGCTGCGACAGGACAAGGCGTAATGGTTTTAAACTAAAGGAGGGTAGATTTAGACTAAACACAAGGAAAAAAATTTTCATGATGAGGGCGGTGAAACACTGGAATGGGTTGCCCAGAGAGGTGGTAGATGCCCCATCCTTGGAAACATTCAAGGACAGGCTAGATGGGGCTCTGAGCAACCTGATGTAGTTGAAGGTGTCCCTGTCCATTGCATGGGGGTTGGACTAGATGACCTTTAAAGGTCCCTTCCATCCCAAAGCATTCTATGATTCTGTGATATCCAAAAGGCTGCTCTAAACTCTGCAACAGAGATTCCCAGATTGAAGCCCCAGGTTAGCTCCCTTGTTGAACACACACCTCTCTAAAACCAGGTATGCTTCAGCATTTAGGGAGTCCCACCTGGAAGCCATTTAGTGCTGCTTTCACCTAACCTCAGTCAGGGACATGGTCTGGTTCAGGTACTCCTCATGTGATGGGGCTCTGTTAAATCCTTTCACCTTCTGCCTTGCATGCAGCATGCAAGGACATTTATACCTCATGCACCAATAGCGAATGCCACCAAGCTAAATTAAAACAATAAATATGATATGATGAAAGGGCTAATTTCAAGGCTTCTATTAGAGTTCATGATGTTAATCTTGAGTCCTCTTTTTTGAAACCTTTTTTTCCTCTCCCCTCTTCAAGTACATGGTGTCCCTGACACAGCCACAGGAGAAATTATTTGACTTCTGCAGACTGCATTGCTAATGAGAAAATTGTTTGGTTTTATTGCAACTTGATGTATATAAATATTCACAGCTGGATAAAACTGTTGAAAAAAATCTCATTTTCAGAGTGTCCTGGGACACAGCAGGTAACAACAAACAAATTAATTCATAAAAAACTTGACATTTGGAAAACATTTTTACAACAAGGCATCTCTAGTAACAATTCCAGTGTAACAAAAAAAAAATTTAAAAACCAAAATCCTAGACCATGCAGGCATTCCCATTTTTCTTCTGAGGGAGTTAAGTCATAGAAAAAATACCAGCATGGTGCTCCTTCCCAACAGAGAAGGATGGTTCCTGTAGTCAGAATGTTGCACTTTAAGAACAGAGTCAGGTATGGGAAAGAAGAGGAAATATTCCGAACATCCAGCAGCCCTAATGAAATAAGTATGTCCAGAGGCCTGGCTGATGGGTTCAGGGAGACTGAATCAGGTTTAGGAGTTTTCATGGAAAAAGACACAGAAGTGAGGAACTGACAAAACAGACCCAGGAATCAAAGCACAGCAAAATTGACAATAGCATGAAGCAGAGTAGAGGATTAACATGAAAAGGCAAAGATATGTACAGCTTTAGTTCTTTATAATAGCAAAGATAAGACTGAATACACTCAATGTCATGAGGGTTTTAACAACTGCAATCTATAAGGATCTACCTTAGTCTATTTCAATACACTCTAAATCTGAACAGTACTTCCTGAGTTAGACTTTTTCCATATTTTTCCAACTTTTACAAAGTGGGAATTATGCCATGCACAAAGTCTTCCCCCTGAGATTTGGACGCACAAGCAATATGGCTGTGTTCACAGAGCACTCTGTACTACTGCAGTCCCTAAAAGCTTCAGAGGGATTTTGATACCCTCTCACTGGATGTAGCAAAGTGGTGGATTTGGCAAATGGAGTGTGCATGAAGTTTAGCTAGTCTAAAAATGTACAGCAATGCACTTGAACAAAAATAGTTCAAACTTTTACGTAAGCTGCAAGTGAACTTTTATGTTGCACCAAGGGAAAGCCCTCTGAGTCACTACACGTAACTCAACACAGTCAGATGCCCTGAAGCAGGTGAAACAGCTACAGCGTGTACATGTGCTACAAACTATGCCAACAAAATGATCCTAGGCAATGGGGTATTTTCTTCTATGCGTAATAAACAACAGTCTGGGGCCAACACTTGGAGGCAGTCCCCCATACAGCTTCTCCCTTCATAGAGCTTTTCCAGGAGAAGCTGGAGCAGCAATTAGGGGCTGTTTTTCCCAGCTTAGCTTTTCAGCTCTTCATATGGAGAGACAATGCCCTGAAAATTGCAATAAGCTGCAGGCTCAGACATCACTCTGCTCCAAATGCTGTTGTTTAAAGCTTGCCTTCAAAAGCAGGGTGGGGAGTGGGGGAGGAAGGGATCACTTTTTTCCCCTCTTTTCTGAAAGTCTACATACAATGGGAAAGTGGTGAGGCTGCAAAAATGCAGAGCACCTAGTGGGAGCCCTGCTCTGACATCTAACAATTGCTTAGGTACAGACTTTCTGCTGCCCTCCAGTGCCCTGTCCCCTAAGGCACATAAAATGAATGGGTAGGGAGGAATGAGGGGTCATATATTGCAGACAGGTCCATTCATGCATCAGGATAGCCCTTCAAGTGCAAAGCTATAAGGTGGGACTACTTCCAGCATGGGGAGCCATGAGAGAGAGACCCTTCAGAAACAGCACAGCACAGACACCTCATTTTCCTTCCTCATCCTGTACCAGGCACAACACACCACATATTTTGTTGTCTGCAACATGGAGCTTCCCAAGGCAGGCCAAAGATAGAAGTATCATGAGTGAGGGAGTTGCAGGTGAGCCAGAAAGGAAGCATGAAGTAGCAGCCAAACATCCAAGTCTTGTGCAGACCACAATGTACAACAGATCTGAGCAATATGTCCCAGAAACGCCAGCCCAGAGCCATTCCTGAGCTTGCCCGTGCAGTTGTGCCTTTAACACGCAGTTTAGCAGTCTACCTGTGCAATTTGTAGTCTGTCCCTTTTGACAGCTGAAATGCTTTTAACACTGCCTCTTTTTGTGTTCTGTTTTTAAACAAATAAGTTTTGCTGCCCTACAAGACTAATGGCGTCTTTCAACTCAATGAACCCCTGCAATTTGCAAACACAAACATCTCTCCAATCTGTCTTCCTTGCTTGCTCCTTTCTTGCTGAATGGTGAATCTAAAGAAGACACAGTCTGCACAATCCCTATTGCCTCCAATTTAAGTCTAGCAACTATTTCAGGAACTTCATTTTTTCTGCCTCTTTGCCTAAGCTATTAGTGGCATTTGTAGCCACAAATGCCTAACTTATTAGTGACATTTGTAGCCACAAATACCTCAGTAATTACAGGGCTTTTAAACTTCACATTTCAAGTGCTGCACAAGGGGCAAGGTCTTGTGCCCTCCCTCCCTGTTTCCACAGGGTGCTATGTTAAGTACCATGTGAAGGTTACCAGGTGATGGGCCATCCCAGAGGCCTGAGAATGCCGTGGTCAGAAGAATTCCTCTTCCATCCACACCAGGCCCATAGCAGAGCAGGGAATTTTCATTTCTTGAAATATCAAACACGAGCTATAATCAAAAAGTACAGCAGTGTGCCAGCCTCTCATAAAATCAAGCTGAAGAGGCTCTTCAGGAGGACCAGCTCTACCTGAACGACTTATGACAGATACTTGCCTAATCTGTTATTGGACGCTTCCAATAATGTAACTTCTATACCTGTCAAGCTACATGTTCCCCAGTTCAGTATCCAGGCAGCTAGAAAGTTTTACCTTAAACCTGTCACTACTAATCTTGCAAGCAGATATGACAACAGGTTACTCATTTCTTCAATATGGCAGTCTTTGCCACTTATGGTACAAATCCCAGTACCTCTTTGAGCCATTTCTCTAAAACAGATGGAGATGTCATCAGACTAATATCAACACATCTTATGGTAGTCAACCTATCCTTCAGTCTGTGGGCTATGCCAAGGACAACGTCAGCATGGAAACTGACCCCCCCCTTCCCACCATTGCATGTACTCTGTCAGGCCAGGCAAAGGTGTACCAACTGCTGTGAACTGTTTATCAACAGGTTTAAATTATACTCCTTTAAAATCCATGAAAACAATCCCCTGCTGGCCCTGACACACACATACCCCCACCCATACAGAGGCTAATTCTGCCTATTCGTTGTTTTAGCATTTTTGAAAAAAAGTTGCAGGAGATAACAGTGCTGCTAGCATTGCCAAGTGACAGGATTTTCTGACTTTCAGCATTGGCTTTTGCAGACATCAGTCCTGACTTCAGGAAGAATACAGCTAGGCCAATACCAAGGTTGTTTGAAAACCCCACATTACAAAATCAATATTTAACATATTGGATTTCCTAGTGAGACTTCAGAGACAAGTGTCTGACATTTGAGTAGTCCTGGGTCAATATTAATTGCACATAACTTCTCATCTGCATTTACTGCCAAGTTTCCGCAATTAAAGTATAAAAATGAAATGAAATCTCTAAGCTTCATAGCTAAATCTGCATGCTAAGTTAATTAACACTGTAATGGAAACCATATAAAAACTAAGGCCTGTCTGATCCAAGGCCCATTAAAATCAGTGACAGTTTGATTATAACCTGAAGCAAATTAATACCCATGCAGCCTTGAAAAACTAGGGAGTGATGAACTCTTTCATAGATGTCAAGAAACTATTTTGTATGGAGGCCAACTGAGAGACCCTTTTGTGCCAATGTCAGCATTTCTGGCGTCTACTGTGTGTGCACTTTCTGTTTTCCATGAACTGGACACGGGGTAGACCTTGCAATATACACTAGCAGTCTTGCTGCTTCCAGCTGTTCTTTAGGAGGCAATATGCTAAGAAATGTGTTAGCCAGCATCTAGAGAACCAAGAGCCGCCTCCAAATGCTAGGCTGAGCTGCAAAAGAAGATGCTGATTTTCCTTCATCGGAGATGTGGGTTGCTGGGCACCACAGGGTGCCGCAATATGCCACAGTATGCTCCTCACACATAAACTGCGTTAGGATCTTTCTCTTATTGCCAAACTGCATTTGTCTTTCAATCAATCACCTGTTTTATGTAACATCTTAATGCATGACACTTCAGAGCACTTTCCAACAGGAACAACAAAAGCAACAACAAAATTAATACTAAAAGGAAAAAGTATGGGGAAGCAGATTTTAAAAACAATAAAAGCCAAAATTTTGGCTCAGTGTTTAAATAAGCAAGGTGGAGTGCTATTCACCATATGTAGTACTTAGGCCTTTGTCAAACATAGCATGTACTCATCTAACAAGCTTTGGCAAGGTAAGGAGTTTTTAAACTGGGAGCTGAGATGCCATCATGATCAGCAGCTCCCCAGAAGTGTCATGTGAAGAGCTATGAGGATCCTGCACTCAGAAGGAAAGAGTCCTCCAGCCTGCAAGTTAATTATGCAGACAACTGAACAACAAATGGTTGGATTCAAAGGCACAGTACTGAAATGAAAAAGGGAACACCTGGAATATGAATGAGTTTGTATAACTTGAACCTGGAAATGTGAGTTTGTTAGTCACAAAACCTATTAAAGCCAGCTTCAGAATATGGCAGGAGAAGTGTTGCAAAACTTAATATGGTTAATTAGAGTTAATTATACCTAATTATGTATGTGCCATATTGCAAAGAGTTATCTCAAAACAAGTATGTTTAATAGCTACAAACAGCACATATAATATGGAGCACTATGATGAAGATTTAAAGAAAAAACATATTAGATACGCACGAAAGCAAAAGCAGACAATGCCAACTGCTGAACAGCAGCGACTGCTGACACCATCCCTCTGAAACCACCTGTGAGGGGCTGCGCTGGACTCCCTTCTGCCCCCACACTCACTCACTGAAAGCCACCCACCACCTTCCTCCTTCTAGCCATGTCCCACAGAGAACACACAGGCCCGATCACCTGGCTGTCCCCCCACAGGCACAAACCCTCTTCACAGACAGGCACTCTGGGATCTGCAGTCCTCACAGGCTAACAGAAAATGTCACTGCCGGTGAGATCAAGCGGACAAAGAGGCCAAGAAACACTATCCTGTCTCTGTCAGTGAGTCAGTCATGCTCTAGGTCACCAAGGGAGATGTGACTGATGACCTGATGGTCAGGTCCAGATGCCTCACAACACCACTGCCTGATGTGCTGCATCAGAAAAATGATGTATTTGAGCACAGCCACCTGGCCTGGGACTGCCAAGGAACCTGTCTCAGGCTCAGAGAAGGCAGTGGTTGTTCGGGAGCTTAAGAGAACAGAAAAATAAAAAAGCAAACCCATCACCCAAAGACATTGTTTCTCAAAATGGTAATGGTGGGATACATAATAGGATTCTGATTTAGTGAGTACCTTATTAGGTGAAACAGGAATCAGCCCACACCCCCAGTAAAGAGTTGGAGATAGCTGAGTCTTTTCAGGATTTTCAGCCCACTGTGCTGTGCCTTGAGAGCTTGCTTGAGACAAAGTAGCTCAGCATCTCCCCAGGAAGCTGGTAGTGGCTGGAGGCTACTTCAGAGCCCCTTACAGCAGAGTATATCGATGTAGAACCAACATCTCCTGTCCTTAAGTGTTCAACCACCTGTGACTCCAATAGGAAATGGGTCTCATGCCAGGTTTCATGCACATAAAACCATTCCTTCTCCTCCAAGGCACAATCAGTGTACATGATGGACTCATATCAATCAGTCTTTCCTGGCTGTCAGCTCTGAGACTACAGCTGGGTTTTCTCCTGCCCAAGAAAAAAGAATTGCCTGTACAGCATTCCAGTTTTGAAACCTGCAACTTTGTCCAGGGTTATTGCCATCAGAGAAGAAAGTTCAAGCACACTGGGATAGTGCCTAACCAGTTTCTATTGATCTATATCAATAGATATACTGCTTGGCAGCCAAGACTAGCTGAGTCAGCCTCTGTGCGTGGCAGAGCCAGTGGCAAGCGCAGCATGTCAGCATGACACAAGAGGACTCTGTGGCATGGCCAGTACTAGCCTTTGGCTGCATGAAGAGGAATGAGCTGGGAGATAGAGAGGAGGAAGCAGGTGCAGGCATAGCATGAGTTAGCAAAGCTCATTGGCCTGTGGAGGCCTGTCCTGCTGTTGGCAGGTGTTATGAAGGGCCACCACTGAGCCTGACACTGACAGCTCTTGTGGGTTCCTCAGCAACATCCCTGTAGTGCTTGTGCTAGCAAAGCATCAGCTTGGCAGGGGAGAATTTTTTGGGCCTGGGCAATTGCACACCACACCCTTTATCTATTTATTGTATCAGAAATAGTGTGGCCAGCAGGACTAGGGAAATGATCATCCCCCTGTACTCGGCACTGGTGAGGCCGCACCTCAAATGCTGTGTTCAGTTTTGGGCCTCTCACTACAAGGAAAACATTGAGGTGCTGGAGCATGTACAAAGAAGAGCAATGAAGCTGGTGAAGGGTCTAGAGCACGAGCCTTATGAGGAGCAGCTGACAGAACTGGGGTGGTTTAGCTTGGAGAGAAGGGGGCTCAGGGGAGACTTTATCGCTCTCTACAACTACCTGAAAGGAGGTTGTAGCAAGGTGGGTGTCGGTCTCTTCTCCCAAACAGCAAGTGAGAGGAGGAGAAGAAACGGCCTCAAGTTGCACCAGGGGAGGTTTAGATTGGATATCAGGAAAAATTTCTTCACTGAAAGGGTTGTCAAGCATTGGAACAGGCTGCCCAGGGAAGTGCTTGAGTCCCCATCCCTGGAGGTATTTTAAAAGATGTGTAGATGTGGTGCTCAGGGACATGGTTTAGTGGTGGCCTTGGCAGTGCTACGTCAATGGTTGGACTCGATGATCTTAAAGGTCTTTTCCAACCTAAACGATTCTATTCTATATGAGCTTCTTTCCCCATTCTAGTTCAAATTTTAATATCACCACCAAGATTAGACATAAACAGCTTGAACATTCCTCAAGTAACAGGAAATAGCAAATCCAAATCTTTTTAAGGGTTGACAGCACATAGCTACAAAGCTTTGGCCATAAACGTTGATATCCTGAGCTCTGGCACAAGACAGCCAGTAATAATAATAAAAAAAAAAAAGGCAAGACTTTCACTTGGTTTTCCTATTCTTCTGTTCTCTGAAAGAGGTTCTGGGACATGAAATACAACTATAGGATAGCAAATGAAGCAAAAAAAATTATTAACTTGACAACTGAGTGAGGAATTTAAATAATCAATAGGCAGGAATGAACGGATCCAGCAAACAGAAAATAATAAGTTGTAAGTGCAGTGGAAGGTTCTTCCATGCTTTTGAAGGTGAAGGCAGGAAAGAAAAGTCTGAAATTATGACAGTGATGGGAAGACCTCAAGAAATTGTAGACATCAACAGCAGATGAGAAGGATGAGGCATGCTGAGCATCCTTTACAGCTTTCTTGTGGCGGAAAAAAAAATCCCTGAGAAAAGCACCTCGAATTCAAATAGGAATATGCAGCCATAGCAGAAGAAAAGAAAGGAAAGGAGAAGATGCATGAAGATATACAGAACAAGGTAGATCTTTAGCTCTGGTCAATGCACAGGGCAGAAAAGATGCAGGAAAGAAACATTCCCACTAGAGGAATAAAACTAGAGTTGAGGCACGGTTTGCATCCAGATAATGAGGAGGAGAATTAAGCAGAAGAAAGAGATGGGATGGCCAGGAAGAAAGGAGCAGCAAGCCTAACAGAAGAAAGAAGGAGAAAGAGAGGCTGTATGGAGGAAAAAACAATACAGAAAAGACAGAAGAATGATAAGGGAGCGAACTGGAAATCCACCTCTAAACCAGGGAGGGTCAGATTTACACAACAGAGGACTCTGTTAAAAAAAAAAAAAAAAAAAAAAAAGAAGATCTATTACCAGAGAAAAAAATCCTGAAGACAAGAGCACTAGCAGTCAGCCAGGAGCAAGCCATGATGCAGAGAAGACAGTGAAATGAAGCATATGGAAACAGAAAAGCAAGAATGGGAGAAAACCTCACCCACAAATATGGTCAAGAGTTGGAGAGCAAAGTGAGAATTACCAAGAGTCAAGCACAGCTACACTGCACATAAGATTAACAAGAAAAAAAGCTTGTCAGTTATGTAAATAGGAAGATAAGGAAATAAAGTCTTGAGGTGCTAGGCAGTAAGCAGAAGAGAGAGGAAAAAAGAAAAATAAGGAAAAAAAAAGCAGCTTGGAGCATCCTGCTAAGCTTTCCATAAAGATTGTACCAAGTCTGGAGCAAAGGCAGGGCAGCCCATGGAAATGAAAGCACTGAAGACAAGGAAGCTATTTCACTCAAAGTGGAGCCTAAACTCACAAAGCTTCACAGACTCAAACTGAGATGCATGGACAGCTCCAACCTAGTGTTACAGGAGGACCAGCAGATGCAAACCTGCAGGGTGGGGATAGTCATCCTATAACAAAAATTTGGGATATGGTGGAGAAAAACAAATTTAAACATACATTTGCCCCTTCTGAAATACAGTAAGAAGAAGTCTGGCTACATTATTTAGATCTATACCAGGCACCAGAAGAAGCTGGGGGGGGCAAGGGAGGGGGAGTAATAAAAGACACATTTTAAAATAAGCAGAGATAAAACACAGCAGGCCTCCTGGAGTTTGAACACTTGTCGTGGTTTAACCCCAGCCAGCAACTAAGCACCACGCAGCCACTCACTCACTCCCTCTGCGGTGGGATGGGGGAGAGAATCAGAAGGGTAAAAGGGAGAGAACTCGTGGGTTGAGATAAGAACAGTTTAATAATTGAAATAAAATAAAATAGAACGGTTAAATAGGTAAAGCAAAAGCTGCGCACACAAACAAAGCAAAACAAGGAATTAATTCGCTACTTCCCATCGGCAGGCAGGTGTTCGGCCATCCCCAGGAAAGCAGGGCTCCATCACGCGTAACGGTTACTTGGGAAGACAAATGCCAATGCACCGAATGTCCCCCCCTTCCTTCTTCTTCTTCCAGCTTCTATACTGAGCATGACGTCATATGGTATGGAATAGCCCTTTGGCCAGTCTGGGTCAGCGCCCCTGGCTGTGCCCCCTCCCAGCCCCCCTGGCACTGGGCAGAGCATGGGAAGCTGAAAAGTCCTTGACCAGTGTAAGCGCTACTTAGCGACTGTTTAGCAATACTTAGCACTACTTAGCAAGACATTGTTCTCATCCTAAACCCAAAACACAGCCCCATACCGGCTACCAAGAAGAAAATTAACTCTATCCCAGCTGAAACCAGGGCAACACTCCACTCTCCTTTTGTGGTATCCCTAGCTGTCTCTCCCTCCAGACTTCAATGAAGCATGTGAAACAGCATTATGTGTGAAGCTAACTGTTAAGCTGGCAGAAATGGGTAAAAGAGCTGAAAAGTGAGGAAGGAGAGTGCTAAGAGGGAGATGACAGCATGTTGTAGAGTGAATTGAGTGAAGGTAATAAATAGGGTTCTTTGAGGAGCAGAAGGCACAACAATATTGTCAACACAGAGGAGGTTCAAAATATCAGAAAGGCAAAAGCTGAATTACCTTGAGAACTGGAATAACAGAAATTGGGGGAAAAAAACCAGTCAAACAAGGGGAAAGGTCATTAGTGCCACCAACTGGCAGCCCCACAGCTGGGAACAACAGTGGAGGACAAAGAATGAGGTGCACTAGGTACAGATATAGCCTCATATGGGAAGGACCTGAGTAAAAAGCAATCACAAATTCTAGGATAATTGGGCAAGGACTTTCCACTAGAGATGACTCTCCTTGGAGAGTCAGCTCCTCCCAGCAGCTGCTGCCATGGGGGAAAAGGACGGCATGTCCTCCGCTCCACCAACTGCTGCTCCTTCAGCTCTGCTGGCTTCATTGCTCACCACTCACTAACCTACACCGCTAAGCGATCTCAGCTGACATGAAAAAGGATGCACTTTGATGGGAATCACTTACAATAACAGGCTAGAGAAAGATCAGACAAGGAGCTGAGCTAGGGACAGAGACCTCTCAGAGGGACAAGGTGTGACAGGCAGCTAAGACAGCAGTTTTGTTACCAAGCCAGAGCAGGAACCACAGCTCACCACACTGAGGCCTCAGGCAGCAGGGAGGTACTTCCCAGGCTGCAGATCTGTGTAGGAGAAATCTCCCACCATGAAGGCAGGCTCAGCATGGCCTTTGCTTTCAAGGACCAAGCCAGATTATTCCTTGTCCCAACATGCAGCCAAAGGAAGAAGTCATGATGCAAGTGAGCTACACCTTTCCACCACATTTTTTTTGCTACAGGCCAGCCCCAGGCAGGAGAACAATTCCCATATTATTGGGATCGATGGGGATCCCAAGATACACTTTCCCAGTATCACAACTCTGGCTTGAGTGGGGACCTGCTCTCCTCTTCCACTCCTGCCTTGCAATTTCTTTCTCTAGAAAATTCAAAGTTGTTAAGGCTAAAAAAGAAGCACCCAAAAAGGGACCACAATTTAGCAGGGCACTCACTAGAAGGTGACTTCAAGTCCCTCCTTCAAGAGCAGGTTATGCTCTTGACACAAAACAGTCATTGGATAAAATACAAATTAGGTGCATGGAAAACTTTAGAATTCAGAAGTAAGGCATCTTCTGAGGATAGACTCCTGTAAGACAAAGTAGCGTCAATGTAGGGAGTTTTCAAGATTCCTGTGTCAAGCCCAGTACCTAAATTTGGATGTGGGCACATGAGACTGACAAGACACCTCATTCAATAACTGAACAAGAAAGATTACATCTGATCCATGTCAACTCACCTGGGAAACCATCCTTCCGCCCCTCAGATGCAAACAGGTTCTTTGTCCCAACTCACTGGAGGGTACAATGTCGAACGACAGGACACACAACTAAGCAATCCTCTTTCTCCCAAGTGAGAAAGTTAGCTCTCCTTCCCCTGAACCTGCAACAGGGCCTGCTGACCTCTCAAAGTTCTTGGTATCTTTCTGCAGCATGTTCATCATTCAGCAGAAGGCAAAGCACAGGCATATGATTACTGCTCAGGTCCAGTGCTGAAGGCCTCACCAGAAGCTAAGAGATGCGTCAGTCTTAATCCTTTGCATAGCACTGATTTCAAGGACAGGGTAGTACATCAAATATGCAGACTAAACTGAAACACACTTCAAAATAATCTGAGAGCCCAAAGAGAAGGATTTTGAGAGTCCTTTTGGCTGGAAAAGTGTTCAGCAATCTTTTATCATTACCTTAGCAGTTTCCTAGAACTTACACAATAAAATACCATCCAAGTCCTACCATTAGGACAGCAGTTAGGAAAGCATCAGGTACATTTTCTGCAAATTGGTCATAACTGAACAATTCTGTGAAACAAGCAAAGGAAAGATGTCCTTGTTTAAGTAATTTATCAAATAATATCAAATAACCAATTTTACAAGTGCCACAGCAAACATCTGACCTCTCCTTGGAATACCTTGTGCCCTATTCTATAACCCCATAAACAAAGAATGTTCCTCACATGATTACCACTTGACTGAAAAGATTAAATCCTACTGCACAGAGAAACCACTCTTTTTCATTCACACCCTGGAGCATTTAAACTGAAATGGTAATAAAGACTCTTCACAGGACCCTGAACAGGTCTTCTCAGACGCCCCAGCATCACCTGAAGCCAGTACAAGGGAACCAAGCCAAGAAACAAACAAGTTCTGAAAAACTGGTCGAAGTGCTCAGATTAACCAAACACTGGCAAATGCTGCTGATACAGGATACATGGACTGAACAAAGCCCTGAGCAACCCAGTCTGACAACAGAGATGTTCCTGCTTTCAGCAGGTCAGACTAGACACCTCCAAAGGTCCCTTCCAACCTAAATTATCCCATGATCTTATAGTGTAGATGACCTTGTTGTATCAATACCCCTAATTTCTCAAACCCTTCTTCCCTTAATCCAAAACTCTGCCAAGACAACTACACACCTCCAGCTTCTAGCATAGGGTTTGCTTTCTCTATCTTAACTCCTTACATTTTCTTCCCAACCTCTCCGCTTCCTATTTTAAATGTCACCCATTGAAGCAGCATCTCTAGACGTTTTTTTTTCATCAGTGCCCAGCCACCAGTTAGCTCCAAACTTGTAGCCTGATGTAGGGCCTTTCCCAACATGTGTTCCCTTGAAATATTTTCCATAAATTCCCTGCAGAGATGAGTCTTCCATGTAAAATACTGTGAAAGTAGGGGAACAGCAGGCCTCAAGCACACAGAAACATCCTGGTGGACCTTGCAAATGGAAGAGAAGGAAGCCCAGAAAGAAACATGATAGGTTCCATCTTCAGAGTTTCAAATTTCTAATTTCTAATGTATTCTTAATAACCATGTATAAAGCAATTTTTGTAAAAAGATTTTATAGTCCATAATGTCCCCTATAGAAACAGAAAAAAATGTAGTAGTAGGCAACAGAATAAGTTATGGGAGGTTACACAGCCATCATGACTGAATAGTCAAAGCTATGACACCCATTTATCAAACTGGCATTGAAATAACAACACATATATCTTACCATAAATTCAGTGTGGGAGGAGAGGCAGACAATAAAATAACAATGCTTTGCACTTTGGTGGCATAAGCTGAAGATCTCCATCAATTTTACAAACACAGTTTAGCTTCCAGCCTGAAGAGCAAATAATTAATAGCTCTGTCATCCTTTCTGCCACTGAGTCACCACAAAAAGTTAAGAGGCTGATCTGCACCTTATTGCAAACGTCCAGCTCTGTGCATGCTGAACAAAGCAAGCCTGCATCGCCGGTCATGACAGCGCCCACTCCCAATCGGCACCCAGCAAGCATAGGCCCTCAGCTCCCCTGTGATCTAAACAAACCTTGGACCAAAGCTCCCTACCCCTCTTTGGAGGCAGGATCTGGCCATAAATGACTTCCTCTTTAAGACACAGAAAGCTCACTCTATGGTCGTGAAGAGAGCGTTGGGAACACATGTCCCAGGCTGGTGGTGTCTCACAAAACCTTGCACACCTGTTCTGAAGTCCAGAAAAATAACCCTTGAAAACAACTATGATAGGTTTTGATTTGGGCAATTGAAAAGGAAAATGTGACTAACAAAGCTTGGAAATAAAACTAACACCCAGAGACTCAAAACATGTGGCACCTACCATACTAGTCAGCAGCTGTGGTACAGTTCCATCAGGTCCTGGCTTTGCTATTAACTGAGGCTGACAGACCAACTCACCTGCAGTGACTGATTTAGGTGATGGACTAATGTGGCCAAGTGGCTTGCAGTTCTGTCACCTTTTGTTGCACACAGATACTCTTTCTTCAGCAGGCAAAGCTGGCTGACCAATGAGACATATACATATCAGCTATGATATATGGCTGATGTAGTTGCCAAGCCACTCTCCATGATATTCGAAAAGTCATGGCAGTCAGGTGAAGTCCCTGGGGACTGGAAAAAGGGAAACATTGCAGCCATTGTTAAAAAGGGTAAAAAGGAGGACCCTGGGAACTACCAACCTGTCAGCCTCACCTTTGTGCCTGGGAAGATCATGGAACAGATCCTCCTGGAAGCTATACTGAGGCACATGGAGGACAGGGAGGTGATTCGAGACAGCCAGCACAGCTTCACCAAGGGTAAGTCCTGTCTGACCAACCTAGTGGCCTTCTATGATAGAGTGACTGCATCAGTGGACAAGGGAAGAGCTATGGATGTCATCTATCTGGACTTCTGTAAGGCCTTTGACACAGTCCCCCACAATATCCTTCTCTCTAAATTGGAAGGATATGGATTTGATGGGCCAGCTGTTCGGTGGATAGCAAACTGGCTGGATGGTTGCATCTAGAGGGTAGTGGTCAATCGCTCAATGTCCAGATGGAGATCAGTGACAAGTGGTGTCCCTCAGGGGTCCATACTGGGGCCAGTGCTGTTTAATGTCTTCATCAATGACATAGACAGCGGGATCGAGTGCACCCTCAGCAAGTTTGCAGATGACACCAAGCTGAGTAGTGCAGTTGACACGCCTGAGGGACGGGATGCCATCCAGAGGGACCTGACAAGCTTAAGAAGTGGGCCTGTGTGAACCTCATGAGGTTCAACAAGGTCAAGTGCAAGGTCCTGAACCTGGTTTGGGGCAATCCCTGGTATCAATACAGGCTGGGGGATGAAGGGATTGAGAGCAGCCCTGAAGAGAAGGACTTGGGGGTACTGGTAGATTAAAAGCTGGACATGAGCCAGCAATGTGATCTCGCAGCCCAGAAAGCCAACTGTATCCTGGGCTGCATCAAAAAAAGCGTGGCCAGCAAGTGGAGGGAGGTGATTCTGCCCCTCTGCTCTGTTCTGGTGAGACCCCACCTGGAGGACTGCATCCAGGAAGGACATGGACCTGTTGGAGAGGGTCCAGAGGAGGGCCACAAAAATGATCAGAGGGCTGGAACACATCTGCTATGAGGAAAGGCTGAAAGAGCTGGGGCTGTTCAAGCCTGGAGGAGAGAAGGCTTCAGGGAGACCTTATTGCGGCCTTTCAATACTTAAAGGGGGCCTACAAGAAAGATGGGGATAGTCTTTTTAGCAAGGCCTGCTGCGACAGGACAAGGCGTAATGGTTTTAAACTAAAGGAGGGTAGATTTAGACTAAACACAAGGAAAAATTTTTTCATGATGAGGGCGGTGAAACACTGGAAAGGGTTGCCCAGAGAGATGGTAGATGCCCCATCCTTGGAAACATTCAAGGACAGGCTAGATGGGGCTCTGAGCAACCTGATGTAGTTGAAGGTGTCCCTGTCCATTGCATGGGGGTTGCACTAGATGACCTTTAAAAGTCCCTTCCATCCCAAAGCATTCTATGATTCTATGAGTCTATGAGCACACAGATGGGCATCCTAACATTGATCTGAAGGGGCCACCAGCTAGGACTGAGGGGATCAGCAGTACCCTTTGGGATCCAGAGAATTCTCTAGTGACCTTTATTTAGGCTGGTAGGTCAGTCATTTTTTACAGTAATTCCAATTCAATCATGAACAAATTATTCAATGTAAGATATAGATGTGATAAGAGTATTCTATAGAGTCTTATGTCTATTATTATTAATGTAACAACATCATTACTGTGTTTTCAGACACTTTATCTGAAGACAGTTGAACTTCAATGTGCAGGATATGCTAATGACATTACTGTGTGTGTATGTGTGCGTGTGTGTTTATAAAGTATCCTCTTACTGAAAATGTTCCACAGTGCAAAGCTGGAAATAACCATATGAGAAACTGTGCTAACTCAGAGTGACACCAAAACACGGGAGGTTTATGAATAATAAATAACATCTGGGGAAGCGTGTTGGTAGTGAAGCTTCTGGCCTTGCATATTGAACATGGTGCTTGGAAGCCAGAGAGTCATTCTGGGGAGAAACAGGTAAGATTTGGAAAAGATTAACAGTAGCAAGTTGTTCCACAGGAGGAATAAAAAGATGTAGTAGAATTACTAACTACACTATTAAATTTGTGTGTCAGCCTGGTCTCTCACAATGCACAGCTTTTAGGGATGCTATCCAAGATCAGTCTCCTGTCACAAACACAGGGAAGGAAGGGTCCTTCCCTTAGAAGATGACATTCAAGATGAGGAAGACTGAACAGCTGAGACAGTTGTAGGAACATGTGAAGGAGTATGCTGGAGAAGCCTTGCTGCACACTTCTGGAAGCTGCCAAAACAGGAAGCAGGAAAGAAACATCAAGAAACTGGTTGTACAAGAAAGGAACAATCTGCCCCCAGTGGAAGGTTTGCTTTTCCTACCCTAACCATTGCCAGTTAAAGGCTGATTAATAATTTGATGCATAATGGCTGAGATCCCTTCTTAATTTTGTGTTTATTTAGTCTTAAGTGAATGTTCTCACTATTCATAGTAGTTAATCCTTTTTTGAACCCCATTAAGGTCTTGACAGTAACAATGAAATGATACAAATCACACATTTCCCTCACCTCTAAGTAAGTTTATGTTGTGTGTCAGGGAGTAAGGCACTTTGCCCATTCTACATACAATTAGTTCATTAAGTGTTTACTTCCCACTAGCTGCAGCTTCTTTCCTTCCACACCCACACATGCAGTGTGTCTCACGGGGCCCTTGGGATTGGCAGCTGGATTGAGAGTTTACATGTGCTTTCCAGGGCAACGTGTAGAGTTCAACAGAGACGTCAGGAGATGGGTGCTATATTTTGTAAAATGCTGTGTGCCCTCTATGCATATACTTTTTAGGAGTCATAAGGACACAGGGCAAGTTCTTTTAAAGACATCTGAAGATCTTCCCCAGCAGTCCAGGCACTCAGCACTAGCAGAGCCAAAGTCACAGATAACCTACATCAAAGTCTTCACATGGCCACAGATCAGCAGATCCGCACACCCCAAACCTTAGGAGCCAGGGACAGCCTGGGAAGGGGAAGAGCTGATGATGGCAGTAGGTGGCATGCCCAGACACCCCCCCCCCCCCCCGGAGGGACACAAGAAGGTTGATCCTGCCTCCACAGCCAGGGCTACAACCCGACAAGGGGATCAGGTAGCCACAGGTCAGCTGGCCCTGGACTACCAGGATTGCCATGTTTCTTCACACAAAGTGCTCCATTGGCCCTTTGTGAACAGCAGGGAGGGGGCAAAATTCCCTTGTCTGTGTGGCCCCAAGGGGCAGGATACCTGTCCTGTTTGAGACCCTGATACTTTTTGATGGTGCCACCGCAGATGGCCGGAGTCCAGGCAGGGCAGCCTCCCACCAAGGGCCCTTGGAGGGCCACTGCCCCATGCAGGGCCCAGAAACCTCTCTCAGGGAGGCACAGCTCCGGGAGCAGAGCCCCATGCTCAGCCGCCCGGCCCAGCCCGGGATGCAGCAGGGTGCTGGTGCTGCCCAGGGAGGTGCCGACGGGGCTGGCCCTGAGGGGAGAGAGAAAGCCAAACACTAGATCACACCCCACACACATCTCCCACTGCCAACAGGTGCATTGGCCTTGTTGGAAAGGGAAGAGAGAACAGCTTGGAAAATGGCTTTCTCTCCTTCGCTTGCTCCCCTGAATGCTAATCAGCGGCGGCAGCTAAAAATACCCAGCAAGGCTGGCGTGTGCACGGCAGAAGGGGAAAATAGGGGAGCTGGAGGCTCCAGCTTCTCGGAAAGAAAGGGACAGGCAAGGAAGAGCCTTCCCCAAGCCCCCGTTCCCATCCGGCGCCCGGCTGCCGGCACAGGCGTGGTCCCCCTGCTCGCCCGCTACGAGGCTGAGGTGCCCACCTCGCCTTCGGGAGGCCATCCGGGGTGCTCCCCGCGGAGCCGTCGGGCTACCCTGTCCCGGGGCAGGCGGCGGCGTCCCGCCCGACACTGGCTTCCATCCACCAGCGCTGCCGGTGCTCCCGGACGGGGTGTCCGGGGGCCGCCGCCGCGGGCAGTCGGCCCCCCGAGCCCCGGCGCCCACGGAGCAGGGTGCGTGACCCGGCGGGGAGCAATCCCACCGGGGTTCGCTGGCAGAGCACAAAAGAAAGAGGGGCGCGGAGGGTCTGTGCCGGGCAGCGCAGCGCAGAGTGCTCGGTCCGCTGCATCAGAGCCGCCGACACACCACAGCGCAGTCACAGGGATGCAGCGCGGCCCGCCGGCCTCCTGCAAGAGCCAGCGCTAAAAAATAAATAAAGAGAGAGAGAGAGAGGACGCGAGCGTGGAGACAGGCGGCAGCCCTCCGCATCGGAACCGGCGGGGGGTGCAAACCCCCACCGCCCCCTGCCTTCGCTGCGCTGGCCTTGCCCTGCTGCCCGGCGGGGAGCCAACCGGAGGGCGGCCTGCGGCCCCCCGGCGGCCCCCGAGTCGGGGAGGAGGGAAGGCAGGAAGGCCGGCCTCACCGCCCACGGGCCGAGGCGGGCCGAGGCGGGGGTCACATTCCCCCCCGCCACCCGCGGCGGCCCGGCGGGCCGCCCCCCCCGTCCCCCCGCCCGCCGCAGCTTCCATCCATAATTAATCGCCTCCCTGCAGCCGCCGCGATAAGAGAGGGCGGGCGGGGACGAGGAGGCGGCGGCGGCCGGGAGGCGGGAGGGGGGGGGGGGAGCGTTTGCGCTCGCCGCGCCCGGCTCACTGCGGCCGGCGGCTGCCTGCCGTGCGGAGCGGAGCGGAGGCCAGCCGCCCCGTCGGGGAGCGCCGCGCTCGCATGGCCGCGCCGCGCCGCGCCGCCGCCGCCGCGGGGCCGGGGGGGGCCGCGGGAGGAGGATGAGGCGGGCGGCGGGGCGGCGGCGGCGGCGGCGGCGCGGAGGATGAAGTGGAGCGTGCGGGGAGCCTGCGCCGCGCTCTCCAGCTGCCTCCTGCTCGCCTGCGCCCTCAGCGCCGCCGCCGTGGGCCTCAAGTGCTTCTCGCTGGGCTCGGAGCTCAAGGGAGAGCCCTTCCGCTTGGGCACCGCCGCCGGCGCCTTCTACTCGGGGCTGCTGCTGGCCGCCGGCCTCTCGCTGCTCGCCGCCGCGCTGCTCTGCTGCCGCCCGCCCGACGAGGCGCCCGCGGCGCCGGCTCCGACCGCGGACCCGGACCCAGCCTCGGCCCTGGCCCCGGCCGGGGACCCGGACCCAGCGGGCGGCGGCCCCGGCGGTGGGGAGGCGGCGGCCGCGCCGTCGGAGCCGGTGGAGAAGGCGCCGCCCGGGGGGCGGCAGAACTTCCTGCTGCTGGGGGTGCTGGTGTTCATGCTGGGCGTGCTGAGCGCCTTCGCCGGCGCCGTCATCGACGGCGACACCGTGTCGCTGGTGGAAAGGAAGTACTCGCACTACTGCCTGCTGCAGCCCGGCGGCGGGGCCCGCCCGCGGAGCGGCCCTGCGGCCCCCGACGGCTCCGCCGCGGCGCTCCGCTGCCAGAAGCTGAGGGACTACCAGCGTGGCTTGGTGCTCTCCACCGTCTTCAACGCGCTGGAGTGCCTCCTGGGCCTGCTCAACCTGCTCCTCGTCAAGAACTACAAGGCCTCGCAGCAGCGCGGGCGGCGGAGGCGGCGGCGGCGAGCGGCCCCGGCGGCGGCGGCGGCGGCGGGCGGGCGGCGGCGGCGGCGGCGGGGCGGTGGCGGCGGGCGGCGGGCGCCGCGCCACAGCCAGGGCTCTCTCTTCTCCGGCGGCGAGCCCGAGCTCAGCCCCGGGGATTGCCCCTTCCAGGCCGTCTCCTACATCAACGTGGGCGTCTTCCACGTCTTCGACGAGGCCGGCGTGGAGGTGCACTGCGGTGGGCATCCCTCCGTTGAGCTGCCCGGCTACTCGCCCATGGACCCCGAGCTCAATGCCTCCTACCCCTACTGCTACCCGCTGCCCAGCGAGCAGCCCCCTGCCTACGAGGAGATCTACCCTGGGGAGCCCTGCGCCCACGGCACCTAGCGCCGACAGACAGCGGGACGCCCGACTCCTCGCCCGGCCTCCGCCTCGCCGTGACAGCCGGGAGCGGGCCCGGGCGCCTCGCCGCTGCGGGGCTGGGAGACAGCCCTGACTCCTCCGACGGGACGGTCCCGCCGCCGCGGGCGCAGCGGGCCGCGGGCGGGATGCCGCCGTGCCTCTGGCTCTGCGGAAGCTTCTCCTCCCTGCCTCCCTGCTTTCCCCTTTCTTCCCCCCGTGCCCTCCTTCACACCGCCCCTGCGTCCGTCCGTCCTTCCGACCGCGGGCGGCTGAGTTTTCCAAAGGCTGCGCAAGAAATGCCTAAGGGTTGTTTCCTCCCGCCGCCTCTCCTCCGTAGCCAAGTTTAGTTTCCTTCGAGTGATTCATCAGTCTCCAGCTTTAGCAGTCCAGAGTTACCCATTTATGATAACCAGCCAGTGTAAGGAAAAGGTGTCATGAAGCTTCTTTACCTCTCAAAAGAGCTAAATTTCTAAACAACGCAGAGACATTTGTGTCACGTTTACTAGAGGTGTATTGGGGATCTTTAACGTTTACACTACTCCTTGGGAGAATTGAGTTCTGTTTTAAGATTTAGTGAGTTAAAACATTTGTTGGTCTTGTAAGATGCACATTGAGAAAAACCTGCACTTTGAAAAAGAAACAGGAAAAAAATGAACAACGTTTTTGTACACTAACGTGCCTGCTTTTGTTGACAACTTCTTACTGTAAAAGCTTTCAGAAGTCTATAGTGAAAATGTTTGGTAAATTCACTGCAGTTTAAAATTGATTATTAGTTCCTTTACTAAAACAACTGAGATGTTGCTAGGATATGGCAGTTAAAAGGAAGTCCAAATGTCATACACATTCCTTTTTGTAAACAGGTTCTGTGTTTTTAATGCAAGGCAGGATTTCTTTTTGTTTTACACAGGTGAAGGGTTTAATTCTATTTTGTACAACTACATGGTTTACCTTGTAAAGAGTTCCATTTTACCTGTTACAATTCATCAATCTGGTAAGCTTGAATATTAAAGTTTTATTTGAAATATATATATTGTAAAACAGCCTTAACTGGTGCAGTGGTCACAGTTTTAAAGGAAACAAATAAGATAAACCATCTTGGAAGACATCTTCCAAATGTGTTTTCAAAACAGTACTCCTATTACAAAGCAAGAATTTTCTTTTTCTTTAAAAAAGAAAAAAAAGAGGCCATTTTAATTCCTGAAGTGGGGGGCGGGGGGAATAATGGGATTGTATGCTGTTAACTCTTTCTGAACTTAGAGGTATTCCTCCTTTTGGATTGTGCTGTGGAATGCCAGTACTTACTTACTGTAAGAAAGTGCTAATTAAAGAGAAGCAGGTATGGCATATTTTATTATATCATTCGAGAACAGGTAAAGGCTTAATTTCATGTTGCACAAAGAACCTAAACGCAACTTTTCAGATTGCATTTGGTTCAATACCCCCTCCCCCAGTTTACAATATACTGAAATGAAATATTACAAAATAACCTTTCTGTTAATCCTATGGTTGGAGCCTGCTGCATAATGCCAGTATATCAGCTACCCAGATTGAGAGAGAGAGAGAGAGAGTTAAGGGAATGCAAAGTTACAGTGTATTTCTGTGGCCAATGGAAAATTAGTTTTAAATTTTTAGCTGCAGAGAGACTGACATAATTTACAGCCTTAGAATTGGAGGGAGAAGATTTTAGCCTAAAAATATTCAAATCGCTCTGCACTGTTTTGTTTTCTAAAGTGTTTTGACTTGCACACTTTGTATAATCTAAAATGCAGAATGCCTTAGAAGTCTTAAAATTGCAAACTGATGTCTGTGAAGCTCACAATTAAAGCTCTAATTGAGAGAAGACAGTTAAAGCAGCAGTTACCAATTTGCCAAGTAGTTCTAAATAGCAGAAATTTAAAATACAGCTCATTTTGGCCAGCAGATATCCTAGTGCGGAATGCCAGCCTAAAATACATGCCCTAGCTATGTCCCATTTTAGTACTGAAGATGGGTTTTATGCCGCCTCTCTGCAGATGCACCTCCTTAACCCCTTATGGGGAAGTGACTGGGAAATCCAGTAGTCTTTACCTGTAATACTAATTTAGGCATAAAACCAAACCCGTAACATACTGTATTGCTCATACAGCTGAGATTTTGCAAAATGAGTAACTAAAGCAAGGAGGCAAATCCTTATGTAGGTCTCCAATTAGATGAGTTTATGAGACAGCAGAGTACCATGTACTGAATTAAATGGGAACTGCCAGGCTGCAGGGGGATTTTGAAAGCCAGACCAGCTAGGTGCCTAAATACAGATGCAGAAGTGTGATTATAGTTGTTGGTTTTTAAAAAAATTGGCTATATACATTATAGTTCATGGAAGTTTTATCTTAGTTTTACTTAAGGAATTGATTTTTGACATAAAAAGACGGTATTTTACTTAAGATAACTATTTTAGGAATTATGAACTAGACAATTCTGAAACTCCAGATGTTCCAAAGATCAGTGCTCAGGGAAATAAATGGAAAGTCAAGAAAGCTACCTATTATACTCAATTGTTTAAATGTAAACAATTTTGAACTATGAATTTTTAAGATTGTTAAATTCATAACTTTTTTTTTGTGTGTGTGTATGTGTACATGCGTGTGTGTGTTTGTGTTTTATTTAAGTCTGTTCAGAATGCCATTGAATTAGGATATTTATTTGTGGCTCAGATTTAGTTCCCAAATTTCTACTTTTCTTCGTTTGAGCTTTTATCCCCTCTAAAAGTTTAATTTAGTGGTGGACAGATTGCCAGAATAATGTCCAAGTTGGACTCCCACAGAAGCCAGTAGGCGTCTTTTCATTGACTTCAGTGGGTCTGGGCACAAATGATATGTAACACCTACTCTAAATAATCTTTAAAGTAATATTGATCTTCTGGCATGACAAGATGCAGCAGTGGCATACTATTTCGCAGTTACTTATTTGTATGGACAGCAGTATTAAGAGAGGTCACCTACAGTATTATACATGTTTTTTTTTTAAAAAAAAGGAAAAAAAATTGGCAGGCAAATTGACCAAACAAGCCATGTTTTCTTAAAGATGGTGTACGAGTGTTTCAGGTATCTGGTGACTAACTTTTCTGATAAAACACCACACATTTATTTCTCAGTGAGAAGAAACTTATAAATACAGGATACAAGATGGAGCTTCACAAGCATGATTGCAGTATTGTGAAGCCATTTTTAGTAAACCTGAATCATCACTCTTATCTTCTGAGCAATAATGTTAGAGTGTATAAACTGTACTGTGCTGAAATTGAAAATAGGCTGGTGTGGGAAGCATCGAAGCGTAGGTTAATTACCTGAGAGGACTCATACTGTCCCTCTATTTTCCATTCCTTGTCACATGATTGTCGAGGCGAATGCAAGCCTGATCGATTCATGTCACTGGAGGATGTTAACTGCAAGGCTTTTGCCTTAAGTAGCAAAACAGGCAGAATGGAAGAGAAACATTGTGTATAAGCTATCAAATCTCCATTTTGCCTAGCTGAAGTAATGACAAGACTGCTTTTTGCCCCATGGCTTGTTTTAATTTGCTCACAGCTTTACTCGCATCTGTTCAAAGGGAGGGAAGAATAGACACAATACTGCTGTTTTGGTCACAGTGGAGTACTGATTTGGTAGCAGACTGCTCCGAGCTTTCCGGTCCCTTTTGCAGGTAATAGCAGCTAGTCAAGGGATGAAACGATGGAAAATGAAATCTGCTGTCTTTTATGCGACAGGATTTGCTTTCATGTGGAAAAAATGTATTCCCACCAGCCTATTAGCAATTCACATGAATTATTTTCACACTCCAACATCCTTGCTTAAATCTGTTACTTATACTTTGCATTGTAATTGACAGACAGAATATACGTGAATCTAAAAACAGGAAAAAATGGTGTTAGAGGGAAATTGTATTAAAGTAGTACAGATTTTACTCAAAAGTTTGATTTCACTGTAGGACATCTTTGGTTCACCAAAAAGCGCTATGGTGGCTGGTATAACTTAGATATATTTCAGACATACTGTTTAATCATCAGAAAAGGTTTCTGAATGTTCACATGAGAATGGCAATCTGTTTCTGCTTTTGGACATAGTACATATGAAAACCTATTCTTCATTTTGCCATTTAATCTGAGATTGATCCTCAAGAAAATGTCAGTAATTGATCTTGTAATTTTAGGATCAATAAAATACGTTTTAAAGCACAGCATATCCTATAAGAGAAGCCTAATGCTCTTCATTTCATATTCTTCATTGTCTTAGGTGGATGTCTAATAGTACAACTGAAACTAGGGATTTAATTACCACTTTCATTACAAAAACATGTTTTTCAGGGACTTACAACTTGTACAAGTGGAACCCTGACATAAAATTCTAGGTTTACTATGAAGTCGAGTCTGTTTCTATAAGTTAGATATTTCTTGGTTACAGGATGTTCCAATATTTTAGATAAATTCCATGGTAAAACTCTAGGTCTGTTAATTTCATATGATGGCACTCTTTAAGTGTGCTAAAGTTACCTCACCTTAATACAGGCTCATATTTCCAATTAAGTTGTGTAAGGGTGAATAAGATTGAATTCCTGATGGTCACTGTCCAGTTTTTAAATTTCTTAATTATCTCTCACTACTTAATGGCTTGTGACTAGTGCGTAGTATATGTTCCAGAATCAGTAACAGCTGATCTGATAACAGTTTAGCAGATAAAAGATGGTCCCCAGGAAGCCCACAGGCTAATATAGTGTGGGGGGGAAATTTTGAAATACATGTTGCAACAATTAGGTGTACGGCATGTTCTGCCCAAAAGGAGGCACTGCTCAAACAAAGCAACTAGAAGAAATCTGAGAGTTTAAGTTGGGTGCAGGGGGTTTGTATGTTCTTTCTATTATATCAGTTCTGAAATTCTTCCCCCATGTAGCTTTCTAAGACTGAAATCCACAAATTACTGCTCTCAAAATTTTATTCCAATAACTGCCTCGCTTTCTGCTGGCCAGCTGTGCTATGTACTTTCCACCCAATGTTCAGGCACTTGGTGAAGTTCTGCTGAAGTTATGGGTATGTCACCCTGATGTCATCCTAGACAATCTGAGACTGAAGATCAGCTCATTTAAGAAGCCAAAATACTCTCTTAAAAAGAGCATACTTTCCTTTGCAGCAGGAAAAAATCCTGATATCCTCTTTCATTCCTTCTTTAGACACAGCAGCCTTAAACTTCAGTGAGTTTACCCTGAGGTAGGAGTGGAGATGGCATTGCAGACTGCTACTCCTTCACACATTGAGTTTTAGATATCTGGAAGACCTCCATAAGCTTTATGGAAGGAAACACTTCTAGTGAAAAATACATACAAAATGGCTCTGACTCATCACCAGATCACAGAAAATTCAGTGTCATGAGTGAAACTATCCAGTAGCAATACAACCTAGCAGAAGTTCCCAGTGTATCGCTTCTGGATTTGTACTCCTGGCATGATTCTGTCTAATGGGCATGTTAAGAAGTTCATTTCATGATCTTCACAAATGAATGGTTTGTTTCACTACAGCACTAGGGATTAAACACCTCCTAAATACCATAAGCATCCTCACTAGTTGGTGTCCTCTGTGGCCATTGTTAGCAGAGGATAAAGTGAAGTGTGGGAGGAGAGAAGGCTTATCATGATCCTCTTAATGAGTTCAGAGGACTAAACGTTCCAAAGCATTCATTGATTTTATATTAAGACACTGGATTTGGGGATGGAAGAATACCTATAATATCTACAAGGATTATTTTTCCAGGGATATATTTTTGGAAATCTAATACTTGGGTTTAGAGAAGGTTCTTTCAGAATTTGCTTTTGCTCCCAGGTTCTACATTTTAAATGAAAGCTCATCTTGCTAAAATACTCAGTGAAATCTCCAGGCATTTAAATTATTAAGTGTAGGGAGATTGAGTAGAGCTGTCCTATGAATTACTGAGTGCCACCAATTCCTGTAGAGGTCATATAAGGAATTTGGCCCATGGTGCTGATGGGGCCTTATATGCCAACCAGGCAACCAGGCAGTCATGGATTTCGGATGAACTATGTACAGTCTCAAGGTGTCTGTCATTACCACGCATTCATGATTAAAACGAAAGCCCTCACAAAGATATTCACAAGGGATTGTCAGTGGTGGATCTGAGTAGAGGCTCATCCTGCTAGCTCTAGGCCAAACGGCTCCCAGAAACATTGAAAAGTCCTACCAAAAGAAGCTCATGCTTGCACAGGAAAGGAGAAAGCCATTGAGAAATTTCTACTTTGTTGCATTTTGGAATATGAGTCTCTTCCTGATGATCCAGAAGCTACCATCATATGGAGGTCAGCTAAATTAGACTCCTGGGAGAACAGAGGAAATGGAAATACAAGTGCTGAAAACTACACAATCTGTCCAAAATTTTTTTATATATAATCAAAAGCTGTGTTAATTCCAGGAGCAGTACCTCCTGACCCGAGCAGTCAAAATTATTCGTAACTGGAAAAATTACTACCACCAAAATAAGACTGGGAGATTGAGAAAATCATATACTGCTTTCTGACTCCTCCCTTGCTCTACATCAAAAGGAAAGAAATTCAGATACTGCTTTTTGTGAAACTGTTGCTAGGTAACACGGTTTGTTATGCTGAATTGAACGGAAGGGTGCTTCTCTCAAAAAACTGGGAGCAGATAGTTGCGCAGAAACGCATTTGGCTGGCAGAGAGACTTCCTCTTCAGTAAAGTCCTTGGAGAGCTACCAGAAAATATTGAAAGGCGTCATCATCCAGGCTTACCTGGAACCTTGTTTAGTGTGTTGAGCTTTATGTTCCCATATGCAGTGGACAGCACACTGTCTTGCCTTGCCAGTGGGAACAAGCAGCTGTCTCTTGTGACACTACTAAGCTAGCACCTGCTGGATATGTGCAGGGAGCTTCTGAATCCCTGAAAATGAGTGCACTGTGGCACTGTTCTGTGCCTGTGTTGAGAGAAGGTAAGGCAGGATATGCCCAGGTGAAACACTGTCCTGTGTTACAGGATGGGGAAGGCACGTAGCTGTTATGATACCAAAGCTCCAGACTTGTTACACAGTGGTCTTTGGGTGGAAGGGCCTAGGCTGCATGTCAGGAACTGCTCCTAGGTGGGTCACTGTTGCAAAAGCAAAATGCCCAAGTCAAGTGGAATGGGGAGAGGAAGACTGTCTTTATTCTCCCCTGAACAAAATGAAAGCAATCAAATTGCAGACCTTCACAACAGAGGTGTTAAGTTCCGTCTTGGGTTCAATTTCATCCTCTGCTCCCCCTAGCAACTTCTCCAAAGCAAAAGCAGCACACAGGTTCAGGATGGTAAAGTGCATCCTCTCTACTGCCTCTGTGCTTAGGGGGAGAGTCTGCCAATGGTGTACTGAATTATTCAATCAGCTGGTGAGGCAATAAATAGAAATGAGCAAAAAGACATGAAAAACCTTTGCCTGTGTCCTATGTTTGGCACATTACAAGAGCTGTATGATGCTCTGGGCTGTGCTTTGCTCAAAGCTGTGGCAGTTCTCATCTGCTTAAGGTCTGCAAGATCCAGAGCTCTAAGAATGAAGATTCCTGTTGGAAGTTTTCATGGACCAATTTATCTCAAAAGTCAAAAAGCAACCCTGGCCCTGTTTCAGTAAATGCATCTCAGCACCCAAGCATGAAAACAAAAAAGCATAAACAGGGCAGAACTGTTCATTCATTCATAGTTCATTAATTTTTCATCAAGGGCAGCAAAAAGACAAACATAAGTGTTAACATCTCAGATCCGGAGAATTGCTTCATTGTAAGAGGTTTTGAAGCTGACTGATAAGGAAGCAGCAGAAGGTATTTACACTAAAGGAAAATGGATATTTCACATTTCTGCTGTCATACTGTTCATAATGTGCAGCAAAGGCTAACAATAACAGGAATTTCAACTTGCCTTACACATGCAGCTGGAAATGCTTCAAATCTCCAGCTGACTATTCAAAAACTATTTTGTATACGACTAGACTAAACTTGCAGTCTGATACCTACTGTGTTCATAGCTACATATTGGGAGTTTTTTGTCTTGTGTGCGCACAGCTAAAATGTGTATGCTGGCTGTGGACAGATGGCCATCTTCATTAGCCAAGTCACCGCCACTGGTGAGGCAAGCTCACCCATTCTGTTTGGTGCTGCAGCAGAGCAGGAGAGCACCCCCACTCAGCCACTAAATCTCAGCAGAAGTGCAGGGACTTCCAGCATCATGGGGCCACACCTGACTCTTCCCTAGTCACACTCCATGAGGGGCCCCACTGAAACCTGCAGGGCTGTGAACAGGAAGGTACTACCACACTTTTGCACAGGTCTCACAAGGAAAAGGGGCAGTTGCGATCTTCAGCTGCTCACCTTACGCTCAAGGCCAGTTACCCTCAAGGCTGTTCAATAGCACAGGGCCTCAGCACACCATGGGGTGCAGCACACCAGGAGGTCAGGTGCCACAAGAAATTCCTTTCTTCCCTGAAGGAGTTACCAGTGTTGCAAGACCAGACAGAAGAGACACTAAAGCACTGATGTCCCTAACTTACAGACCTGCATAGTTTGAGACAGAGAGGGCCATGGCACTGTGCTATGATCCCCAGCCCCTACAGCTCGTCAGCTGATGCACACTCATACATGGGGAAGTAGGGGGACTGGAGTGACAACCATGCATTTAACCAGTTAAATTAAGCATTGATGGGCTGGCCAAGGGGCAGAGATGGAGTTAAAACACAAAGAGGCATCCTCATCCCCACCCTGCCCTGGGCACATACTGGGACAACTTCAATAGGTAGGGACTTTGTGGGGAGAAGTTTTAATTGCATCAAGTAGAAGGAAAACCTCTCTCTACAGTGGAAATGTCCAGGTATTTCCAGAAAAAAATGGTCATCTTGTTACACAGCAAAATGGAAACCCGCAAGAAGTTCCCAAGAAAGGTAGTTCAAATGGAGAAACCCAACTAAAACCTGCACAAACAGAGTAGAAGCTGATCTCTTAAAATTTCACACCTCTTCTTTCTTTTGGAACAGTCATGCCAATTTCTTCTTTACATTTTCAGCTCCAGCTCTCAGGCAAGATAGAAGCTGGTAGGAGGCAGGCACTGATAAAGGCTCTACTGGCAAAGTGTCAGGTAAAGAGAAACCATTTTTACATTTCTGCTCTGACAAGAGAGGACAATATATTCTAGCCTGGAAGCTTAGATGGCAGAAGCAGCAGTGATTAATTGGTCTAATTAGGGCTCCAAATAGGAAAGTGTGAGCTTCCTGAGCTATTGCATGCTAAATTTCCTCACTTCTATGAATAACTGTATTGCTCAGAGGAGACGGGCATCTAAGTGCATCTCCAGAACAAACATTTACCCACTTCAACTTAGAAATACCACTAGAACCTCAACACAAATAACTAATGCAAAGAGACAACAGGCTATTTCAGCACCTGGGAGGCAGCATAATAGCCTGGTTCAGCTGCTTCCCTAAGGAGCTCAATAAACCCTTGCATGAGAAACTGCATTGAAAATGGGTGTGTTGCTGGTCTACCACACCACCACTTGCTGGTTTCAGTGAACCACCAGTTTCTGCTGGCCACTTCAGCACTAAGAGGAGACTTCTCAGGAACAGGGCTGGTACCTTGATCCTTCTGTGTTCTGCACTGAGGCTTGTTCCCTTCCACCTCCACCTGCCTTTCAGCCAGCACTGACCTTTCTGCCACCAATGGATAAATGTTGGGTTCTGATTCTGACCTCTCTGATGAGGACAAATGGAAATAAAACCACTGCAGTCAATGGTGCACCAAAACCTGCCTCTTTTCACCAGAAGAAGAGCAGAGCACAGAAAGTGCTGACTGTCAGCTTTGCCAAATGCCTTATGGGAAATTCTGAATGCATTTCTTCAACAAAAAGCTGAAAGATATTTAGAAAAAAAAATTAGTTGGAATATATCCTACACAGCCCGGGAGTCAGCCAACTTTAGCAATACTCTTCTGTCATATGCAGAAAAAGCTTTTGCTTCAGCTGAGTCAAGCTGCCTCTTATTGACAATCAGATGTACTGGCACAGAGCATCCAATCTGGATTATGGCCATCTACAAGTAGCTAGAAGCACACAAATAATAAGGGTTCATCACTGCACACTGATTTATATGAGGAGGGCAGTGAGATGCATATGTCCATTTTTTTTTTTCTTTTGGTGTTTGTTTGAACTGCTCACTTGCCTGACTAATAAAAAGCACTAATAGAGGCCACCAGAAGAGGAGGTGCTTAGCATAGGTGCATGCCAGCAGCACTTCACGTTCAGTAAGTACAAGACTCCTTTCACTGCCTGTGCATGTCAGAGGAGTCTCTACAGCGCTACATTGCCAGAGAGCAGGCCACCAGGGCTGCAGAGGATTGCAGGCTGGTCTTAGAAATGTTCCTGTTGGTGAAGCAAAATATAGCAGAAATATGCAAAACAAGCTCCACTGCTGATTGTACCCTCTCCTTTGTATGCTTAACACTCTTCCAGTAATGAATCGTCAGCCCAAGTTCTGCTCAGCTCATCATGGCTGCAAATGCTGCAATAGCACTAAACTGAGGGGGGGTACATGGATTCACCCCCAAATGACCAAGCACAGGGGATGCTGGATGCCCATGAAGCTGGCAAAATTTTACCCTGCTGATGTGGAAATTGGCATAGTACACAGAAACCCATAGCAGAGTTGAATAAGGAGAGATACTTACACCATGACAAGGTGTCTGCAGTGCAATGTGCATCAGTGGTAAAGCTAATTTTATTTCCCTTTAGTCAGCATGTTCTACAGAACAGCAAAATTACCCAGCTATGGCAATGCCTTCTTTAGTCAGGAAAACTCTTCATATCAAGACAGAGGCAGGCAATGCAGGCATGCGGGAAGGGAGTGCTCCATCCCTTTCCAATCATCAGAACGATTCAGGGGAAAACCACAATGTTTCGGACAAAATGCCTCATACATTCCTCAAGCGGGAAGGCAGACTCTGTTCCAGGTGTCTGCAGGTCTTACCTGAACAAGATGCCTGGAAGTTACACCCTGGTGAGTAACAGAAAGAAGCCACCAGTCCCATGGACACCTGGGACCAGCTATGAACTCTTTCCCAGCAGTCCCATCTCTGGAAGAATGTCACGTCCCACCTGGGGAGGAGGGGGGAGGAGTGACAAAGATTCGCAAATCCTCTCGGTGTGGATTAAGGTGGGCCAACACTCAAGGTCCGTACACAAACACTAGCTTTAATAGGAAGCTTCTATAGAGACAAATACTGAGTACAAATATTCGATACCTGCCAACACTCTCACGGTTATATCCACTCCAGCTACGCGGTTTTATGGAAAGTCAAGGTAGGCCATACAATACTTGACTACAATTTAACAACTTTTAACAACTTAATCACCTTAGAAAAAGTAAAAGGGGGAGAGGAAGAGAAAGAGAGAGAGAAAAGAGAATCACCAGTCCTGGATCCAGCGTTGGTCCTGCCAACAAGGGTATTCGGTGAGGAAAAAAGAGAAGAGTGAGGAGAAGTGAAGGTTCTTCTAAAGATGTTGATTCTGCGCAGGGTGCTCGGTGATGATAATTCCACAAATCATGCGTGCACGAGCATGAACACGAACACACAAAAAACCAACTCCCATGAGCACGAGCACACGCACATTTATCAGGCTACATGATTAGTATAAACCCGCCTAAATTTACACTTATTGGTTAGTGATTAACATTTCATACACTATTGGCTTACTGTATTTAAATTAGCCTCGCTTGCTATGTAAATTAGCACGCATGCTCCTTTCAGGTGTGGGGGGGCAAGTCTTTTCGGTCCTGAATTGAGTCGGTGGTCGTGATCTCCCCTCGCCACATTTACCTTTCACCTACTTTCTGCAGTTTTATCTTCTCTGACCACAGTCCAGTCTTTGGTGCCAAGATGTTCACTTTTATCGGCTTGTTAGCTCTTCTTCAAGGTTAGAGTCGTTAGTTTTCCACAGTTTGTTACCTTTTAGCTCCCTCCCAAATTCCTTTCCCAAGGCACAAGTGGTTAGTAGTTTTGCTAATTGGAGAATTACATCAGCGACCAGTCAAACCAAGAGGAGTGATACCAGGACTGTTCCCCAGGCAGGAGGTGTGTGGGGGGAATGAAACGCTTCGCAGACCACGGGGAATGGGGCCGAGGCAAGGCCGCCCTGTCTCCACAGGACTCCCTCCCTCACCCTCACTCCAGGGTACTGTCCAGTCCTGGGTCCTAGTGACCGTCGCTCTGTATTGTGGTTTTAGCACCCAGGCTGTTTGAGACATCTGATTGTTTTACACTAGCAGTTCTCTACAAAGAAGACATGCCTGTGCCTGCCAAGAACAGAGCTTACATGTGGAGATAATAGTGCAACATGGTGTTCTTTCAAGACTTTATGAGGAAAGACTGAGTTTTTTTTTAACAGCTCAGTTTTGGTTACAGATGTTTATGTGCCAGTCCAGTCAAGCGAAACAAAGCACGGTGCTGGAAGAACTGGAGGGGCATGACCAACTCTCAGATAGTGCCTTCATCTGAAGTTGAACACGTGCAAACCTTGTCATGGTGCCTTTCAGGGGAACTGCATCAGGTTAACAAATCCCGGATGCAGAGGAAATTAAAGATGCACTGATGGCCTCTATAATAAAGGGGGGACATAAGCACAATTTCAAAATTAAAAATCTAAAATCAAACTCACAAGGTGACATTTACACATGGAGCCATTTGTCTCTACTGTCAGTGGTTTTTCAGTTCCTAAAGGGCCTTAGTATCTGCTTGTTGCAGAGGGCTGCATTTTGTCTTTGAAAACTTTGCCATCAAGGAAATTTGGGATCCTTTATGAAGCCAATCCTGAGGCAACAGAGAGGGTACAGTTTCCCATTTTTCTCATAATGATCCACTTATAGAAGAGGAGTAAGAGAAACAATGGTAAGATCAGGTATGCCATCTTCAGAAACAAGGAAACATTAGATTTGGATGAAGGGATGTTTAAATGGAGATAGAAAAGGAGGGAAGGAACTTGACAAGTTGGATTTTTATGAGAGCAGGGGGAATGGGGAGGTCACAACAGCTTTACTCTATAAGATATACAGACCGGCCATGTATTTCAGCTAATGACTGGAGAATAATTTCCTCATGGAGCAACCACGTGGTCCTTTAGACCATGACTGCTCTTTTTCCTCTTTCTCGGTTCCAGAAATTGCAGCCTTTGACATTTTTGCTGCCTGGCACTACTCTGGAAGGAGGTAGCATCTCTCCATTCCATTACAACCAGGACAGATAACGCCTATGGGCCAATAGCCTTGCACAAACGCACTTGCTCCAGGAATTAAGACACTTCCTTTTCCTGCTGCATTGTTGCTAGGGAGCTCCTGAGGTTCCCCTGGATACTGTGCAAGGGATAATACAATGCTCTCAACTGCCTGAACTGAACAGTAACTGCTATCAGCAGTTCCTCTTGCCTCCTGTCCTTTTGGCTTTGTTTGCTTTACCCCTGATTTTTTCCAAAAACAAGGGTATTGCCTACAGTTGGCATAGGCAAGAGAGCATTAAACCCATGTGCATTAAGCCTTGTTGAACTGAAGCTGTTGTGCATGTCAGCAGCTTAGTCTGAGCCTCTTGGGAGCGGCAGGGATGTGTTCAAGGCTGTGATTGAATACATCAAGCCCGGGTCCTCCATGCTTACATAACATAGCAGCATTTCCAGGGTGCATCCATAGCACATCCTTGCCTCTTAGTTACTCTCCTTGCTTGCCTGAGGTATCTGCTGCCATGCACCTCAAAATGTGTGTTGTGAATTAGTGTTTGAGATGAAGCCAAAGAGCTAAATGTCTTCTTGTGAACCACAATGACCCATGTGTTGCCTGTGAGGACTCAGGCTGAAATAGGCTCTGGAGAACAGCAGGCCTGAAGCAAAAGAAGAAAAGCCAAATTGGCTGGAATTACGAAGTAATGCCAGAAAAGGGAAAGTGCTCCAGATACATCCGTGATTCCTCTGCCAGCAAAATTTGAAAATGGTTTCATCTGTTGGATTTCCAAACAAGCCAAGACTCAAACACACAGCATCACTGAAGTATTGTTCATGTACCTTTCAGCTTCTTGGAAATCTCGGTGTTTTTCTGTACCCCCAATAACTCATGTTCAAATCACACCACAGATCTTATCTGCAGAAACTGCACAATGGAAAAAGCTGAAAGACCAGAACAGGAGGTACAGACAGCCACTGTATCAGATCTAACTGAGATCAGGTACCAATGGCGATTCATCATGTCAGCTTAAACAATAATAAAAAGATGTCTGCCCAAGGCTCTCAGTGACCTAACACATCACATGTATACTAAAATCTCAGCAATATTAAAATAATTGTACCAGCCAGCTCCAAAAACTCCTTGATACTCTTCCATTGCTCCTGGGGCCACCTATCTTGCCCTTTCTTGAAGGCAAATAAGCGTATCTCCAGCCACTCAGTGGGAGGCATACTGTTTACCCTCAAAGCCTGGCATCCCTGGTGAAAATTAATTTCCTGGCTCCCTTCCAGGAGATGTGAACTTCTTTGGAGTCCCCAAGATCAGCCTGAGGGTGGATGGGGACTAAGGTGGTGTGACGCCCTCACTCAATGCATTTTTCTAAGCCAGGACAGGGATGCTGAATGACTGACACTTGAGCACCTGTTCTCCTTCAGTGAAAACATGTGACAGGAGTGCCTGTGGTTCTCCTTTTGCAGCAGCTTACTCTGCAGAAGAATGATACCAGCCCCCACCTTGGGACTTCACTAGAGCACAGAGCCCACACCTTAGAGCAGAGGTGGGATGCATCAGTATGCTGTGTGCCCAGCTTCTGCCTATTTATTAACTGTTGACCATAACACCCACTGAGGTCCCACTGGCACTCCAGACAGAGCAGGCTGGAAGGGAGTGCCAGGTCACAGCTCCCAGCAGGTCCTCAGCCATGAGATACCACCTGAAGCCTAGTGGTGTCTCTCAGCGATAAAAGGCAGCTGCTACAGCAAGACCATGTTTCAGTCAAGCTCAGCAGGGAGCATGAGGTGCTACCCTTCCTCCTCTGGGGCCAGCAGGCAGTCAGCAGCTCTGAGCTAAGCAGGAGCCCTCTGCCCACTGCACTTATGTCTGCTTCAGGCTCTGGCAGTGCATTCACCAGCTGAAAGACCCAGAGCAGCAACTGGGCTAAATTGCCCAAATCTAACCCAACAGAGTTATTCAAAACTGACTTTTCCAGCAATCCCTGTAGAGACTGGGCATATAAACAGAAAAGCAATTTCTTTGCTTCCAAGCTTTCCTCCTTTCCTAACAACATTTTCATCTAGATCAGGAGCCAGGACAGTAACAGCGGTATGAAGGGAGGTACGACTCCCAGGCCCATGTGCAAACAAGTTGGGAGAAACATACCAGGAGGTGCCCAGAAAGCATCCCAGAAATTGCCCAGGTGTGACTCTACTCATTGCATCTTCCTGACTGAGTTCTGACCTCACTCTCTGCTCAAACGACTCACAGCCCTGCCCTGAGCAAACTCAGAGACAGCTGTCCAGCCATTTTGCATGGGAGGAGAAGGTACCGCCGGCAGCATCCCATCTTGCTGGTATCTGCTGCAGGATCTGGGGAAAAGCATGTGGTCCTCACACATGCTCTGTCCTGGGACAAGGACATGAGGAGCTGAGGAAAACCGAAGGATGAGACTGCACATGGAGCATAATACATGCTGGAGACAACATTCATCATCCACCCCAACCCAAGGTAATTAAAGGTGGAAAGCACTGTGCCATCAATACCTTGCTTCTGCAAGGCACCTGAAGCAGGAAAGGATTCACCAGATCTATGCCACAGTTAGCCAGACACATCATACAAATTGCTGCCTCCTACATGTCAGAGAGAAACTAGTACTGAGTGCTCCCACTGTTCCCAGTTCCTCATCATGCTGGTCTGAGACACTTAGACACTAATGACCTGAAGACACTGGCACACAACATCTTTAAAGTGCCTAAATTGATTTCAGAACAGACACAGACTTAACAGTAATCTCTGCTGAGCTTTTCACTTCCACACAGAAAGGGAAGGGAAGAAAGGTGCCCAGAGGATTGCTGCTGCTGCCTGTAACTCAGTGCCAGCTCATCTACCTTCCCTCCTGCCAGCTTCTTCCCAGAGAGTTTGTTCTCTTTACCGTAAACCATACATACCCACAAGTGTAAACTAAGCAAGGACAGCAGATGCAGCAGGACAAGGTGGCTTATTTTGTGGCCATGGATGCTCTGTGATGCTGATAGGGCCCTTTTTTATTAGGCTCTGTGTCTTCAGGTTATGGCCACCACATTCATGCCACTCTTAATCTGTAGGGGATGAATCAGTTCTACCTCTTCCTAGGGCACCACCAGCAATGGTGCAACAAGCCATGCTGTTTCCTGCATTTGGCAAACCACACAGCCCCAGCAAAGCCCAGATTTTCACCAGCCACAAGCTGAGCTGTGAGGGATTATCTCAATGGACAGACATAAGAACCCCATCCTTTGTGGTCCCCATGATTTGTGGATAATAACTCAAAATCACAAAACCAAAAACTTAACCTGATGGCCATGTTCTGCATAAAAGATAGGATCCTGGCGCTGGTGAATTAACTGCTACATTTCATCTCCTCTTCTCTTCACAGACGCCTGAAGGACAAAAAGGTGATGTCAGTTCATCCATTTCTTCTTCAAACACTGTCTTCAGGGTTGTGATGGCAGCAAAAAAGGTTATAGTAAAAATAAAAATGTTAGTTAAAAAAAAATCTGCATGATGAACTGATTTTTTATACTTCCTCACAGACCACCACTGATGAAAATGGCTTCTGAGAATACATCACACAGCTTTCTCTGCAGAGAAGGAAACCGAGGCAGGTCTTTGTAAGTGTGACTAACACTCATGTCAGTACAGCCCTGATCCTCTGTCTTCCTTTATCACCCTCAGCCTTACACATCATCTCCCGTCCTATCTGCTCAGCTAGGCACACCCTTGAGGTTGCACCCTTTCTGAGACAATGCCTTCCCACAAGGCCAGGAATACGTGGTGTTAATTCCTGGACATGGCCCAGGAGAAATCAGTAGTATATACACAGCATCACCTAACCTAAGCATGTGAGCTGGAAGCATGTACTCTCCAGTCATTAGAGAGAGATGAAGGCTCAGAGCATGAAGCAAGGCAGGAACCTAATTTAGTTGCACTGAATTGCGCTCTGGAAAAGCACAAGGTGCTTTCTGCTAAATTAGGAAGATAATTTCCCTAGATAGCTGGGGATTTACCAAAGATACCCAAAATGATGTGCTGTGCAAGCTCACAGGCACAGGGAGTGCACCAAGTGCTGAAATGGAGACTGGCTGCTCCGCATGAGGTTGATAGGGAGGACACATTTCTGCCCAGGCGTAGCCATGATCTCCCAGCAGTTGAGAGGGGAGGGCCACTTGCAGTCCTTGATGCCCCCCAGTCCCCGGGATGGCCAGCAACACACGTGCCCATCCATGGCCAGGTCCCTTAGCATTTTCATTTTCCTGAACTTCAGCTCAGGGGAGGTCTGCATCACAGCACGTGCCATCATGCAGCACTTGGAAATCAGTCGTACCTGCAGGCAAAGCACAGCCCTGCTCCTGCTCGGCGGCTGCTCAGAGGGTGGCTTCCATTACCACCCGACCCCCCGCAGGCAGGGAAGTGGAGCAATTCAGCTGCTTGGCTAAAAATAGGAGGCGAGACTTCCCTTTCTCCCTTCGGCCTGTTCAATGAAAGCTCTCCACACTAATTCAAGCCACTTTAAAAGCTCTCTGCCTCTCTTCTTTCCCACCCATTCCCAGCTCCTCTGACCTGCCATTCTCTGTCCCTACATTTCATACCCAGCCTCTCTACCTCTTCTGTGCCATGCCACTTCAGCCTTTGCTGTCTTCCCTTGGTTCTGCAGCTGCATCCTACCCCTGCAAGTTCCCTTTCCCCATCAGGATTCATACTGGTATGTTTAAGGCATCACAGATGTGGGTAGAGGGTATATGAAACCCTCATTTTGAGTACAGCCTTGTTGCTACCATGCCTTCTGATGGCGACAGCTGGCAGGAACCTAGGTCTGGTATAGGCATCTGGGCTGGTGGTTCCCAACCTCTGCAAAGCCACAGAGCAAACGAGGCACCATGGAGCATGAGCCCACACACAGCAACTGTATCCCTGTGGCCAGCACAATATGGGGTTAGCATGCTGCCTGAGCATTGGAGAGGAAGGCTGAGGGTGTTGGACTGAGGTGTGTGGCAGACTGGAGCAAATTCAGGCTCAGTTTACGATAGCTGTACATGAACTAATTTTGCTTAAATTCTTGGATTTGCTTCACATTAAAATGAATCCAAATGAGATCAGAATCTGGCCCTATTTTCACTTTTTGCCCCGTGTGCTATTGCATCATTCCTTCCAAAAGTCTTTAATTGCACTTGTAAACACAGCATCTGTGACACTAGAAAACTCCAGTGGTGTATCCAGCTAAAATCCTTTGGCCAGAATCAGCTGCTCCATGGAAAGACATGAAAGTCTTGGGCACTAGGTTATTACCAAGTAACCTGGTTGTAGGTTGTTCCTTTCCAGCCTCCATTGAGGCTGAAGGTTGATCTATGACTGAAAGCATACATACAGCACTGAATGTGCTGATTACTTTCTTATAACTCCTTTTTGTAATTTAAGATGAATACCCATTTTGGTCCTGTTTACAAAAGTTGTGGGCTAAATGCTAATGAACATTTGTGAAAGCAGTCATCAGCTCAGTACATGCCCTGCTCACCAGCTTTGTGCCAGAGTGGCACAAAGGAGTCATGTGGCATTTCACTGTTATTAGAGTTCCTAACATTAAAATTTGTAAGTAGACAGATGCCTTCAGGAGCCATTTGTATTCTGGTCCCAAAGCTGCAACATCATGCTTATATAAGAAGTGGAGTGCCGACCACTTTTATGGAAATTAATCCACTCTTCTATTATTTTTCGAAACACAATACTGTCAGAACTGTGCTATACAAAAAAAAAAAAAATAATGACAAGTTTATTATAGTAACATTGGCATAATGGAATTATTCTACTGAAAATATGAATCACTGCATATTTATTCTAGACGAATGTAGCAGAATCTGTTCCACTCCTCTGCAAAAAATGCAGTGAAAAGCAGAATTTACACTAGCTGAAGCAAAGCATCCCTGGTGTAGGAGATGCATAATTACATTGAAAATATGTCTCCCAAAGGGAAAAAATATCCTACAACTTCTCATTAGGTAATTCCAGATACTGTCATGGGACATGTTATCTACCCAGTGGCTAAATAGCATTCATCCTTCCCTGAGGTGTGAGGGTAGGGCTGCATCTCAGAGTAGCTTAATAGGTTACCAACTCTCAGGAGAAAGTAAAAGGCCACCCCTCTGTGGGCTCTTTGGTACTGACTCATTAAGGCAATTTTCTGGAGTCTCCCATGCAAACTTTCCCTCATGCACAGCCTAATGGCCGTACACAGGTTGGTGCCTGGACTCATGCTCAACATGTAACTGTGCAACAGTTTTTTACTGATTTTGGAAGGAAGGGGGTTTTCTGAGTGAGGGAGGAGCTGTTGGCTGGCTTGCTTTTAGTTCTTGTGAGAATGAAGGTAAATGAAAGTAGGAGCTAAAAATTTGGTATCCAAATGCTTCATGTTGTTGCAGAAAAAGTACAGTGCTGACAGCAACAAATGGCGGTGTGGCACTCTCACAAGGATAGTGGTAGTCCCAGTCCACCTCCGGGCCCTCTTTTGTCCTTGTTTCTCTTATACACTGCCTCGTTTGCATCAGGTGGGACAGCCTGGACAGCACAGGAAACAGGGCAAACAGAAAAAAAAAGAGTAATGTCCTCTTCTAACTGGAAAATCAGTAAAACCAACCAAGGCTTCTCTTGAACAATCAGAGTTTTAGCAAGCAATCAGGTACCAGGTGTCCCAAGAGAGGAGTCTCTTCAGCTAGAAAACTACTGCATTAGAAAGCAAAGGAAATAACAAGGAATAGACAGGCAACCCCAACCAAGGCAAAGGAGACTGGAACATAGTGGTAATGGGACAAGTGGGTTTTCTCTCCCACTTTGGTCATGCCTTTGCAGCAACTCTACAGTTTCAAGCTGACTACCAGCTCACAGGCACACATCCTGCAAAACTTCAGGTCTTTGGCAGGTGAAAGCCAGAATTCTGCTTTGGGAAAGCTGTCAAACATCACTCCCAAGCTCTTAGTTTAACACCTGGGAGCCTGGGTAAAAGATTAAATTAATGAAGGTAATTAACCCCAGGATTTTTTTAATTTCTTAGTTTAAACTGAACAAAATGTTTTGGGAATTTGCAATATGATACCTACTGTGAAAAAGCATTTTTACTGGCACCCCTATAAATCCTGGGATTTTCTCAAGAGATTAAGCATTTCTTTTGATAGTTTGAAATTCTGGAATCACACAGGTATGGCTTTTGATCTCAAAGTCTCTAGCCCTTATGCTGTACATCAAAACTTGAAAAACTTCATAAATCTCTTTCCCTGTCCTCTCCCTGTCCCCAACCTCCAACCCCCCAAGAAAAAAAAAGAAAAAAAAACCAGAAACCTGCTATGATTTTTACATCTCTGTCGCAATATTTTGCATGCCACTTTAACAATATTTCTAGAAGGAAAATTTATAAAAATTTGTTGCTACTGCTAAATTTACATCCCTTGATAATAATCTAAGCTATTAAAAGAGATATTTCCTTACAAGAAAGAGGCTGGAGCATTTAAATTAGCTTTAAAGTATTAGATTGAGATAATTTTCTCTAATTAACCATTCCAATTTCTTCCTAAATGACTTCCCCCAGTAAGTCAAAGATATTTCCCTTCTTAATTCTGCTACTACTGTACCTAAAATAAGTCTATGCTCAGTTTTACCTTGCATTTTCTGCTACAGTGGATCTAATAAAGCACCTGATTTACAGAACAGAATGTACAGTGTTTTTGGGCTGCAGGGAGAGGTTGTCCAATCCACCGGATTCAGGGAGTAATTAAAATTTACTCTCTCACCTCCAGCTCACAGTGAACCAGGGACATTTTGCAAGCTCAATTCCCAAAGGTCAGCAAAGAGAGCCACAACTGGAAGCAACAAGAGATGCATGAGGTGCTGTGCTATGGGGATCAGAGATTAAGAGCTGGGAAAGCGGGTGGGAAATGGTTTCGCTCACACAAAGCAACCTGCTGTCCAGTGCCACAGTGGTGGCCATAATAGGTAGAGGGACCAGAGGCAGATGGTGGGGCCAGGGAAAGGACAGGTCCCCTGCAGGAAGACAGGTGACATAGACTTCAGCTGAGGAGGGACAGCTGGGGGAGGTGAGGACAGTCATGGAGCAACAGTCAGGAAATCACTAATCTCACATCACAGAATGAGAGCCATCATTCAACTCCACAGCAGCCTACCCCCAAACCAGGAAAAAGTCTTTTTCTCCACATAACTTAGCTGTCAGAGTTGTCAAGACCAGGATTTTAGGTGAATTGACAAACTGTCACCAAATATTATCTCCCATATTATGCTTGTCCAGTACAGTGTTTGTCAATGGTCATAGTCAGAGACTGGATACTGCAGCTGGGTGGTCTGTGAGCCCATCAAGCATTCCTCCACTCACATTTATAGACTTCGCCTGCAAAAGGGGGGCCTTCGCCTCAGAGGAAAGATAATCTCCCTCATCTTGCCAAGTAGAGGTTTTCAACAGCCTGTTAACAATGAAAGCACTTTAATTATTCAGTCTCATACACCTTCCCCCCAAACAGGGCTGCCATGTTTCTCCCCATAGAGGGTTTTCCAGGACAGAAATCATGCACATGCATGTCCAGCTTGCTGCACAGCACAAGTCCCACCACAGACAAGCCTGTGCAATGATCCCCTGGCATCCTGAGCACACAACCCTCTCTGTGTCATGTACAAAAAGTTCAACACATCCATTTCAGTGTGTAGCAAATAGGTCACCTGCACAGGACACACCAGTTCATCTGCAGTGCATGGACTCTAAATTTCTGCATAACAACTCTGACCAGGCCATTGAACATCTGGAATTAGAGGCAAACATCCAAAGGCAGCAGATTTCAGCCAAACATCATTTCCAGCAGAGACGGTATATCTGGAAGAGCTGGAAGCATAACAGTTTTATGAGCTCTGAGCCAGCCCACCCTGTCAGAACTGAAATCTCCTACTCACTCATTATAAAATCCGTTTTCCTTACAACAGAAAACAAGTCTTTTGGCTTTTATTACAGAATTTCATATGGAGGAGAAAAGCAGAGTGATCCTGTCTCTCTTTCCCTTCACCCTCTCCTGCTCAGGTACTAGCTCTCTGCTTTTCCTAGCTTTCACCACTGGCCTATCCTCCCGAGCCTCGTTCAAAGCCAATGGAGTCACTAAAAATTTTCTGCTGATTCAAGCCCTGAGCACACATGCGGTCTCCAGAGAGTTTGTCAGGGAAGGATTTGCCTTTATCCAGTCCAAAGCCATCTAGATTGCAAATTCAAGAGAGGCCTCTGGAGTCAATAAAAGGAAGCTGCAAGTGTCCCCCGAGGCTCACTTTCTACCAGCACTTGCTGCCTCCTCCCTGCCTGCTGTGGAAGTACAGAGATGAGCAGGCCCGTGGGGAAAGCAGGCTGCCACCGTGGGAAACACCAGGAGTAAAAAAAAAAAAAAGAAAAAAAAAAGAAAGGAAATCACAAGACCTGCAGCCAGGCTCCCCACAGCCCAAACCCCAAGAGAAAACTGGAAAACAGGGAACGTGTTTTCCTCCAAAACATGAAGTTGGCACATACAGCTGTGGGGCCACTGGAGGTGCACATGCAGAGGGGACATCGCCCAGGTCTGCAGCTTCTAGTCTGAAGTGTTTATGACAGAGGGAGAGCCAGAATTAGACCTCCAGTTAGAACAGCATTACAGCTTTGGGTAATAAATAGTCCCTTCTTGTTATCTCAGTGGAATGTGTTAAGAAAAGGAAAAAAAATTGGGTACAAAAGCAAGTTGTATCATGCATGCAGTACTCTTCTCACCTCCCTCCAAGGGAGGAAAGGTTGAATCCAACTGATTTTTAAAGCTTTTCACTTGCAAGCAGAAAATGTCCTCTTTAGAGGACTTAAGTGTTACAGCACGTATGTCACCAAGAAGAGCAGAAAATTGTCTCCTAGGGAGAAGGGGTTTGCTATGAACATATACCATGTATTACTGAGTAGTGGAGCAGAGTAGCTCACAGAAAATCTCTGTGCTTCCCCTTTTCATTCAAGAAGACATACAGTCTCTCAGAGACAGTATTAGCTACTTCCATAGCAAGGAAAGAAAACAGCGTAGCTGTCTGAGCACTGGAGTTAATCATAACAATGAGTTAACTGGAGTTAACAATGTAACAATGAATTAACTGGAGTTAATTTTCATAACAATGAGAATTTGGCCATTGAGCTAGCAAGGAAAACCCTTCTGCACTTTTGTGCCAGGTCTTATAAAACATTAATATAGCCAGACATAGCAGTGAAGTAGAATATCCTGAGTTGGAAAGGACCCACAAGGATCATCGAGTCCAACTCCTGTAAAGTAGTACTTCAATGTAGCAGTAGACAAAGCCATGTCAAGAGCCCAAGCCTAGTCTGTTTCACTCCCAGACTCTGATCCCAGACTGGTAGCAATGATTTCATGCAATCTAACTCCCTCTTGGAGCAAACCTGTGCACAGCTGACAGGATAATTTTTCCGTCATCCTCTGCAGACAGACACTCTTGGGTGCCTTGTGCCCAGGACAGTCTTGGGTGCCTTGGGCCAAGGAGAGCTCGCTGTGATCATCCTGTAGACCTCCACCCCAAAAGGTTATCCTGTTTCAGGGGCACACAGACAGTGAATGGGATCCAGAGGACATGAGACTCACCTGCCATGAAATGTGGATGTGCTAGTCCCAAGCAGAAGAAACACAAGTCCATCCACCTCAGTTAGCTTGAGATGGTGTTTTTTTCTGCAGACCACCTAGCGTGGTGGCAGCACAGACAGCCTAAATATATGTGCTACCAAAACTAGGCTTTGACTTCAGGCTGGTAATCACATGTGTCTTGCCCATGCTTCTTGTGTCCCTGGCCTTCCTTGCCTGGGCTATGGAGGTACTACCTGCATGACCTCTCCCTCTCTCAGGGAGAGGAGGAAAGGGGGGACCTGGCATCCAGTTGTGGCCCCTTCCCCTCCCTTCCTCCCTCCCTCCCTTACTGGACCGCTCCAAGAAGAGACCATGCTGCTCCCCCCAGCATAAACCAAAGCAGGACAGATTTGCCTTGCACTTGGATCAGCCAGGTTTGGGGAGTAGCAAAGGGTTATGCTGAGATAAAGGAGTGAAGGGACATGGTGCTAGATCCCTGGTCTGCAGGTAGTCCCTTCCCTAGTATCCAAGAGGCTGGGCACCCTGGGGGCCTGTCAGCAGAGAGGCAGTACCTTCACTTCGGACTCCTGACCGAGCAACCTGTGCCAGGACAGTGCTTCCTGCAGCACCAGTGCCACTGAGGGTGCCAGTGGTCCAGTGTGCCCCGTGCCCCCAGAGAGCAGTAAAGCAAGACCTGAGCTGAGCCAGCAGGGGAGAGGCATTGCTGCTGTGTTCCTGTGAGATTCCTCCACTTTGGAGGATGCAATACCTGCAAGTCATTGTGGGGAAGAAATACCCAGCAGGTACTTAGAAATGTGGATCAAGTCAGCCCTGGGGTGATAAGTCAAATAAATTGACCTCCCAACTCTTTCATTACAAAGGCAAGTTTTCTGGTCTCCTAGTTGTTCTCATTGCTCTTCTCAGAGCCTCCTCCAAATTAGCAGTGTGTTTCTAAGCTGCAGGCTCAGGGCAGGACACAGCATTTCTGCTGCAGTCACTCCAGTAGCAGGCACAGAGGTGACACCATCGCTCCACTTCTACTCCAATGCTGCTGTTTGTGTCCCAGCCTTGCTCTGGGACACTCCTCCACGCAAATGTCCAGGATAAGCTCTGACACACTGAATGTGGACTGCATTCTTCACTGCCAGCTGAAAGACCTTTGTCCAGATGGTTTGTCTGCACCCAGCTCAAATGGGTTCCAGGCTATTTCATAGAGAAGTGACCTATCTCAATAATTATTTCCCTTTCCCATCTGTGTTTACCACAATCTTTGTATTGTAACTTCTTTTATGCCCCCCTAATGCCTCTATCCAATCCAGCAGTGTGCTCTCCAGTTGTCATCTGGCTCCTTACAGTGGAGAGCAGGATTCCCTCTCTTCCTAACCACAAGGGCAAATTTATCCAGCAATGGGTGATATGTTGGCACACATCCCAGGCCATGTCAGCAAGCTTTGTCCCATTAGCTGCCAGTGTGATAGGGGCTCCTGGGGGGATGTTACCAGCAATCCCATGTCATGGTTGGCTGAAATATGCTGAACTGGCCAGAAGAACCTCCTGGAGGAGACAGGCTCTCCAGGGCAGAGTGGGACTTCAGGCCCCAGCTCTGCACCTTGCTTAGCAAAAGCTGAAAGCAAGGAAGATGGGCAGCACGCCATGGTCGTGGCCTTACTGCCACCGAGGAGCAGTACTGCAGGTAGGATCCATGCTCCTGTCCCCTTGCCTTGTCTGTTGTGCCATGCTGCAGCCATTCACTGAGCAGTCACACAGCCCAGCAATTTCAAATCATCATATGAGTGCTGATGTCCACACAAGGATACAGTGTCCCCCAGCTCCCACCTCATTTTATGTTACTGCATCATGACCAATGTACATTCCTGCTGTCAGTTACTTGAACACCTGGGGCAACCAGGATTTGACCAAGGTGGCAGGCTGCTGGTCTCCAAACCTGTGCCATTCCTTCACCCAGCATCCATCTGCAGCTACGCCACAGTCACTGCTGCAAAGTTCAGGGTGGCCCGTCGCAGAGTGGGAGGAGGAGAAGGTGGATTATCATTCCCTTTCTGTTCCCAGCTGCTGGAACAAACCTTGAAGGTATTTCCAGCTGGTTATGAGTTTAATGTGCAAAAGGGTTTGCCCCAGCTCTGCCTCATATTTTTGCCCATATTCACGTCCTGGCAAGAGGGGGGGCCTTCATGCCAGTGAAGCTGTGCTTGGAAAGCTGGCCTGAGCCACCCAGGCTGTCATCAGGGGGTGTTAAAAAAAAGAACCATGCCATGATCCCAACCAGGACTAAAGCTCCCACTACACAGATGTAGACCCCAGACGGCTTTCCCTGAAGGGCTCGAATCCAGTTACTGTCTCATTTTTCTTCCTTATTATGTGTTGTTTTCTCCAGTGTACCCATTTGAGCAGTTACTACAAATTTAAAGATTTTGCTTAGCACAAGTGTGAGCCAAAATGTTCTGAGGCATTGGGGCAGGAAGGGCACCGGGAAACATTTTTTAGACAAACACTTCTTTAGTTACTTTTTGTTCAGAAGACATTTTGATGAAAAGTTCCACGGGGGTAAAGCATGAGAACAATGGGTTTCAATTTGATTTGAATTATTTTTACTGCCTTTCCAGCAGGTGCCAACAACCAGGGCTTTTGTTTGTTAACAAACGACTGCTGTATGAACCTTTCAAACTAGAAAAGTATTTTAACACCCACCAGAAGCTGTTTGGCTCCACTGTTACTCAAGACACTCTGAAAAACCTAGCATTTCCTTTGATAAACATGGAGGCACTGTTGCAGGGCACCAAACACAACACAAAGGAGTCTGAAGGCTCAGGCAATTTTGTGTAAGAAGACCCCAAGTGCAGACATTACTCTCTGTTTCTAACAGCATAGTTGTTAGCACACTGCATAAGGAAGATAAATCATTATATTCAGTAGACTCGGGGTAATTTTTTAGAATAAATGCAGACCAGACGTATTTTGGTTTGGTTTTTGGATGAAGACCCATGCAGAGCTATTAAATTATGTATGTGTATGTGATATGCATTTCTGTTGCATTCCTTGGCTAAGTAGCAGCAACTTCAGTAATAAGATGGACTTAGAAAGAGCTGCAGCAGCCCAAGCAGTGGACAGAAACCTCTGTCCTTCAGGATTGCGCAGTTACAGAGAGATGCGCCTAAACTGCTGGCTCCAAGCAGAAGGACAAGAAAAAGAAAGAGCATGACATTTTTACCATGCTATGGCTTCAACCAAACTTTTTGTCACGCACCATTTTCTGATTTTTTGGGGAGGAATTAGCATCTTTATGAACACACATTACAGAAAAAGTGCAAGAAACGGGGATGTGCTCACATAAACAGAGGAAGGTCCATTCTGGATGCTGCAAGCAGAGCTGCAGGGATGACCCTGGGACTTAGCAGGGAAAATGGGCACTAGTTTTATGATCCCTACAGGCTGTCCCTACCCTGCAGTACTTCTTTCTTTTCAGAATAGGCCCCAGAAACTTGCAAAAATACAGTTGCAAACTGCTGCTGCTCCAACCTGTAACACAGCTACCCCTTGCCTACCTCCCAACACTGCTTTACCCAGCCTTACCATGCTGGTTGGAGGTGCAGGTCCCTGCTCCTCCCGCCATCCTCTCCACACTGTGGCCTCACCCTGGGAGGATGAGTTAGTTATCAGTTATCAGTTGCTTTGGCTGCCAGTCCCCCCGCAGCATCACCATTCTGCTTTCCACAGGGTCATGCAATTGCCACCTCCTCATGACTGCAGGCTGAAAAAGCATCTCAAAATCTGAAGGTGTTACTGCAGTCGCTACCCAGAGCTCCTGTCCCAGATCAGCTGGGGATCCCGAAACTCCATGGGGTTTCCAGAGAGAAGCAAATATTAATGATCCCAAAATCACAAGGGTCCCAAGGGGCAGCAGGATGGCCAAAGCTGCGCCTGACAGAAGCTCACCACTGCGCCTGCTGGTCCATTGTCACGTGGCTTCTCTGGCACATGCCTCTCCATCCAAAAAACGTGGGCAAAAGATTGTTCTCTCTGCTGCGGCAGCAGTGGTTATTTTCCCATTGAAAAGAAAATTTCTTCCTATGTGCAAAAAAAGGAAACAATAAAAGCAGCTGTACAATAACAAATAACAACATTATTTGCTTTAAGTTGGCTGAGATTAGTAGCTCCATGTGAAGTTTTCAGATCACAGAAACTGTCTCTTAGAGTGAATAGCTTTTAAATCAATTTTATATGGATGGATATTAATAATGCTATAGCAATGAGCTGAGAGAGTGCACACATAAACACTTAATCCTAATTCAGAACACATACACACTGCCAATTCTCTGTATTTCCTACTCTATGTCTTTCAACTGCAGAAGTCACATTATGATCACTTCCAACTCTAGGTATCTTAATTTGCAAATAATCACTTTGAAATATGTCAACGCTTTAAGCATCCCACACAGAACTGATTGCTCTGAGATCTCCATTATTCGTTTTAGCATAGTGAGTGCACACTTAATATTTCCTAATAGGTACTAAGAAGCTCAAGGCAGAAAAGGCTTCTAAAATAACTCATGCTATTTTAAGAGGATCCAATTTAAACAAGTGCCAGCTAAAATATTTCTGGATTGAAAAGTTTTCTATAGTAACTTGCAAATGCAAAATCAGTCACCAGGACAGTTCTATCTACCATCTCTTCTTGTCACAGATCTATACTTCTGTCCAGTTAAAAATTCCTAGTTTTAAAATAGGAAGGTGTGGGCTGAGCACTGATTTTTATCTAAACATTTAAAAAACATACTCATGCTTTTTAACCACAGCTTACAGGGAAGGTCAAAGAATTAGTCCATCCGGAAGTTAGTAGAAGGCTTGCTCCAGCAGCTGCTGGAGGAAATGGAGCTATAGCTTCTGAACACAGGACTGCTGCTCAGGCTCCTGCCAATGCAAGCTTAGGCCTGTCATGGTCAAACACAGCCTTCTCTGTGAATCTCACAGACCACATGTCAGGTTGCAGCATCCCAGATACGTGCATTTGCAAGATCAAGACCAGAAGACCCAATGCACCTAGTCTATTTTTCATCCTGGCTCCTCCTTTAAATTCCCACTGCAAAGCACACAAAAGCTTCTTTGTGATAAAAAAGGAGGAAAATATGGACCTGGACATAAAAAGAAGGTGAAAACTTGATGTCAGCACACAGGTGACAAATTTGTTGGGTAGTTTTGTTGTTTTGTTTCCAAACGGTTGCTATTAAAGCCTGTGGGAAATGTCATCTCTGCCCATTTGAAAGTCAGGATGCAGATCTCAGCCTCTACATGTGTTTTTAAGTGCCTGCCTTTCAGCAGGTGGTTTCCAGACTCCAGGCTCTCGCCACAGCCTCCTGTGACTCCAGTTGCCCTCACTGTGTCCACCCGAGTTTGTTAAAAAAAGGTATGGATGTCCAGGTATGAAAGGTATGAATCATGTGCTTAAACACTCAGACAGGCAGGGAAACTGCATATCCTCTTTGGATGCCAGGGAGACAGCAGCCCCTGCACAGTGTGTCCAGGTCCCCAGCTGCGGGCACTTGCTTCTGCTCTGAACACCTTGGAGGGCAGCTCCCCTCATGCAGCAGCTCGCCATGTCTCTGCACCACTCCCCAAACTCCTCTGCCTCTTTTTCATAGCTTGTTCTTTCTATTTAGCTGCTTTACTCTCAGCACCAAAGACTGGTCCCCCTAGGGCAGAGGATGAACTCTGCAAGTGGAAGCAGAAGATTGAATTGCCTGTGTCAACAAGCAAACAGGGAATAACAGCTGCTTTAGCCCCAAAGAAGTGGCTGTCAAGCAGTAACAGTCCCTTCCTGGAGAGGCTGAGGCTGGACAGGTGTCTCGTGCAACATTAGCTGTCCTAGAGCAGAGCCCAGGACACAGGAAGATTTAAAAGCCTACACCTTGATGCTAGTAACTCAGTGAGATTGATCCCACTAGGGATGGGGGAACCAAGGCAGAGCAGCAGAGCGCTGAATTCCAAGCTTGCACCCACAGGCATCACTTCTTCCTCCAGCTCAGCTGGACAGACAGAGCACAAGCTATCGTGGAAGTTCATACATTGCTGCTTTAAACAGCAGCTAATCCCCAAAGTCCACAAACTCAACAGAGAACTGCCTGAGGAAAAACATTCAATAGCCTGCAAATCCCAAATTAATTTATTCTGATCTCTGCTGCCAAATTATCTGAAGTGGATTAATGGCAGCAGACAACTGAACATAAGGGCTGGTTTTTGGTTTGTTGCTCAGTTCACCAGAAGACATCTCAGCACAAGCTCCGTGCAGGGAGCTCCAGCTGCTCAGACCCTGAAGAAGCCTTTGTAAAACAGGAGGCCAGGGCCTGGGGCCCCAATTCAGCACTGTGCGTGAGCATGCACCCACTTTCAAGGATATGGTGAAAACCCACTGAAATCAGCCTGTGGAGAGATCTTACTGACCCAGGGCAGAGTTTACACCCTGCTCCAGCAGACACTGCAGCTGCTTACCCTCATATAGTTGCACTGCAGCTGCCTTGGCGTAAGCACTAAAACCTGACCTCTGCAGAGGCTAGTCTTCTCACCAAGGATCCAGAAGTGCCCATGACCTGCCTGCCACATTTAAGATGAATTGTGTAGCCATATGTGAGCACCTTGGGATAGATCATAATGAGGCAGAAGCAACAGTGACCTCCAGGCAGTGCTAGTGCCCAGCATCATAGATATGGGGTTTCTGTATTCCCTCACAACTCACCTGTGCCAAAACTTCACACTCTGAAAAATAAAATCTCCCAAACCAGCATTTACACACCTGGGAAAACAGTGGTGGCTTTCTGTACTGCAGAAATTAAGAGCTCCCCATCTGCCATTTTAGTTGGGAAGTCTCATCCTTTGGCACCCCTGGGGTCCTCCAGGCAATGTCCCCATGGACTCACCTCATTGACTGACTTCTTGTTCTCATTGGCTGCGCTCCAGAGAGCAGCATGCCCAGCAGCACCCTCCCCACTAGATTAGACACCGGAGGTCTGTACACACCTTGAGATAACTCTGCTTTCAACAGGCCACAAGCCTGTTGAAGCTCTGTGCTGCTTTCCTTTCAGGCTTTCCCTCTGGACCCCACATATCCCTGCCCACTCCACACAGTTAGAGAAAAATATTTGCCTTTTCTTCCCATGAAAACACTGTCATGAAGACACTTGATCTTGAGGTCAGGAGTTGCCTCTCACACACCAGAGGAGCAGACACATCAGAGAAATCACTCCTGTCTGCACACTTACATGAACATGGACATTGGCAAGTCTGGATGGGACTGCCTGGCCCTATCTCAAAGGACACCAGTCTCAAAGGACACCGGTTGAAAGCTCCCTGCAGAGCCGCAGGGATCGCAGAGCCCTTCCCTCCTGCACTTCAAATGGGAGGGAGATGTTTCCAGGGCTTTGTCCAGCCCATTTGCAGTGAAGCAAGCTGGCTTCTATCACAAGCCCTTGCAGAAGGCCACACATCAGGAGACATCATTTGTCAGGGTTTCTGGAAGGTTGCACATGTTTTCCTTTGGCTTCCCCCTCTGACTTTTACCACTGGTATTTCCCTCACGTGCATGTCCTTTGTGTACACATGCACACAAGAACTTGCCTGATCTTTACCTTAGCAAATAAAATTTGTTCTCTCCCCCTGCAAGCCTTGCCTCCTTTCTGTCAGCCTCATTACAAGAAGTCATGCCCTTTCCGAATCTGACCTGCAAAGACTGTCCCTGTGCACATGGATGTCTTGCCTGGATCCCTGCAGGTCACGCTGTGACCTGTGCTGAGAGCAGCTCTCCTTGATTTCCCATGAAGCTCTTCAGCTTGCATAAGACATGTAAATATTCATAGCACGCAGAAGATGGCAGCTCACTAACTGGTGGGAGGGACCTCAGCTCCAACGGACACTCAGCTGCTTCATACAGAGTGAACAGAAGAGGGCAAAAATACATACCAGTGATACTGGGGTAAGTGTTCCTGACTGCCTGGGAGCTGGAGAGACTCAGACAACTGTCCCCTCATCTTCCCCGTGTTGAGTGCTCTAGTCAGAGGGCTCTGGAGAAAGAGCTGCCGCTGCCACTGACACTTCTGAGCCCCATTTTGTGACTGATCTCCAAGTTTTCCACTTCCCTTCCAACCATAAAACCAATGTGGCAAATTCAGCCTGAACTGGGGAAGCTGAGCACGGCTAGAAGCTCATTTTCCTGCGAATACATTACTCAGACATGGCAGAAGAGAGGATAGGCTAACTCTTCCCTTTCTGCCCTCATGCCACCTCCTGCAGGACCAGAGCCTGGAGCAGCAATGGTTGCCAGGCAGTAGCATGCCACCAGCCTCATCAGTTACCAGACTGAAATACTCAAGTTTTCGTAAGTGCTATCTCATATGACAGACAGCAGTTATGAAGAAGTGTGCAGAAGAGGCTGAGTTTGATCTCTGTCATTTAATTTACTGGAAGAGGATCCCAGACATTTCCCCCACATGTCATGTGTGTACATACCAACAAGGCAGCAATTGCTATGTGGAGGTAGAGGCACAAGACTGCTATCTAAAAGAGCTTTTCCCCCTCTTGAAAGCTATATGGGTTTCTTTCAACATAGCTATGTGAAATGCAGGAGATGATGGACAAACATATACACAGAAAGGAATGGACAAAGTTGTGAGATGCACCCTGAAAGAGGTACATGATAGTGGTGTTCCCACAAGCTGGCTTGTGTGCAGCTGAGTAGCACAGGGACTCAGCAGCTGCAGTAGATATAGCAAAATAGAGTAGAAGATGCACAGGAGGTAGAAGGGTTGTCAAAGAAATAGGCAAAACAAGCAAGTACACATGCTGTCTTCCTCTTGCAGTGATCTTGCATGACCCTGAAGAGGACATGTCCAGAAAAGAAGAGATTTCCCAGTTATAATACCTCTTCATAGATTGCTGTGGTTTTTCTTTCACCAGTGAAGCCCTCTCTCTTTAAAGCAAAGAAATTCTCAGCCACTTTCAAGACTTTTGGCTTGGTCCTTCTTAAAACAAGCCTACCTCCTTCATTCACAAGCTGTGGGGGGGCCTTTCCTCAGATGTTACCTTCAGGGAGCAAGCAACTTAGTGAAGTAAGAGCCATCAAACAAGTGTTTTGTAAAACATTCATACATGAAAAAGAAATTGTTCTCTAATAACAACTCTAGTAATGCTCATGGGTGTAATATCTATGGATATTTTTACATTGCATTTACAGCTTTCCAACCCCTCCCTGTTTTTCTTCGAATCATAGAATTGTTTGGGTTGGAAAGGACCTTTAAAGGTCATCTAGTCCATCCCCCCTGCAATTGGCAGGGCCATCTTCAACTAGATCAGGTCGCTCAGAGCCCCGTCCAACCTCACCTTGAATGTTTCCAAGAACGGGGCACCTACCACCTCTCTGGGCAACCCGTTCCAGTGTTTCAGCACCCTCATCGTAAAAAATGTCTTCCTTATATCTAGTCTAAATCTACCCTCTTTTAGTTTAAAATGATTACCCCTTGTCCTATCGCTACAGGCCCTACTAAAGTCTGTCCCCATCTTTCTCATAAGCCCCCTTTAAGTATTGAAAGGCCGCAGTTAATGTCTCCCCAGACCCTTCTCTTCTCCAAGCTGAACAACCCCAACTCTCTCAGCCTGTCCTCATAGGAAAAGTGTTCCAGCCCTCCCCCCCAGTCATTTTTGTGGCCCTCCTCTGGACCTGCTCCAATGGGTCCATGTCTTTCTTGTACTGTTTTTCTACCTCCACTACATCAAGACAGTGCTCTGAGCTCATCTGTAGCTGTGAGGCTGACCATGACAGGATCCCAAAGCAACACAAAACACTATGGATTATGAGATCTCAGCACCCTAAGCTTGTAATTTGAGACGCTGCTCATGAGAAATCATGCAATGTAGAACTTCTGTTCTACAGAAGTTCCTGAATGTTCCTCAAAATGGAGACGAAGGGTGCTCAGTAAAAGCAGGCAGTTTGAATTGGCAATTCTTATAAATGCTACTGGTCTTCAAACTGGTCTTATTTCCCAGCACTGCTCATTCTGGCCAGCCTATCTTTCCAAACCGCCCTTTATTTTCTTGGTATTTCAATTCAGGAATAGAATGGAGTGAAGCCAATGAGAACAAGCCCTCTACAAACACCTGGAAAACAGATTTCAACCTAACTTTCTCATGTTACCACCAGTAAGTTGAAGGATCACTCCCTCATCCTGTACTCACACATTTGCCAGTCTTTTAATTTTCCTCTGTTCATTTGTCTTCCTGGTGTTTTCTATGCCCTGTCTGGCTACTTGCATCTGATTCCAAACATTCCATCCACACTGCTCTTCTCCTACCTGCACCTGTCCTCACCAGTCCTTCTCCTCTCCTGCCAAGCCTCTCCCCACAATGACCAGTACTGGTCAGGGATGAGAAGCTGTGTGCTTCTGCTGTTTTCAGTCTGCTAAACGCAGACCCTAGCCTTGAACACAAGAGTAGCTGGATATCTGTGTCATCCCTTGAGAGGGCTTTCTCCACATGCTTAAGCATTTGCAGGATTTGGATCTTTGATTCTGAGACCCTTGAGTCAGAGAATGCATCATTCTCTTTGCATGATCAACAGCACTTAAGGCAATTATACTCAGAAAATAATACTCAATATGCATATGCCTACATAAAAGCAGCATGACACTGACATTTCAAATGCAGAATTAAACTGATTTGGCCTTTATTTTCTAAGAGAACTTAAGACATTTTAAACAATATAGCATCAGGCAAGCAAAAGATTTCAATGATGGGAACTGGAAATGATTTGCAAGTTAGGACTCTCTTGGCAGTATGAGCAAAACTCCCCTGATTTCAGTGGAAATGGAGCAAGGCCATTAAACAATAACATTAAAAAGCCCATTCCAGGCAAACGGTATCTTTAGAGGTTTTTTGGGGGGATGTCACATATAAGAATGTAAGGAAATCTATTTGATCTGATGAAAAGAATCCAGCATTTCGAGCTAAGCAGGTAAAATACTTCCAGAGAAGTTACACTTGCTCTGTATTCAGCTAAGACATTTTCAAACCATCTCATACAAAAATACAAACTAATTATAATCTTTGCATCAAACAGGAAAACTGCCCAATCTCTGTGCTTTTGTTTCAGCTAATCTATGTTCACTGCACTCTTCATGCAAATGAGCACATTTGTTGCAAATGGAGTAAAATTACTTTGCTAATCATCTAGTATTTTATTACCAGAATTTCAGGCTTTAAATAGCTTGTTTGTGCTATACCTGTCTGCTAGCCATGATATAGCACATGGTATACTTTTGGTATCATCATGTTGGCTCTGCCAAGTCCGCTCTAGGCCAGGCAAGCAGGCTCTACACAACAGTTTTCCAGGGGATGCAGAAGGAAAGACTGGTCTTTCTTTAACTGTGTTTCTTTGCTGATCCGCAAGCTAGGAGAGTATTGTGTGTCCCTCCTGGTAGCAGTATGTCCTCCCAGTGTGTCCCCACAACACTTTGGGAAAAGGCTTTCACCCCCAACTCACAGTCCAAGTCCCAGGCAGGCTGCGTGGCACTTCTGGCTCCCTTTCTGTAGAGGTGAGAGTCCAGTGTAGCCAGTCTCACATACACTGACAGATGCAGCAATGCAGAGAAGGATGGAAAGGGTGTCTCATTTCTACCCTGCACCTGTACTCAGGAGCCAAAATAGGCAACAGCTGTCCAGACTCCACTGCAAGGCTGCTAAGGCAAAGCTGCAGGTATTGACCATGGTCTGAGCTAAGAAGCCTGCATCAAAAGCCCAGTAAAACTCTGCTACTGAGGCACATTTGTCAGGACACTCCCGCTACTACTCTCTCTGGCGTGAATAAGAAGGAACTTGTAGGAGCTTCTTCAGCACGCATTTAAAGAAAGCTATTCCAGGACCAGGGGAACTAGCAAAGCCTGGTTTCAACATCCATCCTTTGCCCAAAGCATACCTGCATGGACTGGTCAGACAGGCTTTTATGTGTACTGGACACTAGCTAAGTCCTGACTGCCCAGTCTTTAGTGGGGGCATGCCCTGAGATCCTTGTCCATGACACATTGCTGGATCGTTTGCAGAAAGATATGGGAACTCAGGTTATACTAAGACTTCTGCTTTGCTCCAGGTTTGGTTGACACAGGTCAGCAGTATGAATAAGGTCACACACATTTTGTTTCCTTATGTTCCCTTTCTTCCCCACCAGTAAAACTCTTCTCTGAGTAGGATGTTGAGATGAAAGTATACTGGAAGTCAGCTATTGTGAGCTTAGTGTAAGTGAACTATCACTCCCAGTTAGACAACTGTCTTGATTTTGTGTGTTTTTTTTACCGTGGAGTTTTCATAAAATGGCTTCATCGTGCCTCGCTCAGTGATGCTGCATGAGTTACAAGGGCAGATGGGATTTACAGCATTCTCCCCTGGCCCTGCCCTCTCTGCAGAAACTATCCCACAACAGGAAAAGTCCTCCTAGTTGCATCCAGTAACTCTTATTTTGTTTTGCCCCTGTACCTCCCTCACCGCAGCTTTGCCTTCCCTGAAGTGCTCTTCCCATCCCACCTGGGAATCATCTCCGCCCTCTACTGAAAGCCTCAGGAAGGAGGCCCAGTGCCCTCACAGGACTTCCCCAGACTCCCCTCCATTCACCCAGATCTGAAGAGCATGGAGCTCCTAAGCACCCCACAGGGACCTGCTTCTAGGAGGCCAAATAGGTGAATGAGAGGAGAGTGATTCTCCACATATTAATCTTTACGTGTTTCACACATTAGGCTGTGCTTTGTAAACCAAAGCTGTGTCCCATGCTGCTGTTCACCAATGGATTTATCACATGCAGGCATCTCGGTGCAAGTGCCTACACGAAGTGCTGTGCTGCAGTCTCCTCAGCAGTATGCATATGTTTACCTCCCGTGGCATATCTCCACAGGCTAGCCCAGTAAGTTTACGGGAAAGCAGGAGGGAAGCCTAGGATTTCTGTGCTGCGGCATACTGCCTAGCAGGATTAAACAGGCAACGCTGGACACTTCCTGTCAACACCCACAGCAGAAAGGAGGTGTTCACATCCTCACAAACATGTCAATGGCAGAGCTGCAGACAGCAAAAACCCAGTCATAACTGCATCTCCAGCTGTGGCAGTCCTCTTTAACTGGCCTCTGTCTTTTCTCAGCAGCTGTCTCCTGTGTCGCAGTTGTGAAAGGGGAGGACCAAGGACCTTCCTCCATTGACAAGGCACCTCCAGCATGGCTTTTGTGGAGGAACTAGGCTTCCAGTGCCACTGCCAAAAGTCCTGAGCAGTGATGTGCAAAGGGAGTTCATGTGCAGCCAAAATGCAAGAGGCTGCTCACCCACTCCTAAGCTGTTGCTCTGGGATGTTGACTCCAGCTGAGAGAGCTGCAACAGGCATGTTAGTCTTTTTAAGCATTTCTTCAAAACAAAAAGCCACCCACCATGCATGCAAATGTTTCCCCAAACCTTCCTTTCTGTCCTCATGCCTTGCATTTCTCATAAGTCAAGCACCTCTGGTAGTCTACAGCTGACTGTAGGAAGTACTACATGCAGGGACCAAGGCAGAACTGGGCTCAGTGGGTCTGTTTGTTGCTTTCTCTTTTAAAGCCCAGTTTTAGAGAATAAGATGTTGATTTCCATGGCCCTAGGTGTGATTCAGCAGCATGTTTTCTTTAATTTGATCTTGTGCCCAGCCACCCAAAGGGTCTACAGACATTACTCTGCTGTATACGAATGGTGACAAACTAACTTGTGCCACACCAGCAAGCTTTAACAACTGCAGACACTACACCACTCTCCAGTGCCATCTCTGGGACCACAGACTCAGCTTTTTCAGGGGACCACCCATACAAAAAGCTTTTGCAGCTCAGCAAAAGCTTGGGACCAGGTAGGGCTATTTTGACCCACTGGGAAGTCCTACAGCCTCCAAAGACAGCATCCTTCGAGCAGCTTTAATTTTTTGTATCAGGAAAAGTTCAGCTCAAGTCTTCCTATCTCACCAGATATAACCAGCTCTCAGGGTAACAGCTGCAGGGGATTTTGAGTGTTTTGAACCTCATGTCTTCCTGCTGGTGACCAATATACCAACCATGCAGTACTGGGTGCATATTTGCTGTGTGAGCTGTGCTGTGCCATGTTCTGCATCACCAGTGGTCTTTGCAGTAGACATCACCAAATATAACACACTACAGTGGTAAAATCAGAGGCATAAAAAAGGCATAAGTGATGAAAGTTTTACCATGTATAGTCAGTGTTGAGACTAAACATTATGCTGAATCCCATCTCTAGCGGCTAGCACCCTCATTCTTAAGCTGACAACAATGTCATGCAACAAGGGTGTGCTTTGAGCTATGGATCAAACTTGAGTTACACCTTAAGCTAGTGTCACGCTGAAAATGTGTCCTCAACACCCTGCCAGTAGGGAGGAAAATGGTGTTACACTGAGTTGGGGAGACAGCTGCTGAAGGAACAGGACTACTCCTCATAGCAACCCAAGCTTGTTATCAAATGTTGGGAGATACAGGTCCTTTGGGATGAACCTATATCCCCCATCAGGCAAAATGCAGGAATTAATGTTCACAGGCCTAGTTCTCAGTCTGAAGCCAGAAAAACAACTTTGGAAAGTAAGTCACCTCTGTGTATGTGTCCTATCAAATGTACCCGGCATGGGCCCACAGAGATCACAGCAAGGTCACAACTTTCACTTCAGGCCTGACAGGCAAGCTGAAAGTTTTGGGGAATCATCTGAATCATAACAGAAGCAATGGCCAAATAGGACCCTTCGTCATCAAATCTGGGAATCCTCAAACTATGGAGGCACTGAAGCTGGCATAGGTAAGGGCAGATGGCATTAAACCTCTCCTTCCAGTGATGCTTCTTGTATCTAACGTATAATACACAGCTACATAAAATAAAGCCAAAATTAACAACAGTTTTCAGCTGCGATGTTTATCTCTTAAAAAAAACAGTGACACAGTTGTTTTATTTCTTTTTGGTTAATTTTTTTTATTTTTGTTATGAAATCAATGACAAAGCTCTTTGACTTCAGGCAGTAGCCTGTGAAACAGTCAGTAAAAAACCAGCAGACTCAACTTTAAACATAACAAAAGCAGAGAATCCTTGAAAAATGTTGTCTGGAAGAGACCCCTTGAGCTCACCCAATACAACCTCCAGCCTACAACAGGGTCAGCTAAATCAGGTTGCTCCAAGGTGGGAAGATCTCCAAGGGTGGAGATCTGAGCCCCATCCCAGACAGTAAACACCTAGAGGAGAAAAGGCTCTACTGACCTCCTGGCAATGATGTCCCATACTTCAACTTGTGCCTGTTGCCTTTGGGGCTGTTGCCATGCCCTTCTGAGAAGAGTCTAACTCCATTGCATCCATGCCCTCCCTCCTGGGAGCTGACTACAGCCAAAAGGGCTCCCTGATGCTTTCTCATCCCCAGGCCAAAACAAGGCACCAATCACTGTGAACTTATGTGATTAAAGACTATTCATGATTAACACAAAGGTCTGGAGAGGGTCAGATGAACAAGGACATGCTGAGGATCTCTACTAACCTAATCGCTTAATCAGTAATTTATAGTAATTTATTTAGATGATAATCTAATCACTCACTAAGCAATTAGACAATTGTCCCTGGTGTGAGCCCACCACGATTAGTCAACCAAAGAAACTGCTCTCCTGGAACACCTTGCAAGCTGAAGGAGCTTACTGCCTGAAGGAGCACAGGACTCATTATGGGATGCACAGGGAAGAGCACTTGGGGATTCTGTAAAACTAATGGGACGTTTTTAAGGGGACTGATGGGACATGTAAGACATTATGTGATGCTTAGGGAAAGGACCAAAGGAGGGGAAAAAGAAGGATCAAGATGGCTCCGGGAGGAACAAACATGGAAAAGCAGAGGAAAAGTGGATAAAAAGGGCTGGTTGAGTATAAACAGGTTGCTAGTCAGTATATTTCTCTGATGGAGCCTTTCACTTCATCACCGCTGTGTGTCCCATCCTCTCATTAAATCCTACTTCTTTTTTCTTTTGACTGCAGTCTCTACTGTTAGTAGGTATGTGTGAACACCAGTGAACTTCAAACTGGACTCACCAGTAAGAGGTCTGAATACCAGCAACCGGAGCATGGCTGCAAACCTTGGGGGTTCCCCTGTCTGGGTGCCAGCAGCAGGGGAGGCCACTGGGATTTGGGCCAGGTGTTGGGTAAACTACCTATGCAAACACATGTATGAGTGTGTGTGTTCCTTGAATACTGATCAGCTGGGGAACAGGATCAGGCTGTCAGTGCTGCTCACGGTCCCCCTTGCTGTCCACTGAGGCTCCAGAGCTGTTCCCCAGCCCATGGGCCCCATCCTGCACCACTACGAGGCTCCGCCCAGCCAGCGGCAGGACTCTGTACTCGGTTGTACAGCCTGCCAAGGTCTCTCCAAAGGGTGGCCCTCCCCTCCAGCGTATACACCGCTCCCCCATTTGGTACCATCTCCAGACTTGCCCTGGTCTTGCTATCCCCTCATCCAGCTTAAGAAAGATCTTAAATTGCCTTGCCCTAGCATTGCCCCCCCGGGACACCACTGCTTACCAGCCAGCTGTGGCACCTCAGACCACTGAAGACAACCCTCAGAGCCCAGAGATCCAGTCCACCTTCAAGCCCGCTGATCCATAGCTCACCACTTGCGCACCAAGTACACCATGCTGAAGGCCTTGCTAAAGTCAAGTTGTCCAAGATCCAGTGCTCTTCCCTTCTCCACAGTATCTGTCATCTCTTCAGAAAAGGCAATCAGGCACCAATGGGCCAGGCACAACTTGTCCTGGTAAATCCCTCTTGGTCATTTCCCCTTCATCCAGTTCTTGGGAAATAGTCTCCCTCTCCATTGTCTGCCTGGGGACTGAGAAGAGGCTGAAGCAGTGCTAGCCTCATGAACATCCCCCGATCACAGCCTTTCACAGCTAGCGAGAGCAGCCTACAATGAGATCAGCCAGCTCCCTCTCCTGCCCCACTGACCAGTGAGACCATGGTGTCCTTCCCCTCCCTGTGCTGCTGAAGCACTCAGGGAAGATTTGTTTTTTCAGAGGAAGAACTTCATGGCAACTTGCATCTGTGGCCCTTCCTCCTGTGACTGTGCAGTTATGGAGATAAATCTTGTTTAATTTGCAAATGTTTTATGTGAAGAATTCCGAAAACTGCCCTGACCTTTACAGACAGCACCACATAGGAGCAGTGGCTTAGCATGCATTCATCACCTGCTGCAAAGGCAGGGGCACATGGTGTGGATGTTTTGCTGGCTTACGTAGAGCCAAGGAAAACTTGGGGTTTTTTTCCTACAGAGCAGAAATACAGATATATAGTATCTGAAATAGAAAAGGTTTTTTTTTTCTTAAACCTGAATTCATTTACAAGAGTCTTTTCTTAGCTCAAGCTTCATCACCTTCTGGATCTTTAGGACCATACTGGACATATGTTACAAGCTTTGAGTGGCAGTGAGCCACACCGACCAATGGTGATCTACTGAAATCTAGTAGATGAAGCTATAGACCACTGTAACTGGCTGAACCTGGCTCTGACCAGCAGCGAAGATGTTGAGTGGGAAAATTTACTGTGTGTCAAAACTTTATCCAAACAGAGAACTACACAACATCCCTGCTTAGAACGTATTTAAGGAGGAGTCTGTGCCTGTGCACAGGGTACTCCTGAGGAAGCTGCAGCTCAGGTTGATACCACACCGGAGCAGGGACAACAGAGGACTTGGACAGAAGAAACTGGTATGCTCAGAACAGCAGAAACCATCCCATGTACTATTCCTGCTCGACACATCGTTTGTCTCCTTGTCTGAGGGTTTGGGACACACTGAACATGACAACAGGAGTTGGGATGAGGAGGGAAGAGGAGCAGCTAACTAGTGAGATGAGAATTTGTGTTCAGGCATTTGCTTTCTCTGTACATTCAGATCAATTGACAAAACTTTGTGTTGATTTAAAATAAAATTATTTTTATGTAATTCCCCAGTTCAAGTCTGTTTGCCTGTGACATGAAGCAACTCATTTCTTCACTGCCTCAGCTTTGCATTGCCATTGCCCAAAAGCTGATGACGTTAATATAGTATTTCATTTGCCTATACCCAAAGAGAAAGGGTGAAAAAGAATAAAAATGGCAATTCTGAAGTTGAAACCACCGTGTTTTCTTGAGGTATCACCCAAACTCATCTGTTAACTCAAGACAGAGATGCAGTATAAGTTCCTCCTTCTTCCTTCCTTTCCTGGTCTTGAAGATCTAAATAACAGAGCTTTTCCAAGTAATTTATTTTCTCCTGGATTCAGTCTGGACATCTTTCAACTTCAGAGGAGAGAGGGGAAACTATGATTATTTAACTAAGTAATCTGAAGAATTGCAACCTTAATACACAGACAATAGATTAGATTCCACTATTTGATAAAATGTCCACGAGATACAGTAGAAGCAAAAAATATCAGAAGGAAGGAATAAAAGATCTTGTGAATGTCACCCCACATTGGTTTAGGATTCTGTACCCCAGAAGCAACTTCCCCTCCACCCCGTCTGTCTCTTTATTAACACCCTTTCTCTCTGCATCAAATCTCTTATAAACATATTCTGTATGAATGTTAGGGAGGATTGCTTAGGAATTAACCAAGTAAGCAGAGATGTTGATAATCCCCATATAGTTGCTAGGCAACAGGTAACCAGATAAAAACCGAGAATGATGAAAATGGTAAACATCTACAACATTCACAAATGCAAACTGTTTTAAATATTCCATAATTTGCAGTGAAAAATAATTTGTAAAAAGTATTTAATTTTCAAACTTCTAATAGGTCACAGTGAATGACATTAAGATCCAGTAGTCTCCTCTCCAGGTGAAGATGAACATGTGGCCAGGGTACTGAAAATTTTGTTGGTTTATAGTTGAAAATAAATTCATTATTAGTGATCAAGATGGCCTATTATTAATGTATAAAAACTAAAGGCCTACTTTTTGAGATTTGCTCTACCTGAAACATGAGATGAAAAGCGTATCAGTGATCCTAACAAATGTGCTGTCAGCTACATAGGGCTTAAAAGCTTTTTATTTTCAGATTTATAACAAAAGTTAAAGTCTCCTGTATGCTTCTTTTCTGCTACACCTCTAATACATTTAGATTAAATCCTATTGGCTGCTAACATGGACAAAAATATGAGGCAAAAAAACCCACATAAAGAATACTGGTACTCAGGATAGTCATCAATGTATTATCTTCTTGACAGAAACAAGGAAAACAACATTGTTAGGAATTAATTATAGCACATTCAAGTGAGGTGGCTAGACAGGTCACTAGGGGGAAGGTGATACAAACACACCTTTTGTTCTGCTGGTAACTTAGCCCATTAAACTATTTTCCTGCTCATGGCTCTTAACTCTCTACCCTAGTGTGGAGAACATTATCAAATGTTCAGTGCAGCTGCCACCAACCTGATTTAACATTTATACATTAATATGAAGAAACACAAGATTTTAGCAGCGAATGGACTCCATAGAAGATTCATTACTTTGTTAGCCCATTAGTGTTTCTTATCCAGTGCCTGAAGTCCAGATTGAAATCCATTACAGATAATAACTGCACTCATCTTACAAAGAAAATACTGCCTTTAAGTAGAAATGCTGCCTATGCAAAACAAACAAAAAAATCTCTTACCTTGGATATTTGCACAATAATTCAATAATTTAATAATAATTTCAATACACATGCTAGAAACAAAACAAACAACCCCCCAAGGCTAATGAATATAAGATCTTGTTAACAGCACCAAGAAATCCTACATATTTTTAGGATTCTGTAGTCTAAGAAGGTAAAAAGATTCTTTCAGTGCCCATGAGGCACTGGTCCGTATTTATATTAAGATGTACATTTTTTAATTCAAATCATGTAATATTGCCATTGTGTTATTTGGAGAGTGCTATAATGACAGCTATAGAACAAAAGTTATACATGAAAAAACAGTTTATTTCAATTCAACATTTTTAAAGCAAACTCAGTTTTAAAACAGGACAGGCCCTTCAAATCCTGATCTTGACTAAAATAAACAAGTGTACTCTTCAAATTCTGCACAACAATTTAAAGCTGTTATTTTCCTTCTTCCATTCCAGTGACACACTGGACACTGCAATGCAGAACTGTGTACCATACACTTATTTTCAGTCTTCCACTTTGTGAGAGTGGTTCTGATCCATGGCTGTGAAGAACAGGCAGATAGCCACTGTGATGAACACATGCACTCCCTCATAAAGTAGTTTTGGTGAGAAGACGCTCCATATGAACAAGTGGTAACGCAGACCTGTTACCAAAACAATGTAGACGGCAACTGGAATTGAACGCATTAGAGCGTAGCAGAAACAGCCGTGACCCACTGCCGCTGAATTCCTGGTAACAGAAACAGAGTTCATTCTCAGGCAAACTTTGTAAAGACATCGGAGTCTGTCCACTCTTTAGCATTATTTCACAACACAAATAATACAGATCTCCACTTCGTGTTAGAAAACTGATTATTGATGCAATAATGTAGCTAATAAAGCTTGTCCTTATCACCTCTATATATCCTATAATGTGTAAGTATGTTAAGTGTAAGCATAGCAACTGTCACCACAATAAAGGCACCCAGTAGTTCACCTCAAACTTAGAAGGTGCTGTGCTTTAATATACTTTGTCCTAATTGTTAAAGTCTCCATTAAGCAGTTTCAAGACAGCTTCATCTCTTGTTGGCCTTCCAGTGCCTTTCCACAGAATCTGGATGGTAAGAGGCAGAGAAGAAAGACTTCAGTACTCTTCAGAAAGCTGCCTAACCTGTACAATGGATAATCAGATGGACTCTGCTCCCCTTGTAAAGGGCATAAAACTTGCCAGAGTACACTGCTGCCCATAGCCAGTAACATTGTACAAGCAAAATAAAAATTGTGCTATTAGAAATATTTGCAAAGCTAGCTAACATAATGTTTTCCAGAGAATACCATATTCTTAGGCTTACATGAGCAACGCATTGCATTCCTGTCACGGCAGCTTAGCTCAGCTGGGCCCACAGTATTGCAAGAAATGTCTGCCCCATATGTAACCTACAGGGTCCAAATCTGCCACATTGATGTATTCTGGTGGGTGACAGGAGTCGGATGAAAATGGAAGTGAAAGGGTTTTCTGCACTTTTTGATTGCTCTCCCTCCCCTGACGTGCCAACTTACAGCAATGATGCTGGGTTGGCACATGTCCATTTTCCCCAAACTACATCTGCAGAGACTAATTCACACCAAATTCAGATGCTTACCTGTTCAGACAAAAGGAAGGAATAAAGCTATTTCACTGCAATAATAAGCAGAACATTTTCCTCTCTCCATCAAAATATTTTACATCATCAGTTCCCAAAAGAACACATTGACAAAAAGCAGAAATTATTTACATTGAAATCCTGAGCTGAGAATTTGTTCTGCTCCTCACAGTTTTTAATTCTGATCTTGTTCAAAGTAATAAAAATTTAAGATGACTAGCACTTCTGTGAGATGTAAATTAGTCACTTATGACTAAGTAAGCTACAAAATGCAGTATTTTACATAAACCATTAAACTTACTACTCTTTAAGTCAAAATAATTAGGATACAGTCCTGTTTTCCAGCAAAGTCAAGAGCAAAATTCCCAAGGCTTTCAGTGGAAGGAAGAACAGATCATGAAAGCAGAGTTGAAAAATAAGCTAAGAACAGCAGGTGTGAATGACTGCAAAACATACATTCAGTTCACAGAAAACTATTTCCCTCGCTGCTTAGCCAAGGAAACTGTGACTTGGAAGTGAACTAGGCTGCTCCCTGCTTCTGCATAACTATCTTAGTCTTCAGTGAGCTTGTGTAAATAACGAGCTTTATGTTTAATAACTGATTTTGTTGACAAGGATTAAACAAACTGCAGTTCACTCAGTCTTAGCTGTTTTCATACTGATATGAGTAAAAACAGTATTTGTAGTGGCTAGATGATACAACTGAATAAACAGAGGAAATGATTTTTGAGTCAGATAGGCAAACAGGCAATTTTTAAACCATTTTCTAGAGTAAAAATATGCATTTGATAGACTAGCTAGATGAAGGCTATCAGTGGCTGTGGTTATCACATTTATTAAGCTCAACGATGGGATTTGCAAGGGCATCCTAAAAGAGAGAAGTGAGACCGTCCATGAACTTATATATCCAAGTCTTTCAAGAGCCCTGCATTTTAAATTTAAATTTCCGTTCATGTCTTTTTCCCTAGTGTGTGCTCACCTAACAACACATTTAGTACCCTATTGTGAGAAAGCTCCTAATTGTAAACCAATGGTGTTAAAAATTTTAAAAATGGCTACTTTTTTAATTAGGAAGAAACTGGCTGGAAGATTATTTTGAATCAAATCTGTGTGTGTTCACTTCTTTGGCTCAAAAATTAGGTAGACATACTGGTTTAGATACTCGCATTTTATACTGGAATGAGAGCACACAGTAATCTTTACTAGTAACATTTAAATTCTGCCTTTTCACATTATGATTACTAGCAAATAATCCCCAAGTCAATAAGTAAATGGTACAATTATTTCTGTATTCTGGTACAGTAAAAATAATAAACTGTTTTCTGCTTATATAATATTTTTACTTCCAAAAGGTCTCAGCACTTGCTTCATCTCTCAACAAAACATAGACACCTACCTGCAGAGGGAGATCTTGGACAGTTTCACAGTACAACGCAGTGGTGCAACTTAGAGAAGGCAACAGAAGCACACTGTATCCACAAAGTTAAACTGTTAGTGGGGTTCAATAGCAGGATAATTTGGTTTATTTTGGAGCTGGTATAAGAGTATACACACGTGTCGTTGTGGAAATAGCACTGGAATAACTGAGCACAAGCAGTTAGACCTACTCAGTTATTCTGATGCTAAGGCAACAACTTAGTTCTTCAAGCACAGCACCATTCTTTCTTCTTGTTTCTGCCAGGCACTCATTTGCTGAATAGCTAAGAATAATGACTTTGTGTGCTCCTTCTGCTCATTCTACACACACAAAGTGACTGCAGGGTTCAGGGTTTCGCCAAGCCACAAGGAACACAGTGGCCAGGGATCAGGCTGCTGCTGGTAACATGAATGAGACAATCCAGGTAGTTCAGCTGCTTCCCTACTTATTCCAAAAGAAGTCACCAGGAGAGCACAAAATGCTGGCTGTGGCATGCCATTCATGTATTCTACCATTTATGAGCTGGATCAGCCAGTAATGAACAACTTTGCAACCTGTCAGTGCTGTTTCAGTGAAAACAACAGATTACAGGACACATCTAAAGCACCAACCTGTAACTACTCCATACTGAACCGTCTCTGCAGCCATTAATGCCTTTTCTTATTTAAAGGAGAAGAGCATAGAGGGATGTAAACTGTACACACTGCCTCCATGTTCTGACAGAACCAGCCCAATATTAAGGCCTCTGCATAATGCAGGAGTGAAAAAATAAGTACCCAGCCTCTAATACTGAGCTTATTTAGCAAGTTAGCTTCTGGGGACTTCAATGAGAAATCTAAATGTATTAAAAATCACAAAGCATATCCAAACTTCATGTGAGATTGACGCTGAAGATCGCTAGATCCAGAAAAAACAATGCCTTCGGAGACTTTTGATGCAAAGAACACTAGAGTCACATCACTGAACACGCCATATTTAGACTGCAAACATTAAGTATAGTCTAGAGCGCGTATTGGCTTTCAACAAAACTCCTCTCTTTTAACTGAATATTTAATACATAGGAAAATATGGCCAAGAAATTGTGCTAATAGGTTTTCCGCTTCTTTGGATCTCCTAAATCCTAATTGCCAATGTTTTGTCAACAAATCTTTCACCTCTCAATCCATCTCTAAGGTGTTATTAAAATGGGTAATACAAGGTTTGTAAAATGAAAAAATTATGATGCTAAAAACATGAAAGAAAAACAACTCTCTTCTTGTGAAAGCATGTCTCCCAGTTATACAGAATAGGTGGCAGATAGCACAAGTTTTGTAGTTTAAAATGCAAGCAAAAACCCTCTACAGACAGCCCTACAAATGCTTCCACATGGAATTTTAAAATACACTACTTTACGTTGTTCCAACCCTTGTTCTAACCCCCCAAATTTAATAAATATTTTAGACATATGCAAGCATTTGAGTGACAAATACCCCAGGATTGTAATTTTTCTGGGACTGGGGGAGGGGGGTCATGTCTGGAGGGTTTCAGTATGAAATGTGCTGAATCCTTTCAGTGAAAGTTATCCTCCATCATTTCTGCCATTCCGGCTCCTCTTTTCTAGCTGAATATCACTGCCTAGATTACCTCTTATTGGAGATACTGAATTTGCATATTTGAAGGCAATATTTACTGTATTAACATGTTTTACTGTGTCAGTGGCACTTTTCTTTCTAGGCTTTCTGCAGTTTCAGTTTGCAAGATCTCCCTGTTTAGCGCTCTCTGAAAAATAGTTGGCACTTTGTTTATCTGTTCTGTATATATTAATAAAGGGTGGCAGTCAGAAACAAACCCTGTAGCACTCCAAGTGTCTGTCTTCAACATCTTAGAGTATCTGCAAGCTATAAGAAATTTCTCTGATCTAAGCAAATATCAATTAGTTTAGCAGCAAGAACAAATTTGCTATGTCTCTCCCCCATGCCCTGCTCTCACCTATTGTAATTCTTACAGTGCTATTTTAGATTACAGCATACAATCCTGCATTGTCATGGAAAAACACTTTATATTTTAGCAGATCCAAGGGAACCAAGAGTCCTTTGGAAATTTACATGATCAACTCTCGTATAGGTTATCAATCAGAACAGCATTAATTCTGTAAAGTCACAATTTTTGACACCAAACTCTATCAATGGACAGATGTCAAAAAGGGCAATTGCCAGCAAGCTAAAAGGGTTGTCAAGTATTTTCTACAGCCATGGAAATGAAGGAACTTGGGGATGACCATTGATTTTCCTGTGCATCCTCTTTCCCAGTAAGAAAGGCAGAGAAGCTACAACTACCTGAGCAAGCTCAAGTGTCCATGGCAGTAAGTTACAGTGGACTGTAGTAGTATGTGTGGACTGTAGTATAGGGTTCAGCAGGTTCTCATAAGGACTTAGCTGTAAAAGGCTATTAAGACCTCAAACTTCAATTCTCTTCATTTCAGCATCAAGAGCAGGAAAAATAGTATCATATCAATGGTTTTGCCTGTTTTCACTGCTGGCATAATCAGTTGTGCTGGGAGCTTCCTGTCAGAAAGAGAAGTGGTCTCAGTCACCCAGCAGAGGTAACTCTTCTCAGTGGCATTCACTCCTAGCTAACCTGCTTAGAACAGAGCTCTATGTAAAACACAGGGCATATATCAATTAAGTTTCAGATTCCTTTTTTCCTTTTTCCCTTTTTCAGTCAGGCTTGGACCCTGAAAATAGTTCCAGAGGAACTCCCTAAATTGGATACCTAACAAAGATTTATGTTAGATTGCAAGTAGGAATTGAATTATGCTTGCATTGGACCAGAAGGTCTGAACAGCCACTCTGAATGGCTGCTATGATCATTTAACTGCTAGGGCAAGAAATCAATTGTACCTTTAGTAAAGCCTTCTAAAAATCTTGGCAACCTAACTGGAAAGACATTCACAGATCCAATTCACCCCCTGCATGAGCTCATTTCCCCAAATACTGATCCTGTGGCAATCAACATACAAAGGACTGGAAGCTCTCTGCTTTTCAGCTTCACTTGATCAATCCTCACCTTCCCTTATAGGAAACACTTCACAAGCTCACACATCTGTGTCTATTTCAGAATTGCAGGCAAAGAGATAGCTAAACTGCACTCTAGGCAACATGACCAGGTAATCTCTAGATTTCTTCACCACAAAGAAGCTACTCCTTTTCAGTAGGTACCACTGATTCAGGAAACCAGCAGTCTCCATGTAAGCTACGATGACTATTGATGAGTTCCAGTCATTCTTCAAAGACAGGATTTGCATGAAATCCCAAGTGCTCTGCTTGATACATTTTTCCTCACTACTTCTGTGGCGGGCCACACTGGTGTACATACAGTGACTGTTCCTGCCTGTTATCACTGCTTCAAGCTTTCCCATAAAGCTCTGTTCAGGTTAATCCCTAGCACGTTACTCTACCCAGCTCCAAGAAAACCAAAAAAGTTAAATCCGTCTATTCCTGTTGACACTGGCCCAGACTTTAAAGCAACAAGATATAACCAAATCATTAAAATTTCTAACAAGCAAAACATGAATCATAATTATTTCAAAGCCTAGCATTAGTCAATTTTCTGCAAGTATTCTTCCAAAATCCACTTAGCACTTCTGAAGACTTCAGGTAGAAAAAAGCCTGAAGCATTTTACATCAGCATCATACATGCAGGGAATAACAAGGGAACTTATAGCTTGACTTTCTGTTAAGGTGCATCTACAGGCTTTCCTGCCCACCTTTGTGAACAAACAGCTCTTTATCGTCTTAGCTAAAGGTGTAAAGAAAAATTGCATCTGACGATTGTTCTGGACAGGCAGGCTCTGAAGAGACTTAAAACAGACTGTTACCATGTTATTTAATTAAATTCAAACTTAGCAGTTTAGAATATACCAGTCTAACAGGACATGTGAACAGCATCACAAGGCATTTCTAGAGAGGTGAGGCACAAGTTATTTAAGTAATGGGTAGGAAATTATTTAAGTAGGGGTAGGAAACTGGCCAATGAGGCCGCACTCAGAGGTTGGTGATCAATGGTTTTTACTCAGGCTGGCAGCCTGTCACAAGTACCATCCCCCAGGTCCTGATACTGGGCCCCAACCTGTTCAACATCTTCATAAATGATCTGGATGATACGACTGAAAGCACTCACACCAAGTTTGCTGATGATACTAAACTGGGTGGTGAGGTGGACACATCAGAAGGAAAAGCCATCTTACAGAGAGACCTGGACAGGCTGGAATAGTGGGCTAGCAATAACTGTATGAAGTTTAACAAAGGTAAGTGCCAAGTCCTGCACCTGAGACAGAATAACCAAAGGGCCTAGTACAGGCTAAGATCTGTGTGGCTGGGGAACAGCCTTGCTGAAGGGGACCTGGAGGTGCTGGTGGACAACAAGCTGAACATGAGTCAGCAGAGCGCTGCTGCAGCAACAAAGGTAAATTAGCTCCTGGGCTGCATCCACAGGGGCATTACTATCTCTATAGAAATGTGATCATCCCACTCTACTCGGTGCTTGTCAGGCCATACCTGGAGTACTGTGTTCAGTTCTGGTCCCCACTATTCAAAGAAGATGCGGACAGACTGGAGAGGGTCCAAAGGAGGGCCGGAGATGTTCAAAGGGCTGGAGAGCCAACCCTACAAGGTAAGACTGGAGCAGTTAGGGTTTCTTCTCCCTGGAGAAGAGAAGGCTTAGGGAGACCTCATCACAGTATTCCAATACCTACAGGGTGCTACAAAGAGGACAGAGGTGCTCTCTTCACCAGGTACCACATGGAGAAGATAAAAGGCAACAGATACAAGTTGCACCGGGAGAAGTTTCATCTCAGGATAAGAAAGACATTTTTTACAGTGAGAAGAATCAATCACTGGAACAATCTCTTCAGGGATGTGGTACAGTCCCCATCACTGAAGGTTTTCAAGATGTGACTGGACAGGATGCTAGACGATCTCATAGAGACTCCCCTTCCCATGGAAGGTTGGACCAGATGATCTTTCAAGGTCCCTTCCAACCTGGCCTGTTCTATAGGTCTCTCCTCAAATTACTCCTGCCACCCCAATAACATACACATTTGAGAAGAACTTGTGCACTTCAAGAAAAGGTGTGAGAAAAGAAGACAGAAAAATCCTGGATAAATGCAGAAGGACAGTATCCCATGTACAGTCCTATCCATAGCTACCAGAACTAAGAAGTCAGCTTATGTTGGCCACAGAACAGAGGACAGAAAACTAATGGTGAAAAAGAAAAAAACCTGCAAGTAAGAACTGTAAGACAAGGCCATTAACAGCAAAAAGTACAGGTTACATCTAGAAACATTTCTACAATAAAGAAGCATGTAAGCAAAAGTCTACAAATATGGTCCTCTCTTTCCAGAAGTGCTCCTCTGAATGGCCCTGCTCTGCCTTCAGCAGTAATATAAACCACTGAGAACCCAGCATCATCATGCAGCCGTTACTAATTGAAGAGAAGACATAAAGTTGGTACTGTGCTTCAATCTGAAGATTTCTGTTCCAGAATTAACAGGGAGGAATATCCAAAGTACTGAAGAGAAAGGGGAGAGAATTCCTTCAGTGCACTGTGTATACTTCATGCAGTGTATGAGAATATTGCCCCCAACTTTCTTCACAGCTTTTTCTGGTGCAATGTGCAGCGGATTCATCTTCACAGACTCATTATTCCTTGTGGTGCAATGAGATGACTTCTGGGATTATGCAAGGATACTCTTACTGAGCCCAAGTATCCTACATACTTTTTACTTTGGCAAGTTTATAGGAGTGTTGGACTTACAAATAATTTGCATGAAGTTGAATCATTAAAAACAATACTCAATGTTAGCATAAAGACTGTAGAGCTCCACATGCTTTGTCTTGCAAGCAAAATGGATTACAGCAGGATCTGTAAACCCATACCCTAGGATCTCTGCAAAGGATGAGACAATGCTAATACCATGAAGCACAAAAGGAACAGTAGACAAAAATGGTTTCACCTTGACAAGAAATTAAGTGCAAGACCAATTTGATTATTGAGGAAGATACCTTGGTATACTAGCTGCAGACCGTCTTCCTTACCGGACTCTAGCTAAGGAGAATGAAGAAAAATCAGCACAGGATTTTCATGCCGTAGCTTTGGTCATACTGTAATGCTAATCTTGGCTCTGACACAGAAAATGTAATGTAAACACACAGGACACAACTTTCAGAAGATTGCAGATATTACTTTACAGTTTGCATATGTTCAGTGGCCAAGGAACCTAAAAAGACAGCTCTGAGGAAAATGTTGACATCACCTGTTGGACAGAGAGAGGGAGAGAGAGAAAAGGAGACAGAAAGAACGAGGGTGATAGCGAGGGAAAGGGAGAGATTGAGAGCAAAAAGGGGAGAGAAGAGCAGAGACAGCTGAGAGTGCAGTAGGGGGAAGGCAAGGGAGAGAGAGGAAGCAGGAGAAGTGAGAGGGAGAAAATAAGCAAAAGTAAGAGTGTGAGCGAGGAGAAAGGGTGTGAGATACAGGGAACAAGCAGGATGAAAGATGGGGAAAGAGAGAAAGAAGAGCAGAGACAGGCAGGGAGGGAACATAGGAGAAAGGGGGGGAGATGGAGCAAGATGGAGACACGGGGCAGGGGAGAGAGCGCATGGGGAGAGGAAAAGAGAGAAAGGGAGAGTGAGAAAGGGAGACACAAACGGAGAAAAACAGAGAGTTGGCGGGGGGGTAAGAGCAAAAAAAGGCTAGAGACATGGAGAGACAGAAAGGAAGCCTAAAGAGAGAGACAGACATGGAGGGAGAGACACACACAAAGGGAGGAAGAGGGAGAAGGGGCAGGAAAGAGAATGGGAAAGAGATGAAAGGCTGGGGGGTTTATGGAGAAAGAGAGTGTGAAAGCAAATGAGTGAAAAGAGGAGAGAGATAAGAGTGTGGAGTGAAGAGCAGCGAAAAGGAGCAAGAGAGTAACAGGGAAGGGAAAAGGCAGAAGGGGACTGGGGGAGAGAGAGCGCAATTGGGAGAGAGACTCGAAGAGACAGAGAGAGAAATTGAGAGGGAGATAATGAGAGATTGACCAAAAAGGCAAGGAAAAGGGAAAAGGAGAAAGAGAAGGGGGGTGGGGGCGGGGAGGGAAGACAGAAAGACAAAGGTATGCAAAGAGACCATGATAAAGGGAATGAGATCAAGAAAGGAGGACAGAGAAAGAGGGATGGAGGGGAGAATGGGGAAGAGAAAATTGATAGAGAAAGGCAGAAGAAAGGAAAAGTGAGGGAGAGGGGGAAAGCAAGAGAATGAGAGAGGGAAGGAAAGAGAAAGAGGGCTAGTAATAGGGAGAGAGAAATGGAAACAGAAGGAATGGGGACAGGGTGAGAGAGACAAGGAGAGTGAGAAAGAAAAAGAGACAAGGGGAAGGGAAAGAAAAACAGAGTGGGGAAAAGAGTGGGAAAGAGGAAAAGACAAAGGGGGAAAGAGAATGTGCATGAAGGAAACTGTATGTGCAAGGGAAATAAAAGAGAAGGAAAGGGGAGAAGCTGGGCAAGTGAGAGAGGGAGGGGAAAGAGAGTTGGAGAGAGAAAGAGGGAAAGACAGCAAAAGAGCACATGTTGGCATGAGAGAGAGATGAGGTGGAGACAGAGACCGGTAAAGAAGGGAGCACAGAGTAAGGGGAGAGGGAAAGAGACAGGAAGGCAGAGAAAGAAAGGGAAAAGAACAAAAAAGAACACAATGGGCAGAGTGACATCAGGAGAGACAGGGAATGAGCAGAGGGGGCGTGAGAGAGATGAGGGGACTGAGTGGGAAAGAGGAGAGAAGACAGGATTGAGAGAGATGGGAATAAAGAGGAAGAGACAAAAGTGGAGTGAGACAGGAAAGGCAGAAAGAAAGAGCAAGCAAGACAAAAAGGTAGGCAAAGGGAAAGAGAGCAGGGGAGAGGGAGAGAGACGTGGAAAGGAGCATGTGGGATAGACAGACTGAGTGAGAGGCAGAGAGACCGAGACAGAAGCCAAGGCAAAGAAAGCCAGAGTGTGACTGAGAGAAAAAAGAGCAGGTAGAAAAGAGTGAGCAGGAAATAAAGTGAGTCAGACAGAGGGAAAGAAAAGCAAAGGTAAGACAGCAAGCAAGAAGGAAAGGAGAGGGAGAGGGAAAGAGCAAGCATAGGCAGAGATTGACAGGGAGTGAACAAGAGAGAAGGATGCAGAAGCAAAGAGGCAGAGGGAAAGACAGTGAGTATGAGGTAACAAGATCAAAAGGGAAAGAGACACAGTGGAACAGATTCAGGGTGACAAGGGAAGAAAGGGGCCACAACAGGGGTAGAGAGAGCGAGAACAAGAGAGGGGAGCAGGGAAGTGAAGAGGAGAGAGTGAGCAAGGAGGCAAAAGGCAGAGGTAAGGACAGCAAGGGAGAGGGGGAAAGAGTAAGGGGGGGAAAGAACAGGAGAGAAGACAAAGGAAAACTATGACTTGGAAAGACTGATTATGAGAGAAAGGGAAAGAAAATAATGGAGAGGGAAAGACAGAAACAGGTAATCTCTTTACTTCTCTGGCAGGGGAAAAAACAGAGGTATTTAAAAGACGAGTAGACGTGGTGCTTGAGGACATGGTTTAGTGGTGGACTTGGCAGTGCTAGGTTAACGGTTGGACTCTATGATCTTAAGGGTCTTTTCCAACCTTAACCTATGATTCTATGACAAGGTAAGGGAAGCCACAGGGCTGTGGATCTGAGGAAGCTCCAGCAGTTTCTAATGTGTTCGGTCAGCTGTCCTTGACCCAGGGTGCCTGAAGCCTTGTTACAGCTCCTGCCTGGTAAGAAAGGGTCAAGCACCTGTATAGCTGGTAGGCCTAGAGCATAGCTAAGAGACACAGCATCTTGTGCAGAAGGGTGCAATGAATGGATCCTCATCTCAATTCAGACTAGCCTAAACATTCTCAGGCATGGTAGTGACACACCAGAGCACATTCTCCAGCAGCTCTTGGAGCAGCTGTCCTAGATTGAGTTTTGGATAGCAGATGCAGGCCTGCAGGTCCCCAGCTGCAGGGATTGCACAGGGCCTCTCCCTAAGGCTTGCAGAGATGGTCTTTCCTGCAGCACATACGCTGTTGTGGAAGAGCTCTGTCACCAAGTGGAGGAGTTATGGGAGGAAGTTAGCAGGCTTTACAGCATGACAGAGGATGTAAAAGAGACGTGATCTTCTCAGAGACCCTATAGCTTCAAGGGCCCTGGACCACAACTGGAGTGCAGGCACAGGAAAAGTCTGTTCCTAGCAGAATAGTAAGTGAAAACTGTGGAAGGCCAAGGCTGGAAGACGGTGACTTCTGGCACCAAGAGGAAGGCTCCTGCTCCACCTGAAGGCTTTAAACTATGGAACAGGTTCACTGTCTTCAAAGCTGAGGAGGATCTAGGTGTGATTTTGAGAGAGCTTATAGGTAAGGATTAAAGAGCAGACCAGTACAGGTGACATTGTAACGGGTGTCTGCTATAGGCTGCCTGACCAGGAAGAACAAGTAGATAAGACCTTCTACAGACAGCTATAAGTAGCCTCATGTTTGCAGGCTGTGGTCTTCATGACGTACTTCAACCACCCCAACACAGAATCATAGAATCGTTTAGGTTGGAAAAGACCTTTAGGATCATCAAGTCCAACCATTAACCTACCACTGCCAAGTCCACCATGAAACCATGTCCCCAAGCATCACACCTACACATCTTTTAAAATACCTCCAGGGATGGGGACTCAAGCACTTCCCTGGGCAGCCTGTTCCAATGCTTGACAACCCTTTCGGTGAAATTTTTCCTATCCAATCTAAGCCTGCCCTGGCGCAGCTTGAGGCCATTTCCTCTCATCCTATCACTTGTTACTTGGGAGAAGAGACCGACCCCCACCTTGCTACAACCTCCTTTCAGCTAGTTATAGAGTGCGATAACGTTTCCCCTGAGCCTCCTTTTCTGCAGACTAAATAACCCCAGCTCCCTCAGCTGCTCCTCATAAGACTTGTGCTCTAGACCCTTCACCAGCTTTGTTGCCCTTCTTTGGACATGCTCCAGCACCTCAATGTCTTTCCTGTAGTGAGGGGCCCAAAACTGAACATGGTATTCAAGCCTCATCAGTGCCGAGTACAGGGGGACAATCACTTCCCTAGTCCTACTGGCCACACTACTTCTGATACAAGGCAGGATGCTATTGGCCTTCTTGGCCACGTGGGCACACTGCCGGCTGGCTGTTGACCAACACCCCCAGGTCCTTTTCCTCCAGGCAGTTTTCCAGCCACTCTTCCCCAAGCCTTGGGGGAGTTGTCCCTCCAACATCTGCTGGAGGGACAACACAGCAAGGCATAAGCAATCTAGGAGGTTCCTGAAGAGCATTAATGATAACTTCCTGACCCAAGTGACAGGGAGGCCTATGAGAAGAGGTGCTCTGCTGAACCTCATATTCACAAACAGGGAAGGACTTGTCAGAGTTGTGAAATTCAAAGGCAACTTTGGCTGCAGTGACCATGAGATGGGGACTTCAGAGAGGAGGGAAGAGGGCAAAAAGCAAGATCACAACTCTTGACTTCAGGAAAACAGATTTTGGCCTCTCCAGGAATCTGCTTGAAAATCCTATGGGAAAAGATGCTGGAAGGAAGAAGGGTCCAAGAAAACTGGCTGATATTTGAGGATCACCTCCTCCAAGCTCAAGAGCAGTTTATCCGAGTGAGCAGGAATTCAGACACAAATGCCAGGAGGCCTGCATGGATGAACAAGCAGTTCCTGGCAAAAGTCAAACATGAAAAGGAAGTATATAGAAGGTGGAAGCAGGGACAGGTAACCTGGAAGGAATACAGAGACAATGTCTGAGCATACAAAGATGTAGTTAGAAAAGTCAAAGCCCACCTGGAATTGAATCTGGCAAGGGTTATCAAATGCAACAAGAAGGGCTTCTATACAAGTACATGAGTGGGAAAAGAATGACTGGGGAAAATGTGTTCCTGCTGCTAAAGGCAGCAGGGGACCTGGTGACACAAAACATGGAAAATGCTGAGGTACTGAATACCTTCTTCACCTCAGTCTTTGCTAATAAGACTGTTCTTCGGAAATCTAATCACAGACCCAGAGAAAGTAGACAGCAAGGAAGACTCACCCCTTCTGGAAGAGGATCAGGTTAGAGAATACTTAAGCAAACTGGACATACATAAATTCACGGGCCCTGATGGGATGCACTCATGAATACTGAGGGAGCTGCCTGATGTCATTGCAAGGGCACACTCAATCTTTGAATGATCATGGGAATTGAGAAATGTGCCTGAGGACTGGAGGAAAGAACTGTCACTCCTATCTTAAAGGAAGACCCACAGAACAACAGGCCAGTCAGCCTCACCTCAGTCCCTGGGAAGGTGATGGAACAAGTATTCCTGTAAACCATTTCCAGGCTCATGAAGGACAAGCAGGTGATCAGGAGTAGTCAGCATGGATTCACCAAGGGGAAGTCATGCTTGACCAACCTGATAAACTTCTACAATGAAACTGCTGGCTTAGTAGATGAGGGGAGAGCAGTGGATATAGCTTACCTAGACTTCAGTAAGGCTTTTGACACTGTCTCCTATAAGATCCTCATAGAGAAGCTAATAAGTGTGGGCTGGAAAAGCAGACAGTGAGGGGGACTGAAAACTGGCTTAACAGCCAAGCCCAGAGGGTGGTGAACAGTGATGCAAAGTCTAGTTGGAGGCCAGTGACTAGTGCTGTAAGGATCAACACAGGGTCCAATACTGTTCAACATTTTTGTTAATGACCTGGATGATGGGGCAGAGTGTGCCGTCAGCAAGTTTGCTGATGATACAAAACCAGCAGGAGAGGCTGATACACCAGAAGGCTGTGCTGCCATTCAGAGGGACCTCAACAGGCTGCAGAAATGGGCCAACAAGAACCTCAAGAAGTTCAACAAAGGGAAATGCAAAGTCCTGCACCTGGGGAGGAACAACCCCTGGCACCAGTACATGCTGGGGGCCACCCAGCTGGAAAGCAGCTTTTCAGAAAAGGACCTTGGGTCCTGGTGGACACTAAGTTGTCATGAGCCAGTGTGCCCTTGCGGCTGAGGACAATGGTACCCTGGGCTGCATTAGGAGGAGTGTTGCCAGCAGGTTGAGGGAGGGGATCCTTGCCCTCTCCTCAGCACTGGTGAGGCCACACCTGGAGTGCTGGGTCCTGTTCTGGGTTCTCCACTACAAGAGAGATATGGAGCTACTGGAAAGAGTCCAGTGAAGGGTCGTTAAGATGATGAAGGGACTGGAACATCTCTCCTACGAGGACAGGCTGAGATAGCTGGGATTGTTTAGCCTAGAGAAGAGAAGGCTCAGGAAGGATCTTATCAAAGTATATAAATACCTGAAGGGAAGCTGCAAAGAGGATGGAGCCAGGCTCGTGGTGCCCAGTGACAGGACAAGAGGCAATGGACACAAACACAGAAGTTCCCTCTGAACATCAGGAAACACCTTTTTACTGAAAGATGACTGAGCACTGGCACAGGTTGCCCAGAGAGTCTGTGGAGTCTCCATCCTTAGAGATATTCAAAGCCATCTGTACATGGTCCTCAGCAAGAAGCTCTAGGTGGCCCTGCTACAGCAGGGGCGTTGGACCAGATAACCTCCAGAGGTCCCTTCCAACCTCAACCATTCTGTGAAGAGCGTATGAGAATGAAAGGAAAGGAGCAAGAGGAAAAGAGGGGGGCAGGGCATAGAGGCAGAAGGAAAGAAAGTAACTGAGAGAGAAAGAGGCAGAAGGAAAGAACAAGAGGGAAAGGGAGTGTCAAAAGAAGCAATCAAGATTGAAAGACAGGAATAGGAAAAAGTAGCTGGAAGGGGAAAGAGCGAGCAAGAGTGGAAGAAAGGCAAAGGAAGAGCAAGCAAGAGGGGAAAAGTTATCAGGCCAGGGAGAAAAAGAGAGAGAAAGGGAAAGAAAGACAGAAGGAAAGAGTGCAAGGGTGGAGGAAAGACAACAATTGACACGGAAAGAGATAATAAGAGAGAGAGGCCAAGCAAGTGGGAAGGCAAAAATGGATGTGAAAGAATATCAGCAGGAAAGATGGTGAGAAAGTGAGACAGCAAGAGCGACCGAGACAGAAGGAAAGAGAGAAAGAGAGCCCAAGGGAAAGAGCGATGAGTAAACAAAGGGAGCACGAGGGAATGAGAAGCAGACAGGAGAGACTGTGCAAGTCAGAGCAATTGGGAGGGAAGGTGAGACAGAGTGGACACTGGGCAAGAAGTGAGCTGAGACAGAGGGAAAAAATGAAAAACAACATGTGAAAGCAAAACAGATCAAGCAAGAGGAAAGGAGAGGCAGAAAGGGAGAGTGAGAGGGGACAAGACAGCATAACAGAGTGACACAGGAGAAAGAAGGGAAGAGCGAAAGAGAGCAAGTAAGTGGGTGTATAAGAGCAAGAGGCAGACAAGCAGAAGGAAAGAGAGCAGCTCAGAGGGAAAGAGAAACTGATCCAAGAGAGAGGCAGAGGGAAGCTAAGTGAGTGGGAAAGAGAGAGGGATGTAAAGGCAGAAGAAAAGAGACAAAGAAACCAGGAGGAAAAGGGAGTGAGTTGGAAAGATTGTGAGAAGGAAAGAGAGGAAGACGAAAAGGGAGTGAGAGCAAAGAAAAGCAAGAGGCAAAGACAGCAAACAATAGGGAGAGGGAAAACAAAGAAAAGAGAGGGGAAAGCAAGCAAAAGAGGGAAAGAAAGATGGGAAAGTAAGCAAGAGGGCAAGGGCAAGAGCAAAAGGGAATGAGTGAGAGGCAAGGACAGAGAGCCAGCAAGAGAGGTGGAGTGTGAGGGAAGACTAGAGGGGAAGTGAGAGGGAAAAGAGGGAGTGAGAGGGGAAGCATATTATGGGAGGGTATTAGGAAAGAGTAAGTAAGAAGGAAAGAATGAGGAGGAGAGTGAGGGAAAGCAATGAGAAGAGGGAAAGCACATAAGAGAGGGTAAGCACCTGCAAGGCAGAGAGCATGCCTAAGAGAGAAAGCACACATAAGGGATAAAGACTGTGTGTAAGATGAAGCAAGTGGGAAAAAGAGAGAGAAAACTTAAGAGATCAAGAAAAAGGAAAGAGCAAGGGAAAGTGCATGTGCAGGACAGGGAAACCATGTATGACAGAGGGAGAGCATGTGACAGAGAGGGTAAGCATTCATGTGAAAAAGAGGAAAGGGTACATAAGAGAGAGGGCAAGAACATGCAAGAGAGAGGGGAAGAGCACATGTAAGAAACTGCACGAGAAGGAAAGTACAAGAAAGGGAAAGCATGTGAGAAAGGGGGGAAACATGCAAGAGAGGGAGATTTGAACAAGGGGGAAAGAGTGCATGACAGAATACACACATGAAAAAGATGGAAAGCTCAAGAGATCAAAGAAGAGGGAAAAGGCAAAAGAAAGGAAGCAAGAGAGCAAGATAAAAAGTGAAAGACTGAGAAGGAAAGAATGAGCAAGAGAGAAATTGCAAGAATAACAAACCACATACAAGTGGGAAAATGTGCATGAGTGTGGAAAACCATGCATAGGAGCAAGGGGAGATGCATGCAGAGAGAGAAGGGACACACAGAGAAAGGGAAAGCCCATGAGAGCAAGAGGGAAAGCATGCAAGAGAAAAGGCACAAACAAGAAGAGGAGAGCATGTGTACAAGGGGAAGCATGTAAGAGTAGGAAAGCGTAACACAGAGAGGGAAAGTGTGTGAGACTGACAGAAAACGATCATGTGTTCACAAGTGAAGGAAAGAATGCTCAAGATAGGGAAAAAAAGGGGAAAGGCAAGACAGAGGTGGGAAGCACATCTGCACATGGGAGAGGGAAAACACAACACAAAGGTAAAGGCCACAACAGAGAGAGAGAAAGCATGTGACAGAGAGAGAAAGCAAAACTGCACATGAGGCAAAAGAGAAAGTGGGACAGAACATGCAAGAGGGAGGGCACATGTCTGAGAAGACATGAACACATATGCAAGGAAGTGTGGCAAAAGGAAAGAGGCAACATCCGCCACTGAGAGGCAGAGGGAAACCGCAAGATAGAGGGGGGAAGCAGCAAGAGAGAGAGTACCAGAGACGGAAGGGGTGTGCACAAGAGAAAGCTGGCAAGACAGAAAAAGAAAGTGCGCAACACAGAGAAAGCAGGCGGGTGGGGTGGAGAGGTAGAAAGCATGTCTCTGAGAAAGGAAAAGCACAAGAGGCAGAGGAAAAGCATAAGAGAGTGAGAAGGAAAAAGCATGCAAGAGAGGGAAGGAGCGCGTGAGGGGGAGAGAGGTGGGAAATGCCCCCAAAAAAGGGAAAGCATGCAAAAGAGGAAAACAACACACAAGAAAGAGCAAGCAAGGGAAAACGTGAGTGGGTGAGATAAGCAAAGCATGCAATACAGAGACAAACCATGAAAGAGGGACAGTGTGAGCAAGGAAGAGACATCATGAGTGGGAGGGGGAGGCAAAGCACACACAAGACAGGTAAAGCTACTCCAAGAAAGATGGAAGAGCAAGAGAGCAACAAGAAAAGAGTGACAGAGCAAAAAGTGCACAGGAGAGAAAGCTTGTGTGAGAAGGAAAGCAAAAGAAAGACAGACATAAGAAAAAAGGCACAAGAGTGGAAAAGCATGCAAGAAAAAGTGGGAAAGTTTGATAAATTAAGAAAAGAGCAAGAGGGAAGGAATGAGATGGTGAGAGTAAAACAGACAGGGAAACTGCACGGGAGAGGGAAAGAACATGAGACAGGAAAACCACACACAAGAGAGGAAAAGCACACAGTAAGAAAAAAGTGTGAGAGCAGGAACGCCTGCAGAAGCATGAGAGCAAGAAAGATTGAGAGAGTAAGCGCACAAGAAGGAAAGGACATGAAAGAGCAGAATCATATGGTGGGGCAGGGGGGCATGCAGGAGAGAAACCACAAGAGGGAAAGCACATGTGAGGGGGAGAAAGTCAGCATGTGTGTGCAAGAGGAAAAGCATGCATGAGAGTGAGAAGAAACATGTTGCAGTATACTCACCACAAAAGGAAAGAATGTGCAAGGAAGACATATATCATGTGAGGGATGGAAAGCCCAAGAAAAGAGATGGAAGGCATACACATGACAGGGAAAGGACATATGCTAGACAGAGAGGAAAACATACTAGAGAGAAAGGGAGAATGTGCAAGACAGAGGGCGAAGGCATGAAAGAGATGTAAAGAACAAGAGTGTTAGAGTAAAGGCAAGAGAGAGGGGGAAAGCATGTCCGCAAGAGAGTGTCGAACAGCATTAAGAAGCATGAGACAGTGAGTGGGAAAGAGTGCTACAAGAGAGAGGGGAAGAGTGCATGAGAAAGAAAACAAGAGAAAAAAACTGCATGCAAGGGAAAAAAGCCCCAGAAGTCAAGAAAAAGACAAAGAGAGAAAAGTGAGAGAGCATGAGGTAACAAGCAAGAGCGTAAGAGGGAAAGCATAAGATGGAGTGGAAAAGCATGCAGAGGAGAAGCGCACATCAGAATTCTTGAGAGCTAAAGCATGAGAGCGAGCGTGTACTGGGTCTGGCTGGGATGGAGTTCACTTTCTTCATAGCAACTCATATGGTGCTGTGGTTTGGATTTGTGATGAAAACAGCATTGGTAACACACCAATGTTTTAGTTATTGCTGAACATTGTTCGCATATCATCAAGGCCTTCTCAGTTTCTCATGCTGCCCCCCCAGTAAGCAGGCTAGGGGTGCACAAGAACTTGGGAATGGACATGGGACATCTGGCCCCAACTGCCCAATGGGATGTCAGCAATAACAGCTAGGGGAAAAAAGGAGGAAGGGGGATGTTTGTGTTTACACTGTGTCTTTGCAAGTAACCATTATGCATGCTGAGGCCCTGCTTTCCAGGAAAGTGGCTAAAAATCTGCCTGACAATGGGAAGCAGTAAATAAATTCCTTATTTTGCTTTGCTTGCACACATAGCTTTGCTTCACTTATTAACCTGTCTCTGTCTCAATCCACGAGTTTTCTTACATTTGCCTTCTGATTCTCTCCCCCATCCCACTGGGAGGGGAGCAAGCAAATGGCTGTGTGGTGCTTAACTGCAGACTGGGGTTAACCTGCAACAGAGGGAAAATGCATGAGACAGGGAAAGTCTACACACAGCAGAGAGGAAAAGGACGAGAGAGACTGAAACATGCAAGAGAGAGACAAGCAAGTAAGAAGGAAAGCACACAACAGATATGGAAATGGCATGCACAAGAAAGGAAAAACATGTACTGGAGGGACAGCATGTGAGAAGGGGAAATAATGCAATAAAAAGCATGAGAAAGTGTGACAGAGAGGAAGGGAAAGAGTGCACAAGAGGGGAAATTGCATGAGAGAGACACAAAAAGCCCAAGCCAGCAAGAAACGGCACGCAAGACAAAGAACATGCACAAGAGAGAGGAAAAGCCCTCACATGCAAGAAAGAGGGAAAGAGCATGACAGAAAGAGGAAAAGGGCACAACAGAGGGGGAGCACAAGAAGGGGAAAAAGGAAAAGTGCATGCAAGAGAAAGCGACAGTGTGCATGTGCGAGAGAGAGCAAATGCCCGAGATTAAGGGAAATAATACACAAGACAGGGGAAACTACACAGAATCTATAAGGAAAAGCAGACACATGAGAGAGAGGTAAAGATAGAGCATGCATGAGAGAGGGGGAAAGCATGCAAGACAAAGTATGTGCAAGAAGTAAATGAGATACAGGGGAAGCCTTAGACAGAGGAAGTGTGCAAGATAGGAGATGAAAGTAAGAGTGTTAGCAAAAGAAAGTGCAAGGCAAACAAAGCACAAGAGAGAAAAGCACACATAAGGTATGTGACGTGCAGGGGAAAGTGCAGACAGAGCAGGAAAACAGACAAGGGAGAAAGGGAAAGCAAGATGACAGAGAGAAAGTACTTGTGACAAAGTATGTGACAGAGAAAGGGTAAATGTGCCTAAGAGAAAGAAAACAAGGGAGAAAGACAGGAAAAGTGCATCCATGAGAGAGGGATGGTGAAAGAGAGAAAGGAAGTGTACCAGGGAGGAAGGGAAAGCACACACAATAAAGGAACAGTGCATGACAGAGAAGTAATGCAGGAGAGGGGGCATGGGAAAGAGACATTAAGAAAGAATTGAAAAGTGTGAAGGGTGTCCAAGAGAGAGAGGAACAGATGCATGTGACAGAGGTAAAAGTAGCTAAGAGAGGGAAGGAAACCTTACACAACAGGGAGGAAGAGAAAGCATGTGAGAGGGAGTGAAAGAGCATGAGAGAGACAAGTTCAGCCAAGAAGAGAAGTACTTGAAAGGGGAAGTAGGCACGTATGTTAAATGAGAGAGCTCAAGAGAGCATGGAAGTGAGAAACATTCACAACAAAGAAAGCTTGTGCAAACAAGAGGGAGAGCACATAAGAGAAAGAGTGTATGAGAGAGAGAGGGAACACGCATGATAGAGCAGGAAACTGTGACTGAAAGACAAAAAGCATGAGAGAAAGAGAGGGAAAGCATGCCAGAGACAGAAAGGGAAAGCAAATGGGGGGGTGTGCACATATGAGAAAGTGAGAAAGAGAGGGAGCACATACAGAAGAAGGAAAGATGCAACAGAAAGAGCATGGGAAAGGTGCCATAGAAGGGGAAGGCATACTAAAAAAGATGAACGATATGAGAGAGGGAATGTAAGGGAAAAAGAAGAGATGTTCATTAGAGACAGAATACACACATGAAAGAGGGAAAGCACATGACAGAATAGGAAAGTGCACAAGTGAGAGGGAAAGCATGCAAGACAGCACGAGGGAGGGGAAAGGCTGCATGAGGGAGGGAAAGTGTGCCCAACAGAGGGAAAGTACAAAAAACAGAGGGAAAGCGCAAGTGAGTGAGAGGGGCAAAGCATGCAAGAGAGGAAAAGCACATGCAAAAGAGGCGAAACACACAATAGAGAGAGAAGGAAAGCATGCATGCAAGAGAGGGAAAACTTGAGAGAGGAGGGAAAAAACAACAGAGTGTGAGGGAAAGCATATTTATCATAGAATCATAGAATTGTTAAGGTTGGAAAGGACCTCTGAGATCATCGAGTCCAACCTGTTAACCTAACTGCCTGGTCCACCTCTAAACCATGTCCCTCAGCACCACATCTGTATGTTTTTTGAATACTTCCAGGGACTGTGATTGCATCACTTTGCTGGGCAGTCTGTTCCAATGCCTAACCACTCTCTCCATGAAGAAATTTTTCCTAATATCTAATCTAAATCTCCCCTGACACAACTTGAGGCCATTTCCTCTTGTCCTATCACTTGTTACTTGGGAGAAGAGACTGACATCCACCTCATTACAACCTCCTTTCAGGTAGCTGTGGAGAGCAATAATGTCTCCCCTCAGCCTCCTCTTCTCCAAACTAAACAACCCCAGCTCCCTCAGCTGCTCCTCATCTAGACCCTTCACCAGCTTCGTTGCCCTTCTTTGGACACGCTCTAGTACCTCGATGTCCTTCTTGTAGTGAGGGGCCCAAAACTGAACACAGTACTCAAGGTGCAGCCTCACCAGTGCTGAGTACACACAAGAGAGAAAAGTATACCAGAAAGAGCACAGAAAACTGCAATAGATAAAAGGAAAAGCACATACAACAAAGTAAAAGCATGCATGAGAGGGAAAACAAGCTAGAAATTGAGAGCATGCATGAAAGGGAGAAAGAGGGGAAGTGTGAAAGAGAGACAAAGCATGAGCAAGAGAGAAGAGGGGAAGTGAAAGAGCAAGTGAAGGGGAGGGAAAGAGAGAGACAGAGTGCGTGAGGGAGGGAAGGTACAAGAAAGAGAGACTGGGAGACTGTTAAACAAAGAGAAACTACATGTGGTAAAGGGAAAGCATTAAAGGCAGTGAAGTACAGAAGAGAAACAAAATGTGTGAGAGAGAACCTACAAGAAAAGGAAAAAATGAGAGAGGGGAAGGACACATAAGAGAGGGAAAGGGTTCAGCAGAGATAGGGAAGAGCATATGCAGAAGGGTAGGAGACGACGAAAGCATGTTAGAAAGGGAAGCCATGTGACAAAAGCATGAGAAAGCATCCAAGAAAGTAAAAGAGGGAAGTGTGTGAGAGAAAGACAGGGAAAGGGTGTGAGAGATAAAGGGGAAGCAAGAACAAGAGAGGGAAAGCACAAGCATGAGTGAGAGGAAAAGTACATGAGGTGGGGAGGAGAGACAAAAAGTGCACAAGAGGGGGAGAGGGAATGTGTGAGAGATACAGAGGGGAAAGCATGTGCACAAGGGAGAAGGAATTATTACGTGAGGAATGGAGGTAGAAGTAAATCATACAAATGAGTGAGAGGGAAAGCACATGCAATAGAGGTAAAGTGCATATAGGAGGAGAAGGACATGCAAGACAGGGAAAGTGCATGCATGCAAGAGATCAGGAAAGCACACCTGTGGAGAGGGAAAGCACAAGATAAAGCAAGCACTGGAGAGAAGGCAGAAGAAAAGGGAAGTGCATGAGATGGGATGCACAAATTAGAAGGATAGCATATGAAAGTGAAAGCACACAAGACAGGGCAAATGTGACAGAGAGGTTGCAGAAATGAGAGAGTGAAAGTGTGAGAGAGAGTAAGTGCGCGAGAGAGCTCAAGCATGCCAGGTTGCACATAACAGCATGCACAAGAGAAAGAAAGCATGACATGGAGAAACTGAGACAGAAAGGATATGACAGGGTGAATATGAGTCAAAAAGCTTGTAAGGCAGAGAGGGAAAGCTTATTCAAGGGAGGGCAAAAAGTGTGCAAGAGAAGTAAAGACCATGCAGTAGAGGCAACGAGCATGCCAGAGACATAAAGTATGTGTAGGACAGGGACAGTGCTTGTGAAAGAGGCAAAGTGTCAAGAAAGGAAAATACGCAAAAGAGGGAACATGAGAGAGACAGAGAAAGGGAGAGTGACAGATGAGAGAGGAAAAGTGTAAATGTGTGAAAATCATGAGAAAGGGGAAGGGACAGTGAGTGTGAAAGAAACATAGGGGCAATGTGAGAGAGATATAAAGAGAGACAGGGACAACAAGACAGAGTGAGGAGTGGGGAGCAAGACAGGGAGAATGAAAGGAACAGTGAGGCAGAGGGAGAGCAGCAGGGGCAGTGAGAGGCAAAGACAGGAAGGTACAGCGGGGGAGAGAGTGATGGATGGGGCAGGCAGGGGAGAAAGACCAGGAGGGACAGTGGAAGAAAGCGTGAGGAGGATAGCCAGCAAGAGTAGGGAGGGACGGACGGACTGGGGTGGGGTGGGGGAGGTACACTGAGAGGGAGAGAGGAAAGGACACAGAGAGAGGGAGAAGGGGCAGTGCACCAGAGGAACGAACAGCAAGGGCAAGGAGAGCAAAGGGACAGGGAGGGGGCAGGAGTGACAAAGATGGGGGCCATGAGACAGAGGGACAGCAGAGAGATATGGAGGAACAGCTGGGGGGGGGGCAGTGAGTAAGATGGGGACAGCAAGTGAGACAGAGGGTCAGGGAGACTGGGGGGGGGGGGGGCAGGGAGAGAGGTGGGGACAGCAGGGCAGGCACTCGATAGGGGGGCAGCCAAAGAGAGAGGAAGGTCAGAACAGGGGCAGGGGGTGGGGAAAGAGGGACAAGGTGAGGAGGTGCAGCGAAAGGGAAGAGTGGGGGATGGAGGGACTGCAAGAGGGAGGGACCACGAGAGAGAAAGACAGATGGGAGGGGACAGCATACAAGAGTGACAAACTGTGTATGACAGCGAGTGCAAAAGTGTGTGAGAAAGAGAGGGAAAGGCTGTCTGCGAGGGAGGAAAATGTGCAGAAGCAAGGAGGGGGGGAGACAGAGGGGAAGCAAGAGAGAAGGAGTGTTGGGGAGAGAGGAAATGGGCAGGTTCGTGAGAGGGAAAGTGAGAGGGGCAGCAAGAGAAATAAAATGTGGGACTGAAAGACAGAGAGGGATGCCGGGGGGGGGGGGTAGGGGTGGAGGTGGGGAGGTGGGAAAGGAGACGACTAGTAAGTAAGACAGTGAGATGATGAGTGCTAGTGAGCAAGAGACACAATCAAGAGACTGAAAGAATGTACAAGAGGTGAAGTGCCAGTGAGAGATGGAAAAGCATGCAAGGCACGGGGGGGGGGGGGGGGGGGGGACTGCAAGAGAGCAAAGCAAGACAGAATGAGAGAGGAAAGAGCATGAGGAAGATGGGGGAAGAGAAAGTGGGGGAAGCATACGAAAGAGATCAGAAAAGTATGTGAGAGAGTGGGGAAAGTGCATTCCATGGCAGGGAAAAGCACCTTCAAGACTGGGAAAGTGAGGGGAGAGGTGAAAGCAAGAGAGAGGGAGACAGAGAAGGGGGGGGCAGGTGGGGAAGAAAGGGCAGAAAGACTCAGAGAGAGGACAGTTGAGAGAGACACAGGGAGAGAGGGTATGAGGGAGGAACAGCAAGGTGGTAGGGGAATTGTTGGGGGGAGAGAACACTGCAGGGCGGGGAGAATGTGATAGGGACAGCAGCAGAGAGGGAACAGGGCAGAGAAGGGTAGTGAGCAAGAGACTGAAAGCATATGCAGGAGGGGAAGTGCAAGCAAGAGAGGAAAAGGGTGTGAGGGATGGAAAAGCATGCAAGAAGGGCAAGGAAATCAAAGGAGAGGAAAGCAAGAGAGAATGAGAGAGGGAAGAGCACAAGAAAGACGTGAGTGAAGGAAAGTGTGAGAGAACTGGAAAGCATGCAAGAGAGTTGGAAAGCAGAGAGGGGTGGAAGGCTCAGGGAGAGGCTGGAAGGGCGGGGGTAGGACTGAGGAGGGGTGAGAAAACTCATTAGAGAGATGAAAAGCACATTCGGGGGGTATGGAGGAGGCTTGAGACAGTGGGGAGAGGGGAAATTGGGGAGGGTAAGAGAGAGAAAGACAGGGTGAGTGAGAAAATGAAGTGCCAGAAGAAGCATATGCAAGAGAGGCAAGGCGTGTGACAGAGAGAGATGGAGTATGTGAGGGAAAGGGGGAAAGGGGACAGCAGAGAGCGGCGAAGCATGTGACTGAGGGGGGAACTGTGTGAGAAAGGGAAACCAACAGAGCAAATGTGTGTCTGAGGGGGAACACAAGGGAGAGGGACAGAAGAGAGAAAGCAAGAGGGAGAGAGGGGAAACAAGGTAGAGACAGGGAAAGATAGGAATAAGGGGGGAAGAGAAAGAGGGAGGGGAACAGGAAAACAGAGATGGAAAACAAGAGAAAGGGAAAGCAAGAGGGGGGATCACGAGAGATTGAAAGGGACAGCATGAGAGAGAGGGAGGAAAAGAACACAAAAAACTGACAGCAGGAGTGAGAGAGAGAAAGTGTAAGCATGAGAGGGGAAAATTGTGCGCCTGGGAGAGCATGCAAGGGAGGGGGACAGCAGGAGAGCAAAGTGACACAGAGAGGGGGGTGTGCAAGAGAAAGAAGACAAACAAGAGAGTGAAGGCACACGAGATATATGGAAAGCAAGAGAGGGGGGCAAAGTGCATCCAGGAGAGAGGGAATGCACATTTGAGAGAGGGCATGAACATCCAAGACAGCAGGAAAGGGCATATGACAGAGAGGGAAACATACAGCAAGAGAGGGAAAGCCAGAGAACGTGTGAGGGATCACAAGTGGTAGAGGGACAGAGAGCAAGAGAGAGGGAGGCAGCAAGCTAGAGGGGGAGAGCGTTAGCAAGAGACTGAAAGCATGAGTGAGAGAGAAAGAGCATGCAAGAAAGAGGAAAAGTGTGAGAAGGAGGGAGCACACATGAGATAAGGAAAGCATGAGAGAGTGGCAAAATTCATGTGAGAGGGAACGCACGTGAGAGAGAGAACACATGCAAGAGGGAGGCTGTTGCGCGAGACAGGCAGACGGTGTGCGAGGCAGAGGCAGAGGACACAGCAGAAACAGGAAAAGGGCATGGGAAGCACGTGAGAGGGAGCGAAAGCACCTGAAAGGGAAAACATCTAAGAGAGAGGGAAAGCCTGCCAGAGCAGGAGGGAACACAAGCAGGAGGGAGAAAGCACGTGAGCGACATAAATTATGTGTGAGAGAGACCGAGGCAAAGTAGGGGACAGAGAGACAGAGGCAAGCCACATGACAGAGAAGCAAAGCAGGTGAAAGAGGCAAACTGTGTGAGACACGGGAGTAGGAAATTGTGTGAGGGAGAGAAGGAAAGCAATATGGAGGAAATATATCTCTAGGAGAGACAGAGAGGGAAAGTGTGAGAGGAAAAAAGTAGGAACGGTGGAAAAGAGGGAAAGAGGCAAAGCAACAGAAAGGCAAAGCAAGACAGGGATAGCAGGAGGTGGAGGGAGGAAAAGCACAAGTAAATGTGAAAGCAAGAGGAAAAGTGCAATCCAAAGAGAGGAGAATTGTGTGAGAGAGGCAGGAAGCACATGAAGACAGGGGGAATGCAAGATAGAGAGGTTGAAGCAACAGACATTGAGAGAGGGAAGCACCTGAGAAAGAATAAACATGCAAGGCAATGAAAGCACATGACAGATGGCACACAAGAGAGAGAGGCAAAGTGCATACAAGAGGGAAAGCACTAGAAAGAGGGAGATAATATGTGTCTGAGAAAGAGGAATAAGATGCGACAGAAAGGCACAAAGCAGGAGAGAGGGAGATGCAAATGGAATGACAGAGACGTGAAGTGTGCAAGAGAGAGAGAGAACATAAGGGGGACAGGGAAGGGAGAGAAGGGGGGGCAGGGGGAGAGAGATGGAGAGAGTTAGAGAGAGAGGGAAACTGAGAGGGTGGCAAGAGATACAGATGGCATGAGAAAGAGTAGAAAAGCACAACTAAGAGACTGAAAGCACGAGCAAGAAGGAAATCACAACAGAGAGAGGGGAAGTATGGCAGAGACTGCAACAGCATGTGAGAGAGGCAAAGCAAATCCACAAGAGCAGGTAAGCATCTGAAAGAGGCAAAGCACAAGAGAGGCAAAGTGCATGCAAGAGGTGAAGCATGTCAGACAGTGTGACCAAGACAGGGGGAAAGCTTGACAGAGAAATCTGGGGGGAGGGAGGAGAGCAAGCACATCAAGAGAGAGGGCGAAAATGTGCCTGAGGCAATGGGAAAGCAAGAGAGAGAAAGAGGGAGGGACAGCAAGGGAAAGAGAGAGGGATACTGAGAAAGAAGTAGGGATAGCGAACAGTAGAAAGAGATAGCAAGCAACAGAAGTAGGGAAAGCATAAGCAAGAGCCTGCAAGCATAAGCAAGAGGAAAAGTGCATGCAAGAAAGCAGAAAAATGTGTCAGAGATGGAAATGCACACGAGGGAAGGGAAAGCATGAGAGAGAGAGAGCTAGCAAGTGAGAGTGACGCAAGGGAAGTGCAAGAGAAAGTAAAAGCGCACCAGAGAGGCAAAGCGTGTGGGGGGTGGGGTAAGACAACAGGGAAAGCACATGAGAGATGGACAGTGAAAGACGAAAGTGTTTGAGAAAGAGCAAAAAATGGAAAGAGAAAAAGGATTATTATCCGTTGTTATTATTTCATGTAGGCATGAAAGACACTGAAAGCCGAAACCTGGGTAAAATCAAGGAAGACTTTCAAGCCCTGGGGGTGCAAGTGAAAAACATTGGTGCCCCGGTTATCTTTTCCTCCATTTTGCCAGTTCGAGGGAAGGGGGTAGCCAGAAATAGGTGCATAATGCATATCAACTCCTGGCTACGTGGCTGGTGCCGTCGTGAGGGTTTTGGCTTTTACGACAATGAGGCATTCTTCGATGACTATAACATGCTAGGGAGGGATGGAATCCACCTGTCTAGAAGGGGCAAGGGAATCTTCAGCAACAGGCTGGCTAACTTGGTGAGGCGGGCTTTAAACTGAAGGACTTGGGGGGTGGGGTCCAAAACAGAAATGCTCATGCCACCATATCCAACTGGGGAGTAAGTCAGGCCAACCAGAGTGGTGACAGGTGTTCCTTAGCTGTCTCCCAAGATGTGTACCAGAGGAGCAACCACCTCAAGTGTATGTATACAAATGCACACAGTCTGGGAAACAAACAGGGGGAACTGGAGCTCCGTGCCCAGTCAGAAGGTTATGATATCATAGGAGTAACTGAGACATGGTGGGACAACTCACATGACTGGGGAATCGTGATGGATGGTTACAGGCTGTTTTGCAATCAGGCAGGGAAAAAGAGGTGGAGTCGCACTCTATATTAAGGAAAACCTCAAATGTATCGAAGTCAACTACAGTGATTGTGAGTGCTCTATTGAATGCCTCTGCGTTAAAATCAAAGGGGACGTCTCCAAGCAGTACCTTACAGTGGACATCTGCTACCAACCCCCAAACCATGACAATAAAGCCGATGAAGCAATATTTGGGACACTAAGGCAAGCTTCTGGTCAACAGAACCTGGTTCTCATGGGTGACTTCAACTACCCAGACATTTGCTGGAAGAACAATACAGCGGCTTGCATGTCATCCATCAAGTTCCTGGAATGTGTAGAGGACTGTTTCCTCTTACAAATGTTAGGTGGGCCAACCAGGAAGGAGGCACTGCTGGACCTGCTATTCACAAACCAAGAAAACCTGCTTTGTAATATCTTGGTCAGTAACAACCTTGGCTGCAGTGATCACAATATTGTGGAGTTCAGGATCCAGCTGAGCATGCTGAAGGTTAGCACCAAGACAAGGGTTCTAGATTTTAGAAGAGCAAACTTCAGCTCACTCAGAGCTCAGTTGGGAGGGATTCTGTGGGAAGCTTCCATAGAGAATAAAGGAGCCAGTGAGTGCTGGGAGTTTTCAAGAATGCTCTCTTGAAAGCACAAAACCAGTTTATCCCCTATACAGGAAAAGGAAGTAAGTGGAGCAAGAGGCCCCGTTGGCTCAACCACGAGCTCCTCGGTCTGCTTAAAACCAAAAGAGATGCATATCAGAGATGGAGAAGTGGAAGATTGTCCACTGAGAACTACAAGGGCATTGCCAGAGTGTGCAGAGATGCAGTTAGAAAGGCAAAAGCTCAACTTGAATTGGAACTGGCCGGAGACGTCAAAAATAACAAGAAAGGGTTCTTCCGGTATGTAAGTCGCAAGCAGAAACAGAAGGAAAACACAAGCCCACTGTTAAACAGTAGAGGTGAATCAGTCACCACAATGCTGAAAAGGCAGAGGTTCTCAACACCTTCTTCACCTCTGCCTTTATCAACACTATTGGATCCCAGGCGTTGGGAACAAAAATCCAGGAGGATCCCAACATAGACCCACCATCAGTGATGAAGGAGTTAGTATGTGAATTATTACAGGAGCTTCACCCCTACAAATCGATGGGCCCTGACACCATGCACCTGAGGGTGTTGAGAGAGCTGGCTGATGTCATTGCAGGGCCATTCTCTATAATCTTTGAGAAGTCATGGAGATCGGGGGATGTCCCAGAGGACTGGAGGAAGGCAAATGTTACCCCTATCTACAAGAAGGGCTCAGGGGAGGATCCGGGTAATTATAGGCCCATCAGTCTTACTTCAGTCCCCAGGAACATCATGGAACGGATCCTCCGGGGGGCCATCACGAGTCAAATGAAGCACGTGATTGGGAAAAGCCAACACGGCTTCACAAAAGGCAGATCGTGCCTGACAAATCTGGTGGCCTTCTATGATAAAGTGACCTGCTCTGTTGACATGGGGCGAGCGGTCGACGTTGTCTACTTGGACTTCTCCAAGGCCTTTGATACGGCTCCCCACGGCCTCCTCCTGGAGAAACTGATGCGTTATGGCCTGGACAAGTGGTCTGTGCAGTGGGTGAGGAAGTGGCTGACCGGCCGCACCCAAAGGGTGGTGGTAAATGGCTCTTATTCAAACTGGCAACATGGCACAAGTGGGGTCCCCCAGGGATCTATATTGGGCCCAATGCTCTTCAATATCTTCATAAGTGATCTGGATAACGGCATCAAGTGTAGCCTGATGAAGTTCGCAGATGACACCAAACTGAGTGGGGAAGTAGACACTCTGGAAGGGAGAGCCACTCTGCAGGAAGATCTGGATAGGCTGGAAGAGTGGGCTAACAAGAACCTTATGAAGTTTAACAAGGACAAGTGTAAGGTCTTGCACCTGGGAAAACATAATCCAGGAGTGCAGCTCAGACTGGGATCCACCTGGCTGGAGACCGTGGAAAGGGACCTGGGGGTCCTGGTGGACAGGAAGCTCAACATGAGTGAACAGTGTGCTGCTGCAGCCAAGAAGGCCAATAGGATGCTGGGTTGCATCAAAAAGGGCATCACCAGCAGAGATAAAGAAGTCATTATCCCACTCTACTCAGCGCTTGTCAGGCCACACCTGGAATACTATGTACAGTTCTGGTCCCCATTATACAAAAAAGATGTGGACAGGCTGGAGGGGGTCCAGAGAAGGGTCACCAAGATGATCAAGGGTCTGGGAAGCCTGCCATATGAGGACAGGCTGAGAGAGCTGGGTTTGTTCATCCTTGAGAAAGGAGGGCTTCAAGGTGATCTCATCACCATGTACCAGTACTTAAAGGGGAGCTACAAAGAAGATGGAGACTCCCTTTTTACAAGGAGTCACATGGTGAGGACAAGGGGTAATGGGTACAAGTCACTCCCAGGGAGATTCGATTGGACATGAGAGGTAAATTTTTCACCATGAGAACAGTCAATCATTGGAATAATCTCCCCAGGGAAGTGGTTGACTCTGCTACGCTGAACACATTTAAGACTCAGCTGGACATGGTGCTGGGCCATCTCGTCTAGATTGTGCTAGAAAGGTTGGACCAGATGATCCTTGAGGTCCCTTCCAACCTGGTATTCTATGATTCTATGAAAAGCAAGGAGGGTGAAGAGAGACACAGAGCGGGGAGATGGGAGGGTGGAAGGGGGGACAGAGTGAGGGGAAAGAGAGGGAGGGAAGGAAAAAGGAACAAGAGATTTAACAGTAAAATGAGAGAAAGAAGGGAATTGAGGAAGAAGGATAGTAAGAGAGAGGGATAGCACAAAGGGGGAGGAAAAGCACAAGAGACAAAGTGTAAGCGAGGGAAAGTACAAGCAGGAGAGAAAGGGATTGTGCAACAGCAAGGAAGTATGCTACGATACAGGGCGGGGGAGAGAAGCAAGTGCAAGAGAAAGAAGAAACATGCAAGACAAACTACAGAGAGATGAAAAGTGCGCGTGAGAGAGAAAGGGCACCCACGAGAGGGAAGGCCAAGAGAGAAGAAAGCAGGTGACAGAGAGACTATACAAGGGAGGGGGGAAAATATAAAGGGAAAGTGTGTCAGAGAGAGGGGGGGCAAGTGAGGGGGCTAGTGAGAAGGAGAGGTGAAACCAAAAGGGATAGAGAGGGAAAACAGAAGGAAGGGGGTGGGCGGGGGGGGGCGCGTAAGAGAGTGACAGGGGGAAGCAAGAGAAAGGTAAAGAGATGGATAGCAAGGGTTAGCAAGAGCCAGCGCAAGAGAGGGAGGAAAAACCACAAGGGACAGGAAGCATGGGCAATGTGCAATGTGCAAAAAGAAAACTGCAAGCAGGAGAGATAAAAACTGTGCAACAGGGAGAAAGCATGCAAGATGAGGAAAGAGAGAATGGGGAAGCAAGACAGAGAAGGGAAAAGCAAAAGAGTGACAGGGAAACACAAGAGAAAGAAGAACAACACAAGAGAGTCAAAGCACACAGGAGACCAAAGGAAAGCATGAGAGAGTGACAATGCATGTGTGAGAGAAAAATGCGGGGGGGGGGGGGGGAGTAGTGGGGGGGATTGCTGTGCAATAGAGAGAGGGATAATGAGCCACAGAGAAAAGAAAGCATGAGAGACTGGAAGCATAAATGAGGGAAAGTGCATGCAAGAAAGGAAATATTTCAGAGATGGAAAAGCATGCAAGGGATGGAGAAAACAAAAACCAAGAGCGGTAAAACAAAAGAGGGGGAGGAAAAGCAAGGCAGAACAAGAAAGGGAAGTGCAAAAGACAGAAAAAACGAGGAGAGGGAGAGTGTGTCCAAGAGAGAAGACAAGCAAGGGGCAGGGGGGCAAGAGAAGGAAAGTGCATTGGAGAGAGACAGGGGAAAACACTCTTAGAGATGCAAATCACATGACAGAGAGGCAAACCATATGCAAGGTGAAGCAATACAAAGGAAAAGTGTGTCAGAGAGAGGTAGAGCATGAGATAGACAGGGACAGCACAAGAAAGCAGGAGGAAAAGCACAAGGAGAAGGGAGCAAGCTGGAAAGTGTGCGTGGAAGAGAGGAGAGAAAGCATGCAAGACGGAGAAAGCGAGAGACCATGAGAGAGAAGAAACATGCTAGAGGGTGTGCTAGCGAGTGTGAGCGCACAAGGGAGACAAGGAAAGCAAGAGGGAGAAGATAAGTACATCCAACAGGGAAAGCTTACCAGAGAGTGGGAAAGCATGTCCAAGAGAAAGGCAAAGTACATCCAAAGGAGAGGGAAAACATGTCTGAGACAAATGGAAAGCTCAGGAGAGAGAAAGCAAGAGAGGGAGGAAGTGAGCAATTGAGAGTGAAACAGTGAACAATAGAGTGAGAACACAAGTGAGAAACTGCAAGTATGAGAGGTAAAGTGCATGCAAGAAAGAGGAGAGCTCTCAGAGATGGAATAGCATGTGAGACACCGGCAAATACAGTCCAAGAGAGAGGGACATGGAGTCAGGGGGAGGAAGGTGGGTGAAGACAGAAAAGCAGGCAAAACAAGGTGGGTGGGAAGGGCATGGGACAGAGAGGGCGGGAGAGAGGGTGAGGGGAAAAGGGACCAAGAAAGATGAGAGGGAGAGGGTAAGCATGAGAGAAGGGAAATGTAAGAGGGACAGCAACAGATAGCAAGGAATAGCACAAGAGAGAGGGAAGAAAAGCACAAGTAAAAGAAAGCACAAGTGGGAAAGTGCAAGCAAAAGAGCAAAACAGCAAAAGTAGGAACATGTTAGAGAAAGAGAGAAAACACACCTGAGAAGGAAAGCATATCTGAGAAAGAACGAAAATTTGGAGGGGGTGGAGGGGAACAGAGAGAGAGAGAAATACATAGGGGAAGTGAGAGCAAGAGAAAGAGAAGGCAATAGGGAGACGGGGGGGGGGGCACATAGAAGAAATAGAAAAGAAACATGCAAGAGCACAAATGCTCACAAGAACATGAGAGAGAAGGAAACCAAGAGAGAGGCAAAGCATGTGTGAGAGGCAAGGTACGTCAGAGAGGCAAAGTGTGTTTAAGACTGAGAGAGGGGAAGGGCCTGTGAAAGAGAAACCAGATTAGAATGAGAGGGAAAACACACCTGAAGAGTGTCTGAGGGAGAGAGGCAAGTGGAAGGACAGAGAGAGGGAGTACAGAGAAAGCCCAGGACAAGCAGAGACCAAGAGGCAGAGGCAAAACAGAAGGAACGTTAAGAGTGAGATTGGGGAATAATTTGTGAGGGAGAGCACATTTGAGACAAAGGGAAAGCCTGAGACAGATGGGGGGGAGGGGAGGAGGGATACGAAGAGCGAGAAAGAGGGATAGGGAGTAACAGAGAAATGGCAAACAATTGAGGGAAAGCACAGGTGAGGGACTGAAAGCATGAATGAGATGCTAAGTGCATGCAAGAATGTGTCAGAGATGGAAAAGCATGTGAGGGATGGAGAAAGTGAGAGGCAAAGAAAGGGAGAATGAAAAAGGCAAGCACGGGAAAAAATCATGTGAGAAGCAAAGTGTGTGACCGAGAGAGGCAAAACATATTTGGAAGAGAAAGAAAGCTGGGAGGCAGGGACACAACTGAGGGAAGGAAAGCACATCTGAGGGAGAGGGAAAGATGGGAGGCAGAGAGAGCAAAAGAGACCAAGGAAGCAAAGGAGAGAGGACAGAGATGGGGGGGGGGGTGGATGGGGAGTAAGATGGAAAGTTTGAGAGAGAGAGGAATGGTTGGGGGGTGTGATTGAGAGGGAGGGATAGTGAGCAAGAGAGAGAGATGTATAGCAAGGCAGAGGGCAGGATAGCAAGCAGGACAGAGGGGGATAATGAGAGACAAAGCTGAGAGATGGAAATGCATGAGAGGGCAGGAAAGAATGTTAGACAGAAAAGCAAGAAAGAATGAGAGAGCAAAGTGCCTAAATTGACACAACAGCAGCAAAGCACATAAGACAAAGCAGCAAAGTGCGCATGAGAGAGGGAGAGAGAGTGGCAAAGCACGCGCACAAGAGGCAAAACTTGCATGCATGAGAGGTAAAGCATGAGCACAAGAGACTGAGAAGTGCAAGAGAGAGAAAGCATACATGCATGCAAGAAAGAGAGGAAGGCAAAGTGCACGCGTCCGAGAGAGGCAAAGCATGAATGAGGGAGAGAGGCAAAGCACATGAAAGGTAAAGGCACACATGAGAGGCAAAGTGTGCGAGACAGGCAACGTGGACACGAGAAAGACAACATGCACGAGGGAGAGAAGTGCATGTGAAGGGGAAGCGTGCAAGAGGGGAAAGTGCATGCAACAAGGGGAAGCACGCAAATAGAGGGAAGTGCACACAAGAGGCAAAGTACATGCAAGGGGCAAAGTGACAGAATGAGTTAGGGAAGTTGGGAAGTAGAGAAAAAAGCACTTGAGAGAGGCACAGCACATAAGACAGGTGAAATGCAGGAGAGGCAAAACATGCAGGAGAAAGAAAGCATTAGAGGGGCAGCGAAAGCGCAAAGGAGGGAACATACATGCAAGCGGCAGAGTGCACAGAATCATTTAGGTTGGAAAAGACCCTCAAGATCATTGAGTCCAATTGTTAACCTAGCACTGCCGAGTCCACCATGAAACCATGTCCCTAAGCACCACATCTACACATCTTTTAAATACCTCCAGGGATGGGGACTCAAGCACTTCCCTGGGCAGCCTGTTCCAGTGCTTGACAACCCTTTCGGTGAAGAAATTTTTCCTAATATCCAATCTAAACCTCCCCTGGCACAACTTGAGGCCATTTCCTCTCATCCTATCACTTGTTACTTGGGAAAAGATACCAACACTCACCTTGCTACAACCTCGTTTCAAGTAGTTATGGAGAGTGATAAGGTCTCCCCCTGAGCCTCCTTTTCTCCAGGCTGAACAACCCCAGCTCCCTCAGCTGCTCCTCATAAGACTTGTGCTCTAGACCCTTCACCAGCTTTGTTGCCCTTCTTTGTATATGCCCCAGCACCTCAATGTCTTCCTTGTAGTGAGGGGCCCAAAACTGAACACAGTATTTGAGGTGCGGCCTCACCAGTGCTGAGTACAGGGGAACAATCACTTCCCTAGTCCTGCTGGCCACACTATTCCTGATACAAGCCAGGATGCTATTGGCCTTCTTGGCCACGTGGGCACACCACCATCTCATATTCAGCCGGCTGTCAACCAACAACCCCAGGTCCTTTTCTGCCAGGCAGCTTTCCAGCCACTATTCCCCAAGCCTGTAGGGTTGCATGCACCGAAGTGCATGCAACCTGCTGTCACTGAGCCTTGTTGAACCTCATCCAGTTGGCCCTGGCCCATCAATCCAGCCTGCCCAGATCCCTCTGTAGAGCCTTCCTACCCTCCAGCAGATCAACACTGCCACCCGATTTGGTGTTGTCTGCAAACTGACTGAGGGTGCACTTGATCACCTCATCCAGATCATTGGTAAGGATATACATGAGGGACAGGCAAAGCACATCAGAGAGAAAGGCAAAAAGCACACAGGAAAAGGGTGTCAGAGAGAGGGAAATACAGATGCAGAGAGAAAGAGAGAAAGACAGAAAGAGAGCCTGAGAGTGAGAGGGAATGTGGGAGGGGGAGAAAGCGGGAAAGGGACAGCAGAGAGAGGGAAGAGAAACAAAGAGAGAGGATGAGGGAAAGCCAGTGTGTGTGGGGAGGGACTCAAGAAAGCTTGAAAGACAGAGGTAAAGTGCATCCAAGAAATGGGAAACGCCCAAGAAAGGGGAAATGCAAATCTAAGAGGGAGGGAAAGCAGGACTGAGACAAGCAGAAAGCAAGGTATGGTTAGGGGAAGCTCTACAGATTGAGAGGAAAAACTGTACAGGTAAAAGGGACAGAGAGCGAGTGAGAAGGAGAAAGCCCAAGTGAGAGACTGCAAGCTTAAGAGAGGGAAAGTGCATGCAAGAAAGGAAAAGTCTGTCAGAGACAGGAAAGCATACAAAGGAGAGGGAAAGCAAGAGACAAAGAGGCAAAGAGAGAATGAAGGAGGGAAGTGCAAAAGAAAGAAAAGGCATGTGAGAGAGGCAAGGTGGGAGAGAGAAGGCAGACCCAGGTAAGAGACTGAACATGTGGCAGAGAGGGAAAGTGCAAGCAATTTGCATTTGTAAGAATTTGAGTGTGTGAGAGATGGGAAAAGTGTGAGACACTGGAAAGCATGCAAGGAGAAAAACCTAGAGAAGCGAAAAGAAGATAGAAAAAGGAAAAGCAAGACACAGAAGGACACACAAGACAAAGACACACAAGAGCAAAAATGCACAAGAGAGAAAGAAAGCAAGGGAGGGACAAAGCACATTCAAGTGAGAGAGGGAGAGCATGTGTAAGAAGACGTGCATGCAAGAGGGAGAAAGTGCATGTGCAAGGAGGAGAGTACACGTGTGAGAGAGGGAAGCAGGTGGGGGGAAGTGTGCAGGAGGGGAAACACACAAAGGAGGGGAGGACCACACAAAAGAGATGGAAGCGTGCCAGCCAGGGGAAGAGCACAAAGGAGAGGGAAGCAGGCAAGAGAGAGAGAGAGGCATTTGAGAGAAGGTGGAAGCGTGTGCAAGAAGGGGAGAGTGCATGAGAGAAGGTGGAAGCATGTATGAGAGGCGGAGGAGTGTGTAAGAGAAGGTGAAGTGCATGCAAGGTGGGAGAAAGTGCACACAAGGCATGGGGAATGTGTGCATGAGAGGGAGAAAGTACAACAGGGAGTGGGAGGAAGCGTGTGCGAGAGAGGGGAAAAAGCACGATGGGGGATCATGACGGGGGAAGTGTGAGGAGGAAAGTGCATGGGGAAGCATGAGAGGGGGGAAGCATGCTTGCAAAGGGGCAGAAGCATGAGAGGGACAGAAGCCCATGGGTGACGAGAGTGCAAGAGTGGAGAAGCCCATGAGAGAGAGGTAAGCATGTGTGAGGAGGGGAAGCACATCCACGAGAGGTGGGGAAAGCCTGCACATGAAAGAGGAGAGGAACATCGATGCATAAGAGATGGTGAAAGCTCAGGCATGAGAGATGGGGAAAGTGCACAAGGAGGGGGAGCATCTGTGAGAGGGTGGGAAAGCAAAAGAGAGACGAAGAGCTTTGGAGGCAGGGGAAAGACAGGTGTATAGCAAGACAGAGAGAGACAGGGAGAGCAAGGGAGAAGCATGAGCAGAGGTATAAGAACCCTGTGTAGAACCACATTTGGGGTGCCCCAGTTTGGCTGGGACACCTCATGCACATGAATAAATATTTACTCTTGTGATTCTATACTGTGAGTCCTTGCCTCTCTCCTCAGTCAGCACAGGCCAGTTGTAAATTTTTGTGACAAAGAAAATGCACAAGAGAAGGCAAGTGTGAGAGGGAGAGAGGCAAAGCACATCGAAGAGGTGTAAAGTGTGTCCAAGAGAAGGGAAAGGGGAGGAGCGGGAGCGGGGGGGGTAGCAAGAGAAAGAGAGGGATGGGAAGGATACCAAGCAAGGTAAAGAGAGGGATATCAAGTGAGAGAGAGAGAGAGATAGCAAGCAAGAGACAATGAGGAACAGTGAGTCAGAGACAGAGGGGAAGCACATAGGAAAGTATAACTGCATTTTATAGCAGCACCAAGCTTCACGGTCCTTCCTCTACTAACAGCTGTGTGGACTAATCAAAGAAATCTTCTTAGATGTCAGTATAGACAAACCTAATCTTTTTCACCAGAATTTACTAAAGTTCCTTTTATTGCACCCCAGTGCCTATGATTTTTGAAAATAACATTCTACATGACCACTTGCTATCCTGCAACTCTGATGCAAGCTTTCCTCTGTTAAGTTCCCACAGCCGTGGTTCACTAACAACGGGAAGGACTACCAGAAGTTTATTTACAGACACAAAACTTCACCAACCTTCCTTTCATTATTTTTTTCATATTTTCAGAGGCTTTTGAAGTCTTTCTAGAGTCCTGCTAACAGATCTTGTCTGGACTGTCATTATTCTTTGATGAAATTCTGGTTGCTTACCATTGGATCCCAAAATTTCTGCCTGAAATGGATGTTCCCTAGGCGACTCATGCCCAATGTCATTAATGCTGATTCTCCTAATAGATTCAATAAGCTTATGTGTATATTAAATTTAATGAACTCTTTTGTGTAAGCAGCATTTTTAAGTCTAGCTGTACAGGATTGCAGAAAAATGTGTCTCACAATGCAGCGGTTCCAAAAAAGAATAAAGGTCAAATGCTGCACCCTTTAGTACAGCAGAGTGATACTGCATACCTGCACTCTAGGTAGAGTAAGAAGCTTGTAGCTCCACAGATACACTGAGAACTGGAAGGCTGTACAGCCAACTCAGCTACGTGCCTTTGAGCATACTTCTAGAAGTCAGATGAATACCAGAAGAGCAAGAGGAAGAAGACAATGTAACCATAAAAACCTCAAATTAGAGCTTGGGCAGAAATAAAAAACAATTTCAGAACACTTTCCTTTCAATTCAAGATTACCCACAAAGAAAAAGTGATAAACCACTTAAAAATTAAAAAGCATACCTGACATGCTTACTTACATGCCTGTACCTAAGCCAGCAGTTCTGTTGATGAGAACGATCTCATAGCAATGGCAGCGCATGGCATCAGTAAGACCATTTAAAAGCTGTGCAGCCAACTCTACAATGCATTTGGGCAGTAACTAGCACATTGGAGCACAAGTTCTCAATTAGGGTCATCAGTCATTACTAGAAACCAAACCTCATATTGGATATGCCAACTCTACCAAAAATTAGATCATAATTTTTTAAGTTCCAAATCTGTTCAGATGCTTACATCTATCTACACAAAGCAAAAATAACCTAACCCACCTGAAATCTGTGTATTTATAAATTCTGTACACACAACTTTCCTTAACATTTACATAGAAAGTGTTTCAGCTCCTAAAATACAACTGCATAGCTGGTCCATGGAGCAAGAGGGCATTTATTTTGCAAATGGCTTTGAAGCAACTTGTCATTTGTTTATAACATAGAGGCAACTGCAGGCAACCCTACTTTGGTGGATAACTTTTCACTACTAAGAAAATACTTTTCAATACTAAGACCCATGGCTGCCTGAAGGAAACCTCACAGGAAAAGTCAGTGTATCACAAGCATGACAAAGGAATGAATGAAGAGTTATCCATCACAGAGCACTAATGATGTCTAAGAGAAATCACCAGTCATCAGTGCAATGACAGCATGTCAGGAGATACCTTAGTGAGTAAAATATTCTTCCGGCTTGTGGCAATAAAACCCCATTGCAATTTTATCAAATCAATTCCAAATTTCCATACACGTGAATGAACAAGTAGATACTATCTTCTTTACATTTTATTTATTTTTTTATTTACAGAATGGGACTGCTGGCAAACACAATACATAACAGGTATTACCATTCGAGATAATGCAGCAGCAGTACATTCTTAGTCAGAAACATTTTTTCAGCTTTAATTAACATAAGGAAAAGAGAATGGAGTGTAACCAGAAGAATTAAAAACTACTTATCTAAAATACTGAAGGGTTCAGGGAAAAATGTTTGGATTGTTCCTTTGTCTTTAAGGAGCACTGCACTTTCTACTTGGGACGCAAAAAAAAAAAAAGTATATTGAAACACTCACTGCATGTCCAGCTTATGTCAGAAAGAAGAAAGGATTAATGTACTAAGGTGGACTGTGAATGGGGCACTCCATGAATCAAACACATTAGGTTGAAGATGGCAAAAGCTGATGTTAACTGCAGAAATTCCTGTAGCTAGCATGCCTTCCTAATTCTGTTTAGATCAGCTTTATAAAAGAATTCACAGCAAAACTTAAGTTTGCTGTGCTGGCATTCTACATTAACAAAGTCATGGCATAACATTAAAAGTTTTGCAACTATTAACAGCCTCCTGTTGGGCATAACTTCCATTTTCAGTACCTGAAAGCCATTCACTAACATGAAGGCACTGTTACAACGTTTGATCACTAAGGATGAAAAGCCAATAAGCATGCAGCCTTCTAATGCTAGGAAATGTCCACCAGTTCACCCCGATACCCGACTCACTGAACCAATTCAAACACAGATTACAACGTGCAAGTAATCTGAAAACTATCACGATGCCTAGCTAAAGAGTGGTAATTACACAACACTGTGAACGTCACCCACATGACAATTTTGTTTGGGTAGAAGCTTGAAAACTGCATCCATCGGGATTGTACTGCACAGTGAGGTCATATAATGCAGGTCAGATTATCCAACAACATGGCCCTTTTCCCAGTCATAAGGATCCCAAAATCCAAAATTCTACTTCAGATCAGAGCAATACAGCGGTCACCCTATATGTGAATCAGGTGCTCTATGCAATTTATGCCAGTCACACAGAGAATACTTCATTAAGTTTAGGCATCAGTTTAATCAGTACTCCCTATCTCAAAAATAGTTTCAAGAGTTATTGCACAGTTTCCATGGAGACTGAAGCCAAAGAGTTCTTACTATTTCTGTCTGTGAAAATCCCATCACATTTAAGCTGACAAGTTTCTTAGGAGAGCCTGAAGGACTAAAAGTGGCAGTAATATTCATGTGACTGTCTATCACATGCCACTTAATTATTTTAGAAACATATTTACCTTTCCATATGAGAAGAACATTTTATAGTTCCACGTGTTTGATCAGATGGAAGCAAATTGTTTAAGGAGTTCCAACTACATTTCCACAGCATATGTATTATTTCAAAATCTCCTTATCTTCTATTCCATTTTACCATATTGGCCAAAGATAGATGAGCTACACATATCTAATGCACTTTCACCTCACAAGAAGGCTTTTAACACCATCTCCCATAACATCCTCACAGGCAAACTGATGCAGTCCAGGCTAGGAAAATGGACAGTGAGGTGGACTGAAAACTGCCTCAGCTGCGGGGCTCACACGGTTGCAATCACCAGCACAAAGTCCACCTGGAGGCCAGTAACTGGTGATCAATCCCAGGGCTTGACACTGGGGCTGATACTGTTTAACATCTTCATTAATGACCTGGACAATGGGACAGAGTGCCCCCTCGGCAAGTCTGCTCACATTACAGAACTGGGAGGAGTGGTTGGGTGCAGTAGATGGGTCTGCTGCACCTCAACAGGCTAGAGAAATGGGCTGACAAGAAACTCAAGAAGTTTAACAAAGGGAGATGCCAAATCCTGCACCTGGGGAAGAATAAACCCATGCACCAGGACAGACTTGGGGCTGACCATCTGGAAAACAGTTTGGCAGAGAAGGCCATAGGTTGTTCCTGGTGGACAAGTTGAATATGAGCAAGTGATGCTCCCTTGAGCCAACCCAGGGCTGTCATGGGAAAAGCAGAGCCAGCAGGTTGAGGAAGGTGATCTTTCCTCTCTGCTGAGCAGTGGTGAGATCACATCTGGGGTTCCAGATCCACTTCTGGGCTCCCCAGTACAAGACGGACATGGGTGTACTGGAGTAAGTCCACTGAAAGGTCACAAAGATGATGAAGGGATTGGAGCATCTGACATAAAATGAGAGGCTGAGAAAGCTGTGATTATTTATCCTTGAGTAGAGAAGCCTCCACAGGGATCTCACCAATGTTCATAAATATCTGATGGGCAGAAGTAAAGAAGATGTACACAGACTCTTTTCAGTGGTGCCCCGTGAAAAGATAAAAGGCAATGGACACAAACTGAAATACAATAAATTCCACTTAAACATCAGAAAACAACTGTTTTACTGCGAGGGTTGTCATATACTGGAACAGGTTGCCCAAAGAGATCCTGGAGTGTCCATCCTTGGAGATACTCAAAAACCAACTGGACGTGGCCCTGAGGAACCTGCTCTGGTTGACCCTCCTTTGGACAGGAGGGTTGGACTCCTGACTCAACTATTCTGTGCTTTCATAAATGCAAGGTACAGAGAGAGGTAAGGGAATGCATGTGTACTTGCCCCTAAGAAGTGATGCCCCAGTGGAGCTCAGCTTCTAAGAACTCCAGCAAGAAGCTCTGGTAAGCCAACCCAACTGATGCAGCTGTACCCATGGGCCCATTACATGGGCTCTACTAAGTGGCTGGAATAAACAAAGATAGCTAGCATTGAAGTCAGGCTTCCCTGTCCAGGTCAACTTCCTCAGATGCAACAGCTCTAAAATAGGCTGGAGGTTGCTAGGGACCTTGCTAAGAATGGCACTGCTGAGCAATTCTGGGCACATCCATTCAGCTGAGACTGTGCCAGGATGGGTCAGGAATCCTGATGACATCCTGTGGCAATCTAAGGGGACCCACTCAGCATACTCCAAAAAAACGGGGCAGCTGGATTCTTTTAGACTTTCCTATCTGGAGGACATGGGGAAAGGATCTTCATCTTGCACTCAGAACCACATAAAAAAAGGAAAGGGTTTGAATTTCACTGACCAAGACATATTGCTTATAAAACAGTTAATAAGAAGCCTTTATATAAAGGCCATTTTAGAGGATCCAGCAGTTTTTTAAAACACTCAGTCTCCCATACATTTAAGAAAACACACGAAGCAGCTGACCTCTGCCTTCTGCACTTTCAGCTTCGACTCCAAGGAATAATAACAAAGTAAAGAGGCAACCATTTGGCCAGCAACAGCAAAACACAAGAGTAAAATAAAAAGCATATGGACCAAGTTCCGAGCACCATAACATACCAATTTAAACAAGTCCCAGCGGCTACAGAGATTCCAGTCCAGAGTTATTCACTGTTGCGTAGAGGAAACAACCTTACCAGTTGACCCAAACAAACCTTAAAATGGCTACAGACACAAGCTGCTTGATGGAATCTACTTACATAAGTGATGTGGGTATTACAGGTCACAGCTACCCACTTGAGAGCCGTTTAAACCAACATTGTACCTGGCAACACTACTAGCTGAGCTTTTAATCTGCAAAAATTCAACCAAGAAAACATCAGAACAACAACCAACACTACTAGAGAGGCACATTATTTGAAACAATGCTAAACAAGTACAGATCCTCAAAGATTTTGTTACAGAACATTTTTTATTATTTTGTTAGAAGAGCTTTCAAAAAGCATGCTATGTGGTATCATTTTCTCTTCATTGTATGTTAGTGTTCATCACAGTCTGCAGTCTAGGGCTTAAACAACATTAAAACTTCAGCTCTCTAAAAACATTATGGGAGCTCTTATTCTTTCCCTCTCCCTCCCCAGATAATGGCACTGAGGCAGTTCGCTCCACTGTGCTTGGTGTCCTCCAAGCACAAGCAAAAAAGTCCAATTCCAAAGCACCTACAGTGTAATAACAAAGAATGGAAAGTGGGCCTGCTAAAAAAACCAACAACACAGGAGCATGAATGGGACCAGTGAAACTGTCTAGCACTATTTTAAACAAAGCATGGCAGAGGTATAAAGGGAGAAAACAGTAGATTAATACACTGTAAGTAATACCCAGGGTCATGGATCACATATTTACTAGAAAACAAGAGGCGGGGCTTTTTATATGTGCATGGTAACTTTTTAAAGAGAGTTGAAAGAATGGAGAAAACTTGAAGAGCTTGGATACCAGGAAGATGTATTGATGGAGCAAATCAGTAACTAAAGCTAAACTGAGGAGCATTAGAAACAGAGAGTTAAAACTGAGTTTGGCATAAAAACGCCAGGTAGTGAGGAAAATTTGAGAAAGGGTTTCCTGTAATTATACAAATCCAGACATCAGTAATTAGTATATTCCACATCTACTCCTTCTGAAGCAAAAAAATACCAGAATGAACAGAGAAAAGGCTGGGTTTGAGAGGCATTATACATAAAGACCAGTACTTAGACAGTATCAATCTTTCTCACCAAAGATGACTTCAAGGTAGCTGGTCTCAGACTAAGAGGTAACGTTCTCCAGTGAGTCTCAATCTACAATAAGGAGCGCATTACTAGAGCAATACAATGGGCCAGCACTGGGCTGCATAATTCCACTGCAATAAAGTAGAGAGAGCTAGACATCTTTAGAGAGCAATATGGCAGACAGGCAAATCAGTGAATAAGGTGAATAATAATTCTGCCTGTTTGCCTGTTAATATGGAGCAATGGACACAATAACTGTGCAGGAATTTGGCCTGTTAGGTTAGGAACGGGTCCTTCCTTGTTCAAAAACCTTCACTAGTCTACACAGCTTGGTCAGCTGGGGATTCCATCTCTTTACACCTTTGATGAACACACACATACCAACACAAATTCACAGTGTAGGTATACCCCAAAGCAAACAAGCAACAGGAGAAGAGAGAAGCCAGAAAACAAAAAGCACTGACAGGATGAGACGGGATGACACTGTAGATAAAGGGAAGTCAGAGGTTCACAGAGAATGACAATGCATAAGGCAAAGAGTTGTGATAAACTAAATACTGCCTAAAATCCCACCTGCCAAGCATGCTGCAACATTTTGTTCCTCATTTTAAAAAAAAAAAAAAAAAAGTGTACATTTAAATTCCACAGATAACAGAGAAAAGACTCTGGGACGGTAAGAATTTAGTCACTGTCAAATGTTATTTCTGTGAAAATATATCAAGTTTTTGCATTTGTGCATTGATATTTTATGATACAGAAGTTACAACTCCTCTATTTTAACATACTGCATCTCTCAGTCTGAATGCCCTGGATGATGAGTTAAATGCAATATTAGAGAGTCCAATGGATTTTACATGCACGCTCTTAAGTTACATAAGCATTTTCCAACTATGTCTTCTTAAAATGCACTAATTCCAAATGCACTAATTCATTTTACATTAACCCACCCGCTACACAAGATACCCAAAAGTAAAAATATTTTAGCTACAAATGACTGCAATAACCAGTAACATACAATAAAATAAATCTGTTTTATTTATAAAACGTTGTATGTCACTATGCCAAACAAGGACAGACATTCAAAGAACAGCACATCAGTTAAGTTTGAATTCTATTCATTACTTTAAAAAGTCCTTCTTAGGTGTCCTACTTAATAGGTTCCAAGAAGAATGCCTTAGGCAGCACATGCTGTTACAATAAAATGTAATAAAATTTTAAGTAATTTAGCACAGCAAACTGAGGACTCATTAAGAAACAAAACTAGTAAAACATACATGTATATTCCCAGTGCAAAACTTCTGCAGAGAAAATGAAACTGGAAGTGAGGTGATACAAACTCATACCAAAAAAAGAACATGCATTTTCTTAAGAGAAAACTAACTTCGAAGGAAAAAAATTATGTGAACAAAACTATTTGTTTGAAAAGGTATACGCTATATGGATGGTGTTTATATCTGCAGTACGTAGAAGAACATTACTTTAGTTCAAAACATGATTACCTGCTAACTTCAGAACTCAAGTAGCACAGCAGATGAATGGCCCAAAGCAAAGGTCCTGAATATGTTGCAAATGCTGTAAGGAAGATAGCTGGTATCTCCACATAGCTTTCTAGTCCCACAAAACCTGCTGAAACATCCACAGTAGCAATGCCATTTGAATTTCCCTGAAACAGGAATAAAGAAGTAAAGATTCAAATATCTCCAAAGAAACATTTGGAATACATTAGAATAATATTAATTATTGCACCAGTTAAAGACTTACTCTTTAAGCCACTTTACAGTACAGCTATAGTCTTTATGTCAGATTTTCAATAAAGCAGCTTACCAAAAAAGAGCTTCTATTTAGGATTTACAGACTAATGAAGGCATAAACAGCATGATCTTTTGCTTGTCTTATTTCTCTGCAAATTAACATGCCTGTTGTTTAATAAATTACATCAAAAAATGAGCTTAAAGCAAGCAGCTACACTTGCTGATTTCACTCACAGTAATGAAAAAAAATGCATTTTTCATCACACATGGTTCAAACCCAAGATTTTAGGCCTGTTGCCTCAAGTTACACCAGGAAATAAATATTTCTTGCCCTTAGAGACAACAGGGCTCTAATAGAGCTGTAGTGGAACACTGTACTGCCCACCTGCCTGCCCCACGACACAAGTTGCTACGTGTAACTGGATTAAGACGGGCAAATGCAGAGGTTTCTGCTTCCCAAGTCTCTATACCACAATAGATTACACTGAAATAGACCAAAAGTCAGCCTAGATAGCCTGAATCATCAATAAAAGGCATTTAAAACCTAGAAAGAGAAAAACACAAGGAACATACAGCAATGAAAGTATCAAGAGCGGTCCAAGACTTTTATGTTTTACCTAATTTTGGTTTTCAGTGACTAGGATCACTAAATAACAAGGGATAATATAAAATTGAAGGAAGTATTCTCTACTGAAAATGCCCAAGTATTTAACTTTACTTAAATACCTAAAGCAGCAAACACACCCTGTGGTTAAGGCAGAATATTTCTTAGCTTAGCAGGTCACAGATAGGTTTCCTCAGTCTAGTGTGAAAGCTCTCAGATATGCTTACTGTACCTGGAGAAGCTGATCAGTTTCTACAGTACTGGTATTCTAACAGCCATCAAACTCTCCTTTCCCCTCTACAGAATCCCAGAACAACCCAAATGTAAGGGCTGTCACCACCAATAACCTCAGACCCAGTCCCAGCAGAGCATATGAGGAGTGGCAGCTACCCCTTTCCCTCCAACCTGATCTCCTCTCACCTTAGTGACTGAACTGCAAGTTACCCCAGCGAGGAAGTGCCACCATCAGATACATGTCTGGGTTGCCCACAAAATCCAGAGCACACAGGGTGTATTGGGTTTGCATGGCAAGGTTTTGGTAGCAGGGGGGCTACAGAGGTGGCTTCCGTGAGAGGCTGCTAGAAGCTTCCCCTATGTCCAATAGAGCCAATGCCAGCTGGGTCCAAGATGGACCTGCCACTGGCCAAAGCCAAGCCCATCAGCGATGGTAGTAGTGCCTCCGGGATAACATATTCAAGAAGGGGGTGGTGGTGGTGGTGTGTGGAACTGAGCAACAGCAATTGCAGCCAGAGGGAAGGGTGAGAATATGTGAGGGGAACAACCTTGCAGACACCAAGGTCAGTGAAGAAGGAGGGGCAGGAGGTGCTCCAGGCGCTGGAGCAGAGATTCCCCCGCAGCCTGTGGTGAAGACCATGGTGAGGCAGGCTGTCCCCCTGCAGCCCATGGAGGTCCATGGTGGAGCAGATATCCACCTGCAGCCTGCGGAGGACCCCACACTGAAGCAGGTGGATGCCTGAAGGAGGCTGTGACCCCATGGGAAGCCCATGCTGGAGCAGGCTCCTGGCAGCACCTGTGGACCCATGGAAAGAGGAGCCCACGCTGGAGCAGGTTTGCTGGCAGGACTTGTAACCCCGTGGGGGGACCCACGCTGGAGCAGTCTGTTCCTGAAGGACTGCGCCCCATGGAAGGGACCCAAGCTGGAGCAGCTCATGAAGAACTGCAGCCCATGGGAAGGACCCACGCTGGAGAAGTTCGTGGAGGACTGTCTCCCGTGGGAGGGACCCCACACTGGAGCAGGGGAAGAGTGTGAGGAGTCCTCTCCCTGCGGAGGAAGGAGCGGCAGAGACAACGTGTGATGAACTGACCGCAACCCCCATTCTCTGTCCCCCTGAGCTGCTGGGTGGGAGGAGGTAGAGAAATCAGGAGTAAAGTTAAGCCCAGGAAGAAGGGAAGGGTGGTGAGTAGGTGTTTTAAGATTTAGTTTTTATTTATCATTATCCTGCTGGGAATTGACTGGTAATAAATTAAATTAATTTTCCCCAAGTCATCTGTTTTGCCCGTGACAGTAACTGGTGAATGATCTCTCCCTGTCCTTATCTCAACCCGTGAGCCTCTTGTTATATTTTCTCTCCCCCAGAGGAAGGAACCAGGAGGAAGGAACAGTGCTTTCTACCTTCTCCCCAACTCCCTGTGGTTCCTTTCACACAGGGTTCACTCCAGCTATCTTTGACTTTGTTTAAGGTGATGTAGCTGTAGAACAAGGAGAGCAAGGATGCATGCTACTTGGATCCACACACTAACAACTCCAACCACACTGGATGTTAAGTGTCTAAACATTCTCACCAGGAATCTGCTGAGCCTTGTGGATGGCTACACAGCTACTATTGGAAGAGCCCTGCTGAGCAGTAAGAAGCATCTTCTCTTCACGTTAGATGTATTTCTCCAAGACTAATTCATATATTTGAACTGAAATTTCATAGCTTATAACTTCTAATACTCCACACAATACATAAATAACTGACAAGTCAGAGTGTCTGCTTTTGCTTTAAAGTATCACTCAAGTATTTCAAACAGTGCAGTAGCTTATTGTGGTAAGGGCAGAAAGTGACAGGAGACAATGCACTACAGCATGAAAGCATTCCATGATAATCCTTCATGATCTAGATCAATGAAGCACAAATATAAGAACACTGGCTAGAGAAACTAACCAGCATATTTGCTACAGTAACAGAGGAGAATCCCTCCATAGACAGTAATGAAAACAATCTAAAACCATCTTCACAGCTGCAATTTTTCTGAAAACTTTTTAGATACCACATCATTCACTGAATAAGAGCTATTACCTGCAGTATCTCAATGACTCTCACTGAACTGAGAAGTATAGAGGTGCAAGACAAAACTGGCATGCTTCTGGCTTGTTTAATGACTGATTTAACACAGCAGACTGTTACTGCACTTCCATTGAGCCCTTCACATAATTGTATGTCTTTCTAGTAACTGGAATTCTATAAACAAACATAGAATGAGGGATTTATTTTAATTTTTTGAAGCAAATAATTTAAGGTGAAAAAATGAAGTAATTGGAAAAGGTTGGCTGGAAAGGTTCTGCTGTCTTCATCCTTGGAGGTTTCAAGACCCTGAGTTCTGACCAGCTGACGCTGGGCCTTCTGAGGTCCTCTCCAACATAAATTATCCTACAATGCTTTGAAATCATAAGAAGAGAAAGCTATAAGCCACTCTAAAATGTCACTCAGTCCATCTCTCTACCTAAAGGCAAGATGAATTAGATATAAATGGTTCTGAAAATATACAAACCTATTCTGTTCTCCAGTGATAAAAAAAATACCAGAAAGTATAAACAAGTCTTAAAGGTCTTGAGACTCTATTTTCTTTCTCCTCTTCTGCAGATATACTGCTTGAAGGATGAAAACAAAAAAACACAAGACCAAAATACATACATGGAATTTTTGTTCATTTATGAGCTTTCATCCAAGGTAACTAAAATATTTTAAGAAATATTTACAGCAACTTTTTTTTTTTTTTTAAGGAGCTGCTATAGTTAAGAGAAACAACCAAGATATTTATTTCTATTCTCGCTGCATTTGAAGGGCAAGTAGCAATGATAAAGATATAGTATACTTCTGGGAAGTGACTGATGAATTACGAGATGTGGACAACTCAGAGCATAGGAGAAAACAATCAATCATTCAAGCTTGTTGAAAAATTCATCAAGAGGTTCTCAAGCTTGCAATAATATCCTGACAAACAAGTAGCATTCTGACTAAATGTATTAATTTCATATCTGTTTGACAATACTGGAGTATTTTTAACTTTTCTTCTCTTAGTTGATTTACACAAAGCAATAAATAAAGCAAAGATCCTAACTACTAAAACAAGACTAAAAAACAAAGTGGTTTTACCCAGCTCTACTAAATAACACTTGACTTTATCCAGCCAAACTCTGAAAACCTTCAAGCATGATGACTGCACAACCTGTGTGAGCAACCTTTTCCACTGCCTACTATTCACAAAAATCTTGCTAAAGGGCTGGAAAAACGAGTTAATGTGTAGTCTTCCCATGTAAGTTACAACTGTTTAATAAATTTGCCTTTTAGGTTCACATTGTCAGAGAGCGGCAAGGCCCAGCTGGTTCTGCAAGGGAAGGTAAGCTGGGAAATGAGCATGAAAACAAGGCAGGTGAGAGCAGTAAGTCAGGACGACTGGGAATGCTCAGCGGCATGTCCAGGTCAGGGCTGGATCCAGAGACAGCGATCAGGGCCAGATGCACTCCAGGTGTCACACAGCAAGTCTGTAGTGACAAGGCAGGTCCAAGATTAGGCCAGGAAGCCCAGCCAGCAGGTCCAGATCAGGATCAAGAAGGTACAAGACAGGCACAGACATACCTGCTTACACAGCTGTGACACAGCACAGGCAGTAAAGCATCAAGTTAAAAGCAGCACCCAGAGGAAAGGAGGGCCAGCCCCTTTCTCCTAGCTTTTCTCCCAACAGCTCCTCTCAGTGAAGGAGATGACCTTGAACTCCACTAAACTAAACTCCTAGACAGAAGATGCACTCAGAGCCCTGGCACAGATGACGTGTAGAATGCAAAACCAAGCGTGAAGCTGAAGGCATTTGTTTTCAACCTGTACTTAATTTGGGTTTTTTTCCTACTTCTACATCAAAATACTAGCCTCCACACTCACGTATTTCATTTTTTCCCCCACTTTTGTCAACTATACTAATTGACTAATGAAAAATAGTATCTGTTCCTATGAACCTTGCTTACTCTGTACACTTACAATTTTCATAGCTATACTTCCATAAAGTCTTTAAGGACCCTACAAAATTTTTTTTGAAAGAACCCTACCTCATTCATTAAATATGCTATCCTGAACACGGCTACTTTTACTCACTATTATATTCAAAAGGCCATCACTTATATTCCACGTGTAGCAAGACAGAGTTACTGCTTTTGTCATTATGTACCCTCTTCCCTACCAGGATTTAATAAAGGCTCAGCAACATGGGCAAGAAGTCTCGTTGTCCTCATAATCACACCAGGACATGTGCAAAAGTAGTTCTCCAAATCTCTCTCCTGTTTCCAGATGGAAGGGGTTTATATTTAGTTTATATTTCTCTTCTCCTGCCTCATTTAGCTAGCACAGTTTAAATTTAGTATCCAATCTGATCTACATCAACAACAAATTTCAGTGGTTTTCAATTTCTGTATTTCAACCACAAACCTGCTATCATTTTTGTATGCTACAGTAGATCCTTATGCCTGTCTGGAAATTAAAAACCTAGCACCACTCTGAACCCAGCCAGTTTAATAGTGGTAGCTCTAGTAACCACAAAACTTGAGGAAAGAAAGTCAGGGAAGACATTTAAATCTATGCCAGCAGTGCACATCATGCCTAATAATACAGTTGTGCTTCCTTCACATCTTTACCCTAGCATTCAAGCATAGATATTGCTCACTCCAGACGTAGCAAACGAATGACTAGCTGGTACCAAGGCAGGCTGAATAGAAGTCAATACTGAAGTTGAGAACTTGATGGACTTCTCCAGCAGAAACAGCCCAGTTGTACTTCCTTAATGTTTATTCGGTATTTGAGAACAAATGATACAACTGTGTCTGAAATAAAACCCTTTCCTAAGTCAGTCAAAATGTAAGACCTCAGTGTTGATGGTCATGGCCAAGACAGGTAGTTGCTAAATTTGGGACACCTGTAGTTTACTCAGTAAGATCAGTGTATCTTCACTGGAAGGCATAGAAGTAAGGAAGGGATCTGAAGGTTGTCACCAAGCAAAGACCTTCCTATTTTTCCCACAAGGTAAAGGAAAGAGATTAAATGGTTTATTCAAACAATTAAAATCTGTTACTAAACCAGAAAGCTACATCATGGAAAGCATGGGTACTTTCAGAGTTCTACCTTCCATCACTCAGTTAAGGAAGAGCTGGAAAGTGTACATGAACACCCAAAATCATCTACAGCTTCTCCTGAGGTCACTCATCTATGGTACTCTTGAGATATACATAAACACCTAAAGCCTGAGCACCTGCACCTGTCACAAGAGCAGTGAGTAAACAGGGAAACCTGCATCGCCTTGAGAAGAGAGTGTCTGTAACACACCTGGAGGGGCTGTTACCTCTATGTCTTTGGGAGAGGGGGGTCCTGGTGCAGGGGTGGGGGCTATATCTTTTTCAAGTCAGGTATACAAAATGGCATAGAAATTGGCAAGTGTTCATCTGTTGTATATCTGGTATGGATCCTGCATCTATAGCTCAGTGACTGCCGGTTAATTAAGTTCAATTAATATATGATTGCCAGTTAATTATATGTCACTAGTAAATCAAAAAAACACTTCAATCCTGATTTTAAGCTACACAAACTGAGCAGTTTTTCCCTTGCAACAAGTCATTCATGCTCTAGACTCTGTACTCAAAAGAAAGGGAAGGAGAAACTTCATTAAGTATTTTTCTTGGATATATTTAAGAAGTGGGTTTTGTAGGTTGTCAGGTTTTTAATTTTCCCCAGTGGTGCAGATCAGAATGCTACATACTGAGCAAACCTACATACAAAGAGCATGAAATTAAACATAATTTCTGGAAGAAGTTACTTCCATCTTTGGATCTAGAGTCCCATACAGGAAAACCTATTCTCAGAACAAATTGGGAGAAATTTACCAATTGAAGAGAGAGCATTAATTAGATTTTTAGGGACCTTTGTAGCCTCTGTAATTTTATGAGCTACCAACTTGACCATCCTACTTTTCTACACTAATATTTTGCACATCAGATAATTGCTTTCAATTGTGAAGGGCAAAAAACCAACCTCTTCACATTTGTATGATTCAATTTGTTCCTTTCCATACCTGCAGAAGTTTTTTCACCAGAGAATAAAAGAACAAAGCTAACACCTGAAGAGTGGTATGTTGGTCAGACTCTTAATCTCCATCCTAGAAAGGGCATCTAATGTAAATGTACTTACAGCATTTTAAAAAGAGAACTGAAAACTTGTTCTCTAAGGAGTGGGGGGTGGAGGAAAATTCCATCTGTCTGGACTCTTAAAACCACTTTTTCCCTTACCAGAATTGATCTCTATTTTTGAAACACCTCTAGGATGTTTTGAAAATAGAAAAAATAGAGAAATAGAGATAAATAGAGAAAAACAGATAAATAGGCCGTGATAAAAACTGTTCTTTCTAAAATCCCTCCTGTTCTATTACAATTCATTTGTCATTTTATTCTGCCTTGGGCATGCTGAATAGGCACACACCTGGGTTTTCCAAGTAGACAGCCAAAAAAATCTGCAAAAGACTGTTGGCGAGTTCTTCAGAAATGCATACATTTTTCAAAGGGGCCTGTGCTAAAGAGAGTAATAATTTGTCAAAATTTTTGCTAAGCTGTTGCTAAGTTCAGAAGAATCTCTTCAAAGCTAGAGTTTATAGACATGTGATGTGACACACAAAGGCAGCTCCTTGTCTGGATCTGCTCTGTTTCATATCTCGGACTTAATAAAAAAACAGCATGGGAAACAACATCAGGAAAAAAAAGCTTTGGTCTGCTTCTACCAGAAGTTTTGATAAGTAATTATCACACTTCATTCTCTAGATCTTAGAGTGACAGAAGATGCACAAAGACCAATCAAGCAATCTGGCTCACAACAAAGCAATGGAGAATTTCTCCTTTCTGAGCTTTGGATGCTGTGATTCAGCAGCACGTCTATGTGCAAGAGACTCCCTTGTCAGAGCTAATTTTTAAAATATCCTCAAGTTTGCTGAAATCTGTACCATGCTGGAAGTTATTACTTCCAAAGGAAACACATCTAGAAGAAATGTCAAAATTGCCAGCGGGGTGTGATGGGGCGTGGGTGGATGCCCTGAAAATGCAGGATATCCAACAGCACAATGTGCAGCCAATTAAAATGGAAATCACTTCTTCCAGCCCTCTAAAAACCAAAAAACTCCTCAGCTGCAAGGGTAGTTGAAAGTGCAAAAAATTAGTCATTAAGAAGAAAAATCTTAAAACATATTTCTATCTTCCCACTAACACCAGTATAAAACCACTAAAAAAACCCAACACATGCTATGAGATCTGCTACCTTTTACTGGTCTTGAATAAATACATTTTTATTGGCATAGGAAAAAACTTTTAGCATAGCATAATCAGATGGAAAGAGGTATCATGCTTATCATAGCCTCTGATAGTTTATTTCTGAAGCAGGTGAACACGTTTTCAAAAGTTCATGGAAATTCTTCCAGAAAAGTTATTTCCCAATTTTTTGCAGCACTCAGATCAGAGAAGACAGAAAATTTAACCTGTCCAATTACACTTTCACAGCAAACGTACTATTTCAGAAAGTCCTTATTTTCTATTCCATCATACCATATTGGCCTGAAAACACATGGGCATGTATCTAATGCATTTTCACCTCACAAGAAGGCTTTTAACACCATCTCCCATAACATCCTCACAGGCAAACTGATGCAGTCCAGGCTAGGAAAATGGACAGTGAGGTGGACTGAAAACTGCCTCAGCTGCGGGGCTCACACGGTTGCAATCACCAGCACAAAGTCCACCTGGAGGCCAGTAACTGGTGATCAATCCCAGGGCTTGACACTGGGGCTGATACTGTTTAACATCTTCATTAATGACCTGGACAATGGGACAGAGTGCCCCCTCGGCAAGTCTGCTCACATTACAGAACTGGGAGGAGTGGTTGGGTGCAGTAGATGGGTCTGCTGCACCTCAACAGGCTAGAGAAATGGGCTGACAAGAAACTCAAGAAGTTTAACAAAGGGAGATGCCAAATCCTGCACCTGGGGAAGAATAAACCCATGCACCAGGACAGACTTGGGGCTGACCATCTGGAAAACAGTTTGGCAGAGATGGACATGGGGGTCTTGGTGCACACTACATTGTCTGTCAGCCAGTTGTTTGCCCTTTGTGCAAAGACCAACAGCACCTGGGACTGCATTACGGAGAGCATCACTAGCCGGTTGAGAGAGAAGATGCTCCATTCCCTCTACTAAGCAGTGGTGAGATCACATCTGGGCTCCTGGATCCAATTCTGGGCATCCCAACACAAGAAAGACATGGATGTACTGGAGAAAGTCCACTGAAGAGCTACAAAGATGATAATGAGAACAAACATCTATCTGAAAGAGCTGGGTCTGTTTACTCTCAAGAGGAGAAAGCTCAGCAAGGATCATAACAATGTGTATAAATACCTGATGAGGGGGAGTAAAGACGACATAGCCAGACTCTGACCTTCTCAGTCACTCAGTAGTGACTAGCAAAACAATGAAAAGCAATGCACACAAACTGAAATACAAGATGTTCTGTTTAAACATCAGAAAAAGTTTTTTTACTGGCTAGGGTGGTCAAGCACTGGGTCCGACTGCCCAGAGAGGTTGCAAAGTCTTCATCCTTGCAAGTATTTAAAATCGGACTGGACACAGTCCAGACTAACCTGATCTGGTTGATCTGCATTGGACAGAGGGAGGTTGGACTAAATGATCTCCAGAAGTGCCTTCCAGCCTCAATTCTTCTGTGATTTGGTGGTTCTGTGAAATTCTCAGCAAACTGTACCAAGAATTCATCATCACTGAAAATGGGTGCTTCATGAAAACATTCAAACTATTCTTTATTAGTCCCTTTTCCATAACTATGATTTTCTTGCCAGCTTACCCACCACTAAATTTCTGGCAGGTGCTTGTGCTTGGTACCTCAGTACTGAGAGGGACAGCCCTTCAGCCTCTTGCCAACGCTGCTAAGGGCTGCTCTCAGAAGGCCATAATCACAGCTGGCTGCCTGAACAGTAACATTCGAGACATGCAAAAGCCATTCAGACAAGAAATGTTATGTCCTCTGAGCAGGAAAACTGGGTTGGAATGGATGAATCACGATGATCTTATCCCCATCAGCAATTCCCTATCCTGACATGTACTCTCAAAGCAAAATCACGCCAATCCTCAGTCAGGACTAATGGGATCAGAAACACAATACAAAGTACCCTAAGCTTGACAACAGTTTTAACATCCTCAGCCATGCCTCAAAAGTAAAGCCAATGCAGATCTCACCTTGAAATTTTGCAACAGATCAGAAAGCCTCTCCTCCTAAACCAGAAACAACCTGATTCCCAGCTTAACAAACATCCTCTTAAGACAGTGCTACACTAAGTTTGCAACATTATTAGAAGTGGAAAGAACCTCTCCAGCTTCAATGCTAAGGAAAGGTTTTGTGGAATTGCAACCTTATTTGCAATGCAGAGAACTATGTTACTGAAATTAGTAAGGCTCCTCAGAAAAGAAGATACCATTTGATATAATAAGAATGGCAATTAGTTCTGATTCTCAGAAGAGACATTAACTTGTCACAGAACATCTCTTCAGTCTTAAACTGTATGTAAACCTATTGTGATGCTACCAAAGGTTTTGTGAGCCTCAAGAATCAGGAACAAAAAGCCATCTGCCTTTTATTGGTATTAATCAACTCAGCTGAAATTTTTAAATTTGTTATCACCAGAAAAGTACTCAGGAAGCCCACTAACAGACCAAAATCACCCCTGGTATAGGTATCCAATATTTTTAACACTTTCAGAAATCTATACTGAGGATAAGTTATCAAGGTATGCAATTTTCATAGAATCACAGAATCGTTTAGGTTGGAAAAGACCTTTAAGATCGTCGAGTCCAACCGTTAATGTAACACTGCCAAGTCCACCACTAAACCATGTCCTCAAGCACTGCATCTACCCATCTTTTAAATACCTCCAGGGATGGGGACTCAACCACTTCCCTGGGCAGCCTGTTCCAATGCTTGACAACCCTTTCAGTGAAGAAATTTTTCCTAATATCCATTCTAAACCTCCCCTGGCGCAGCTTGAGGCCATTTCCTCTCATCCTATCACTTCTTACTCGGGAGAAGAGACCGACCCCCACCTCTCTACAACCTCCTTTCAGGTAGTTGTAGAGAGCAATAAGGTCTCCCCTCAGCCTCCTCTTCTCCAAACTAAACAACCCCAGTTCCCTCAGCTGCTCCTCATAAGACTTGTGCTCTAGACCCTTCAGCAGCTTTGTTGCCCTTGTCTGGACACGCTCCAGCACCTCAATGTCCTTCCTGTAGTGAGGGGCCCAAACCCCCAACTCTGAAAACAGAGCATTAATAATACAGTGAGAAACTAAACCCTTCTGAGAATTCAGTAAACTCTTCCTCTCTGAGATGTAGTTGGTATTTTACTCACAACAGACAATATTTCTTTCAAAAACTATTTCCCCTCCCACCCCTGTAGCAGGGAGAGTATTCAGCTTACCTGAAAATAGAAGAAAGCTTGGCCAAACCAGTAGTGCATGACAGTAATCCGTGCTGCATCAAATTTCAAAGGTCTCCAGATATATCTTGTCATCATTGTCTGAATCAGCAGACAAAACACCAAGACTGGTAAATTGTGAGGTCTAAATAGAAGGGCTGCTAGCAGAACCAATCCATTATACACTTCCCATAATCCTGTACTCTTCACGCTGGAGTCTGCAGAAATAACCTGTGACTTTAGTAAATCTTTAGTGCCAGTGAAGACTATGCCAAGAACAAAGACATAAACAAAACGAGCTTCAGTAATCCCCCTAAAGAGGAAATTAAGAAAAAAAAAGTAATCATAATTAATAAATAAAACAGAAAGATGAGCTACTTACTAATATCTATTTCACAGGTCAAAAAGTCTTTCAAGAGAGGTGCAAGACCAATGCAGTTCTGCCAAACAGGTTAAATTCTAAGGCTAGTACTGGCCAATTTCATGAGAGAGCTTTCTCAAATACAAGAACTCTAAAAATGGTTCATACTTAAATTACAAAACCCCAAAATCAACTTTAGCAAAGAAAACAGCTTGTGCTAAAAACTAACTTAAAATACAAAAATAAAATTATATGTCAATGAATGTAACAAAAATAAATTTATGTTATGACTATTCAAGGTCTATACCCATAGTCATAGAAATATGCCATTTACATAGCATAATGAATTTCCAAAAAACTACTCCTTAGAGTGATATGGAAACTTTATTTCAGGAATTAAATTGACTTAAAAATGACTAATCCCTTTAAGCTATTCAGTGATTTTTCACAACTCATTCACACAAACATATATTTCTTTTTGGCCAACCAAAAAGACAGTGTTAGTATTTGAAGATCCTTATTTCAGTCCAAAATTTCTGCATACTTCAGACATTTTCTCACTTTATACAGCTGCAGATATACAGATATGCTGGTTTATACCAGCACTTTTTTTCCTTGTAACTGTACATGTTTTTCAAATCCCTAAGCAATCCTATTATGAAAAAATGAATGTTTTAAGTAGTAAGTGTAATTAGCATTTACTACTATGTTCATTAGACCTATAAATTCATTGGCCTCATTTCCAGGGAAAGTCAACTTCTGAAGAACGCACAGCATCTCATCCAAAAAGCTGACAAGGGCAAGGTCCAGTAATCTTAAAAACTGTGACCTGCTATTCTAGAAGTGCAAGGCCCAAGGAACAAAGAAAGTGAAGCAGATACCCATCAGAATGCACAGATATTGTTATGTTTACTGGCCAAAAAAGTCACAGATCATGTTAGTGTGAGCTAACCTATAATAATCCAATGAACTCACCAAATGAGCATATTAAAAAATTTGTGGTTATAAATCTATTTTTTTATCTTGCAAAAGATAAAAATACACATTATCTACACACTTTATCCATAATTTAATATACACTATCCTTAGGGATTACCAGTCACTGTATACATGAATGGTGAATGAACATGGTCTCCGACAAATATAATTCACTCAGAAGTGATGACTCTTGATCATCTGGACTTAATACTATATGGAAGATTAGACCATGACACTAAAAATAGTAAAAGCATAGTTACACTTCGTGTAACTAGTGTAACTAGCTGACCACAGAAAATACCATGAGTCAAAATTTCTAAAAATGACTTTCTCCTTTAAAATTTATGTATTTTTTCAGTCTTTGGATCATCACCTTCCTTCTCAAACAATTACTAACAAATGAGCTTGAAATCAATCTTTCTTTTCCACATACAGAAGAGAGAGATAAAAACTAAGAGCAGAAATAGTAAGCAACAGTATTTACATGTTCAGTTTTCTTTTTGCACCAACAGAACTAAGAAAAAAGGCAAAACCACCACATGATAGTGATGTGGCCTTCCGAAACATGAATACAGTGCGGTTTAGCTTTCAAAGGTTCAAATTCATACCTAATGGTCTATGCAAAGGGGCTTTGCTATTTTATTCCCTTAAATAGCAAGCCTTTGTAAATCCCCCAGTAAGGCCTACTGGTTTTTTCCTTTAGTGAAAAAAACAAACAAACAAACAAACAGTAAAGTTCAGAGTGTTCCTGTGTTTCTGGCTAATGCAGAAATTCCGTGCCCTATTTCAGTATCTCTGGTAATTCTGATGTAATTATTACCATAAAATATTCAAATATATTCATGTGACTTAGAAGTAAAACTTTAGGAAATAGCTTTGGGTATTTGTCACTATTAAATGAGTTAAGTGAAAACTGAAATTAATCGGTTGATGGAAATTCAAACAAAAAAAAATTTCTCAGCAAATGTACTACCACTATTTTGTTTGTGTAAGTATGATATATATTTATCTTTTTCATTACACAAACTATCATTTTTAAAAAGAACTCTGAGGAAAATTGAAGGCCACATTACTTCCTTATATTTTTTAATTTAGAGGTTATCTTAATCTAAGCCATACAAGATGGGACACACTTCAATTGCCTCTTCTCCCTCATCCACCTCGCAGCAGTTGTCACATTCAGAGAAAACACGTAACTTTAGTAGAGGGAACAGAGAGGGGGTGTTTCAGAGCAAAGATTCTCCATCTTACAGAAGAAAGCATTATGCATGAAAAATGCAGTGCTGCCTACAACTTTTTCCTCATATTACACAAAATTACCTCTACCTTGCACCTGGATCTGGAGCTATTCCATGTCATGAATACACTAAAGATACCTCTAGGTACATTTAAAGGAAAGTCCTGGTTTTGTTCCTGGCAGTATTTTAAATAGGCTTTTACCATTTATCACATCAGCCATTAAATAAAGATGAGCTAGGATCATTATGTCAACACATCAGCTAACATCTGAACACTAATAACATGTCTGCCATCTTTTTTGACATGCTGTATTAGGAGCCTTGCCAAAGATAATGTGTTTGAAGAGTTAGTGATCTTGGGCAAACCATGTCTGCTCTATTAGGCCTTGTACTTTAGGCTTGAGAAGCCCACATGTTAGCATGCGTAGCCGCTGCAAGGGACCATGCTGGAAGCCCTGTGCTGGCCTGTGTCATGCGCTGGAGGGAGTTATGACAGAGATAATGTTCTGACCTGGCAGGAGTAGACACATGGGTTTGTTTTGGTTTGTTTGTTTTTTTTTTTTTTACACAAAATAGAAGGCACTATGGTATGGGAGGGAGGCAGAACCTCTCCACTGACGCGACCTGTGTGCCACAGTATGCCATGGGAAGATTCACTGAGGTTTGTCTGATGCTGCAGAAAAGCAGCGTTCCTAGCATCTGAAGGCACTCACTACCTATATTCTTCTTTTTACTCTATCTTATTAAAACAGCTATTTTGTTACACATTTGTTGTTGGTACTTTCCTACTGACATCCAGAAAGAGCCCTGCACCACACTTCCACCCCAGGTGCAGAACGCATGCCGACACAAAGGCCAGAACCTGCATTTGCTAACTCTACCAGCTTTCACCAAATAGCTTACACAGAGGATCGAAAGGGTATAAAGCTTTTAAACATGACAGTAACTTTTAAACCAGTATATAATCAGAGATATATAAAGGTCTAACATGATTTAAGCAAATAACCATGTTCACTATTTATTTAAGGTGAAATAACTCAAAAAGCTCATCTCTTCCTTGTGATTATAATTGTAATCAATATGCTGACTATACAATGAACAAGTTCCCAGTAAATGCTTTGCCTTTAGTATTTAAGCACTCCACTTATTTCTCCAATCACATTTTATTTGTGGTTCAATTGCTGTATTTAATGTTCTGTCCCATGCTGCAATATTTTTCTTCTTATTGCAAAGACAGTATTCTTCTCTAAGGATTTTACTCAAACACAAGGCAAAACTAGAGGTCACACTCAGAAATCAGGTATGTTTCAAATACAGAGCCAAATTCTGCAGACTAAAGATTACCATTACTTTTGCATCCAGCAGAACTAGCACAAACTGTTAACACTAGTATGCAACTAGAATTATCGTCAATATTTGGAGAGATGGAATGTATGTAAATATATCTAGATATACATACATTAAAACATTTGTTCTAAAACATGCCTCTCTAGCAAATCTGATCTTCTATATGTCCTAAGATCTTCTCCTGCAGGGTTTTTTCCATCTCGCACATCTTATGAATCTTCGGCCCCTAATTAAGAAGCTCCAACAGAAATCATCCATATCAAATTCAAAATGAGTGCAAGAGAAAGTTTATTACATCCAGTAAGACAATCGTTGAACAACTTCTCTTCCATGACCTTTTCCTCCTCATTAAATATCCTAACTGACGCTGGAAGTTTTCCACAGCTCTCTGACATTTAGAAAAACTTGAGGCTGCAGATCCAGATACAATCCAACAGTAAAAAGTACCATAAGAAAACTAAAGCCACCTAGCTACATTCCAAAAGTAGCTATTGGTGAAAGAGCTAATAGCTCCCTTACAGCTACAGACTGGTTCTATAGGAAATTTAACATCCACATAAAAATCCTTAGTATGCATTGTGCAGCACAGCCTAGACCTCAAGAAGGATTTGGTTACATCTTGAAAGGTCATACATTACAGAACGCTCACCTGCAAAAGAAAGATATGGAAAAGCAACTCTCCCAATTACCGCCTAAGCATTTTTCAAAACTAGGAAGTAGCTAAATTAGCTTGGCATGCGCTCTGCTAAACGTGGCAAGTCCATCTAAAACAAGAAAAGATGGTGCATTTGGGGTTTCTTTGTAGCAAAAATGCAGGGTATGACTATTAGATTCTCCTGATACTAATTCTTATCTGACTGGCTTCTGATCTGTCACAGTTGAAAGACACTTCATGGGGCTCAAAATTATGCAAACACCACACAAACTGAGTGCAGGCCACCTACAAAATAGGAGTTTTATTCACAAGACTGTAATTCCAGCCTAGACATAACGGCCCCTCCCACCTCATCCCCTGATATCCAAAGTTAACACCTCTCTAGAAATAGATTTACATATCTGTTGATTAACTTACTTTGAAATATCTTTGCTGTCATGTTGCCATGGAAATATGACATTTCCAATAGCTGCCCGGTAACTGTAGACTCCCAGGAGCCCAAGTGCCATAGCAATTTTTGAAACCAGGGAGCATCTTCTTTGAACCAGAAAGAAGATCGTAAGTAGGGAGACTGCAGCCAAGAAGGAGAGTTCAGCTATATGTTCAGAGCTGGGGGGGGGAAAAAAATCAACAAAACCCAAACCTTCAAACCACTGTAATTGCTGCAAAACACATTTGACAGAGCCTTAGCTACAGCACTGTATTTCCAAATTAATCACTGCATTGACATCTGTTATGAACTTTCCAAGAGGTATGGTAAAATAGTTTCATATTTTTAGAAAAGTGGTTTTATTAATGAGGTTTTCTATTCAAGCATGCATGTTTAAAAGTGTAATTATTGTGTTCCACCATATGCTAGTTATTCTGTTAATTATATAAAAACTGAGCTGCATATTGCATAATGGAAAAGGGTCTAATGCTTTTAAACTAGAGTTTTGTTATTTATACATTTTGAAACAGTGCATTTTGCTTATACTACAGCATTTCATTTTCTAGCATAAGGCAGGAAAGATTTTTGCACTATAGAATTAGAACTATTCTCCCTTTTTAAATAACTGCACACATATTTGATTTGTTTAATTTTAGACATACAAAAATTACCTAGCCAAAATGACCAGAAATGTACTTACATAGTTTAAAACATGCACATGCAAACACATTAGCGCAATATGATTCCCTTATGCAACTACAGCACCTTGTACTGGATCAATACATACAAGAGATAAAGACATAAAATTTGCATCATGGCCAAGAAGATTACAGACACAGTTTGTTTGTTCCCCCACGTCCTAAACAGGTAACACTCATTCCAGAATCAAGGACGTTTCACTGAGCATGTTGCCAATGTTATGTATTTAAATCTACAGTGATATCAATTAGCACTGCAAAATGTAACGGGGTAAGGAAAGATCTGCACTCAACCCATACCATAACTAGCTATGCAATTTCAGAAAGCCCACTGTAATCCAAGAATTGCTAACCCTTGCCTACGCAAGTATTCCCTGTATCCCAAATGACCTAGAACCACCAATTTTGTTAGATTTATCTTCGGTTAAGAACATCATGTAGGGTGTGAGAGCCAAGGGCTCCATCTTCTGTCTTCCACACTTCAAAATGCCATGATAACAGATCACTAACTTGAGCAAAATGACAGTGAGCCTCGGCTGTTATCTACATTAACTCTGATCGCACTTACGAAACTCCAGTTTTATCTTGATTTAATCAAAATTACAGTACTTCAAACAGGTTTACCTTCCTATTCCCTAGCATATGCTTTATCAGGAGTTTGACCGATAGTTGTTTCAGCTGTTGTGCTTGGAAAGTCAGAGAGGAAAAGATATGGGGCAGAAAAATTGTCCTGTTAGTTCTCACTGAAGGACCCAGTCAAGCACTTCATACAACTTAACAAGACTTCCAAGACATCCACTGGTCTCTGCAGACCAGTAGAGGAAAGTGAGAGAAATAAGAACTAGAACACTACGGGAGAGAAAATGTAGTCTTGATGTTTCTCCTCACTATTGTTCTTCCTCTACAGGAGGAGACAGTAGAAGCAGTGAATGGATTGCTGCAGCAAGCAGTGAAGATAGTGCATGCACCATCTCTTATGATCAACACATAAAGAACTAATTTAGTAGCCACTGCATTCTTTCAAATGAACCTTTGTGGAAAATTTTTAAAGCTTTCAGGCCATATTCTCGTTGGCTGCTCATTGTATGAGAGCAAGATAAAACAAATCAGGGATAAATAACAGCACATCATCATATTTCTCTCTTCATCTAAAAAAGTCAATGCACTTCTGTTAAGAGACTCTTGCAGACAAATCTAACATAGCAACACATAAAAATTAAAAAAACATACCTACCTGTAAGGAGTAATTGCTGGTGCTATATCAAGCAAGACACTCACTCACAGCTGCAATTTCCTACAGTGAACATTTGAAATCATACTCTAACTCCCCCAAAAAGAAAAAAAATTCTCAGAGAAGGCCCAGTGGACAGCAAGGGTATGTTCAAAGTCATATGCACATCAGTCACCAATGGTGCATTCTTGACTGCTAGCACAGGGTTTATATCCAACTCATGTCCAGGTATCTCAGCTAAAATGTAGTGGGGTTGCCCAAACAACAAAATTGAAAGTGAGGAACCAGTAGTTACCTGAGAGAGAACCTGGGGAGTGGGGGAAGGGAAGGGGGGGTAAAAAAAAAAAAAAAAAAAAAAAAAAAAAAGAGCTTTGGCTATATGTTCTTACTCTAACAGCTTGTGGTCTACACTTTCATACTTCTGGTACCAGAATGAAGACTGAATACATTTCCTTCCACTGCTTTGACCTCACCTCACTACTGCAAATACAAGTAGAGTGAAAGGAATTATAAGTGTGGACAAGATTCATATCTTAAGTGGATAAAGCCTTTTTTAATTGTTTACTTTCATTCTACTATGTACAACAGAATACACAGGAGTCACATGGTATGCTGGTTCTGGGGGGCAGGGTGTTTCAGGATGGTTCAGTACATTATTAAAAGAAAACATTATCATCTTCCCATGTTGCTGCTTCTCATCACTTCTCTTCAAGCTGACGCTGTCATTGACAGCTTCACCCCTTCCACAGTGAGCCATGTAGCAGCTTCAACACCTTCCAAGTATCAGACCAAGATTAACAGCCAAATCAAGCTAACTGAATACCAACTAATTAAAAAGAAAACCTGACTTCCAGGCAAATTTAGGGATTGCATGTTCTCTTCCACTTCCTCCACTGTCTGATTTTCTGTTGACCTTTTTCCCACCAAAGTCTTTTTTTTTTTTTTTTCCTTTGTAGCAGGTTTCACAGAGTCTCTCTGCAAATAACAAAAGAACATTTTCCTTATTTCAGCATAGTTGAATGCATCCCTAATAGTCAAATTCAACACACTATACAGGTAGATTGATTTTCTGTGGTTTGCTGCTTACATTTTCCCATGTACAAACCTGCACAACAGTCTCTTTGTATCAAATGCTGAGCCCCTTAAGTAGTGTCCAGATAAGCAAAATATTAGCCTGAGTATGAGCACAGATGTCTAAAAGGTCAAGGTGGGGCGGGGTGGAGAGGGTAGTTTGTTCATTAGTTTATCTTAGAGACAAAACAGAAGGCTGGCTAGAAAAAGTCTGAGCAGCTTCAATTCTAACAAGGGTACCCATAATCTAAGTAAGGTTCTAAGTTCTTATTACTAAAAAATGTGCCATTAAGACATAACTACGCAAATAAAACACATACTAAAAACAGAATAACAATCAACCTTACAGACTAGCACTGCATTTTGGGAAGAGGAATAAGTGCTTTATGCAACTCAGCTTATCACCAACTTTTAATTTATGCTATAAGGAAAACACATCACCTCAATCCTGATCAAAACACCAGGGAAACAGACTTCTCTACCACCATGTTCTCTTGTGAAGGAAAAGCAACAAAGATGTTAAAACCTCCAACCAAAGAAAATGCAAGCATGCTTGGCAAACAGGAATTCACAGATACTCTACAAACCACAGGACGAGCAAAGACTTAGTTGCCTTGTTGACTGATCTTTCCAAAGCTTGTCCAGTGAACCATCACCTACATCCCATCACTCAAGTCCAAAAACTGTGCTTCAAATGCTGGTGTTTGGGCAATCTTTTAATCCTATAAAGCAACTAAGTATATGTCAGCATGGTGACATATATTGTATTCTCCTGTTAAGCTAAAAACTGTTCCACTGATTTAAGTCAAGATGTAGCTCCGCAGCAGCCCAAGTCAACCTGTGCCAGGGCTGCCAGGGTTCTGCTCTTTCACTTGCTCCCTAAACATGGCAGAAGTAATTACACCAATGAAAGGGAGAAGGCAGAACTGTGGCATCCCCAATGGCACATCCTCTTAGCATGCCATGGCACAGCACTCTGGACTGTTCCACAATCTTTTTAAATTCCCCAAAAGTAGAAGTTTGTGAATCATTACTTCTTTCTCAATCAGATTTGAAAGGCAAGTGGGTTTTTGTAAGGAATGCTTGACAATGGCAGAAAGAAAAAACTGTCTGCAGCACTTCAAAAGATGCAGATACTTCCACATTTTGTTTCTACATGAATTTCAACAGCAGCAGTGCTGGCTTGCACACTCTTCTCTTCCTGTATTCCTGTTACTAAGCCAGCTCGTTTGCCTGTGAAGCTGTATGGTAAATCAGAGTGGGAAGTGATCCATCTGAAAGCCAAGAGTCCCACCCCATCTTGGCTTATTTTTCCAGCCATATCTATTCAATGATTTAGTTCACCATTACTGACAAAGCAACAGCTGTGCTGGTAAAACACAGGGCCAGTGATGGGAGGAGCAAGACAGCCCATACCTTGCCTTATAAGGCAAGAGGTCCTTTAATATACCATTACAGCCAAATAAGCAATTGTAGCCTAAGACTATAGCCATAGGACCTTTTCTCTCCTACATGCTTCAAGACCCAAGAAAATCATAGAATCATAGAATTGTTAAGGTTGGAAAAGACCCTTAACATCATCAGGTCCAACCATTAACCTACCACTGCCAAGTCCGCCACTAAACCATGTCCTCAAGCACTGCATCTACCCATCTTTTAAATACCTCCAGGGATGGGGACTCAACCACTTCCCTGGGCAGCCTGTTCCAGTGCCTGACTACTCTTTCAGTAAAGAAGTTTTTCCCAATATCCAACCTAAACTTAGCCTGGCGCAGCTTGAGGCCATTTCCTCTCGTTCTGTCACTTGTTACTGGGGTGAAGAGACCAACCCCCACCTCTCTACAACCTCCTTTCAGGTAGTTGTAGAGAGCAATAAGGTCTCCCCTCAGCCTCCTCTTCTCCAAACTAAACAACCCCAGCTCCCTCAGTCGCTCCTCATAAGACTTATTCTCTAGACCCTTCACCAACCTTGTTGCCCTTCTCTGAACACGCTCCAGCACCTCGATGTCCTTCTTGAATTGAGGGGCCCAAAACTGGACACAGTATTTGAGGTGCGGCCTCACCAGTGCCGAATACAGGGGCACTATCACCTCCCTGGTCCTGCTGGCCACACTATTCCTGATACAAGCCAGGATGCCATTGGCCCTCTTGGCCACCTGGGCACACTGCTGGCTCATGTTCAGCCAGCTGTCAACCAACACCCCCAGCTCCTTTTCTGCCAAGCAGTTCTCCAGCCACTCCTCCCCAAGCCTGTAGCGTTGCCTGGGGTTGTTGTGACCAAAGTGCAGGACCCGGCACTTGGCCTTGTTGAACCTCATACAGTTGGCCCCGGCCCAACAATCCAGCCTGTCCAGGTCCCTCTGCAGGGCCTTCCTACCCTCCAGCAGATCGACACTCCCACCCAACTTGGTGTCATCTGCAAACTTACTGAGGGTGCACTCAATCCCCTCATCCAGATCATCGATAAAGACATTAAACAGGACTGGCCCCAACACTGAGCCCTGGGGAACACCACTCATGACCGGTCACCAACTGGATTTGGCTCCATTCACCACCACTCTCTGGGCTCGGCCATCCAGCCAGTTTTTAATCCAGCGCAGAGTGCACTTGTCCAAGCCGTGAGCAGCCAGCTTCTGCAGGAGAATGCTGTGGGAGACGGTGTCAAAGGCCTTACTGAAGTCCAAGTAGACAACATCCACAGCCTTCCCCTCATCCACTAAGCAGGTCACCTTGTCATAGAAGGAGACCAGGTTAGTGAAGCAGGACCTGCCTTTCATAAACCCATGCTGGCTGAGCCTGATCCCCCGGTTGTCCCGCACATGCCGCATAATGGCACTCAGGATGATCTGTTCCATGACCTTCCCTGGCACCGAGGTCAGGCTGACAGGCCTGTAGTTCCCCGGATCCTCCTTCCAACCCTTCTTGTAGATGGGTGTCACATTAACTAACTTCCAGTCATCTGGGACCTCCCCGGTTGACCAGGACTGCTGATAAATGATGGAGAGTGGCCTGGCAAGCTCCTCCGCCAGTTCTCTCAGTATCCTCAGGTGGATCCCGTCTGGCGCCATAGACTTGTGGGCATCCAGGTGGAGGAGCAGATTGGTGACTGCCACCTCTTCGACAACTGGGACTACATTCTGTGTCCTATCTCCATCTCCCAGCTCAGGGGCATGAAAACCTTGAGGATGATCAGTCCGACTATTAAAGACTGAGGCAAAGAAGGCATTAAGTACCTCAGCCTTCTCCTCATCCTTCGTGGCCAAGTTTCCCTCTGCATCCAACAACGGAGGGAGATTCTCCTTAGCCCTCCTTTTGTCGCTGATATACCTGTAGAAACATTTTTCATTGTCCTTGACAGCACTGGCCAGTTTAAGTTCTAGCTGGGCCTTCGCCTTTCTAATCTTTTCCCTGTATAACCTCACCACATCCTTATAGTCCCCCTGAGTCACCTGCCCCTTCTTCCAAAGGTGGTAGGTTCTCCTTTTCTTCCTGAGTTCCAGACAGAGCTCTCTGTTCAGCCAGGCCGGTCTTCTCCCCGACCTGCTCGACTTGCGGCACATGGGGACAGCCTGCTCCTGTGCCTTTAAGACTTCCCTCTTGAATAACATCCGGCCTTCCTGGACTCCTTTGCCCTTCAGGACTGCCTCCCAAGGGACTCTGTTAACCAAACTGCTAAACAGGCCAAAGTCTGCCCTTCTGAAGTTTAGGGTTGTGGTTTTGCTGGCCTCCCTCCTTACTTCTCCAAGAATTGAAAACTCAACCATTTCATGGTCGCTGTGCCCAAGACAGCCTCCGACCACCACATTACCCACCAGGCCTTCTCTGTTTGTGAACAGCAGGTCCAGCGGGGCACCTCCCCTGGTTGGCTCGCTTACCAGCTGCGTCAGGAAGTTATCCTCCACGCACTCAAGGAACCTCCTAGACTGCTTTCTCTCTGCTGTGTTGTATTTCCAGCAGATATCTGGTAAGTTGAAGTCTCCCACAAGAACAAGGGCTAGAGACTCTGAGACTTCAGCCAGCCGCTTGTAAAAAACTTCATCTGCTTCCTCATCCTGGTTGGGTGGTCTATAACAGACTCCCACCAGGATATTTCCCTTGTTGGCCTTCCCCCTGATCTTTACCCATAAGCACTCAACCTTGTCATTACCTTTGTTGAGCTCAAGACAGTCAAAACACTCTCTGACGTACAAGGCTACCCCGCCACCTCGCCTTCCTTGCCTGTCCCTTCTAAAGAGCTTGTAGGCATCCATTGCAGCACTCCAGTTGTGCGAGTTGTCCCACCATGTTTCCGTAACGGCAACCACATCATAGTTTCCCTGCCGCGCAATACACCCAATGTAAGGCTATAATTTGGTGGGGAAGCACAGGGAGCAATTCACCTGTAAAATTCTGAAGTTTTGGGTTTGATATCTAGCTGCTGTACTTCAGCCTTACTGAAGGGGGAGGCAGACAGCTTTAATAATAGGGTTGTGATGGCGTCATGAAGGGGAAATAACACTTAATCAACCTGACAGACTTTCGTGATGAGATGACTAGCTCGGTGGAAGAGCGGAGAGCAGGCAATGTTGTTTATCTCAGCTTCAACAAGGCTTTTAACACCACCTCCCGTAGCATCTTCACAGGCAAACTGATGCAGTCCAGGCTAGGAAAGCGGACAGTGAGGTGGCCTGAAACTCAGCTGCTGGGCTCACACGGTTGCGATCAGCAGTACGAAGTCCACCTGGAGGCCAGTCACTAATGGTCAACCCCAGGGCTTGGCACTAGTGCCAATACTGTTTGACATCTTTATTAATGGACAATGGGACAGCATGCCCCCTAAGCAAGTCTGCACACATTACAGAACTGGGAGGAGTGGCTGATACAGTAGGTGGGTCTGCTGCCACTCAGAGGCACCTCAACAGACTGGAGACATGGCCCAACAAGAACCTTATGAAGTTCAACAAGGGGAAGAGGAAGTCCTGCACCTTGGAACAAATAGCTACACACGTTAGGACAGACTGGGAGCTGCTCTGAGTGTCCTGGTGGACACTGAGTTAACCATCAGCCAGCAATGTGCCCTTGCAGCAAAGACAAACAACAGCATTATGAAAAATGTTACCAGCAGGTTGAGGAAGGTGTTTCCTTCCCTGTGTTCAGCCCTGGGTCCAGTTATGGGTTACCCAGTGCAGAGAAAGAAGTGGACATATTGGAGCAAGTGTAGTGAAGGACTAGGAAAATGACGATGGGATTGGAACATCTGTCATACAAGCAGAAGCTCAAAGCACTGGGGCTGTTTAGCCTCGAAAAGAGAAGGCTCAGTATGGATCTTACCAGCCTGATTCAAAGTGGAGGGTGTTAGAAAAGATAAAGCCGTATTCTTCTCAGTGGTGCCCAACAAAAGAACAAGAGGCAATGGACACAAATTGAAATAAAGGAAATTATGTTTAAACAGAATGAAAATTTTTGGGGGAAAAAGAAAAGAGGTTGGCCAGAACAGTTGTGCAGTCTCCACGCTTGGAGATATCAAAGACCCAGCTGGACAAGGATGTGAGCAACCTGTTCCAGATCACTCTGCTCTGAGTAGGGGGATTGAACCAAATAATTTCCAGAGGTCCCCTCCAACCTCAACCATCCTGTGACTCTGTTGTTTTCAAAGATAGATAGGAATTCTGCAAAACATGACAATTCCAATTCACAGGAGAAAAAAAAATGAAAACCAAAAATAGCCTCCTTCCTGCATTCTCCCCACCTCTCCCCAACAAAAAAAAAAAAAAAGGCAGAACAGGTGTAAACAATCTTGGTTTACCTGAGTGGGTTGTTTGGAAGCTCCTGACAGACAACAGTGTTAGAGCGGGGCCTACAGGATTTTCCAGCTTCTGTTGTAAATCAGGAAGCCCTAGAACCACCTGCTCTAGCTGCAGACTACATTCTACCTGTGCTACCTCCTTGAGTCCCCACAACCCAAGGCTATAACAGGTTTTGCTGCTCTATAGGCATACCTAGCAAGAGAAAACCAGAGGTGGGAGCACACTTACCAAAAGCGCATCTCTGAAACAAACACAATTTTTCAGCTGCAAGAATATCAAGTCCTTCTTTCATAGCATTGTGGCACTAGCACGCTCCAAAGAAAAGGGCTGACAGTCTGAAGATGACATCTGGCTCAGGAAGTTATTGGGCAAATAACTCTTTGGAAGATGCTCAGGATTAATTATTAAAATCCTCCCAGTCACACCAAATCACACCTAATCCTGCTCACACACTGGCTTAGCTCATAATGAAGGAGTTCTCTATCATGTGGACTTAACGTTGGGAATATGACATTCCTTCCTCAATCCCTCACCTCATCTCAAGAGGAGGAATGCATGGCAAAAGCTCTGGTATAGTACAACTGCTATAATGTGATAAATTCCCTCATAACTCATGTCTTTCAGCATTCATGCCTGTCACAGCAATTAGCATTTTATCTGTGAGGCTGCCAATAAGTAACAAGTCTCATATTAGTTCATTTGCTCATGTCACTATTAATGAATGATGAATGAAATTTCACCCACATGTTTGTAAGATAATGGCAAGATATTTCTTTATCTTACACAGCACAGCCTCCCCATCTGCTATCTGCAAAACCTTGACTAGTCAGTCACAAAGTATTGCTTCTCCGTCCACCAGCTGAACTACAGAAGACTGTTCAAATATCAAGTACTTTTTATCACTGAATAATGGCTGTAGTTCTTCAAAATACTAAAAAGTAGCAGAAAAAGTAAAAGCCCTTCTCAAGTGTTCTTCAAGTTGTAAAAAATTCCCTTTCTTGTTTATCATACTACACTTGAGAAATTCCTTCAGTTTTCCACCCACACATTAAACGTCTGTGATAGACAAGGAAGAATTCTATGTGCAGCATCTTCTCCTCCAACTTCATAAAGTTTGGAACTGAGCAGAACCTTCTGCCTCAATTTCAAGAATTTAATTCTATTAAGCGATTTTTAATTTCCCAAACCAGACACTGTTGACTTTCACATGGAAAATATTTACTTTTTGCCTCTGATAAACCTATTGTGTATAATTGGCGTTAATTAGGTAAGTCATGGTGCAGGGCAAAGATTATAAACTATTGATAGTACACAAGGAATTACTCCTGCATGAAATAGCAGTGAAAAATTCCTTATGTTGCTTCACTGTTTACCCGTTTTGCATGTTAACAGCACTTTCTAAACAGCAACTGTATAGAAATGTACACATATTTCACCAAACAAAACATACATTATTTTTTAAATAAGACAGAGAGTATGACAATAAATCAGATACCCACCTTGTCAGCCAATGTCCAAAGTCTGGCCGATGAGCCCACTGGACGCCTGTCTGATTCAAGGATCGAAGTAGCCGGCAGCAAATAAGGATGATCCATGGACTTGCTAAGCTTATCCACTTATCTGATCCTTTTATGAATTCAGCTGAAGAGGTGGCCTTGCCCAATTTCAAATTGCCTGCTGCTGGAATATCTATATTCTTGTACTCAGAGGCTTCCCCGATACTATCAAAATTTTGTTTCCCGGTGGTGCTATGTTGAGGGTCAGATTCTTTCAGAAGAAAATTATTTCTACAAAGTTCCTGACACAGAGCCAAACAAAGTGTATTGATAAGAAAATACCAGGTTTGATGTTCCTCTTCTATAAAACTGCTTGCCCCCAAACTCAAAACATGGCCAATTGTTCCAGCCAGAATCAGCACATCTATTTCTGACCAGCTGGAACTGGACACAACGGGATTCTGAAAACAAAAAAAAAATATAGGAGTCGTGAAAGTGTAAAAAAATTTCACTTGTTTAAGCATTCATAGTGTCCTTACTGCAACTTCCTCTAAGAAAACAAAATAAACAGTGACACAAGTTATTTCTATCTTGACAAATCCCAAAAATTTATAAAAGAATCATGATAGTGTAGCCTATTTAGCTAGCATTGCAACATAATCATACTGTTTAAAGTGACCTTCTGTTTAAGGGAAAAAACTTCTCTATGAATAATCATCACAACTGTACAGATCAAGATTCCCTACCACCCTTGTTTGAAACAAGATCTCTCCCCATTGCACATTTGTAGAAGTAAAAATAGAAATCCTGCAGAAATCAAACTTGAGATACAAATAGGTAATTTTCTAATAGTTTAAATCTATGCTACCCTCAACTCAGTACAGTGACAGCTTTCACTACTCAAATTAACAAAAGTTACTTGCAGACAGTCTGATGGCACCCCTTAACCTTGCTTAGCTTGAAATGTGTCTTTCATCATAAAATCTACTTTAAACCTTACGTCTATTATTTACTTCACACGCTGTGCCTATCTAAAACCATAATATTCTTTGTCTAGTGCCTCCATTAGTTTGTTTTCCACTTCACAGCAGCTACTTGGAATTGCCTCATCATTACTGCCCTCAATGATATGGCTAAAAAGAGAGTGTAAGGGCATGTGGAAGGCAAGAGCATCTGGTTCATTGACGTTATCATGTAAAGGACCTTTACAGCTCACAGGGAATACGAAGTAACAGGAAAAGCCATAAAAAGACCACACAGAGACACAAACCTGGTAAGTAAGCACTAAGAGAGATCATAAAGATGACCAAAACTCTTCAGCCATTAACTGACAGGCCATTAAGAAACCACAGGCATAGGTCTCAAGAGCATCAGCCCGGACTTTGTAACAGATAAGGGGCAAGTGACAGAACATGAGTATTATGGATATCTGAGGGCGCCTGTGGATCTATGCAAACTCATTAAGCAATGCTTCAGGAAAGTGTTAAAGGTGGGGGAGAGGGCGTGGTGAGGAACAGGCTGGAGGCAGGGGGCAAAGTGAGAGGAGGAAGGATAAAAAGGCCAGAGTCACGTATAAGCAGGCGCCAGCCAGCACACTTCTCTGACTGAGCCCTGTGCCTGATCACTGCGGTCTATCCTGTGTTACTAAATCCTCTCCTATCTTTCTGTACAACTCCATTCTCTGTCCCACCTGTGGGTGCTGCAAGGCCTCACTGCAAGCAACTGGGGACAAGCCTGCATGCCAGCAACTTGAGACCTGAGCGAGTAAAAGCAAACGCCAGCAACTTGAGCGGGAATATGGGTCATTGGACCCACATGCCTGTAGTGCCAGTGATTGCAGCGCCTGAGGGTCCACGAGCCAGAGAGCGGAGTGGGGACCACAGGCCATCAGGACTGTGTGTCTGAGGTGCCAGCAGCTGGAGGGATCAGAGTACAAGAGAGGTCAAGGTGTCAGTAACAGGAAAAGCAACCATCAATCACCAAGCTTGTAGGTCTGCATCAGAAACTGGAGGGCCCAGAGGGTGCACCTATGCATGAGAAGTCACAAGGCCACTGACTGGAGGGAGCTCTGTCCATTTAACTTCTCTCCAAAGTCTGAGCCAGAGGTGGGGACAGGAGCCCAGGCTGGGCATGCACAGCTGGGTTCCAGTAGCAAGGCAGGACAAATGTCCCAGTCCTGGAAGCCACCAGAACCAGCAGGACTTCCTAACATACCTTAACAAATGGGGTTACATACTTGTGAAGCAAGTTTTTTGTTTAGTATTCTACTCTGGAAATCGAATACCATAAGCTACATTCTGGAACACAAGGACAAGGTAAGAGTCCATGCAGAGACCAAAGACCATGAAATTCACAAAGTTGAGACAAGAACAGTATATGGCTAAACTACCGGAAGTTTAAACTCCAATAATTCCATCATGCTGATCTTAAAAGATCTTGGCTAACTAAACAATGAGTGAGCATGTAAGCACCATCTGCTTGCAGAGAAAAAGGAATCCAAGATCCTCAACAAATGACCATGAAACAGTCTTCAATACAATTCATTTGTCTTCTTTATAAGATATAACATAAAAATCTATATAAGGATTGCGTGGTTGCTGTCAGCACTGATAAGAAAACTGAAGAAGTGATGTATTATCAATGGGGAACAAGCAAAAGCCTCATGAAAATGATGGCATTAGTGTGAAATGTCCCAGTATCAGAAATCCATATTTCTTGTCTGCTTGTCTGACTCTCACAACGGCAGTGAAAAAATTTACTCCTATATTCACATCAAAGGGTTAAAGTCCAATGGCATTTATTGATAAACCACATTCCAGACCAGAGTTAGTCACTATGTAAAATGAAAAATTATGCTGCAAATTAAAATCTCTTGATCCTTCATGATCTAAGAAATACTGAAAATAGCTTCATGAAGTTCTTCTAAATTTACTGGTAATCCCTCATATATGAGCTGTGCCTTATTAGGAATGCCATCATTACAGTTTTTTATACAACCTGACCTTAGATTACTTAGATTATATTTAGTTCTTAGATCTGGTTTACAGGCACAGGAATGTAGGTCCTACTCTGATATTCACAGCTCTGTCTTTTTAGCTGCTGAACACCTCCAACCCTCAGGAACTCAGTAGGCACTCCAGATACTAAAAGACTCATATGACTCACACCGATATCTTGGCAAACAAACTTACTACAGAATCTTCAGTTTAGAAATTTATAAATGCCAGGCTTTCAATTTAAGCCTATAATCTGCCAAGCCAAGGTAGCTTTAACATTTGATGTATCAGCATTAGTAATTAAGTAATACAGAAACTGACCTCTTTGCCCTGTCTTTGAACATATCTTGCTAGCTTGCAAAATGCCAGTACATAAACAATGGAATATATGCAAGTCTGTCCATGAAATTTACATTTTCTTCACTTTGAAATAAAATCTCCTGTAGTCTACCTTCTGGTCCAATTCCAGTTATGTGGCTTCTGTACAATTGAGAGTAAAGCTCTTTTTCACAAAAATTAACCATCCATAGTTAATGCCTGAGGAATTTTACAATCATTTTTCAGATGAGAAATGTTTTACTTTCCATGCTCACCATCACCCAAAATTTAAATACTTATCGTTCTGTTCCCCTTCTGATATTTGAGCTCCCTGCATCCAGTCTCGATTCCCAATGATGATAACTTTCCTATGACAGAGTACTACAGACCACACTTGCTCCTACATTTTCACAGTAGTTTGGGATCATTTTGGAAAGCTCCCCAGTAAAGGCACCATCCAATCACCTTTTTTTTTTCCCCCCTAGTCAACAAATGCAAAAAAACTTTTTAAGTACAATTGCATAAAAATTTTTTTTTGTTCAACTCAGTAAAGAATATCACACAAAGGAGGAAAACCAAAAATATCTTAAAATGAAAGGGATATTTTAAAACAACCCAACCAACCAACCAAAAAAACCCCCAAAAACAGAAAGAGGGACATTTTGTTTATGTAATTTTAAAAAAATATAATTCTGCACAATGAAAATTCTCAAAAGCTGTATTTGACAGGCTTTAACTTTTGTGCCCTATTTTCAAAAAAACATTGGGTTTGATTTCTACCAGAAATAGGAAAAAAAATACAACTAGTAGTAGTAAATACTGTACTTAAGTCAACTACCAAGCAATTAGAGTGAAGCTGTGAACAAGAACCTAAAACTTCTGACAATTTTCTGGAATTCATAAAGGGCTGCAAAACTGTTTAAAGCCTGAAGTGTCATTAAAAGAAGCGACTGGTGCTGCTAGAAACACAGTAATCAGAACCTATAAATAACAGTCAGGAAGCAGATGCTAACACTGCCTGCACTGGTCTTCAGAAAATTCATGAACTTGGTAATCTGTTTCTATATTCAGCCACAGTGGAAAAAAAGCATTACAAATGAGAAACACTTCAGAGAAATCTTTGGATGTGAACGGAAACAATTTGAAGGAAAAAAGCTCTGAAGCCATTAGCAGGAGTGCTTATCTTAATTACTTCTAAAATACCTGCATTTTATCGTATAGCAGGAGCTTAGAAAAGGTTTTTAGCTTTTTTAACTGGCAAGACCCTGATTCAGGATTCTAATCCTGCCATCAGAAAAGCAGGGCTTCAGAGCTCTTTCAGAAGTGGAGCCCATATACAGACTCGCACTGTGGAGAAGCACAGGTCACAGACACTTGGATACAGAGATATTTTAGCATAGTAAAATTCCTAACTCACATCGAAGGCCCCTCAAGATCAACACACAGCATATACAGACAATGAGTTTCTCCCCCAAAGTCTAGGTATTCTATTGGAAAAGGAGATGGAAGGTGGGACATTAATATTTGTGAGTTATAGTGTTTGTTCGCCAGTTACCAGTAAAGAACCTCTCACATCCACACTGCAAGCAACACCAGATTATCCACTGCTCCTTTCACATTCTCCAGGCTCTATCCTTGTATAAGCAGCGACCTGCAAAAACACCCACCATATCGTTCTGCAACAGCCCTGGGACTAGTAAAAATGTAAATCAAATCCAGGTCACTGTTTTTATACGTCTGGAATGGGAGAACTTACTAACTAAACCTACAAAATATTTCAAGCTTGCTTTGGAACTTGAACAGAGACAGCAAAGCTTGACTGATGAGACGAGATATATATCCAGCAATCCAGGCACCTATGGAATAGGATTGAAGATAGGATGACAAAAATGGATTTCTACAGGTCTGACTACAAAGTCATGTCTGCCTCAACCAGAATTACTATTGCCTACACTTCATAAGACATACTTCAGCTTTCCACATTTTCAGAAACGTCTCAGGTAGGAATATGATCACAGACAGACCTGGGATGGAGAATCCAGTATTTTTTATTTCTATCTGCCCCAGCCTTGGAAAAACAAATAAACACACAAACCTCCTGGAAAACATTGCTGAAAACCCCCTCATTCATGTATTATCAACTTGAAGCAGATGATCTGTCCTGAGGTCCCAGCTAGGTCAAACTCCAGAAAACATGTATGCACCAATTTCAGATATTCCCCCACCCTTCTAGTTCAAACAGGAAATGTTTGAATCACTCAAGGTCCGTACACAAACACCAGCGTTAATAGAAAGCTTCTATAGATACAAATGTTGAGTACAAGTATTTGATACCCGCCAGCCTTCTCATGATTATCTCTACCCCAGCTGCACAGCTAAGCTATGCAGCTTTATGGAAAATTGAGGTAGACCATGTAGTACTCAACTACAATTTATCAACTTTAACAACTTAATAACCTTAGGAGAAGTGAAAGAGAAAAAGGGGGAGAGAGAAAGAGGGAAGAGGAGAATCACCAGTCCTGGATCCAGTGTTGGACCTGCCAACGGGGGTATTCAGTGGAGAGAGCCCCTGAGAGAGAGACAGAGTCCCTGTTTATAGATTTCAGTCTCCAGACTTCTGGAACTTTCTCTCGTACCAGTTCCAGGAGTGGTAGAGAGACCAGTCAAATGAAGAGGGGCGACCAGTCAGACCAAGAGGAGTGATACCAGGACCCTCCCCCAGGCAGTAGGTGTGAGGGAGAATAAGAGGCTTCACAGACCGTGGGGGACGGGGCCAAGGCAAGGCCGCCCTGTCTCCACAGGGCTCCCTCCCTCACCCTCGCTCCAGGTACTGTCCAGTCCTGCGTTCAAGCAACCGTTGCTCTGCATTATGGTTTTAGCACCAAGGATGTTTGAGACATCTCGTTGTTTTGCACTACCAGTTCTCTACACAGTGACACCATATTTCACTTGTGAATAAAAGGGGTTTTTTCCACTTCTTGAATTCCAGGTGGTCTCAGAATTGGTACGAAGGAGGAAAAGGAGACAAATTGCTGCTGAAACATCCTTCTTCAAGCAACAGCGTATTGAATCTAAAGCCCCAACATCAACCAGGGAGAAAGCTCCAGCTGCTGTGGTCTCTCACATGCAGAATGTGGGGTGCTGGAGGCAAAGATATGAAACTGGACACAGTATCCTGGATATAATTTCTAATCAGTTTGGTTTTGCTCAGTTTGCCCTCAAAGGCAGATGTACAGACAAAGCAGGGGTGGGGAAGGAAGACAACTGAAATAGAAGGGATAGATAAAGACTTCTCACACATACTCCTGTCCATGCTCCCTAGGCATAACTGACCAGGTGGAATCATCAGAAATGGCCAGCAGATTATGGGTATGGAAATAGCACTTTGTCCTCTAAAGTTCCTCAGAAAGATTCATTCTAAAAGTAGAACAGCATGGATTATATGGGTGCTTCTTTTTATGTGTTCCTTGAGGAATTATTTGCCTCCCGTCAGGGAGCTAGCAATTAATTCCTTTCATAAGAAAAGCCTTTCCACCCAACTCAAGTTTTGAATACCAGGAGACATTTTGCAATTGCTGATGTGATCATTGACAGAGCAGCTGTATTAGCAATACATAAGCCATCTGCAGGAAGTTGTTCACACCAGCAGCTGTCTCTCACCAACAAGGATGAAAATGTGCCAAGAACAGATGGGAATGAAACCCTAAGACTCAGGCCAAAGTAAAAAGGCAGAGGTCGTACCTGTCAACCACTACTTGGTAACAGCCTATTCTGAATTTAGTAATAGCCAAGGAATAGCAGCATCTTCCTAGATTTCAGTCATTGATCTAGTAGGAAAACATTTTTCCTGGGTCATATAAAGTTACTCCTACAGTACTGGGTGTCACAAGGAATTAACTCATCTCTAGCCATATAATAAAGATTTCTGGTCACACACAGACTGAATTGCTTTGAGACTATCAACCTGGAGAAGAAAGCTATCATCCATTGTCATGGCTCTCAACTCTATTGAAGTGGGACGTCTGTAAATTTTACACAGGTCTAGACAGTCATCATTTTTAGGTTCTTACTGTTTGCTAGAATTAGAAAAACAGGTAACAATTAAGATGAAAAATGAGCTTGTCTTCCATAGCTGTGTTTGTTTATCACTGCACAGCAAGTAAATGTTAAGTTTCTACAGAACACACTAGATCCTTAATTATTATTTCAAGACAATATTGTTTTACTTTTTTTAAGAATAATTTCTACCTTGTTTACAATAAAATACAGAGAGCTAATAAAGGCCCTAAGTAGAATAACTCAGAAATGCCAGAAGTGAACTGAGTCCATTTAAAGACCAACATGCCCCTAAGTACCAACAGTGTTAACAAACTATACAACTAGACATCTGATTCAGCAGATTTCTCTGTTCACATTGATTAATTTTACTTTCTTCTTTCATTTGCTTTAAAAAAACCACACAAGCTTCACTAGCCTTGGCAGCAAAACAGCTAGAAGCTGATTTTATGGTGTGACTGACAGTTCTTGGTATACTAAGTTTCACAGTGAAAGAAGAGTGAGACATCGCAATTTCTATTTCCTTGGAATTACCTGAATTCTATTCAATACAACAATAAAACTCATCAAGTACTTCACAGAAGGTAACTACTCGCACAACTGAGAACATTTCTGAGCATTCCACAGATTGTAATAAACTCAGTTCCTTAAACTTAAAAAAATTAAAAAGTTTAACTTAAGAAGTGACAGATTGTTTTTGCCCCCTCTGTTACAGTTTCAAAACTATTTTTAAAAAAGCATTAAGAATACCAATATAAGAAAGAGTACTGGCAAAGTATTTTCTTATTAGTCTTAGAGCATTAATGTCTGTGGTATCTGGGGAAGGACAGATCATCACCAGTGCACGTTGTTGCAAAATATCATACATCTTGCTTTAATCGCAATCGTGAAACATCACTGTGTAATAGCATAAAATTAGTACACAGCATAACTGTTTCTGATCTCATAAAATCAACTGCAAAATAATTTACACTAATTAGAATATTTCTTGAAGTAATGTGAAAATAAGTACTTCTATGATCTTCATTATAGCAATCAGTATCATTCCACAGTGAGCACACCACATTTCAATCACAATTTTAAATTATTCAAATTACATTACAAATAACAACTTCTTTAAGTACACATAGAGAAAACTTTTATAAAACTTTATGTGAAAGTATACCATAAAGAGCAGAACATTTTGAATCATAATTAATGCATGCTCTCACCTTCAGTGGAAGTCTGGAATTCTCAAAGATCTTTGCAATGGCAGATAAAATACCGCACATGAGTGCAGAAATCAGCATCATCACTCCAACTGCTGTTAACCAGGACATACTGCAGAAATAGCATAAACTTTCTGCCGATGTGCATACAATGATGTGAACTGCACACAGCATCAGACACATCAAGTAAAACAGCAGAGAGAATAGTGGAGGGGAGAGGGGCACTTCAAATTCTGCCTGGCTGCTCAGGGCTTTTGGAATGCTGAGCAAAAGCAGCAGCAGAACCTAGAAAAAAATAGAGAATTAATACTTAAAGAATTGGGGTTAGCCAAAACATGCAGTGAGAATTCACACAAAAAAATCATACTGTTGTCATCCATGTCACTCTGCTAATATACACACTTCATCAAAAAAACCTGTAAAGAACTATGCTGGATTTTTTTAACCCAGTAAGGTATTGCCATGTAAATGGGAGAATCAAAGATTGTATTTTCATTTATTAAGAGCTTTGACACACAAGTTACCAGAGTTTAATAAATTACCATGTGCCTCCTCACCTGTGGTAACTGATCACATGCATGATCTTCAGTCACTGCAAAAGTAAAGAGTTTTAACTCCCAATATCAAAATAGTTCCTAAGTGAACACATTTGACCCATTATTTGTCACCTGTAAATGCCTAAAGGTACATACACACTCTACCAAAGGCCATTTATCTCACAATGTGAGAGATACACATACACAGAGATCCTGCTGAGTTAAATAGCTTCCCAGACCAGGGAAATTTCTCATAGTATCACACAAGCGTATGCTGCATTTCAAGCTTACGAATTCTCCCTGTATGTTTTATACCTCTCCTCATCTTAATTTGATTTATTGGTTTTACTTGTGCTTTCCTCTAAACTGCACACAGATCAGGCAGAATTCCAAGTTTCCTCTCAGGTAACTGTGGCAGTGGAGATGAATAATATCATGAATAATTTCTGCTGTCTATGTACAAACCTTTACAAGTGAAGGGAAAATTCAGCCACATATGCTAAAATGCTTTGCAAGGGGCACAGATGGAGCTAGGACTAGATCAAGCTCAACCAGCTTGTGCTAGGGCAAGATTAAAGAAAATCAAGCCAAAAACAGCTATATCAGACCATTGCCGACCTGTAATCTTTCACTGTCACTTGTGAAAACCTCTGCCTAAAATTTTTCCCACAATATAGCGAGGTATAGTAAAGTAGACCAAAAAAAAAAAAAATCAAATGCATTGCAATAGTCTTCCTTCTTCTTCATATTCTACTTCACACAGTTCACTTGGTTATGAAAATATGAGGTTTCACAGCATCAAACTGGCCTAGGCCTTACCTTTTAACACAGCACTTAAAATTAAAACAAAGACAGCATTCATGATAGGAAAATGCTCAAATTGTAGTTATCTACAAATCTAAATTTAGCTCTTTTGAGCAAATGTACTGTTATCAATCCATGTCCCAGAGGTATTCTCCTCATCTGAAATACAGGATAAATGGCATTTATAGCATGGTGTAGTTTGAAGTCACCTGTGAGATTCCCTACCCTTATTTATTCAGTGAGGGTGGAAATACCTATCAAGACAGAAAGATTTTGGAAAGCAAGGCAGTTTCTTGAGTACTGCACTGGAGAAAAGAAAAAACTCCAGCAGTTTTGCACCAAGTCTTACAGTGATGCTGAGGAAGCTCTTGTCAACCAAAATTTTCCTAATTAGTAGCTGCATGTTTCCTTTGATAAAGGCCCATTGAGTAAAATACCTGAGATCTGTTTTGTAGAAACAGTAAGCACATACAACTGCATTCCAGAAAAGAAAAAAAGAAATCCAGTGCTTCAGGGCTAAAGTAACTGTCAAGAGCTTGAATGCATAGGTTCCCAAAATAAAGGAACAAATAAGAAATGTAAGCACTTCAGCTTTGCACTGAGTTTTGTTCACCTCCAGATTTGCCATCAGTACAGCGGGAACAGACCCTACCATCTCATCTCCCAAGTGCACTGTGGAACTAATTCCTGTGAAGTGATCAGCAGAGTGATAAACCCTACTGAGCAGTCTACCAGAAAGCCATTTCAGATGTACTCTGTACACAGAGAACAGTGCATACAACATGAGTCATAAAGCCCTGCGAGGACAAAAGAGACTCAAATACTAAATAGCTGCTCAGGTACTGTTATCCATTCCAGGCACTGAACGGGCCCAGTGCTACAGCAATTACACAGTCTTTTACAGCATCACACACATGCAAGGACTACATTAAGGTTGTAGTAGGTATTCCCATCCCAGGGAACAACACTTATTCTTACAAAAGTTGACACTCGTGTCATCTAAAAGGTCAGTGCAAGCTTCTGTACATAAAAGTTCAATGTCCAGGCATGGTATCCCCTCAGCACAGTTCTCAAAGCATTACCACAGAGGATATTTCCAGCATTTGAGATTTGCCCAAAATATCAATTGCAGAGAACCACTTATCCAGACATGGCATATCTTATCTTTATTCCTACGTGAGATATGAAGTGGCAATGCAGCACCTTACAGCAAGTATTTGTTTCAGGGCTCTACACCTATCAGTACAAAGAACAATTCTTGGAATTTTGAAAATTGCCCACACAAGGTATTGCCTGTTCTGAGCAGCTATGCTCACTGTTAGACAAAGAGGAACAGGTAAGAACTTACGTGCCAGACTTTTTTTTTTTTTTTTTTTTAAAATTCAGGCTACTCAAAAAGTAGAAGGCCAACTAATATGGGAGTAATTTAAGTTGCAGCACATCTGCATATTTACTGTAACTAGTTACACCAAAACGTAAGTAGCTTATATCAAAAGCTCTCTTGAATCATTTTAAAGGCTAAGCTATACTTTAAAAAGAATATTAATCTCATCCAAGCAGAAAGTCAGCCAAGTCTAAGAGTTCATACTTGGTAATTCTAAAGACCAATAAGAGCATACAGTAAGTAGTCAAAAACCAGAAACCTTTATGTGCTTAGCTTTTTCACAGAAAGATGTATTTTTGTACCTCCATAATGATCACAGTCCCCACCATCATCGAATACATGTCATATTGTGCCACTTGTTTGCTTAGTGAAGAACTCAGAGTCTTCAGGGCCTCCAAATATTGCTTCAGGACCTTTTTGCCAAGATTTAAGAGTATTTCTGAATTATTCCCCTCTAAATACAGTTTGATCCAATTACCATGGGACTTTTCTGCTATCTTAAAATGTTCATATCCAGGATCTAAGGAGGGGGGAAAAAAAAAAAAAGAAAAAAGAAAAGAGGTAAGAAGATCCATGAACAAAAGAGGATTAATTAGAGATGTGATCGTATTTTTATATTTGCTTGTATAGTACCAAAAAAATTGCTATGGGGGTTGAAGCTTTTTTCATACCTAGAAAGTTACATTATCTTCCTGCAGCAAGACCATAATGAGCCAGTTACTCAGAATAAAAGCAATTAATCCCTAACCTGATAAAATATCAAGACCTCTAAAAGTGACAAATGTATTAAAACATCCATTCACTCTTACAAAAGGTATCCAGGACAAACTTTCAAATGCTTTAAATCCTGAAAAAAGTCATGTTTTCCACTGGAGCCACTCATTATCCAGGCCATATTGTACAAGCCAAGGGGGAAATGATCAAATAGCTGATCTCTGGAGGAAACATCAAAGGACACACACCATATCAGGGGCCTCAATTTTGCTGCAAAGCTAATGAGAGTCAGTTGGTAACATGAAGTTAAACACACAAGATGCAAGATTTTGAACCAGTAATAGAAAAGTTAACAGCTGAAGAGCACAGTTTGGTTTCAGGCATTTGAACTATGAAGCTGGTGCGAAGCAATCCCCAGCAGTGAAACTTCGTAATTCTGTTATAGTGTAAGGATAGCCCACAGTCTAACTCGACTGAAAACAAGAAAACATGATGCTGCCACCAACCTGTGGAAGCAAGACTCTTGTGGTATAAGGTGATTTCATGATGGTCTATCTACACCTAAAAAAATTCTGACGTGAAGAAAAATAAACAAAAAACAAAACAAAACAATAGATTAAGAAAAACTCAGGGAAAAAACCAACCTCCAGGACACAGATCTGTTGTCTATAACTAGGTAATATTTTCTTGTAGAAATATAGTTCTGATTAAGTCTTCTGATAAATATACATGTAAATGGGACTGCAGGTGAACACTGACAACACATACGAAGATTGTGGTCTGCTTTCAGAACTGGGGATGAAGACAAGACTAGCACTGGACTACGTCCCTGAAGGAAGTAATTTTAAATCAACTCCTTACATTTCATAAATAAGGAACGACTGAATTCTGTAGGTTCATGTTTTAATGTGAGTATGTTTTTTAATATAGGTACAGAGACATCACAGTTTCTTTTCTTTCTCTCTTATACTGTAGAAACACGTCTGCACTACCTGTTCTCTCTAAATTTATTTTAAAAGCTTGAATAAGGACAACAGGAGACACAGGAAAGAAGCAAGTAGCCAAATCCTACATTTTAGAAGTCCTTTGCAAGTACAGGAGCAGTAGCTTTTCTCCTACATATATTTCCCCTCAATGGTTATTCCACAGAATCCTTACTTTACACCAACTGTTCTGGTTGATAAAAGCCAGAGGGTAGTTGTGGAGAGGCAATGATTCAAGTTGATTTAAAGTACTCTACTATTTTATTCTCCCATCAACTACTGTTGATTTTCATCATCAACTTTCCCATTAGTAAACATTTACACAAAAAGCTGCAGCACAAAAAGCTGAGTCTTGATAGCCTTTTTACTTCCCAAAAAGATATATTTAGCAGCGACAAGAACCAGATTCTGCAGGTGAAAACAGATAAGCATAATTTTGTTCACACATGAAAAAAAAAAAGCAAGCACTCACTACAAGCATAAAGGTTAAAAAAAAAAATTTCTGCCAAAATTATTAGTGTGGGTCCTACACGCACCTGAAGAGCATTCTATTCACTTCATGTAAGTTCAATTTCAAGAGCATTTATTTAAAATAGAACAATTAAGACAGTTTCTGTGTTTTATTGTAAATGTGGAAAATGGTGTTTTTCCTGAAAGCACTTAAGACATGTTTTCCCTCTTCACTATATAAGTGCATCACCCCATACTCCAACATATCATATGCTATTTAAAATATTGGTCATTGAGTATAGTATGTAATCACAACATAGATGCAGTTGACAACAAAAGAAAAGCAAGAGCATAACTTTCAGAAACTTGTATCTCACTGGACATTATGCTATGTGAACATTCACATATATCTGTATTTTCTGCAAGAAATATATGTTTATTTTCACTTCACAGTAATAATCCTTGCTATTTCCCTGCAATTTCACTTGAAAGTTAATGACAACTTAAGGGCAAAAAGGCCAATTGGGAAATTTTTATATAATCAGCCTATCGTTATCTTCCCATCTTGCAATCCTTACCTTCTTAGCTAAAAAGCAGGACAAAACACTTGCTGTACGGTTTCAGATGACAAGGGTTAAAGCAATGATTCAAGTAAGTTTGCTGTCACAAAAACTTAAGTTATAGCTCTTTTTTACTCCCGATAGATCAACAGTGTATCAGACTTGGGAAAAAAAAAAAAAGCATGTTCTTTGTTAAGCCTTTTCAGCAAAAGTACATTATTAAACTCAGAAACATTTTTAATTTTATTTCAAGTGAAAGAAGATGAATCAGGTATTTCTATTCGCAATGCTTGTACAGTTATGAAAGAACTGTGCTTACCATTTGCAAGTCTCTTATCACTGCAAGACACTTTGTGATCTACAACAGGCTGAATTCAAAGTGAGAGTTTTAGAAAGCAATGTTTAACTCAGAATGTCCAGTCTGGTCTCCCAGGACTTCTAACAGACTCCAAAGCATGCTGATCCTACTACACAGGAGGCTTGCAGGTATCTGCTAGAAAGTACAATTCAGCCAGCAGCGAACAGTTGTACATCGAGATAGCTGCCAGTGCGCATGGAGACTTTCATTTCCCTACCGTAGTTCTTTGAACAGTGAATTCCCTAGAAAATTCCTCTTCCAGTATATTTGAAATAAGAGTTAAATATTCATATCTTTGAGGAAATCCAGAAAGGATCATCTAAAATGAGCTTTAATCAAACTGAGATTTGACATGACACTACTTCATTAAACAGAATATTGAGACAAGTTCAAGTTATATTTTGAAATCTAAATAAATTCTCTCCACATCTGCTGCCATTCTGCTCCCTTTTCATGCTTTTTGCCCAGTCTCCCTGTTCATTCCTTTTAGCATTTTTATTTCACTCTCATCTACCTCTTTCCATGCTACTGTCCACCAAACCCGTTCTGTCCATATTATGAAAAATTACTGTTCTAGTCAAACCCACATTTATATCTTTGATATACATTAAGTGAATGATTTAAAGATCCTGCAGAAAGGAATAAAGGACCACAGTTAGCAAATTTCCTTTGAGAACTCCAATAATATGTGTTCAATGGCACATTTGTATGCAGTAAGTACAAAATGAAAAGGGTCATATACTCTGGGTTGTTGGAGAAGCATTTTGGTAACTGGTGGGTAACACTTGCAAGTCACTCCTGCATGGGATACTCACAAGACAAGTTAAACTTCAGGCAAAATCCAAAGCAAACTTGCCCAGTTACAGGTTTCCCAAAGAACTGGCAATGGTTTACTTGCATAGTATGACACTAGCATTTTCTGCTTCAGCCTCCCTCCAATGTTATCATGAGCAAATGGCTATGCTTCCCAAGCACCTGTTTGATAATAATTTCACTTAGTTCCAGTCACAGGCAGCAACCATTTAAAACAAAAATTACAAACATAAGAAAAGAATGGATACTGTCAAAGTGACTTCTCCAGTTTCAGTATATGAATCTCCCAGTAACAATCAAATTATTTCAATCAACACATGCATCTAATACAAATTCTGGATTAGTTCCAAATTGAAAAGTGGAGGCTCATTTTAATAACAATATCCAACTTGCTCTCAAACATGACTCTTCATTCCATCGTGAAGTGCCTCTTAAAGAAACAATCCTAGTTCATCCCTAGTTCAGAACATGAGGGAAGCATTACTAGATACCTACAGCTGCCTACCTTACACTGAGGTATGAACTCGCTCAGAACCCCAAAGTGTGTTTCTAGATAACTTCTTTCAGCTTCTTCATTTTTGCCAGCTGTTTTTACTCTCCTTTTCCAGACTTTTTTTTAGCCGCATGTGTCCATCTCTATCAAAAGAAAACCTAATGCTTCACGTTAGCATTTATTAGTGTGCTTCAAAAAGTCCTTTCCAAAATAATCAAGCCCTTAGTCAAGCTTCAAGTTTCTCATTTAAAATTTCATTTAGCTGAAGATAGGTTTAACAGTGAAGATTCCTTTGTACCTCAACAAGTCAAAACCGAAGTCCCATGAAATGCCGTACCACCTCTTGGTTTGAAAATGCATGTTTGTATGAACAAACATTGGGGGGCAGGGAGGGGGCATGGGGAGGAAAGAAAAAAGTTACTAGGTTGCCTCCATTCTGCTCTTTATTAACAGATATACTTAAAACAATCTTGAAGACGAAGATATTTTTGTGTACTGTTCCAGTTTGTTCTTAACACTGGAGTGGCTGAATCCAGGCAACTCCAGGGCTTCTTCATGAAACAACATGTAAAAGTCATACTGCCTTCCCATTGCACCAAAAATGAATGTATAGATTATGCTATAGCTTACAATGGGTGAATCTTTTCTTACCATGACTCAGTCATCATACTCAAGGTACTAATAGCTGGTGCCCTACCTCTGTGCTGCAAATTACAATACCCTCCCCACAGAAATTCCATGTTTTCCCCTTACGAAGAACCTACTCTTTTTGAGCTGAAGAGTTGAAAATAATTTAAAAAAAAAAAAAAAAAGCAGCAAGGCTATCTCTGCCAAGTATCCTTCACTTTAAACTCAAGCTCCAGTCATAGGCATTTCTCTTAGCACTCAGCTGAAATGTTATGATCCACCAGGTGTTACCAGCCAAGAATCTGCATTAGAAAGCTTGAACCTGCAGCAGCAAATATGAGTGAGACGTCTAATTGGGTTATCTTCTGGAGCTTCTTTCCCTCAAAAAACCTGGCAGCACACCTTGTCTGTGGAATTCAGAAATAGTATGGCCCAAGACTTGTCAGCACAACCCTGATGAATGTCCAGATGGTCCACAAATAAAAACCAAAGGGTCAGAGCAGGGTGAGCTAGGGCAGGTTTCTCAGGACTGTGTCCAGTCAGGTCTTGAATGTCTCCAGCTATGGAGGCTCCACAACCTCTCTGGACAACTCATTCCAGTGTCTGACAACCCTTACATAAAAACAGTTTTCTTTCATTTAAACAAAATTTCCTGTACATCAGTTTATGTCCACTGCCTCTTGTCTATTCAATGGTGTCCTGGTTTCGGCTGGGATGGAGTTGGTTTTCTTCCTGGTAGCCGGTATGGGGCTGTGTTTTGGGTTTAGGTTGAGAACAATGTTGATGATACACTGATGTTTTGGTTCTTGTTAAGTAGTGCTAAGTACTTGCTAAGTGGTGCTCACACTGGTCAAGGACTTTTCAGCTTCCCATGCTCTGCCAGGGGCACGGGAGGCTGGGAGGGGGCACAGCCGGGGCAGCTGACTCAGACTGGGCGGGGGGCTATTCCATACCACGTGACATCATGCTCAGTATATAAGCAGGGGAGTTGGCCGGGGAGGGGTTCGGTTGCTGCTTGGGGGGACGTGCTGGGCATCGGTCGGCGGGTGGTGAGCAATTGTACAGTGTACCGCTTGCTTTGTATTACTACTGTTCTATTTTTTATTTTACTTTAGTTATTAAACTGTTTTTATCTCAACCCATGAGTTTTTCCCCTTTTGCCCTTCTGATCCTCTTCCCCATCCTGCCGGTGGGGGGGTGAGCGAGCGGCTGCGTGGTGCTTAGCTGCTGGCTGGGGTTAAACCACGACAAATGGGCACCACCAAGTAGACCAATCAATCTTCTTTATTCCCTTCCAACATGTATTACCTACATTGATAAGATCCCTGCTGAGTCTTCTTATATCCAACCCAAGAAGTCCTAGCACCTCAGCCTCTTCTTGTATGACAGATGTTGCGATCTCTTCATCACCTTCATGGCCATTCACTGCACTCACTACATTATATCCATCCCTTTCTTGTACTGGGCAGCCCAGAATTGGACCCAGGACCCCAGGTGTGGTCTCACCACAGCTGAAGAAAGAAGAAGGATTCACCTGCTGATGACTGTCCTCCTAATGCAGCCTTGGATACTGTTGGCCTTCCTTCCACAAGGGTGTATTGCTGGCTGATGTTCAACTTGGTGTCTCCAAGGACCCTTCGTCCTTCTCCACCATGCTGCTTTCCAGCCAGTCAGTACCCAATCTGCACTGGTGCATGGGATTACTACTTCCTGGGTGTACGATTCGGCACTCCCTTTGCTGAATTTTAAGAGGTTCCTGTCAGCCCATTTCTCCAGCCTGTTGAGGTGCCTCTGAATGGCAGCACACCCAGCTACTGTATCAAGCAGTCCTCCCAGTTCTGTATTGTGTGCAGACTTGCTGAGGGGGCACTCTGTCCCATTGCCCAGGTCATTAATGAAGACGTTAAACAGTATTGGCCTGTGTCAAGCCCTGGGACTGGTACTGCTGATCACAACCATGTGAAGCCAGCAGCTGAGCCACTTTTCAGTCCACCTCGCTGTCCAGTTATCGAGCCTGAACTGCAACAGGATGGTTGAAGCACCATATGAGCACCACAGATGGTGAACATGGGGCTTCCTCCAGCTGTCTGAAGACCTACTAATTCTTCCCAATCAGGCTGTCTGTAGCAGACACCCATGACAATATTGCCCATTTTGGTCTGTCCACTAATCCTGACCCAGTAGTTCTCAACTGTTTCATCATCCACTCCCAGGCAGAGCTCTGTGCACTGCCACTGCTTTCTCACATAAAGGGCAACTCTCCCTCCTCACTTTCCCAACTTACAATCATAGAATCACAGAATGCTTCAGGTTGGAAGGGAAGATACCTTTAAAGATCATCTAGTTCACCCCTGCTGCCATGGGCAGGGACATCATTCACTAGATCACCAGTCGTTACTGGTTTCCACTTGGATATTGACTATAATTCTTTGGACATGGCCATCCAGCCAATTTCTTATTCATCCCAGAGTCTATTTGACAAACCCATCTCTCTCTAATACAGTGGCAAGTGTTGGGGGAGGCCGTATCAAAGGCCTTACAGAAGTCTAGGTAGGTGACACCCATAGCTTTTGCTTTCCTCTTGTCCACAGATGCAGTTACTCCATCGTACAAGGCAACTAGATTAGTCAGGCACAATTTGCCCTTGGTGAAGCAATGCTGGCCATCTGTCATCACCTCCCTGTCTTCCATGTGTTTTGACATGTCTTCCAAGAGGATCTATCCCATGATCTTACCGGGCACAGAGGTGATGCTGACTGGTCAGTAGTTCCCAGGGTCCTCCTTTTTACCCTTTTTAAAAACGGGCATCCTTCTTGAAGATGAATCTGATCACTGAATATAATGACTTCTTTGCAAGATAATCCCTTTCATATAGGAGTCATGACAGATATGCAAACGTGTATGTGCCTGTAGCAGGACAGGTGGGATGGTATTTATCTTCACTTAGAAGCCACCCAAAATAAAGGGCCATTCATGCATGCTTTTAAACTACATGCGGCATTAGTCACTGAGTTAAGTGACATTTTCTTTAGTATTTCTAGGGCCTGAAGTATCCACATCAATCAAGCAACACTAAACAAACAGCGCATCTCTTTTCCCTGCCAATCTTAATGGTCCTGACCAAAGTGTTAGGCTACAGTCTTGCACATCTAGGACACTCTAAGAAAAACAAGACCTTCTAAGAAGTTTACAGCAACAAGGAGAATTCACCCTAAGACTCTGTAAAAAAAGCTACCATGACTTGGATCTAGTTCCATGTTACTGAGACTCTCCATTACTGAAAGGAGAGAAGCTCATAATGGATGCTTTGCCCCCCAACCCCTTTCCAGTAGGGTAGCACCTCTAATAGCAGTTTGCAGTCACAAGAAAGTAGCATAAAAATTTCTCACATTTCCATCGTCAGCAATTTTGATTTAATTTCTCAGATGAAAGCTGCAAGTTGAAATTAAGCTGTTCCTGGACAAAAAGAAAATGAAAGTGAAGATATAAACCGGAAGCTGGTAGAAACTTCAGTCCGTTTCACCAGTGCTTGCAGAAATACTGTCACATGGAGCTTTGTGTTGGAGTTGTCAGTAACACAGCCATATCCTGAACTCCACCAACAGGGCAAGTTTCCTCATTTGACACAAATGGGTTAAGTGAGGAAATCTGTGCAGAAAAAAACATCAGAATAGATGCAGCATAGGTCCTGCTACTGATGTGTTGCTATCATAAGCAGCATTTGTTTTCTTAAGACTCCTGGACAGGGTTTAATTATGATTAGAAGTCGTGATGTTGAGAGATAATTAATTCTTGACCTACAGTGATCATCTTGTTAAACTTTACGTTGTTATCTACTTCAGTTATTCATAGCTGTAACACAGTTCTGCATTCTCATCCAGTTATTTTAATGATTCAACAGATTATAAATCAAGAGACAAGGACTTCAAGCTTCACAGTTACTTTAAGACAACATTTTCTAACGTCCATCATATAATGTCCATATTCTCCTTTATCCTCTGACTCAATTTTTTTCACGTAATTATCAGATTAACTTGCTTAACTTATACTGCAGTTTGTATCATGCTTCCTAACGAAATACTACATTTTGCTAGGTTTTGTTTATTTTTTCCACTTGTTTTTTCTTTCCTCCAAACACACACATATATGTGCACACCTATGTGTATTTTTAATACACAACTTTGCAGTTTTCTAAGTTCTCACTCCAAGTAAATTCATACATAACAATGAAATAAAAAGATAACTTAACCTAAATTATTTCCCAGCTTTACCTGAAGCATCTTTTTATTTAAACTAGAAAATTCACTCCATTGTGCTATTCCTCCAAACAGCACAGAATCAGTGTCCTATGTAGGATACCTCACAAACAGCAGATATGAAAACACTGAGATTTAACTACACTGGCAGTTTTACTTTAATCTTACTCTTTCATCATTATTTCTGCTCTTCTGCCTACTAGTAGTAGTACTGGTCATTAAAAAAAACCCTTTATTCAGAGGCAGCGTGCCTCATCATTTCTCTGAACACTGCTCTCAACTGAATGGCTAATTTGCAGTGCCATGCTATAGTCTTGAACCTAAAAGCCCAAACTGTGTTATAAACAATCTCCTTTTGTACACGTAACATTTTTTTTTGGCTAATTTACCTTTTTCATACGCAGGTGTATTCTCTTGCAGCAGTTTGCTAAGCTGGAACCCATTCAAGTGCACAAAACGTAGTTGTTCTCTCATTGTCTTGCCTCCCACAACTGGCAATATAAGGTTCCCAACACTGTTTCTTGAAATTGGTAGACCAAGACCTACTGCCAGTGTGCTAGCTAAATCAGTTTGTTGCACAAGTTCAGGTTGGGCTAGAGGACCTAGAATCAACAAAAAAAAGGAGGGGCGTGGGGGGGAGAGAGGAAAAAATGTATTTCAGTAACAGGCCCATTCTATTTCTCCAGAGACAGCTGGCATCTTGACCTTGTTAGTTTCAAAATTTTTCCATTGGTGTTAGATCAGCTATTTCAAGTGATCTACAGAGGCTGAATGATCTTTTTCAGCTGCTGTCCCCTGCTGTTGCAAAACCAAAATTTAGTCAATTCTTAGCAAGTATCACTCTTCAATGCTAGCAACTACTGTAAACACAACATGAATGTTATACAAGTACAAGTAAGAAAAGAGATGGTCCAGGAGATCACCTTAATATCCAGTTGCAGCCTACATTCAAAGAAGGTCTGATAACTTTTACATTAGAAAGAACAGAAAGCACTACTGTAGACTAATTTAATGCATGAACGAAGAATGAGAATAATGCTGACAGCATTCAAGAAGCTTCTCGATGTAATGACAACAGCACAAGATTTAATTAATACCAGGTTGCTAGGCAAACAGAATTAAAGGTCAGGTAATAATGTTGAGGCCCAAATCCATGGCTTCACGCAGGCAAACCAAGTGATTTTTAAAGGGTTCTGTGTTCCCATTACCTTACTGCAGGTATCAGGATTAGCCTTCAGCCCCACACACATCTATATGCATGAATGATTTCACTAACATAAGTAAGCTTTTCTTTAAGATTGTCTTGCCAATTGTTTCTTTGTGTGCTTTACTAGTTACATAACAGTGTTTTTCTATTATTTTTTATTTTATTTTTTTCTCTTTGTAACTCCAGGAATTGAGTGTTCTGACTTAAGTACAGTACAGAAAGAATTCTATATATAGTGTTTATTACTCTCAAGGCTCACTTTAAGAGCATTAGAACTTTTCTCATTTCTCACCTAGTTCTGATTAATCCCATACTTGTACAGAACACCATCTATAATCCCTAAAGCCTCTTTGCATGAGTGCCTCTATGTCAGCAGTTTTCAGATTTCATCTTTAAAGGCAAGTTCTTAACTGGCTAAAAAAAGCCAAACTATCAAATGCATTTAGCCCATCATGAGTGACACATCTCTGTATAAGGCTACACAAGTAATATTCTGACTAAATGCAAAAGCCCACAGGATTACTATTTTGAGGTCGACTAAATTAACCACAGCACATTTTGTTTACAGTAGGATCACAAGGAGCAGTCACTAGAATTCCGATTCCTGTAGCAATGAGAAGCAAGCTGCTGGATATTTACATGGGCATCATTAGAAATCACAAACTCAATCCCAAAACATAGGTGAATAGATATATTTCACTGTAGTGTAAAAACTGCACATTCAGTTTAAACCTAACAGAAACTAATCCCAATGAACAAGATTAGTTCTGGGATGCAATCATTTACAGAATCTATACTCATGTGACCTGGCTGTCAACACATATCAGTGAAATTTATATAGCAAAAACTTACCTGAGAGCTTTGGTCAGCTCTTGACTTTGTTTTGGTTTTATATCTAAAAAGAGTTCAGTGATTCCTCAAGCAATGCTTTCTATTGCAGCTGGATAACAGCTTTATAAATGACAGACAGATAAATGTACTTCCACTGTGTTGCAGGAACCTCCAGCAAGATAAACAAGGCAAGGTTCTGCAAACAGGCTTTAAAAGCAAGCGAATCAGATGGAAATGAGCAAGAGGCAAAATGAAAGGCAAACGGACATGTTATTTTGAAGAAAATACTCACTCCTGGTATAACTACATCTCAATGATTCACTCAGTCAAGGAGTTTATTTAAGCAAGACTCTAGAAATTAGACCAAAGATTCTCTACCACACCATTCTCTTCTTGCCTCTTACCTTAAGCTATACTATACAAGTAGAAAATGAATTTTAGAAACAGATAAACTCACATCAATGATTTAAAATTACCTGCCTGGCCAATACAGTAAATACATTCACGCTCCATACTCTTTCCTTAACACTCAGCAATCAATAGTGATGTTTTCACTGCTGTCATCTTTCATCATTTCACAAGAGCAATTCTTCCTCTTTCCTGTTACTCTCAGCATGAGACATTGTCATTCATTCTTCTATCCTGAAGAATGGAGGCCAGGGAAATATTCTGGCCAAGAAAGACAAAACTTAAAACTCACTTCAAATAGGATTTTACTTCTAATCCTATCAATTTACCAGTATCCCAGAATCCTGACAACAGCTCTCATTAGCTCTCAACACTCAAGTAGGACAGTACTGCAAAAGGTTATCATGTGAGAAATACGCAGTGGTGACAAAGCTTAAGTCATGGTTTCACCATGATACAGATGCAAACTCTGGCTAAAAACCAGAGTTTTAGGTCACACAGAATGGGCCTTGCCAGGTATCTGTGAAACAAACCAAAGCACTTTTCAGGAAGAATTCTAGGGGTAATATAAATTAGAGATGGCAATGTGTTCTAAAAAAGGTCAAGCTTCTCTGATCCTTACCACTTCTCTTTTCAAAAGCGGAGCTGATAAACAGCAGTGGTGTGTGCACTTCTCCTTCCGAAGAACCACCATGACTACCTGTTTCAGACATCCCATGATCCCCACAGACAACTAGCAAATTGGGCAGAGAAGCTTCTTCCTGCAAGTCACAGGAATAAATGTAAGTTACTGTACAAACAAGATGTGTATATATAATGCTTTACTATCTTTATCATTTTCACAGATCGATATTTCTCAAAATAAATTCCATTTTTTTAAATTGGCTCACCACACTTGGGGCAGATTACAAGAGACATCTGCAACTAAGTGTTATGCAGTAATATTCATTTTTAACAGTTAAGGCACACATATGTATGTAACATACTTGTCAGTATTTTACAAAAAAACCCCTCCTTTACAGTCACCACTGACTAAAGGATTAAATAAAGGTCACCATACTGTAGGAAGAAAATCAGGACTCCAGGAGCAGCAGCATTAACAGAGAAGTATTCCACACCTCCATTTCTTCAGTTTCATTAAGTTTTTAATATAAATGCTAAATTATTAATATTGTACATATTAATAAAAAAGAAATTTAATATAAAAAGATAATCCTATTTCTAATAGTCTCTAGTCTCTCAAGTGCTTTTGGGGTAGAAATCTGACATGACTGATCTCAAATGATGTTTATTTTTCTGAAGAAAGAGAAACAGAAGCATAAGTGAGGCCTGTCCAACAATTTTTAGCTAACAAATCAAAGACTGCAGAAAACAAATATTGTCATTCCATAACAAAGCAGCTTTTTGTCATCTCTAGTTACTACCAGTTGTATCCAAAAGTAAAGTGCTTTTATTATTTCTGTATTCTAAAACTGAGATACAGGCTTGCATACAGTTGCCAAAAGCAAAACATACTAACTTAAAAAAAGCTAGCGAAACCACTGCAACGTTCATGAGATTATAACTTCCACAAGCAGGATTTAACCTCTTTTTTCATACAATAGTATCCATTTGTCTAAAATTACTGTTGAAATTTTGTGAGCAGCTATTCTCAATTGCAGTTGCCAAAAACAAACAAGAAAAAAGCTTCAGGCCACTTGGAATGAGGACGTGGTATTTCAACATCCACACTATTTAGATAAGTGACATCCTATATTTCCAAATCTAAAAACAGATTCAGATTTGGCAATTTATGTGCTACATTTAGCACAAGAAAAATGCTGTTTACAACCACTATTTCCATTTGAATCTTTTCAATATCTAAGAATTAGGTATGCCTTCACAATTGTAGAAATCAGAGCCATTAGCTATACTTGCCCATTATTCCTTCTGCTGAATTTTATTACCAGAAAGCACATCAACCACCATTTTAATTCATGAGTGATAAGAAAATTTTGGCATGCATTCTTCTCCTCTTCCCGCACACCAAGGGGGATTTATGTCCCACAGCTGTTCAGAAGAGACTGCTAACAGATGTTACTAAGGCCAGCCAGTAAATCCTTAAAAATGCTACACTATACTGTTAACTGGGGAATGGCCAGGGAAGGAAAAGAACAGAATACCCACTTTGGTCTAGGAATAAACAAGCTACCACCCACAAACAAGCAAGCATTTTAAAGTTAGTCCACAACTAACAGACATGGATCCAAGGAGCCATATGACCTTTGAAAGAAGAGAAATATGAATCTTCTTCAGGATGTTATCCATTTCACGAAGTTTTGGTCCCACTAATGGGCTGTTTGGCCCAGTCACATGTCCAATATGGTCCAACCCCAGGTAATGTAGTATTAGGAGATCCCAGTCTTCTCTCTTTAACACTCTATCCAAATGCCTGGTAACATTATCATCAACCTCAAAAATAAAAGGAAAACAAATAAATGATAAAAATAATTTCCCTCTTGTAAAAAGCATAGAAAAATTAGACGCACTACACATGAAAATTCTGTAGAAGCTGATGAGAATTACAGTCATGCACAATGTTAACAAGGGGGGGGGAAATCAGATGGATTAGCTCAATGCCAGGCAGTCCAAAAATCTGTCTTAAAAAACAGATTCTTCACCCCATTTCACTCTGGTTATGAGACATCAGATTACACACAAACAGAGAAAATAAGTTGCCATGCTTCCACAGATACTTTTAAGAACCGTTT